>OX419762.1:42263585-43463585 GCA_948567375.1 Lunularia cruciata | reverse complement strand
GTTGTAGATATTGCCTTGTAAATCCCCTATTGTTCTTTCACTCTTCCCTCTAGTCTCATGAATTATTCCCAACTAACTCAGCTCACAATTCTACAGTAAGAAGCCCATATGATTGCTCTAGATCACCTCATTTCTACTTTACATGGCATACTTATTCACTATAGGATTTTGGAGAATGGCTTTGTGTATTTTCCTCACACGTTTTTGTATAAACACCATGTTGCATCTCAAAGGAATTCTAGGTATGAAGGCAAATATGGGTTGCCTTCAGAGGTGTGGAAGACTACAAAGACTATAAAGACTTTAAGAAATTTAAGTTGAAGACAAAATTCTCTATGAAAAGTGAAATTGGAGAATGACCTCTTGGTTTTATAAGCAAAGGCTTCAGTCATTCTTCAATCATTTAGTGGTTGGGGAAAAGTTGAGCACTCTTTCTCCATACTTATCATGTGTTTGGTGTGTAGTACTTCTCCATACATATGAAATATTCCTTTATTTGTCCCTTTCACCCATGTGAGGTCTTTGCCCAATGCAAGCAATTTTCTTTGAATGTGAATAGTCTTTGATGATAGTTCTTTAACCAAGTGGTGGTGCATTCAAATATGTGTATGATATTTAGGTGCAGCTATGTCCTGGCCAAAGGTCTTCTCACTAAAGTTATTTGGACTTGAGTTCCTTACCTCCGACCAACCTTTCGGATCATTTCTGATTTGGCCTTCTTCCCGTTCCTCCAAATCCACTCGGCTTTGTACTTGTGTCCTTCATAATATTTCTTATAAGACACAACTCATAAGGATACTTCCACTGAGAATTTTTTCTCCCTAAACAAGAAATTTCTCTATCATGTCTTTGTGAAGAATAGTGAAATAAGTAAAAAGTCTAAACAACTTTAAAAAGTGAACACCACAATATACCTTGGAGTATATTGCATATATAATATACAATTTGATACATTTTAGCATGTTGCCTATTGTATGTATAATGCTCAAAGTGCACTTATGTATATTGAGCATTTTGCATCCTTAATGTAATACATTTTAATATGTTATCTATTATGTAAGTATTGCTTAAAAAATACACTAAGGCTTAGTGTATAGTATAAGTAATAATTGAAAACACCAATCTTTTTCTTACACATAAGAATTGCATATGTATCACTATATACCAAAAAATTTCCTTCAAATATGCTGAAATTTATATTAAGAGAAGTGGATAACTATGTAGAATAACAAGAATGGTGGGAAAATAATATTAACATATATATTGCTGTAGACTTTGAGTAAAATATTAATACTTATAGAGCATAAGGTCATATTTTGCTTTACATTTATAGGTTAGAAGACTAAAGTGTTCATTTATGTTTTTTAGGGGATTAATATTAGGTTTACATATCTTTCTATATTTTAACATTAGTAAATCTGGTATATTCTTATTAATGGGATTGTTAAATCGTCCCATCGTTGTTAAAACAACACATTTTGGTACCCCGGACCCAAGCCATTGGCTTTCAACAAGCAAGCCAATTTCCACATGTGTTAATTAACCCAAGTATGGAGTGGGTCATTTTAACAAAAGACGTGGCTATTTGACAATCCTCCTTATTAATTCTACAATATACATATATCGAGCTTTTCTCAATAAATTACAAGCAGAGACTATGTAGATATTCATATCATTGTTTATTAGAACTTGTTGAATTAGCTTGAAAATCCTATGAAACTATGATTGTATCTTTTATCTTACTTGTTCCCTTTACTCTACATGTTATTGTAAATTCAATATGCATTAATACATACTTAGCATTTTATACATGCATAACATAATACATATTAGTGCGTTACTTCAGGTGTATAATGCCTAATATACACTATTGTGCATAAAATATTTTATAATATATAATGTTCAATATACTATCATACATATTGTGGAATTTACTTGTATAATATACAGCAGTACATATTTTTTAATATGCCCCAGTATTGACACAAGATTTGACCCCATCAAGCAAGCCTTACATTTTTAAAGAAACATGAATTATTTATTTATGTTTATAATTATATAAAATAATAATTCCGTACAAAAAATATTTATATATATACCCAATTTGATTTATAACATGGATTGTTAAAAATAATCTCCTTTATGACTAGTTAGCCCTTGTCATTGTGGAGAGTCTCGTGGACATGATACTCTATATTTTTCTGGTAAGATATTTTATTTTTAAATTTAGAATAATAAAATTAATTTAGTGTATTTAATTTTCATATGATACTTTCTGGATGAATAAATTTAAATTATAAAAATATATTGCTTGATGCGGTAACCACACACTAGTTTCCAGCTTATCATCCTCGGCCCAATTTACCATTATTGCTTTCCTGCCAATGGGTTCTAGACACTTGGCGCCGGTAAAAGAGTCCCTAAAGTACACAGTGGAACCTTTGGTCACATAAATGCCATCGTGGCTGTTGTGGATGAGTGGAGGGTATGGTTTCCTTCTTAACGATAAAGTTACCACATTAGTCCTCTGTCCAGGATCTCAGTGACTGGAATTCCGAGTGAAGTGAGTGACGGAAGCTCTCGAGGATTGCAGAATCCTGGGTTGGAACGATTCTGCACTCGCGCTTTCCGGTGTTTACGAGATTTTAATCAGTTTTTGAGGTTGATGACTCGATCTAGGTGTTGATATTCGGAGACGGAGAATATTGACCAATCTGTGGTATGATACTTCCGTGCAGTGAAACTCAATGGTGGAGGTTGTCAGGATTGTAGATTTTCCTTTCGCCCCTGATTAGGGAATCTGCTACAGGGTCTATTTTAGCCTGACGAATTCTTGGAGGTGTTTATGAGATTTTATTAAATTCTATGAGCTGGTCGTCAGATTAAGGGTGTTTCTGTTCTGTTTGTCCAAGGCCGAGAAAAGTTGCCCTAATGGAAATTCTGATTTGAAATCGATTCTGAGGGGGCAATGGCAATATTCTGGAATAGTAATCTTGAGCACTAGGAGTTGGTTCAGTGAGCTTTCTTTCATTTCTGGCGTTCGCTCGGGATTGATGTTTTCGGCATGCCGTAGATGGTGCCAAATTATGGACAAATTGTCCATCACAATTCTGAGATTGCTCAGAGATGTAGACGGACATTGTTAAAAATAATCGATATGTAGAGTGTGTAATCTTTGTGCGTGACAATTTTGGTGAACAAGAACTAGTGCAGAGGGATTGAGCGAGGAATTTTTCATGGCGTGAAGTATTTATGTGTTTTTGTTGGGGCAGAACAAGGATGCAGAGCTTGGCAACTCAAGTTGCGGCTCGCTCCAGTATCGGGGTACTACACTCGTCTTGCACGAATTTCCGAGTCCAAAGTGTTAATTCTTCGTCGGCGTTGGTGAGTCTGTCAGGGGGTTTGAACGTAAAGATTAACACTCGGGTATCCAAATCGAATCAATGGCATAGAGTCTATCCTGGGCCGAGGGGAAGCATGGTGGAAGTCCCCACGGCTGGAAAAGGAAGCGAGAGTAGATCTGGAATTCAGGATGTATTCGACAACAAAGAAACGTCCACTGCAGAGGATACTTCAGGCAAGTTCAATTGGCTTGAGCAGTGGTACCCTGTGGCAATTGTCAAGCACGTCGACAAGCAGCAGCCTCTTGCAGAAACTATCATAGGACGGGACTTGGTCATCTGGTGGGATCGAGTAGGAAATCAGTGGCAGGCTTTTGATGATGCTTGCCCTCACCGGATGGCTCCTCTTTCAGAAGGAAGAATCCATGAAAGTGGGCACCTGCAATGTTCATACCATGGCTGGACTTTCGCTCCTACTTCTGGTTCTTGCACTATGATTCCTCAACTTGACAAGGGTCGAGAAGCGGTACTCCATTTATTCCAATCGTTATGTCGCTCATCTTTTGAACGATATGCATAATCTGCGTTAAATATCTGTCTGAAAGTTCCACACTCTGCATATAAATGCTTCAGTTATGTGAAGTCTCAATCCAGTTCTCCTTGACACCACTCCGTCCCCGTCGACTAATAGCCGACAGTATTTTGTTTCAGGCACTTCAATCTAAACGCGCGTGTGCAAAGGTTTACGTTTGTCGTGAACATCAAGGCATGATTTGGGTCTGGATGGATAGGGCCGAAGGTGCCGAGGAGCGTTCTGCTGCTAATCCTCCTCCTTCTGTACCGGCCCTGGACGATCCGAATGTTGTCTATGATCTTGGCATGCTTGATCTGACTTATGGGTACGTCTTGGTTTTTTCAGTATCTAAGGTTTGATCTACTTGAGAATGAACTTAATGAGAAAACAGTACTTGTTGAGAATTACTGAAATGTCACTTCTAGGGCAATTGGTGCAGTAGATCAAAATGGAGAACAATCAGGAAGCAGGGTTGCCTGCTGGAACGCAAATGAGTATATGGGAAGGAATAGGAACTTTTTCCTCTACTGCATTTAACAAATTTAGAGTGCCTACGAATATGTCTCATTTAGCAGACGCTGCACTTTTGGGGCTCCACTGCATGTTACTCACCCCAGATTTTTCGCAATTTTCGTACTTTCTTCTGTCGTTCTAAACAGATACGAAGCTCTTATTGAAAACCTACTGGATCCATCTCATGTTCATTTTGCCCATCACGGACTTCAGGCAAGTTCCTGTTATGTCTGCATTCATACGCTATGTCGTCTGTCATCAGTCATGCTCTGGATTTCCACCAATAAATGAAGAAATGAGAGTTGCTGACTTTTGTGCGGCGGTTATTATTTACAGGGCAAACGAAATTTAGCGAAACCCTTGGAATTCGAAGTCACACACTCGGATGCCCAGGGCTTCGCTGGCATAAGAGATGGAACAATGCCATTAAGATTCTTTGCTCCTGTCACGGCATATACGGTTTTCCAGCTGCAACCTCCTAAAGCTGTAAGTCGTTCTTCAGGACTCGACTTAACCACCACCAAACCTTTGCCTTGCGCATGTGTTCTTTCCTTGAACTTTGCTATAGGTTTGTGGGTAGTGTTCGTGTCGCGTCGTCATTGTTGACAAAAATGTTGCATAATGAGAAAGATATATACTCATCGGTATACTCACAAATCACTCGATATGCAGCCCAAAGGACATCCTCTAGCTTTGAAGCTCCGTGAATGGATAATGTCCAGAAAGAAGGCCCAACCGGATGAACCTAAGAGGGAAATTTCCACAATCTTCTACTGCATACCATCGTCTCCGGGGAAGAGCAAACTTATTTTCTCTTTCCCCAGAAATTTTGCCCAAATTGTATTCAAGTTGACTCCGCGATGGTTAGGCCATGTCAAACACATGTTGGTCATAGACTCTGATCTGTGGTTGCTGCACAAAATGGTACGTTCCTTTTCGGTATTGACCGCATAACTGTTCAATTTCAGTTTTAACTTTGCTTGTTCGATCCGTACTTCTACATTGCTGAATATCTTGCATTCTTGCACTAAGCAGCAACATCGGATCGAGGAACGTGGTGGTGACGTTAATACGCTTTACTATACACCTGCTCAAGTGGATGCGTATGTATTGGAGTTCCGCAAGTGGCTCAAAAACTTCGCGAATAATTCTGTTGATTATGGAGCCAAATCATCCCCACTACCACCTAGTCCCCTTAGAAAGGTGGTTTTTGACAGGTAACAATCTATCATGTTCATCCTTAACTAAACTTTTTCCATTAGTTATATAACGGAGCTACACCTTTTGTGTAGACTGGGCACTGTCAAAACTGGATAGATATTTTCTTAAAGAGAAACTTGTTAAGACTAGTTCATGAGTAGATGTAACCAGGTCTCTTTTCTTGAGGTACAGGCATTTTCATCTTGTACTTGTCTATATACTTGTTCAAAAGTTTCTCACAGTTGTTAATATAAGATCGCAGAGTAGATGTTACCAGGTGTCGCTTCTTGAGGTTGAGGCATTTTGATCTTGTACTTGCTTATATACTTGTCAGCCAAACTTTCAAGGATGAGGTTTAGGTCTACACATGCTCAAACCTTCTTTTGCACCACTCTACTTTGTCCCTCAAACTAGATGATGGTTTTCTTGCTTTCAAGTTGGAACGCATCGTTTCTTCTGCTCTTACAATGAGTTATAATTTCTTCTGTTATCATGTCTCCTTGCAGGCACACGGCCCATGTGGCCAAATGTTCGATATGCTCCAATGCTGTTGCCAAATTCAGGTTACTGGAGTCAGTTCTACACGCTTTACCGTTCGCGCTGGTGGGATTGGTTGCAGTTGCCGCCTTGAACTCGTGGCGTGGGCTTAGCCGTCTTAGTGTACCTTTGGTATGTTTAGCAGTAGCAAGTGCAATAGCTAAAATTTACTTGTCTAAATGGGTGGAGAAAACCTTCGAGTACCATGATTACAACCATGCGGTGATCCCGTAATACATGTAAATCATTCTCCGTAGTCCGACTTGTACATGTTCTATCGCCCACATTTGATTTGCCGGTTTTTTTAGACGACTGTGGATTCCGTTGAGGAAACATTCAACTGACGCACTAATAGTCAGTGATTGATTGTATGCTACGCTTGTGTAATTATGTCGGTGAGTATTCACTTCTAATTACCAACATCAACAGGCCACTTCACCCAGGAGATTTAAAACGTTGATGTAAAGGATGATACAGGAAGTGCGAGATTACCAGGGAATAATCGATTAAACCCCGTTGTGAATCTTAGGGTCGTTGCAAGTAGATTGACAGTCCCCTTTTTACCGTCAGAAATTTCGAGGGCAATTATGTTTATTCACCTCTTACATGGACTGCTTTAAGTACTCTCCTCGCACTCGGCTGTTACAGAAGTCCAGCAATTCGACAAAAATTCATCCTCTGCGGTGGGTGGACTTGGTCTTCTTTATAGCCACGCACATATTGAAAGCATCTTTCTGCAGAAAATTGGTCACCTCCTCATAGTTGACCTCGGCATCGACTTTCGCATCATCGTCCTTCTGGTGTAGAAGGTGAACAGCTGTATACCTTGAGGATCTTATTGTCGAACTTCAACGCGTGAAATTTAGTCCCAGTTCAGTGGATCATACTAATAGCTTTATGAAACCTGTCACCTATCAAGTTTTGGAATGGCGACCGCATAGAACACAAGATCAAGTCTCACCTATCAAGTCAGAGACAGACTCAACACTCTACCGAATCAAATCACAGATGAACTTACTAGTACGTCGATTTAGCCTGAAGACTTACCTGTAGTCTTTAACGGTAAGGTTTGATACACGTCGGCAAGCATGATTCTTAACCAGAAACATCAAACGAAAGTTGGCAAGCATGACTCTTATCCAAACATCAAACGACCTCAGCACGTATGAAATGCATTCACCACAAGTTGCATACGTTCCCTAGAAAAGTTAACAACTCTGTAACTAACTTCAACCCGGACAGGGTTGACCTTACTCGAACGTCGAGACGGGGAGACACATAGCCACAAGTCGGGTTCATACCATCATTCGCCGTCGGCCGGTTAGGCTTAATCTTAATCCACCGTCGAGCCGGATAGAAACACAACAGAAGAAGACGGGCTCTTATCGTCAACGCAGTCGGACCGTCGTGCCATATTGACAGGTCGGATATACTTAGTTAATTTATATTTAGATTGGGAAGAAAATTCTGCTGTAAATGCAAGATAAATTTAAAATTTTAATTAGAGTACGTCATTTTCTGATAAAAAACTTTAATCAGTTCCAGGAATTTTACTTTTTCCTTACTTGACGCATGATAGGCTAAATAGACCCGACATAGGCGATTGCAATAGAACTGTGCACGCGGGAATTCTTTTTCTCTCGAGATAGTACTTGTCTAATTCACGTCATAAATGTAGAGTTAGAGGAGATGTCATACAAGTAGAAGATAGAGGAGATGGGCATGTGGCGCCTGTCTGCATATACATGGGAGTTTTTTTTTCATAAAATAATAGTTTGCAATTTTGCACATGAAGTAGATGCAGTACGAGATGAACATGTGGTACTATGTGTTTGTGTGAGTTCTTTATTTCATTACCTTGTCAAACTCAAAATTGATTAGTTTAATCTAGAGGGTTAATGACGATCAACAATATGTATGATGGACGAGAACGAGAGATTGGAAAAGCTGGCAATATTTGGTCAATAATGATTATTCATGTCTGGAGCTAGTGCTTTTGGACAGGACATATAAAGTAGAAGGGATCAGAAATTGAAATAAGACGGTGATTGCTTGCAAATGGACAAAAGTTTGAATGTTTTGCAGAATTTGATTTTATTGTAGATGCTTGTTCACTCTTAAATGGTATTCTTTAAAAAAAATTCCGTGAAGAGTATACTTATACTTATACAAGTATAGAGATGGGTGCACATTTGAAATTTTACAGTTATTGCATTAGCAATGTCAAACAAAGTAGTTATTGATACTGGGGTGGCTGTTTAAAATTTAGAAGGCGAACTTGGAAAAATCACAAATTCAACATACTAAATTTGGAAAGCTCAAGATATAATTAAGTACTAATGAGTGATAGTCAAACTACAAGTTTCACTTCATTATTTATTGTGAGGCAAAAAAGGAATTTGATTTAGAATTTTATGAAATTAAAGACTTTAATTTGGACTTTTATTATAGATTAGTGATCTTGAATTTACAAAATGATACTTCATAAGCATTTACGTATCTATTTGCAAGAAAATTTCATTTACTTTTATCAATTATGATTTATTTATACATTTATCAATCTAAGGATCAAAAGTATATTATTTACATATTCACTGGAGACCATATTACACTGGAATAATAGAACAATCATATTTGAATAGAACGTAGTCTTGATAAAGAATTTTAATAATGTGCAACTGTTCTATTAGTTACTCAATATTTTCTTTAAAAGTGTAGATTACAATGATATATAAAAAAAGATTAGACTAATTAAACTAGTCAATCTTATTTTCGTTCACAAAAATAACAGTTGTTTTTTAGACTCCAATTTTAGAGAGTATTGTAAAAGAAATTACTCTTGAAGAAAAAATTATGAAATAATTTATAAATAATATTTTACAATTATAAACCTGTACAGCCAGTCAAAATAGCTTCTGTTAATCAAAGTGCCTCTGTAATATCTTGGAAACTAGAATGAATAAGAAAGAAAATTGCACTCTGAAGCAATATAATTAGTAAAATTTAACTTCATATATTTTATACTCTTTTATCTCTTGAATTAAGTTCTTCTATGGTAAGTTTAAGATTTTGATTAGAACATACTAAAGTCCACCTTATAGAGATGCTTAACATTTGAATATTGTCCTTGTTGAAATAGCTTTTATTTCCGTTCTTAAATTTGATATCATTCCTGTGTATCAACAATTTTAAGTTGTATTCATGCTTATGCCATTGATAATCATAGCATACAGTCTTAAAAAAAATAAAGATAAAATCTGTTTTACATAATAATTAATTGCATCACCTTTGGTGTGTCATCTAATAAATATTTTGATTATTTTCAAGAAAATTTTGTAGAAACTTGTTTAACTTCATAGTAATCTTCTTTGTACTTTAAAGAATCTTCTTCAACTTTACTTAAGCTCTCTATGGAAGGTCCTCACTTTATACATTTTTTGAACTCAATCTTTGGTTTCTAGAACCTGAATTCCTTTTTGTAAGTTAAGTATATTATTTATGGATTTTAAAATTTATAGATCAAATAGAGAAAAGCAAACATCACAACTCTATTTGCATCCAAGAGAATATATCTTTACTTTGCAAGTATTGCCCTGTGAGGCTAAGCAATAATATTAAAACCATTGAACAATGAAAATTTCTTCAAGGATGTAAATCATACAGTTTAAATAAATAATTGCATGAATTAATATATTTGAAGAATAAGAAGTAAGTATATTCATTCAAATATAGCAAAACTATATCCCAAATAAGATAAGACATGAGATAGGATAACACAAATGAAATTTTCTCATATCTAATATATATATATATATATATATATATATATATATATATATATATATATATATATATATATATATATATAGTTACAATAGTGATAGTAAATTTAAGAATGATAAATCTAGTTGAAGTTTTGCATTATAATTTAGTTCTCTTTTATGAGTTGTCCCTAGCTTTCAAGACACATAATTAAGTTTTTTTAGTATATCAAACTAAGGTTCTGGTAAATATATCAAATCAATCATGTTATAACTATGGCAAATTGTATGACTTATTTGTAAGCAAAGATGCATAATGTTACAAAGAAGTTGTAAATATGTAACTATCTTACCTATTTCTAAATATGAACTTGTATTTATGATTTAATATAAAAATAATAATTTATTCCATGTATATAAAAGAAGATATATAAGATATCTTGGTTGTTGATAAAGTCATATATACAAATAATTACATTTATCTATTTTAAAAACTTATTATCAATATAAGAAGCATAAAATATATAAGTGATTCTTTGAAAAGATTTGTGACTTATAAAAGATTTATTTAACTTCAATGAGGTTTTTCCAGTTTCTTCTAGTAGTGATAATTGAGATAACTTCAAAGATAAAATTAGTGATTCAAAGAGAGAAATAAGTTTCATTCTCCTAGAGTATTATTTTGATCTCAACCTCTCTTGATTTATTTTGCTCAAAATTTCTTTTGAACAATCATCTGAATCATCACATTCCCATTGCAAAAAATGATGAGAAAATGAATGAGTTATTTGGAATGATTGTGCATATATTCTATGAGGTTTATCAAAGTAAGGGGAAGGTGACCGCATAGAAAAAGCAAAGGATGGGAAGACACCATCAAGCCGTACAAGGGAGAGACAAAAATGGTAAAGTGTGCTAAGTCCTTATAGAGTCTATATGAGAAATCTGCCCTACCGCACCTATGAGGTTTACCAAAGTTGTATCAGTGGGTTGTGAATCAAAATGTACCGCACAAGATAACTTCCATCCAAGTAAAGAAAGGAGGTGAAAATTATGTTGAATTTTGGTACCACTTTCTTTTTTGAATCCAATGTAACAATATGGAGTTTAGCGACAAAGTTAGTTGGGCTTATGAAGTAGATAATAAGACAAAATAGCCTAGAATATTCTAGAAGTATTTAAGAAGCTTCTTGGGAAGCTTCCCAACTAGTTAACTTGTGCCCTAAGCAGGTAACTTCTAGAAAGAAGCTTCTAACTAGCTTAGCTTGCACGCAAAGTAGGCGGCTTTTAGAAGAAAGCTTCTTGAGAAGCTTCCTGGTTAACTTGGCTTGCACTCCAAGAAAGCGGTTCAAAGAAGCTTCTTGAGAAGCTTCAAGGGTCTTGTATGCTACCTATAAATACCACAGCCGAAGCTCATGCTAGGCATTCAGAGTTTTCACTCATTCAAATGTGCCAATGTGAGTTTCCATTCTCATATTTCTCTCATTGGATTTTGTCTTTTACATTGGTATCAGAGCAGGAATGGGATGGATGGAATTTATGGACCACCAAATCCACTTCCACCAAACCATTGGGATTTTTGCGTCCAAATACTACCCAAGCATCGTTTCACACAGTTCATCACCTCGCACTTTGGACAAGATTTTTGCATATGATCACCATATCTGAGGAACCATTGGTGCTTCTGGTTGTAACTTATGGAGAACGGTGGACGTGCTGTTTCTATGTGATTAAATTAGATAGATTGGGAGTGGTGTGATAGAGGAGCAACCATGGCGGCAATACCTGACGTTATCCTTGTTATGCAACAACAAATCTAGCACCTTACTTGATTGTTGGATGAACAAGATCTTCAACGACAAGAGCAAGTAGAGAGAGTATCAATTCAAGAAGGAGAAGATTGAATCAGATTCCTTAAACCCAAGGTATTTGAAGGTAAGAATCTCTCGGGTGTAGTGGAGAATTTTGTGTTTGATTGTGAACGTTATTTTGAAGCTACCAATCTACAAGATGAGCAAAAAAAGTATTCTCTTGGCTTCTAGCCAATTGGATGGAGTAGCAAAGCTATGGTGGAGATTCCGAGTGGAGCAAGCCAAACGACAAATGGTTGCACCGATCTTGACATGGGCAAAATTCAAGAGTGCAATAATCAATCAGTTCCAAGCTATAAATGCCACACGAGCTGCATGAGATAAGTTGGCAGAGTTGAAACAGATTGGCTCTATAAGAAGTTACATCACGCAGTTCCAAAACACCATCATGCAAATCCCAGATATTTTGGAAGGTGAAGCTCTAGATCGATTTGTGAGGGGCTTGAAAGCAAGAACCAAATTAGAGGTAACCATGCAAGAGCCACAACACTTGGAGGAAGCCATGCAATTGGCCGAACGTTTTGATTCCTTGGTGGCAACAACTTGGTCTCGACCTCGACCTCCACAAAGCCTACCAATACATTACACACAAGTGGAGGAGTCAGCACCAATGGAGATTGATGCAATTCAATGAAGACCACTGGGCATGGCAGACAGGGAGAAACTGTGACAAAATGGTGGTTGTTTTTATTGTTGCCAGTTGGGGCATTGCATTGTTGAATGTCCACTCAAGAATGGACGACCTCGACAAGTTGCCCAAGTAGAGGTTGTGGAGCAGAATGATTAGGGAAATGCGGAATCCCAATAGGAGATTTTGAGCCGCCTATTGGGAGCTTGATTAGTTCCAATGGGATTGAAGGCTCGACCTATGCAAGTTTGCTTCACTTGCAAGGCATGATATCTAATCAGGGTTGTAGGATTTTGGTTGATTTTGGAAGTTCAGAGAATTGCATGTCTATGCAAGTAGCAAAGGAATTGGGTATTCCTATCAAGCCAATGATTGGAAGTAGTTTGATGATGGTGGATGGTAGAAAAGGTTTTGCATTCTGCACTTCATATCCTGTTACCTTCAAGATTGGGAAGGAGTATTTGGAGTGTATGAGGTTTGTAGTGGCACCTCTACACTATGATATCATTTTGGGTCTACCATGGCTTGAACGTCATAAGGTTCAATTTGATTGGACCCGACGCCAAATTCAAGTACAACACCAAGGTAGGAATTTCCGATTAGGTTGTCTGGCCCCTCTAAGTAAGACATCTAAGAATAGTCAGTCCCAAGATGGGAAGTTTGTCGAGAAAGTAGCCATAGAGCAAATCTGGAAGGGAGATGAGTCCCAAGATGAGAATTTTGCCAAGAAGGCAACCATGGAGCAAGCTTGGAAGAGAGATGAGTCCTTAGAAGGGAAGTTTGTTAATGAAGCAGCCATAGTGCAAGCTTTGGAGGAAGATAAGTTTGTATTCGTGGTGTGGATCAAGCCGATTGCACAAGAACAATCTGAGGAGGGCCAAGTGCCGCATCAAGCAATGGTTGATCGATAGTTCAGGAGTTTGCAGATGTGTTTCTGGATGATATGCCAAAGGGATTACCCTCTGATCAAGGTATGCCTTTCAAGATCGAGTTATTGCTAGGGAGTACTTCAGTGAGTAGACCAATCTATCGACTCTCACCAAAGGAGTTGGAGGAGTTGCAAACAACACTTACAGAGTCATACGACATAGTACCTCTCCTTGGGGAGCACCGGAACTATTTGTTCCAAAGAAGGATGGAGGACTTTGTTTCAGTATTGATTACCATGGGTTCAATAAGCAAACCATGAAGAATGCATATCTCTTGCCTCGGATCGATGACTTGCTTGATCAATTAAGTGGAGCACGCTACTTTTCCAAACTAGATCTTTGTAGCGGCTATTGGCAAATTCCTATTGAAGGAGAGGATGTGCAAAAGATTGCCTTTTGCACAAGGTATGGACATTTTGAGTGGAGAGTTCTACCTCTCGGACTCACTAATGCTCCAGCAGTCTTCATGGATCAAATGCATCGGGTGTTGGCGGGACTATTGGATCAGTCCGTGGTAGTGTTCTTAGATGATATCTTCATCTATAGCAAGACAGAGGTAGAACATATGAATCATATGCAAGAAGTCCTAAGACGACTACGACAGTGGAAATTTTACTGCGAGAAGTCAAAGTGTGCTTTTTGGCAGAAGGAGGTTACCTTCTTGGGTCATAAGATCTCATCAGAGGGGATCAAGATGGAGGAAGAGAAGATCAAGGCCATTACTGATTGGCCTACCCCAAAGGATGCTACCGAAGTACAAGCATTCAATGGATTGGCCAATTTTTACCGACGGTTCATCCACTATTATGCTCATGTGGCTGCACCATTGATTGACCTCTTGGGAAAGAACTTGAGCTTCCAATGGACCACCAAGCATGAAGAAGCATTCCAAAAGTTAAAGCATATGGTATCTTCAAGACCCATTCTTCAACCATATGATCCTCAACTACCTTGTGTGGTTGATTTTGATACTTCTAACTTTGCAATTGGGGCTGTGTTGCAACAAGAATTTCCAGATGGACTACATCCTATTGCCTTTGTGTCTTGCCAACTAAATACAGCTGAAAGAAATAACTCTACTCGAGATCAAGAACAACTTGCAATGGTATATGCCACCAAGATATGGAGGCATTATCTCTTGGGGAAACAAGTGATCATGCAAACTGATTACGAGCTATTGTTGCAGACCTTACACCTAGAGCACATGAAGAGTTGACATCATTGATGGAAAGAGCAACTCCAATTGTTCAACATCAAACTTGAGTACAAACCAGGTCGGTTCCATGTCATCCTTGATGCTCTACCACGACGACCTAATTTGAAGTCTCTTCCTCTGATCGCGGCAGCAATTACAACGGTGTCAATTGATCCCAAGATCCATAACAAGTTTTGGTTAGCTCCACAGCAAGATCCCTTCTTCCAAATGGTAGATGGTCGGCTAACAACAGGTGACAAGGAGTACAACACCTTCTCCTTCAAGGAATGCCTTCTATTCCATGCGGACTGGATCTATGTTCCAACCAAAGGTGATCTTCGACTTGTGTGCCTTCAAGAAGCCCATGATTTACCCATTGTTGGTCACATGGGCGTGGACAAGACCTTAGGTACCCTCCAACGTCAATGGTTGTGGCCCAACATGACACGAGATGTTCAAGAATTTGTCCGATCTTGTGAGAGCTGCCAACATAACAAGGCCAGCAACCAGAAGCTGGGTGGACTCCTTCAACCGCTTGCCATTCCATCAGCTCGTTGGGAGCATGTGAGCTTGGATCTCATCACATCCTTGCCAAAGACAAAACAAGGACACACCGCCATTGTGGTGTTTGTGGATAAGCTTAGTAAGCAAATCCACTTGGCACCAACCTATGATACCGTGGATGCTCCAACCTTAGCGCAAATCTACTTCGACAATGTCTTCAAGCATCATGGAATGCCACGCGTACTCATCTCCGACTGTGACCCTTGTTTTACTGAGAAGTTTTGGCAAGCACTCTTCCAGATACTCGGCACCAAGCTTGCTTTGTCCATAGCCTATCATCCTCAAATTGATGGACAAACCGAACGTGCAAATCGTACATTGGAGGATATGTTGTGTGCCTTTGTCAAAGTCCACCATATCAATTGGGATGAATGTCTTGCCACTGCCAAATTTGCCTACAATAATTCCAAATAGGCAAGCACCGGATTCTCTCCTTTCTTTCTCAATTTTGGTCAAGATCTGCTTGTTCCAGATTCTCTTCTTGCTCCCCCTCCATCTCAGGTTCCTCATACTTCCACATTCTTGACCACTAAATCCCAATCTCTCCAACAAGCCAAGTCTCACCTCCTTGTTGCTCAGTATCACCAAAAACAATATCCGGACCACCATCGTCAAGATCTCACCTTTGAAGTTGGTGATAAAGTCATGCTATCCTCTAGTAAACTCCCTCTCCCTCTTGATACCTAAGTTCGTAAACTTGCCCCTAATTGGATAGGACACTTTGATATCACCCAAATTGTCTCCCTTGTTGCTTATCGTCTTGCCTTGCCTTGTCACATGCGTATCCATCCTGTCTTTCATGTTTCCAAGTTGAAACCCTTTGTTCCTAACCCCTCTTCCTTTTCCTCTCAAGTCCAACCTCCCCCTCTTCCTGTCCCTATCAATGATCATGAGGAGTACGAAGTTGATTGTATCCTTGCACGTCGTCATATTCAACGAGGCCGTCGCCAACATACGGAGTACAAGGTCCTTTGGAAAGAGTATCCCCTTCATGATGCCACATGGGAACCTCTTTCCCACCTCCAAAATACACATATGGCCATCAACGAATTTAAAGCTTCATTGGCGACGAGGACGTCACCAACTATCGGCGGGGGAATATGTAACAATATGGAGTTTGCGACAAAGTTAGTCGGGCTTACAAAGTAGAGAATAAGACAAAATAGCCTAGAATATTCTAGAAGTATCTAAGAATCTTCTTGGGAAGTTAACTTGTGCCCTAAGCAGGTAACTTCTAGAAAGAAGCTTCTAACTAGCTTAGCTTGCACGCAAAGTAGGCGGCTTTTAGAAGAAAGCTTCTTGAGAAGTTTCTTGGTTAACTTGGCTTGCACTCCAAGAAAGTGGCTCAAGGAAGCTTCTTGAGAAACTTCAAGGTCTTGTATGCTACCTATAAATACCACAGCCGAAGCTCATGCTAGGCATTCGGAGTTTTCCCTCATTCAAGTGTCCCAATGCGAGTTTCCATTCTTCTATTTCTCTCCTTGGATTCGGTCTTTTACATCCAAACTAATAATGCAAGTAGATTGAAGTTGAACAAGAGAGATGGAGAATATTATTGCTCATTAAGATACTCATCCTTCAATACCAAAATAATTCATCTTATTTATGTGCAAAGAATATTCTACTTATTCAAATATACCTAGAACATCTAAACATTGAAGAGAATAATGTTCTTCATTGCTTTAAAATTAAAATTGAGCAAGTTTTGCAAAATCTCTCTTCCATTTATGCCTTTTCTCTTTCTCTTTTGTGCTAATGGTTCTCTTTTGTAACTGGATCTTTTCAGCATAGATTATGTTTATATAATTAATTATATAAGCTTGACTGATATTCTTATGTTAAATATTAGCAAATATTAGAAAATAAAACTAAAAACAAAAGCATTATTCCATATAACTCAATTTCTCCTTACATTCACATTGCATTTTTTAAATTAAGGATCCATTTTAATAATGGAAGCAAGAAGTTTAATATAATTTTTATATATAAATCATACTAATTAATTTCTAAATACACCTTTCTTTCTAAAGTGTCTTTATGATAATTTCTTAATATTTAAGTGGTGAATATTTTTTCCTTCCAAATATTATATACCAAGACTATACCAAATATAATAAACTGACATATACTGTGCTGAGAACTGAAAAATTCCATATTATTTATACTTCAATTTATATTGCAAAAAGTCTCTTTTTTCATTTAGATTGTGATATTCTTTTAGACAAGATTACACTTTGATATTTTAGCTATTGCAGTATACATAGTGTGAAAATTGTTAAATGGAACCATTAACAACTGTAACTTTTGCTTTCGAATCACATCATCACAAGATTATGTACATCTGCACTCTATGCTCATTATATATTTTGATGTAGTGATGTTCTATATTCTTTTATTACCAAAAAGAAGTAAAGGTATATTTTAGCTTGAGAAGAAGTTGTGTCAACATGAAAATGAATAATTAACTTTCATATTGATGGTATTTCATCAAATAAGTCTGATATAAAGTTGAATAAAAAATTTAAATTTTTTATGAAATTCTTTCAAAAAAGATAAACTAAGTAATTCATAATAATAAAATATTTCTTTTATTTCTCTAAAATTTATGTGATATTTATTCCCCTTTCAGTAACCTTTTACAAGAGCAAAAATATGTTGCAATTTTACTTCAGAATTCCAAAGTTGAAAACTTATAAACTACCTTGTATCTTTAATTGTCTACAATTCCATAAAATCTATATTAGATTTAGGGTTTCTACCTTTAAATGGTCTACTTTTCTTATCATATAGAAGCCAATATTTTTAACAATACAAAATTACGTTTTTTCCATAATTATTTTGAAAGTAATTTACATTAATTTTCAGAAAAATTTAATTTTAAGATTTAAAGTTAACCAAAAAATTAGATTTGATCTTTTTTGACCAGTAGCTACTTATCATTATCCAACCAAAACTACATCAATTATCAAGAAAATACTTCTGTTCTGCATCAAAAGAATTATAAGAATTGATCTTGTCTTAAAATTTCATAGAAAAAGACAAAATAAAAATAAAGTCTTTATTGTCACCTAACTTACAACCTCTTAAGTGAGTTCTAGTAGATCTGGCCATTATTAAACAAAAATTAGGCATTGGGCAGATGACCTAAAAACATACAGAAATCTCACCATCCTTAAGTTGAATTGGCTGACCCTTGAAATCAAGAAAGAAAGAGAGGGCTATCAACGAGAGTTATTTACTCCTATCTTACCGCGATCAAATTTTGGAAACTAACCAGATTTCAATCTACTTCTATCTTGCAACTGTCGGATTATAAAGTCATGATCTCCAAGAGAAATGAACCCTTGAAGTTCTTGAAAGAAAAATTTTCTTTGTTGTAGAAACCTTGACTAACGCACCACATAAGGTATGGTGATATGATATTTTGTAACCTGTAGGATAATCTAATGCCGAAATTAGGATATTGTTATATTACCTGTTATTATAGTTAACCTTTTTCTAAGTAAATACCATTGAAAATAACCAAAACTATAAAATTAAAAAATATATCCTGGTATGAAGAATTTAACAGTATAATTTAGTATCATTTCAATATCTATTAAGTTCGTTTTTGGGTTTTGATACTAATTGTTAAAATATTTGGTGTATTACTTTTCCTATGCATTATCAAAGTAAAAGAAGTAAAACTAAAATAAAGATGAAAATAAATGAATAAAATTTAAATGAGAGATTAGTTTGTCCATTTATTGCACACTAATTGAGATTAGCATAGCATAGTTCAAATATCATACATATAGGATAGATTTCTCATACCGATACTATCCGAGCTTAGCCTCATGTTATCTCGTGTGTTTTACCCTTGTCCGTCCGGAATACCCCGGACGGGTCTTCCCATCCTTCTTGCTATCCTATGCGGTCGTCGATTCCTTGTTTAGGTTGAAGTGTTGATCATTTTGTTAACTCTCATGATTGAAAGAACAAACTTTACTATGTACTCTTATACTACTCTTGCTAAAATGTTTTGATTCTCTAGTCAACACATTATACATCTAAATAGAAATACATCTACACAGAGTATAGATTATTTAGATAGCTCGTAGCTATTCTAAAATTATTCTATAGCTAGAATGAATAATACACATACCGAATATACCAAATTTGACAAAAGATATAAATAATTTGAAATGTAATATTATTTTGATAATTGATCTATAATTTCTTTCACGATGTCGCACCCATATAATTTTTTTTATGTACAAGGTATTTGTACATTTGAGGAGTAGAAATCTAGCTAAGGAGAGACCTTTTAGAAACTTTCAATATTTAAGTGACATGTATAGTTATTCTTGTAATGGTTTCCGTTGTTCCCAATATGAACTTAACTGTAACCTTAAATTTTGCACCCAAGTTACCGGCCGAAATGAAATTCAACCTAAAGACATGACCGGAGTTCAGCTAGAGAAATGTAGATTCTCGACGTAGATGGGGATTTTGGCCCCAAGTTCCTGCCGGATTGGAAGTCAATCAAAAGAAACTAGACTTTCGGGCTCGACGGGAAGTTCGGGTTTGAATTCAACCGGGGAAAAAAAAGATTCAGGGCCAGGAATTCAACCAAAAGAAACTAGACCTCTCGGACCTTATGGAGAAATCGGGCTGATAATTCAACAGACGAAATTAATCTTTCGGGTGGTTCGACGAGTAGTTCGGCCCTAAGAAATGAAAAGAAATCTTGTTCAGTTCTACAGGGAAAGTGAGGTAAGAGGATATGTTAGGGAAAAAGGCAACCGCATAGGAAAAATGAAGGATGTGAAGACCCCCATCAATCAAGCCGTACAAGGGAGAGACAAAAAAGGTAACATGGGGCTAAGCCCCAATAGAGTTTGTATGAGAAATTAGCCGTACCGCACCTAAGATATCTGAGCTATGCAAGTCGTACAGTCTACACACAACTGGAGCATCCGAAGAAATATCACCTAATGTGATTGGTCTCCTATGGATTGCACCAGCCACTGCACTCTGTAGAGCAATTGACACACGCTGTCTAAAGTAAGCAACAAAGTGTAAGAGTGAGAGTGGTACCCCTCGACGCCTAACATGATAAGCTCTCGTGCACTCCTTGACAAATGTGTCAAATGCCGTATCCATCGCTCCATATAACTCCAAGGCTAGAGGAACAAAGAGGTGACCTCGCTGCATGCCCCTATACTTGGAGACCTTGCGACCTGCTGCTGCACTCGCCGCCCATCCAGGGGGATGGGTAATCACTCCCTCCAAAACTATATCCCGTGTAGGGTCCGTGACCACCGCATCCGCTATTGTCACTTGATCATCTCGGACCAAGTATAAGTCTGCCCTAACACGTGTCGTCTGGAACACATACGAACGCTCCCTTCAAGCTAAGTATCCACTCTCTTGTGCCATAGAAAACACTATGTCTCTAATGGCATCATTTGAAGCTATCCTCTGTCCTCCAAAAGGACACCGTGTCATGTGTACCGCCGTTGCATCTAGTGTAGAACCACACTCACAAGTGAGTAGTGAAGATGCAGATAGGTGCACCAAACCTAGGCAAAACCTCATCGCTGTAGAGAAAGTAGCCGGTGCAAGTCGGAAAGCCCTAATGCATGGTCAAGCTAGGATCCATGAGCTTGCACCCTTGCCAGAGCAAGAGCGTAGACGTGATCTAGTAGCCTGAGGAATGGACGAGTCAACTAAGAGAGAATGTAGCGTATGCTCACATTGTCGCTCCATCAAGGAAGATTGTAGACCTCTAGTCCAATCTGATGATAGTGAAGCAAATGATGGAAAACCCTCTCATGCTCGTGGGGATAGACTATCTCTCGTCTGCTGCAATAACACATGGAGAGAAAATGATCCTCCCTCCACCTCTGTCACATAAGTCTCCAAAACCGGCCTATCAGCAACCACAAAACGAGAGGCAAGTAGGGGTGCCGAGAGAGCCCAACTACCCAAAAATGCTATAGGTGCCATCTCCTCCATAGAAAGCAAGCCAACCCCACCACATGAGATCGGTAGAGCCGTCTGTCTACGTGCCAAATCCCCTGTCACACACTCAAAAGTCCCTGGTCCAATAATATCACCAAAGACTCCCATAATCCTCCTATCAAATGCTCTCAGACATGATAGGAAGGACGGTGAGGGGGGAATTGTATGGATGAGGTAGGATGGTCGACGAGCAATACTGGAAGAGAGTATACCAAATGCCACCTGCGGATCTCCTAGTAATGGAAGATCATCCACATGGAGAACATCCTCTGCGAGGGTAGCGTCCAAGAAGCGTGTGACAAAATCCTCTGATCCTATTGGCACTCCAAGAACATGAAGTCCATCTATGGATGTGATACACCCCTCTGGAAGCTCAAGGTGGGGAGGGATACCTAAAGGGGACCATGCCCTACACTTTGACACCTTGACTCTCAAGCCTACTAGATGTAGCTTGGTAGTCAAGTAGTCAAAGGCTTGCCTAATCTGATCTACAGGGCCTACGATGTGTGTATCATCTGCCAAGGAGGGAAATACACAACCTGGCATGACCAAAGTAGTAGATAGGAGAGCTCTAAAGTGAGCCATGGCAAATAAGGGCCCCCCCAAAGAATCTCCATGTCGTGTACCAATAGCTGACTCCAAGACGGTGACTCCCTCCTGTGAACCACCATGCTAGTAGTAAAGGGAAGCAAGAGAGCCATAAAAAGACCGCACAAAAAGAATGAGACTCGCCAAGGATCCACCAGCCTCCCTAAGCTCTCTAAAGATGGATGCACGTGAGACGCTATTAAAAGCGTTCTCAACATCCACCTGTAGGACAACCCACTCCGGATGGATATCTAGGAGTGCTCTAATGCACAGAGATATAGCCTCACATCCTCCAGGTGTAGCTACTCCAAACTGATGTGGACAAAGGTGTTGTTGAAAGTGAGAATGATGTTGAAGGACAATGGTACGACTGACCAAGCGCAAAAAGATCTCTCCAATAGCAATCGGTCTAATGCCTCCCGTGTCCTTCTCAATAGTGAGAAGTCGACTAGCACCTAAGACCCGACTAATAGACATAGGAATGTCTCCTCTCGCTATTGCTGCAGCCACCTGAAACAACTCGGTAAAACCACTAGAAGGATCATCTGCCTGGAAACAATCTCTAAGGTGCTCATAAACCATCCCTGACAAGCCTCTTGAGGAAAGGCGAGGGGTAGTGCACAATGCTTGTGCAAATAGCGACCTATCAAGACATAAAGGCTGCTCAGGCTGATAATCTAAGACCTCTAGTGGTAGTCCCTCTACTGCTATAGGATGCAATGAGCGTAGGGAAGAGATGGTCTCATCAGTAGGACTCGCTATAGACAAAGGGTGTAGCGCTCGTGCTGCTCTACTAAATTCTCCCGCTTGACCTAATGTCATACATCGTTGTAATCGAGTGGAATCTGTGGTATCCTGTGGCGATGCCTGTCTCCTAAATCGTGTAGCCCTAACAGACTCCTCCTGAAGCGCTGCCCAATCCTCTGCTCGGAATCGATGAAATCTAGCCGCCACCTCTCTATGCCCCGTGCGTCCCCCTCTAGCATAAAGAAGACACCATCGAGGGAGTAAGAGGAATAGGAACCACGCTAACTCATCCAAGGGATCACGTGCCAAACGATCCAGTGGTAGGCGAAAAGCCTGTCTAGCCTCATCATGGAGTGTGTGGGGTAGCCTATGGAATAGACGTGGACATGGAAAAATAGTCTCAAATAACCCCAAAATGCAACCCGCTTGAGAAGCTAACCATTCCCACGACTCGATCGGTATCCTTGGAACGATCAACGAAGGTATAGAAGAAGCGTGCGTAATCCTGAGTGTCATTGCTGTCGATGTGATCGCTCGTCTCACGTGGGCATCCCAAGTGGTCCAATCATAGTCCTTGTGCATCCTTCCCACATGGATCTTTACCCCTTGCGAGGTAAAGCGTCGGTGACACACCGGGCATGGTGTATCCCGACCCGCTCTAGGCGACCCCACATGGGAAGGTGTAACCATGGCTAGCACACAAATAGTGATAGTAACACATGATACTCCTCTCCATATCTCCCCATATCTGCAAAACCACAACCCCTCACATCCCAACTCACATAAGAAAACAATCTCTCCAAACCCTAAAATATATAAACTCTCATAACTTTCAATTTCCATCTCCAAATTTTTCAAATTAAATTCACATGGAACTTAATCATAAAAACCAAGAGATTATAAATGAAAATTCCCATAACTCTCAATATATAATGATCACTTTCAATCCTAAAAAAAACTAAAAATCTTCATAACTTTCTATTTCATTCTCCATAGTCTTCAATCTAAGCATCAATGGAATCAAAATTGAAAAACAAAGAGAATAGAGTATTCACTATAGAGTATTGAATAGAGTATAGAGTAGAATACTATAGGCTAGAGAGCACTCAGAAATTATCAAAATTGTTTCACGTCCCTCCCTCTCCACACTCTCCCGAGGTCCCCCCCCCCCCCGAGATCTGCCGAAGAAGGTGATCCTGTCTAACGGATCCTATTAGGAACATTCCTATCTAACGCCGTTTGTAGGGTCTGACAGTTGAATTTTGTATGTACCACAAATACGTCTGACAGGAGTATTGCTTGCCGAGACGCCAACTACAGTATGGACAAAGAGTGACATGTTGGACCAGTTGACAACAAACAGCACTATTTTTCTAAATGTGTCTGCCAACTTGGGGTACTGTCGACTCTTGGAGCCAAATTCTAGAGAACCTTTGAGTCTACTTCTGCCTTCGTTCCCACTATGTAACGATGATATTAAACCGTGTATTTTTAGCATTTGACATATTACTCATTTACATTTTATAGGTTTTGAATTTTTTGAAGAGCTTTAAGCTTGTTCTTTGCCTATATTGGTTCTAATAATGCATTAAATATATATCTTTTTCACACATTATAGAAATAAAAATTTTATGTTAAAAAATTATAATTAATCTATTTTTAATTCAAATCATACTTGAATTCGATTTTTAATTCAATAATCTGTAAAAAGTAAAATGTTAATTATAGTCAAATCACCTTCATCACCAATTAAAAAATTCCAGGTTATGTTCATCTAATTAGAAGATTCTAAGCGATATTCCTTGACTTTTGAATACCATAATTAAAAATTCAACGGTTCAATATCAGATAAATGAACTCTATAGAGTTGTATTTTGAAAATATACTCTTTTGCTCAACTGAAATACACCATCTTGATGACGTCCTTAATGATACGTTTGATAATGCAAATGACGATGAGTCTCATTATGTGATAGTAACCATGTTATTAAATATGGTCACCATCAAATAGTCCATAAAAAGTTATCCAAAAAACCTATAATTATTAGCATTTCCATTCCAACGTTCAAGCCAACTAATGACATGACACAAACGTCGTTGCCTTCAAATGTCATGACAACACTCCAAAGAATATGATTGAATTTACTACCCATCAAATGTGTCTTTCAGGTTTGCAAAATGGTTAAAGTGATTTGTCGTATGGAGAACTTTAAATAACACAATTGAACTGTACTTCCCAAATCGAAAGTCCGATTTGCTTGTTATACGATGATCACATCCTTAACTTTGTTCTTTAACTAAGTCCGGGTTAAGTATTGGGTCTCATTTTCTCTTCAGTATAGTGTACAGATGAGATAATCTATAGTTTCATCATTTAGTCTGGGTACTTGTGATACCAATGTTGGAACAGCATGACATGAAACTTTCTTCTCTTAAACTAATGATGGAGGAGGAAAGGCAAACCTGAATCTATCATAGCCCTATCGTAGTGTATTGCAATGACGAATTGATCTATCTTGGCTCATCTTTTGATAGGACTGGTTTTCTATCCCTTTCCTTTCTCTCTTTTGCTCCAAATGCATTTTGCAAATCTACAAGTAAATTACAAAAACGTTGAGAACTCACAGTATACGTCGAGGTTCTGGATTTGGATTTACTAAATTTATGAAAGTGGAGTTTGCTCTATCTTGGGAGAAATTGGTGTGTTAGAATTTTCTAGGTCAAGTTGAGATCAATCACATCTTGTTGTGTATCATACGTGGAATCGCTGAGGGAGTTATTATTTCCTTAACATACCTTGAAACATGCGCAGAGCTACTGGCAAAGCACGGATCCATCGTGCTGTGATTCGCGGAGATACCATGCTGCTCAAAGTTCCAAGCAGCCTTGATGTGTTATACGACAATTGGGCAGTGGCATCTCGCTTGGTCGGAAACATGACATGGTCAGTAGACAATATCCTTAATCTGACGTTTATAACTATCTGGACTCCACACAACTGCCTACTTGCTGGTTCTGTCATTGAACTGAGACTTCAGTAAAGCCCCAAAGTCTTCCACAATCTGCTCGAAATCCTCAAATTTTTCCCGGTAATTCTCTGAGATTAGGGTACATTATCAAAACAATATGGTGAGAAATGCTGAATCTAGCAAGGAGATATGGTCGGTCTCAGTTACCTATACTTTACAGTTTTGATTCTGTTTGCACATCGCCGGTGGATAAAGATCCGCAGATCTGTATCGAAATCTAGAAGTATCTGTTAAAAGACGCACACGCTTTACAATCGGTGTCAAACGATCTCATCTCATATACCCTAAACTTCGCATTACTTTCTCCAGTTGCAGGCTCCGCAGGCGCGTTTTGATCCTCCAGCTTAACCCCCGTCCAACAGGCTCCAGCTCCAACTGATAACGCGGTCTAATCATCATGATGCGCCTCGCACGTATGTAGTCGAGACTTTCGAAAATGTCGTCTCTTCGTCGGGGCTCATATCGGCCTCTCGAAAGCTCCATCATTGTGTGGGTCTGCAATTCAGATCTACGCCTACTTGCGTGATAATGTCCTGGTCCCAAAATCATCGTACTCGAATTGTGCCGAAGGACGCGACTTTTCAATTGAGAGGTACCACAGCTTTGTATGTTATCTGTTACTTTGTAGTTCCACGAGCTGATCAACGTGAGGCTCCAAAAGCAACGGCGTTTAGGATCAATCCCAGGCTTTATTATTCTGAAAGGGGAAGCTTACTTTGTACAGCTCTGGCATTGAAATCGAGATTGCTGACATTGTGGCGTAGCAATTTGCTGCGTACTCTTTAGGAAGGTGCAAAATGCCCCGATTCTCTCAGACGTGCCGGATTTTAAGTCTCCTTACCTTTCCATCTCATCAGATACCAAAGATGACTCTAAAACATTATTACTCAAATTTCATTGAAGTTAAAGAAATAATATACAAATGACAAATCTTAAAACCATTAGAATACTTGGATGAATTATAGAAAGTTTCTTGCTGTAATTTAAAACAAGAACTGGTGTTAATTTACATCGTTAAAATACTATAAAGAAAGATTAGTTCAAACAATCACTTATATGTTTTAAATTTCTTATATTGGGGATATTTTATTATAATAAATAAATTTAAATTTAATATATATGAATTCAACCATCAGAATATCTTATTTTACCAGCAATTTTTTTTCAAATGATGTCTCTTGAATATAAGAGAAAGCTTTCCCTCTTTAATATACAAGACATTATTTTTTGATACATATTGAATCATAAGTACAAATTCATATTTAGCAACAGGTAGGATTGTGGTATATTTACTAATGGAAGTCTTTATAAGGAAAAACTGAATAAGGAGGAATTATTAATACAATTTTCATTTATATTTTCACTACGCGTTCATCGGTATATCGAGGCTGTCAGCTAATGTGCATTAAGGCTTGCAATTGGTTTAGAACACGGTCTCAAGTCTCTAGATTGAGATTCTAACATCCAAATCCTCCAGTTGATCTACTAATCAAAGCACTTCTGATAATCAGCATCGCATTTACTTCTCATGTGTACATTAACTGTGAATTCTGTCTGCAAAACTCAAAAGTGACAATAGCATTAATCCGAATGTAATTGTCATATGGAACACATCACGTGTATTCCATTGTACAGTACAGTACACTTTGACAATTCACTTGTTTGTACTATGATCATCCACAAAAATGTTTAAAACTAATACGAATTCCAACTGATTTTCTATTATTGTAGCTATACCTGATAGACCATTTGATAAACAGTCCTCCACACTTCAGAATCCATATTGGAAATTACTAATAAAATTAATTAAAATTTTATTATTAGAATCTAATATTTTCATCACACTTTACTCTTAGTTGCTATGTCAACGCCCACCGGATCTCCACAAAACTACACATTTAGCACGAAAGGAATTCTTTTTTGTTTAGTCTAACCTGATTGAGTTGCTATAACAAGATAAACCGGGTCTTGACCTCGCCCGGGACTTGTGCCTTAGGGAACGGCCTTAAACGAGAGACCTGCAATGGGCCCGGCCGTCTTTGGTGCATCCGAGAACTTGGCTACTTGCTGGGGACTTTGCGCATAAGTAACCTATTTCCTTATGAAGATGTACCGTTACATTATGAGTGAGGTTGGGTCTTTCATTTCTAACTCTTCCTGAGCTTTTGGATCCCTGCACATATGATTTCCCATATGACATACA
Organism: Lunularia cruciata; assembly: GCA_948567375.1. Classification (NCBI taxonomy): domain Eukaryota; kingdom Viridiplantae; phylum Streptophyta; class Marchantiopsida; order Lunulariales; family Lunulariaceae; genus Lunularia; species Lunularia cruciata. The sequence continues at coordinate 43,435,899 of OX419762.1, read as the reverse complement.
TTGCATATTCTTTGTTTTAAATGCAATAATAGAAAGCACATCAATATCCATGATGCAGTTTATTCTTTGTTTTAAATGCAATAATAGAAAGCACATCAATATCCATGATGCAGTTTATTCTTTGTTTTAAATGCAATAATAGAAAGCACATCAATATCCATGATGCAGTTTATGATGTAGGAATTCAAGTTTTACACACAAACTTAGATTCATATGATTAGATTTTACATATGAACTTAGTTGAACTAAGTTCAAATTGAGTGATAGTTGAATCTACCAAGATCTGTTCAATATAAAAATACTTTCTAAAATGGTAATCGCACATTGCATTACTTGATCGTGGGGAACACTCTACAGGCAAAGTCATTGCCACGGATAGACAGGAGTAGTATTGGCCTCTAGAGACTAAGGAGGACCAATATACACCTCAACTATCCTTCAATAACTTTGTCCCTTTAGTGATTGAAATTATCGGGAGTCTTTGTCACTACTTTGAAAGTTTCCTTAAGGATGCAATATGGGGTTCTTTGCAGAGGAGAGATGTATTGGTTGTCTTTCTAGTCATACCCATATCTTACTATCAACCGTGCATATCAATCAGTTTATAACATGCTCAAGATTTTGGTGAAGACACAAAGCTTAAACACTTTGCAAAGTGATTGGCTTTGGGTCTTCACTAATGAATAATTGTAGTAGGCACATCCATCACAACTGGGGTATTTCTTTCCCACTTACTAAACATATCATTAAAGTATCTCCCATACCATCTAGATGTAGGCTACCTTCCTCTTGTGCTTGTCATTAGTGCATTTTTCCCAATTGTTCCTCTGGATCCTATTTATATATGTGTTTTTCTGGAGCTTGAGACTATTTGAGGTCTTTTCTATTTTACACTTGTTGGTGCCTTATATTCCATTCCCTTTCCATCGAGGTACTAGAAATATAAAATAAAAGTAGCTTTTTTTTATTTCGCACTTGTTTGGGCCTTATATTCCTTTTCCCTTTTCTTCGAGGTACTAGAAATAGAAAAGTAAAAGTAGCCCATTAGCTCTATGTTTTCAGTTTTGCTCCTCTGCATTTTAAATCTAATTTAATGTACTTGAATATCATGGTCTCTTCACATGGATTCACATCCAGTTGATTAGTTCAATTAGTGTATGATAATATTGGCAAGGTTCTTTTTTGTAAACTTGGAGTGTAAAATCATTGAAAAAAATATAATGAATAGAATCATTGAAATTGCATTTAGATTAAGGTAGAAGGAAACGTCAAGGTAAGGTTTAATGACGGTTTTTTTTATCACTATCTGCTGAAAAGAGTCTACTTTCTACATTTCCATTCTTGTAAGTGAAGACACAAAGACTTTATACATTAATTTCGTCTAATCGACTAATGATTATTTTTGGAATTTCCTAATCGAAGATAACTAAAATAGAAAATTGATGTGAAGAATCTAAAAACTAAGTATGAAGACGAATGTACTAGTGATAGCTATCCTTAAAGCTCACAATGCTCATGACTTGGAGATGATTTTGATGATATCAGAATCTTCACACTCTTCAATCTACTCCACAAGAAAGGGTGTGTTCAGAAATGACCGAAGCAATGGGTACAACCAGCATTTTGTATAGAGATCCGCAAGGGGATGTCTAGCGCTCGATCGCAGGGTTTGAATGACCTTGAAACCCGCACTTTATCACCATGGTTGTGATAGAGTGCGATGAATTTGAAGTTCAATGAGCATTTAGAGAAACATAATACACAAAAAGATTATTTGTACATAAATTTCAGAGTCAAGTAAGTCACTTAGTTCGCTTGACGTCCATAATTTCCAGAGCTAACTAGGACTAAGCTCTTCACATCAAGTGAACGGTAGACTTTAACAACTTGGGATGCGGTTTAATCAAACGGGGTAATCAAATTTGTTTTGCCAACTTGCGATGCGGTTAAATCAAACAAACCTAAGGTTTTGGTTAAGTATATAATTACATAAATACTTGAATCGGTTCAGTACGTCTCAAGGTTCGCAAGTAGTGAATCCGTCCAGGCATTCCCCCCAGCAAAACTATGTCAGCAAGCTGGCAGATCCCGTAAACATCAAAATACTCCCGAATGTTCCTCGTAAATTCCTAAACGATTCCCTGTTTAACCGTGTAAGTGAACGGTTCTTCGATCAGTCTATCCGGTCAGGTAGTTTCCAGGCAAGGATACTTGTTCCTGCAGTTGGAGTCTGAACCGGTGGCAGTGTAGAGTCGTACACTCCAAGAAAGTTCCGCTGTCGACCGAGATTGTGTCTTGGTCCTTGATTAATCATTGCAGCCTGAGCAGAGGAGGTGGCTCAAACGGGCTCCATCCGAATCGCGAGGTCGCTTTTGAAAGGTGAGACGGCGGGATTGTTACGGTGCCTTACTGAGACAATTATGGTCCAGTTTGAATTGCAGGAACAGAACGGTGTGACTCAAATTGCGCTTCCCCGACTGCCATTTCTTCCCAGGAATCTGAGGATGGGGGATCGTCACTGACATCGATCATCCCCTTGAAAAGTTGTTGCATTTGGTCAGCTTGGCTAATGCTTGCAGGTTTGACGAAGAGGTGGCTGAGGAGCAAGGTGATTCTTGTTTGTAACCAGAGAGGGATTGGTTTGGTTGTGGATATCATGTGACTTGGGGTAGTCCATTCTTCAGATAAACCCACTACATTATTTGAGTTTTGCGACGGTATGATCAGTCCAGTATCTCCAAGAGGGGATTGCGGAGACGGCTGAGTTATGAGATAGCGAACATCCTGTTGAGCGTACGCCACTGGCACAACGTTCGCCAGCCATAAGGAAGTCAACGAATCTTCTTAGTTAATCAATTCCTGACAAGATGTCGAACGCTGTGATATCATTCTGCATTCCTAAAACTCGTTGAGGATGTAGAAGAACCACTTCCAGGACTTATGAATGTTGTATGTGAAGAAGCTATATCTCTCTGGTCGTGATCGACTAGAAGCACACACACTATAAAATGAAGTTTCAATTGAACAATTAATTACAGCGGGTCAATTCAGTCGAACATCTTAGCCGCCAACCGTTACTCAAAATTCAGCAAGCGCGACTTCACGATCGTCTGCAAGAGGGTAGGATACATACGCTGAATGGTAGGATCAGCAATGCCACAGTTTCTAGAGTCTATTGCGAGGGATGACATAGACAGTAATCACACCGTCTTGAGTTCAGGAATGAAGTCAAATTTCTGTCACCTCTCCTGTTATCTTCACCCATAGTTATACAAAGGACTAAGACATCGATTGAGTCCAATGGATACTTCAAATTGATTCTGACCACCCAAAGCGCCTAGCAGAAGAATCGTGCAGTCCGACTTTACCAAACCACTTTCTATTTAAGCAAATTTTCTTCTGTCGCAAATCTCAGTGACTGATACATTATCCACCTGATCACGAAATTGCTGGAGGATGGTCATGTTCGACACTGTTATTTGATAATCCGCAGATGCTAATTGCGGTCAGAAAGGTTGAATTTTGATTGCCTTGATCCTGTTTAATCTCATTCTCTCAGCTGTGCTTGCGGATCATAGCTCGTGGTATTGAGTGACTGCTGATGTAGGGACATACTCTGGTATGAAAGAGCTGATCTCCAGATCGTAACCTGTTCTATTTGCTCATAAATTTCGTACCTTGACTAACCTTCCTCATCAAATTCCTTACCTTATTCTTGCTCTGGACCACAGAAAGTCGAAGTACTTAATATCACAGTATCGAATTTTGCATAATTCTAGTAGATCTCTGATATCCTCTTGGTGTAAACACGAGCAGACCATATTCAGGAAATGCGCAGATTGCGCTACCTTTCATTGGTCATGAGTGAAGCACAGCGGATTTTCATCGGGGGTTTGCAAAGCTCTGGCTCTATTACATCAGCTTCTAAAGACGTAAATCTGATATCCTCAAACGTTATATAACGTTTTCGGGTAAGGTCCAGAATTGCGATGGGGTTCGGTTATGGCAAATCGACATAGAGTGTGCCTCTACAGCAGCCACTGCCTGCGGAACAGAGGGCTTGATAGCAACTGCCTGAATCAAGAGCAGAATTGTCTGCGAGGTGTATTAAGCTCAAAGGACATCGTTAAGTAACTTACCAACTCTGTCAAAGATCACTGCGTCTTCTACATGAACGCCAAAATCAACGATCATCGTCAGCTGTAGAAGAAGATACTAGATACACGTCTCTCTGCTTTCAAGAAGAAAGTCAATATAGCGAGCACTTCCTAAAATGTCAGAAGAAATGAAGGAGCTCGAGCAGGTCGAAACGCAAAGTTCACTTTCATCGACAGAATATTATGTGATGCTGTTATCAACCACCATCATCTAGCGTATATAAATTGATTACAACTGGAAGTCACCATGAAGTTAAAAGGGAACTGTCACATCGAGACAATCGTGCTTCAGAACCAAAGAAGTGCTGCAAGGACAAGTTAGAGAGGATGGACGAAGAAGAACAAGAACTAAGATTACACATCCATCACTATGAGTGGACTAAATCCACCATAAGAGAAGTTACGTACTACGTGGACCAGGAGTTGGAGGGTGGAAATGTAATTCTACGAGCTTTGTCGTTGATTACGACAAGAACGACCACATCACAAATCTTCACATTCTTTTACGGAATAATTATTCTACGATATTTTTCCAAACATCTCCGAGTGACAGACGACCTGAAAGCTCTCTAGTAGTTTAGGTGCAGAAAAAGGGAAAGAATTTTGCACTTTTGAATTCCTACGGGACTAGACTTCTGATGGATGTCCGATAGCAGTTTTGCAAGTAACGGGGCCTAGCCCGCGCTTGGGTGTCTTCTCTGTACTCTATGAATTGAGTTGAGAAACTCTTTCTGTACGGGTCCCGTCCGTTTCTTATAAAAAGCGTGTTCTTCCCTTCGCTATGGTCATCTTGGCAAAGTTCTTAGGTTTGTCTGTAAGTGTATTCTGGGGCAAACTGTAGCATATCTGTGTTGATTACAGAGGGTCGTTCTGTAGATCGAAGTGCTACAACGTAGTTGATATCCATGTACACCAGATGATACATTTAAAACTGACTATCTTCTTGCATTTGAGATTAGATCGGCTTACAAAACCTCGGGACTGATACGCAACGCATAATACTTGGTATGTACACCCAGTGAAGTTTAGTGGACCATCTCTAGCTACTAGGCGATAGTGAATAATTTAGATGGTCTAGTTTTTCGTTTTCGTGGTTGCGGACGTTTGTACTACGGTGAGGAGCAGATCGTCTCTTCAATCACTAGTGAGTAGTACCAGGAACCTATAGGAAGGGTGATGAGTGTGCGGGGATTACGTATTTGGTGTAAACTAACCAATCTGACATTCTCTGAGCAAGTTGTCATCTAGCTATACGGTAATTCTTCTTGAAGTTTTCTCTGGTAGGAGCACAAACAAAATTATGAACATCCACTGACGCAGGTAAAGAAGTCGCTCTTATTAATGGCCTCCTGCAATTGGTGCTAATGCCAAGGATGAACTGTCTAAAACATTCCTTCATGAGGCTTGCACTAGTCGTCTGAACGCCGGAGCTAGTCCTGCTTATGATCAGGTGAGTGAGTGACCTGAGTTTTAGATGTTCAGGATCTACTCCTCATCCATCTCTTATTAGGATTTCAATTTACTACATGAATCCAAAAACTGGATAGTAACTAGAAATTTCTGCATTTTCGGTTCGTCGCTTCTTTAACGACTAGGTCTATTTTTAGCACTACAATGATCATACTTTACGTATCAGTGCCAAGCGGACGGATTCTACATGCCCCTTTAGACTGATTCTGCATGTCACAGATCACACAAACTTCTGTTGATTACGAGCTCTCAAAATGGGTTGAAGTAATATCATGGTGAAGACTTGTAACACTTTTAGGGACCCAGGATTCAGCGGATTAGTGTCAAGGACGGATCTTCTGATCGTGAAAATGAAGGAGAAGACGATCTCCAACCAGTTATGGCTATCTCTACTGGTGGCTGGAGAGCTGCAAGTTTTGTGATTGGTCAGTCTTCTTGTGTGACCAGATTCTTTTCTGAACCAGTGATATTTACTCCTTTGGTTAGCGGGTCAACCCATAAGATAGTTTGTGATAAATGAGATGATGAGATCCCTATGTCAGTGATTTCATTCCACTAAAATGTGCGTATGGTACAAACGAGACCATATTATTTCTATATTTCTGTCGATGCCTGAAACGAGACCATGGGGATTCTACACGACCAAACCCTATGGCCGAAGGCCCGAGAAGGCCTGAAATGCTTTTCCTCATGGATGGAGACGATGTCCTTGACCCCCAAAATTGTTTGAGTTCTTTTAAGTGTATAATGAAATATAGTGGATGTATCTGGTTTCCTGCTACGTAATTAACAATAGGTGTTTCTCGTGCAGTCCATCACTTCTTTGCTCTGTTGGCATACAGTGTGATACGTCGCACTTTGGTGCGATACCTCACTATTGTTATGAACGTGACAAACTCGACTGCATCAAACATACTGAACTTTTCGGGGACTTCATACATAACCCAATTAGTAGGAGCCATTTTCGGGGATTCATTCCTGGGTCACTTTTGGACAACGGTGATCTTTGCAGTAATCTAGATGATTGTAAGTATTTCGGGTTCAAACAAAAAATCTCATATTGCAGAACGAACGATTGAATATTTGGATGGATGACCCTGCTTGGTGGTACGTAGCACGTTTTGTCTCCAAAACGTTTTCATATTCTCAACTGTAATTTTTATACATGTTTGTCTAACCGTGTAAGTCATACAGGGTCAAACTTCTGTGGCACTATCAGCGAACTCTTCAGCTTTCAAGCCAGCTCCTTCCGCGGGTTTAGAGAATTCTTGCAATCTGAACAAACCCTGGCAGATGTTCTACTTGTATATCTCTATTTTTATCATATCCATTGGAAGAGGAGGATATCCAGCCTACCAAGTTCTTGGAGCAAATCAGTTCAGTAATCATGTCCCGAGGGATGACAGAAGCAGATTCTTTACCTACATGTTTCAAGCTCTCACCTTCGGATATAAGCTGTCTGCTGTGGGAGTGGTCTATATTCAAGAAACTTATGGGTGGGGACTTGGATACATGCTGACAGCCGCATCAAGCATATTATCCTTACTCACTTTGTTATCTGGAGTTCCTTTTCACAAACAGGCTGTTCCACATGGTCCGAGTTGTAGTACTGTGTTACAAGTGCTTGTCGCTTCCCTGCTCAAATGGCGACTTTTGTTGCCACCAACGGAGGAACTCTTCAATTCTAACGATCCAGAGAATGGATGGAATCACGTTCACTCAATGGATTTTAGGTGAGTGTATTTCTAATCACTAGCTATTTCTATTCGCTCTAGGTATGATCCCTCTGTCTTGCATAGGACTCCTCTACAACAGTTTCCCGTCATATGCGAGTCCTTGATATTTACTGGAATCGTTGTGTCATTTGGGGAGTAGAAGAGTTTGGAACGAAGCAGCAGTTGAAACCACAATTGCTTTTCATTCACCCTTATTTCTCTATCATTTTTGAACTGGCAGATTTCTGGACAAAGCAGCAATTGAAACCCCTGCTGAAAAGCAAACCGAACACAAAAATCCAGTCTCAATCAAGTGGAACAAGTCAAACAAGTATTGCGATTGGTCCTGTATGTGTTTCTTGTATTGTATTTACTTCCATCTGCGGTCAACTTCCTACACTATTCGTTATTCAAGGAGGATTAATGGATAGAAAAGTCGGTTTGTTTGAGATTCCTCCCGCCACCATGACGATTTTTGAAAACTTGAGTGTTTTGATTTCTGGGTATCTCTACAATAAATACTTCATACCAGCAATGAAGAGAATCACTCGACATCCAAAGGGAATAGCCCCTTTGCAAAGAATTGGAACAGGACTTTGCGCAGGAGGTATAGATATGATAGTTGCGGCTCTGGTTGAGCAGAAGCGTTTGTCAAGGACCAAAGCAAGTCTCTTACAGCACGGTCAGGATCGCACTATGTCGATCTTTTACTTGGTACCTCAGTATGCTTTGGTAGGCTTGGAGAAGTTTTCACCTATGTAGGCCTGACAGAACTTTTCTATGATCAATCACCTGGTAATCTAAGAAGCATAGGTAGCTCCATATCCATGCTTACTCAAGCAATTGGAAACTATGTCAGTGCTGTACTGGTTACGATTGTTCATTACATGACCGGTGGAGAAGGTAGACACGGTTGGATACCAAATGATCTCAATGAAGGTCATGTAGATAGATTCTATCTCCTTATCGCTGGAATTTGCGCATTGAGTATAATCTATTTTCTGAAAGTAACATCAGGATTTGGTGGTCAAGGAACTTTTGACCAGCGAGTAACTGAGACCTATTCTTCTGGCCGTGGAGAGCCGTTGAAAGAACACTTACTGACGTGAATCTACAGACTCTGAAATAAAGTCGCTAGTTGCAATAATAGTGCATCGAAGATTTTCGGTTATACTTTTCTACGGTTCACTACTGCATAATGTAGCGTAGCTCTCATTTTAAGAGTTCTGAATATATGCTTTTAAAAAAAAAATCTGGTTTATCATTTTTCTTGAAATCTGAAGTCAAGGAAAATGCTGAATAGGGTTTTTCAAAAGTTAGAGTCTAAGTTTACCATTATAGGAGAACAGTCAGTAATGAATCCTTTATTCTGAACTCTTAAAGTTAAATGTAGACGTGGTGTTTATGAGTGATTTGGAGTTTAACCAGTTTACTTCTCAAAGCAGGTTCGAGAGCTCGTTGCATAAATCTTATTTATTTGTTTGTTTGTCGATAATTCCACTAAATCAAACGATTAACTTATATTCCTAGTTTAATTTTATAATAATATAGTAAAATAATCATAATAAATATAAGTACATAGAATCAAAATAAATTCTGCAACTTAATTAGAAGCGATTTATGGAATATATTCCAGTACTAAAAGATTATCATGATATTGAACCACTCTTCTTAAATCAATATGGGGTCGTTGTATTATATAATGTCTTGTCATACAAATAAGAAATATTTAAAATCACTTCAATAAATTTATAAACGGTGAACTTGATATGAAGTTAAATATAAATGACTGTAATATCAATTATTCTAGAATTGATAAATTTTAATTTGAGTGTATACAATACAATAGTGAAAAAAGAAAATTCCAAACTCCGTAGAACTTGACAAAAACATCAAGATCCGCACCAATCTTCAATTAAACACTAACCTTTGGATCTATGGATGACTTTCAGTACACCCCAATCTGAAAGATAGTCCGTACAAGTCTAGCCAGGTCTAGTCAGTACAGAAACGTAGTCTGTACAAGGTAGCTATCATGCACAACGCCAGGATCATAAAAGCTCAAATATCTATGCCATCATCTGGGGGTCATTTGGGGTGATCTACCGTCTAGACATTACAGCAATTTAAAATATTTGTAGTATTACGGAAATTTTACAAGTGAAAATAGTTGTCATATTCCTCAATGGTTTAAATTAAGACAATTTAGGGTACTGGGGCATATAATCTGTTCTATGAGAACTTTACAAAGCTTTTCTTACGAAGTTGGGCCATACATGAACACTTCTGGTACAATTTGAGGAAAAGCAGGAAAATGGTGCTTCTCTGAATCTTGCTATTCCCTATGCTACGTGATTCTAACAGCTGCTTTATATAGTTCCTCATCACCTGCCTGCCATGGTCTGTATTGCCTGAAACGACCTCTTTGTCCAATTGCTCTGAATCTGTTGTTCGTCCGGTATCCTCGCATCCAATTTCCAACCTGCGCATGCGGTGGTCAATACTACTATCTTAGTCGTGAGATGATTTGACAGCAAAGTAGTTTAAACTCAGATGACTCAATTTGAGAACTATGTAAACAAACATGAAATTTTACAACTTGCAATTTAGACAAATCTGCAATTCAAATGTCAGATCATACTACTCAAGAACTTGATGTTAGGGTTTAAGCAGTTGAGATACCTGTCTCTCGGTTAATCCGATTTGCACAGCAAGACCACGTCTACTATCGTCATTTAAATACGGCTCATCGAGATTCTGTTCAAACCAGTCCCTGGGGATTGTCCGAGCCCACATGAAGTCAGTTCACAGTTTCGAATAGACTGGAACCCATTTGCCGTATTTAGAAAGGAAACTGAAGCTGGGAGGTCGAATTACAAGAAATTTAACATGGGTAAACCAAACAGGAAGATTCAACTTCGCACGCTCACAACGGAGGAATTATGACAATGCAGTTTCGAATACTACAGCTCACAATGTATCAAGTTCATAGGGATGCTTGTATGAAGTTGAATGCTCACCTCAGGAATTGGACTTGCTCTGGGAGGAAATTTCCTACTGGTTTTACACCCTTCTGTTTACTGACTTTCATATTCCACACTTCCAGTCTCCATTTTCTAAGGAATTCCCCAGTCTGTATGGATATGACGAAACTTATCAAATTTCATGTTTTCTTTTCTGGTAAAAGCCTCAACAAAGTCAATTCACACGATTATAAAACATATATACTTATTCAGAAATACAGCGACCCAGTCTGACTTTGGCTTCAGTTAAAGAATACGAACCTGTCTTCGTGGTAGTCCCATGTCTCTAAGAAATATTTCATCCTCTGGCTCATAAGCGAATGGTCGTTCATAATTCGCCATTGCCCATTCACTATCACAATGGGTGGAACACATAAGCACGTTAGTAATCATCAATGCTCTGAATCATGGCTCATTAAATTGTCTAGTTCTCGATCTCCTTTCGAGGACCTACTCCTTTTCTAACTTCACATTTTAAAAAGTGTCTATACAAACTGCATTCATGTTTAGGTATAAGGCTTGTACTCCCCAAACTTACTTTAGATTACAGAATGATCAATGACATATTTCAAAAAGAAAAGAAGACAAGTAACTGAGTGTGGTAGTAAGCATTGCATTTCATTCGATTGGTCAGGGAAGCATTCGTTGCAAACTTTATATTCCAGAAAAACACTTACTCTAAATATGTCAAGGCGAATCTTGGTAGTCTTATTCTTGTTCTAGTTTGTCCATTGGCATGCGCCAGTATCATCCGGAGTGCTTCCTGAGGACAAACCGGCACATGATCATATTGTCTCACAAGCATATAGTATACATTGCGAGACTCTTTTCATCTTCCTAGGGGGATGCCTCGGGGAGAATCATTTTGCAGTGGAGTCACTAAGGACTCAACGACAACAACCTTTTGATTGTTTTAAAAACTTGAAATCATTTATTTTTTATAGGGAAATCATTCAGAAAATCAATTACTCATAATCAAGTTGAATGTTAGCATGATAAGGTTTGTTGGTAAAACTTACGAGTGGTCTTAAGTTGAATAGTGGATATCTATTTTCAAAGAAAAACTTCTAATCATATCATGTTTAATCACCTACCAAATTATATCAAAACGAGTTTATTTTAGTTAGAATTTGAATTTCAATCAAAGAATCTTCAATTCTTTTGAAGCCGAAAATTTGCACTTTCTTAAACCAGAAATTAATGTATGGATAGCAAAGGTACTTTTCTCCTGTTGCCTTGTCATATATTTTGGCTCTATCACAAGGCCTAGTTAGAATTATAATAGAATCCCAGGAAGGTACTCTAACGTACAAAAGGAAGATCTACTTTTGACTTTTGACCTAAGAGACTGAGTGTAAGCCAATTTGTACTCGTTCTTATACCTTTTTTTTTTTCATTTTAAGTCTGCTATAGAAAAAATAAAAAGTAAAAACATTCTATACATTGTTCTCTCATAAGTTCCAGTATACTCCGAGAAACTACTAAGTATGAGTCTTGGAAAGCGTTATATAAAAATCTGGTCAAGAAGAACTTTTAGGATCTTCAATTTTGTAGTTGCTTACGGTTACTTTAAATTACAAGACTTATCTGTCAAGATCAATAGCATGTGAATTATGAAAAAGGGCCACTTTTGACCACCCGAAGGGTCTTTCCATATCTTAGTATAGATTGGTGTTCTTTCCTATGTAAGTCCGCCTTACTTATATATACACACACGAGGAAATCTACCGATGCTGTAACAATACACTTTCGCAATTAGTTTTTTAATATAATTCTTATACATATATGTAGAGGGTTTGTATCCTTGCCACGTCAAACTTGTTGGAAGCTGCTTCCCGGCGTGCTGTTTCTCCTTGAATGGCATGCAAGCCATTGAAGGCCTGCCCATAGCAGCACCCGAGGGCAAGATTCTCCCCAACGCAAGATGTATGAGAATGCACCGCAGGAAGACTTTTCACGAAAGCCTGCACTGACAACAGGAGAATAGTCATTAGAACTTGAATATTTGTCTTTTAAGGATCTTAGTTGGCTTCTTTAAGTTGGTGGTGATTACTATAAGACAGATATATCTGCTATAAGCAGATAGGAGCCTCCATATACCTTTGAACAAGAGCTTTTATTCTGCAAACTTGTCTTTCACGAGCATAAACTTGCATGAGGCATACGTACAGTGGGTTAACCTGCTTCTACGTAGAATGCAATTATAGCTCAAATGTTATTGCAGAGTTTAGGCAGTTTCTGGGATTTCGTAATGGTCTGTTAATCTGCTCTACGTGTACCGTGTTTTTGAACCCAAGAGCATAAACACAGTATACGCATACTTCATTATATTTACAACATCATAATCTTTTCAACCATGTGCTGCTGCTCCATCGTCACAATCCAGCCCAAGGCGATCACTGTACTAACAAATGCCAAGATTTTTACATGAATCTGAAGCCAAGGTGATATCTAAGAATACTGATGAAATAAAATATTATGGAGTAGCATGAGAATGAAGAATTAGTCCTTGTCCTTATGAAGAATTCTCATTTCACACAAAGTTTTTTAGAACTACCTTAATTTCCTTTCTCAATATCAAGAAATCAGTTTGAACGGTTTCACTTATTCTTCTACATGATTGTATATACGTAAGTATGCATGTAGCGGAACCTTGTCGACCATTAGAATTCGAGTACCTCGAAAGATTGGATCAAAAAACCGGCTTTCGCGGCGTACTCGGGAGAATTGACGAAAGAGATGGCTTCGGCTTTATTCAGAACACCTTTTAGCATTCCTTGAAATCGCAAACTGAAGCTTTGCCGTTCTGGTGTTGTGGGTTGCCAAGCCTCTCTGTCCAGAAAGTTTCGACCAGGTTTCCTCAATGGCCTGTTTGGGTCCCGGACCAAAGGCATGTGTGCTCGCATTGTCCTGCTCCGGAGTGCCGCCACCTTCAACGGATCCTTTTCGGCAGCGTGTGGAACGAGCGGAACCTTATTTAGATCAGGATTGTTGGGTTCCTCGTTATCGTCATCATCGTCAGGTCCATCCACGTCGGCGCCATGCTGGCCACCACCCTGGTCTTGGAGGCCGCCCTGGCTACCACCTGGGCCCGGGTCGTCACCTTGGTCGTCATCACCATAATAGTTGCCTTCATCATCCTCATCCTCGTTGCCATAGTATTCACAATTGTCCTGGATGTAAGTTTGGCGGTGCAGATCGTAAACCCCAAGCTGGCCATCACTGCCATAATATGAATCTGGAAAGTCATACTCGCCTACAGGGTAACCGTCTTCATCTACGTAACCCAGTTCCGGGTTATATCCGGGACCTTGTTGGGCCACTCGGTCATATTCAACTGCGGTGAACCGTATCCCGTCACCTGGGTAACCCGGGTTCGGGTTAACTCCGGGAACTCGTTGGGCCGCTCGGTCAGATTCAACTGCGGTTAACCCTATCCCCTCAGGTGGGTAACCCCGGTCCGGGTTAACTCCAGGAACTTGTTGGGCCACTCGGTCATATTCATCTGCGGTAAACCATATTCCCACACCTGGGTTACTCACAATGCCTGGCGCTTGATTGACTGTAGGTTGCTGAAGAGTGAAAGTGTTATTCTCGTTGAGTTTGTAGTACTCCTTGTAATCTCTGTAACGCGGGTCGTTGTCGTTATGATGGTAGTATTCGTACCTGGTCCCCTGCAAATCTTGCACAGCTGCCAAAAGTGCTATGCCTCTTTCAATACGGGGAATTCTGCTGCTCGAGGCGTTGATTGTCGACTCCTTCCATGCATACCTGAGGCCATACCACCTGCTTACGTTTGCATTGTTCTCATGCTGTTCTACTGACGACAACAGAGAGAACTCTGTTTCTTCTAACCAGCCTGGTGTGTTTTTCTTCCTCCGTAAGAGATCGTCGCGCAATGTATCCTTCACTACAGCTAGCAGAGGATCCTGAATAACGAGACGTAGCGCTTGGCGTTGTTGGAAAAGGTCGGCTCCCGCTTGATCTCCAGCCTGGTGTTCGTCCTCAGCCGACTGATATTCAGCCCATTGTTCGTTTTCGGCCTCTTGATCGTAGCTAGTTTCTTCTGTCAGTAATACGTTCAAAGAAATCAGAAAGACCGGTCAATACAACCTTTATACCGTATATGTGATTTAGAATCCATGTCCAACTTCAGCTGGAAAACAGCAGAGTAGTTATTACAGCTGTACATTATATTGATGGCTTGACAGTTCACGTCTAGACTTCTCCAACTAGAGCAACTGGATCAGCAAGATTCAGTTTCTGATCAAGCGGCATTCTTAGTCGGGTTTACCGTCAATATTCTGTTTACCAGATCCTTGACCAACAGTCTGGGTGCCTTCTCTTCGCTGTCCTTCTACATCATCTTCGTCAATGATTTGCTTGCCTCTTCGTCTCCGCATTGGATCCGCATCTCCATCAATCTGCTGTTCTTCCCCTGTGCATTCTGGGTAACCAACCATCGCTGTATCTTCTGCGTTACCAACGCGCTCCTCTTCCATTTTATCATCTGTATCATCGTGCTCATCATCGTTTCCCCGGTCACTTCCCTGTTCTGCTTCTGAATCTGTGCTCCATTCCAATCCGGGATCTTCTATGTAGGCTCCAACTAGAGCAAACTTTGGGTTATCAGGATATCGTACACCTCTTCGTTTCCGGGAGTTAACAATAAAAGTCAGGAAATCCGTCAGTTTTTGTTAGTTCTGTAACTATTTATAGAATATCGTATGCTGCTAGGTCCACAAACTGTTTTATATATTTCTATGAATTCTTTTAAGGAGTGTGTAAAGCCTGAACCCCCCTATAAATAAATATGAAGTCTTACAATGAATAAGACAACAATTTTTGCAGTTGCAGCAACCCTCTGATACAAAGATTTTTTAAACAATTTGGATGGATTCCGGAGAATGTTAGCATTTCGAAGTATGAATTCACAACAGTACGTATCAATTCTTAAGTAAGATACATATAACAATCTTCTAACGTTACATAAATGAAATTTGTTTTTTTTATAAATAATTGTAATCAACTCATATCTATGATAATGTTATATAATATATACTCTATTAGCAATTCTGCAATAATAATTAACGGATATCATCCCTCTATACCATCAATACAACAATGAATTAGTTCAATTGAGTGAAAGATGATTATAAACTTCTATGATGGTAACGTCATGTTAGACCACGTGCGACTGCAACTTTCAAATTCTATTTTCTGCAAATAACGACTAGAAGAATCTGAATAATGTACACACCTTTCCAAAGCCCTATGGGTTTTGTTCTCGTAGGGTGGGGTTTCTACTTTCGCTCGGTAGTGTCCCATCCAGTCCTTCAGCTGCAGCATTGGCGAGCTGATTAGAAGTAACCAAATTTTAAGTCTATTTTCTCACAGGTAAATTGGGACTGTGGATATCAACATTCTGATTCAAAATCTTGGATCCAGTGTTATGAACATGCTACATCAGGAGATCTGAAGGCAATCGAAATTTGACCTGTGACTTTGTCAATTTGGTAATTTCACAAAGTCTATCTTTCTCTGATTCAATGGGATATGGGTATAAGGCATGTGTCTGCATCCACGATCTGCACGAAAAATTCATTTTCCGTTGAGCAAATGGTAAAGTAGTAGATCGTTATGACATGATTGTATTAGTATAATTTGAGTTTGCCGCAAATTATCATGTCATTGAACACATCTGGCAATGGATTGACGGCTCAGAACTAATAGTTCACGACAACTAGACAATCTGAACTACTTAAAATTTTTACTGTTTTTATACTACCCTCGTAATTGTATAAGTACAACGATTTGCAGCTTAAATGAAATTATGTCCTAGTACACATTTACCACTCTCCAGAGCTTTTTAAGTTTGGAAATTCCAACTCTTTGCGGCAAAATAGATAGTTTAGAAAAAACTTTGTGCAATGCCAGCTTTAGATAATAGTTTTCTACTATATGTTTGAGCCTAGAAAACAAAAAAAGTTCTCCGTAGATAGTTTTCACGTCACGAAATAAAAAATGAAATGTCTAATGTCGTAGAATGAATCTTACAAAGACAATCGTGCTAGTTGACATTCTTTGGTCCGTATGGTTTGGAGCTTACCTAAGAAAGTCTGCAATCTCCGTCTTGATTGTACCACGTGTACGCTTTCCCTGTTTGTCTCTAAGCCATGTCTGCCGGCTTAGTCCTGCAGATCTAGCTCCAGCAACCTCTCTCCTTGGCTGGGGGGGATTGAGTGCTGCAAGCCTTCCGCGTACCCCTTGCTTTCTCCAGGGTTTGAATTGATTTTTTAGCTGCAAACATTCGAAATTCTTGTTGGCATATATCTGATTAACCTGACTCTGGTGTTTCATTCAGACCATTAAGAGCAAGACAGGACTCCGACGCGAAACGATTTTACTCTTAAGCTTTTGCAAGGGTTGGGTTCTCCTAGTTCAGTCACGTCGGTAATTTCATCAATTTCCGTTTACAGTCACTACGCTGGATCTCACTAAAACAGATCTTAGATGATGGTTTAATGTTTTAGAGAATGATCTTTCCATTAAAGAAAATCAAGCAGAAGCCAAAACCAACCAAAGATAGACTGGACTCTATGTGGGAGAACAACGAATTGATCTGGTGACAGCCTTTATTAAGTTCTTCACTATCTCTGTCGTAAAAGATTGTCAACCATAAAGTGGTGGTTTCGTTCCTACCGTAGCTTCAAATGAACAAATCACTTAAGTAAGTAGGTTAATGATAGGAAACTGTTCAAAGAATGGTGGATCCATATTCCTGGATGACTAGCCAACTCCAATCCGAGAGAAAACAAGCATTGGCTCAGAGTAGCGAATATGAATGTGGGTCTCATTGTCAGTTATAGTGACTGTCGTAATATTCACTATGGTCTCACATAAGAAGGTTATAAAAGTAAGCACCTGGGCTTTTGTTAGCCCAGTGACACTTATCAATCGATCGTATTCCTCGTTGGTAGGCAACTCATAATTTTGAGTATGGGCGTTTTGCCATTCTCTGAGAAACAAGAAACACATGTACAGTCCTGGGGTTCATTAATACATAATTTTATATATTAGTTAACCTAAAGGTGTGTAAGATCATAATATTTAGAGGCCACAGTATCGACCATACACAATGTCCTGTACGATACACTCGAACCCTAGGACCTACAACTTTTATTTGCTTGATAATAAGTGTATGAAATTTGCCCCTCCTCTAGTTTAGTAGTGCACTGATTGTCCCTTATGTGCATTCGCTATCAAGAATTTCATCTTTGCAGACCAGCTCAGAAACAGATTGTGTTGAACAAAATTTTCGTACGGAAGAGACAGCTAGAGTTCAAGTGTAAACAATTTCATGTTTAGCCGGGGTCATATGCATATTCATAATCACATTTAGTATGATTTATGCATCCGTGATAATTATTGAGGAAGACTTACAGGAATTTCTCCTTCACGTGATCTGGAATTACAAGGAGATTATAGTTGTTTTCTGATACGTATACTGCAAGTAAATGAGTAATGTCCTGCAGCCGTGATAATTCTTCGTTAGCCCTCAAGGGTAACGCGCCAGATTTACAAGAAGCGTTAGTGTACTCAACCGTGTACTCATAAAACTAACTAGCTGGATTGATCTTGCTAGAGTATCTCAGGTTATCAATTTAACGGTTACATCCAGTTTAGAAACACCCTCGAAGGTAATCAAGATATCATTTTAATTAATAGGGTTATTCCAGTTCTTTCAAGCTATATAACTGGCGGTAATGGAATCTCTGAAATAGCAATTCAGTACAAGTCATGAGAAAAATTCCAGAAAGTAGCGAGCTCATAGTTTATTTATTTTCATGGTTACGAGGACCTCCGGAGACATTTCGTTCGTAATAATCTGCCCTATTCCGGTGCAAGTGCATCGCAGCTTCTTACATATTGTAATCTTCCACATGCTATAACGGAATCCCCAAACTTAATGTATTCGAATTATGTAGGTTTGTACTAATGATTGCCGCGTTATTGATGATGCAATAATACGAGCCGGTGAGTTGGCTTACAAGTAAGAAATAATCCACTAGAGCCTTGTGTTTGGCTTGAAGATCATTGGATCTAAGCACGGGACCCAGCTTTTCGTCAAAGCAGCAAGTATCTGGAGGCCCAACTCCGGGACACGTATGGTCGCAATGCGTCTTCTGACCTCTTGCCAATGCCTGCATGCCAAGATTTTGTTTCGTATGTTTTGAGTGATAATGGAACTGATCCAGACTTAAGGCATGGAACTAGCAAAGGCGACTAACATGAATTTCACTGCGGAAAAGAGTGAAAATATTTCAGACAAGATCGCATCCTTATGTCATGCAGACGCCCGAGTAGGTGTTAGGCACTGCACACATCGGAGAACCTGAAGCGAAATTGCTGGTTCACACTGGAACTATAGATAAACATTTGTCGCTTAGCTGAACTTAATGTTGATGTCCTAGACACTTGGCCATAGCATTTGTTAGAACGTCACACAATCAACGCGATAAGAGTTGACACTGCAGTTCACCTTGTTTGTGCCTTTAGTACAACGTTGCAAGGTGCATCAAGAAGATAACAGAGACAGTAACATGTGATTATTGATAATGACGAGTTGGTGCGAAGATAGAGAAATTACAGTATATGCACGGATATAATAGTCGAGATTTCGGCTAAGTGGGCTTGCATCCTTGAGTCTCCTTGTATTCTTATTGCCGTAAATCATTCGACAAACGTCGTAAGATAACCTCTCTAACTCTCTTTCAACCACTGCCACATACTGCACCCTATTCCGTAATTGCTGAAATGTCAATTCTGCTGGAACTCCTCCGTGTACGCCTCTTTCAAAGTCACCTGGGGCTATTGCAGCTTGTGGTTGTCTTGCTTGCTCTCTCGGTCGTAGGTATCCTTCTGGTCCAGGGTTGTCATCATCTGGCTCTCGTCGTCCTCCTTGGCTTCGTCTTTGCAGTGGAGCTGCAGCCGGTGGGTTTCCACCTGGTGGTTCAGGATAGAGATCACGTCCACCAGGCCCTCTCCTCCACCAACGTCGGTTTACCTCTGGCCCTGGAGCAGGAGGTGGGATTCTTACTGCTCCAGGAGGTGCTCCTGGTGGGTTTCCTTGTGCCTGTCCGGCTAGTGGGTTTCTTACTGTTCCAGGAGGTGCTCCTGGTAGGTTTCCTCCTTGTACCTGTCCGCCTTGTACTTGGACTTGTGGGCCTCCTCCTGGTTGAGCAAGGCCACCTCTCCCTCCGCTCCCCGTTCCTCTTCCTTGTCTTCTTCCTAGGAAGGTTCTCAGTTGTGCTCCGGTAGGCACAAGCCTTTCGGTTCGTTCTCCTTGGTTCACGATTTGTACTTGTCCAACAGTTGGATTCACGTCTGGTCCCGGATAGTCCCGGTTTCGGCTTATCCTGGGCTGGGGCTCCTGCAATCCAGTAACTACGGGCATTCTCTGTGATACACGATTGTTGTTTTCAGTCTCAGGATACTCAACGTCATTGTTCTGCGGCTGTGGCAACCCGATAACTAGGGGCATTCTTTGTCGATCAGGATTGTTGTTTGCCGTGCCGGGATACTCAACATCATTGTTCTGCCAATCTTCAGAGAAATCGAGATGTCTCTCAGAAAGTGAAGGTAATTCGCTAGCTGGATTTAACTGTTGGATGTCATTCACTACTCCACCACTGTATGCATCCCACACTGAAGCCTGAGCTCGAGCTGCTCGTGGTGATGCAGGACCAGCAAGACCTTCGAGGTACGGAGGATTTCTGTGATCTGAGACAAGCCTCCTTACCAAATTTAATACTGGCGCTTCTCTCTCCTGTCCTGGATCTACTATTGGTACTTGGTCAAGTTCCTGGCTTAAAAGTAGTTCTGCATTAGCTCGATGCCGCAACAGTTCCTGAACCCTTCCTACATCTTGTTGCGAATCAACGTAGTGTCGTACCGCATTCATGTTAGAAAAGTCATAGGCATATTGGTCCTGCAGAATAAATCCAGGATGAGTTAAACGGTGATCCTGATCTACTAGAAGCTGTTGATTTACTTGCCCAACCACTGCCACATGTGCATCACTTCCAAGGTTTTGCTGGTTGGGAATTTCTACTGGTGAGAGTTGCGCGACCTCTTGAAATAGCCTTCCTTGCTCGTTTAGATGAGGGATTTTAGATCTTGGACTCAAATCGGGACTCAAACTTCTCTTTCGTTTCGGTGTTCCTGCCCCAGATGTAGATGTTGAACCTACACCCGATGGGGATCCGGGTATACCACGTTGAATAACTACATTGGCTAACCAATATGATCTCTCCCTTCCTTCGTGTTCTCTCATTTCATTGGCAATTTGAGGCCGAACCTGTCCAGGTGCACCATGGCCTGCTGACCATGCATTCCAGGCTTGCTGAGATCCATCCCCGACTCCCTCATTGATCGCTGAATA
This sequence comes from Lunularia cruciata, assembly GCA_948567375.1. Classification (NCBI taxonomy): domain Eukaryota; kingdom Viridiplantae; phylum Streptophyta; class Marchantiopsida; order Lunulariales; family Lunulariaceae; genus Lunularia; species Lunularia cruciata. Next base: position 43,415,090 of record OX419762.1, on the reverse strand, counting down.
ATCTTGTTGATCGCCCAAATTCTGGCCAGATTGAGGAAGAACCATGTGAGCTAACCACTGTGATCTTTCCCTTCCTTCGCGTTCATGACCTGCAATCTCATTTGTAATTTGAAGCTGAGTCTGTACAGATGCTCCGTGGCCAACAGACCCCGCATCATAGGCTTGCTGAGATCCATGTCCCTTTCCCGCATCGATCGATGGATTAACGCGTTGATGACCCGAATTTCGAATATCTTGCGAGAGAATCTCGGGCGTCAGGCCCAAGTTTTGGATTTGACTATCAGGGTTAATGTAATAGGGATTTGCTTCTGCGGATACGTCAGGCACCCGGATGGCCTGTGAGAAAAATAGTTGATCCCTTCCGTATGCTTGAAGGTTTTCAAGCTGAGTGCCTAGTAGGGTTTGAACTTCATGGTTCTCAAATAGGTATTCCTGGAAAGCGAAGGGTTCCTCGAGAATATCGTACTCGTCAAGACTGAATGGATTTGCTCCAAAAAGTGGCGACTGAGCGTCCGCAAAAATCTCAACAGCTGTCCGCAAATCATTCAAACCCCCCTGTGGCCCCAATTGGGGGACCACAATGGGGACACTGCAAACTCTCAGGTCAGACGATCAGAATATGTGAAGTGAAGAACTTTTGGGATTCAATTCATAATTCATACCAATATGAATAGGTGTCACCAAGTACACCGGAAACTGACTGTCATAGCTGCTCATTGCACTAATGTGACGCTCTTCTTTCTGTTATAGTCACTAGAAGTAAGTGTGGAGAGTTCCGTTCAATATGTCAGTAGGTCGAGAGCTAGCCTAAGCTTTTGTCGAGCATGAGCGTAAATTGCCCCCACATAACAAACCAAAGGTTGAGCTCTTGTTGTATATGACATGAAACTGACCATGTGTCCAGCAGCAGGTTCGAAAGGTGCAACTCTTTAACTAACAAGTTGCATGTTCATTGGTAACTCATAACTTCACCCTTCTTTCAGGTTTGGAGGTAATTCAGCAACTTTATGGCACTTGTAGACACGTCCAATTCAATCACCTCTAGGCTGTGCTTTGAGCAATGAACGCTATAGTCTGACTTAGGTTGCAAAGGTTTCTCTGAATCTACAAATTTGTCAGGCTCTACACTCGTACAATAAGACAAGAAGTGGAGGATTCGTTCCAGGCAACCTTGCCTACGTACTGACCCTCATGTCAATGAAGAAAATGAGTTATATCATCAGTTGTCATATAGTGGCTATGATTTGCTCTAAACAGCTTGTGACCTGAGCTGCAGAGGATCAACTTTGGCTTAGTACCTCTCAACAATTTGCTCCTAGCTGTTAAAGTAAGTCATCAACGTTCGGGGCTAGGCAGAAAAAGGCATCTGAAATGTCATTTTACCTAGGATCTCGATTAAAGATGACTGGTCCATCAGATAGCTGTGGCTGCTGTGATATGAACAGCGCTTCCTCTTCCTCTTCCTCTGCCAGCTGATTTTGCTCAGAACCTAGTAGTGGTTCGTGGCGGATCTCCTCCTGTTGTTCTCCCTGTGCTAAGCGACCATCTTGTTTAGGTGCAGGATCCGGACTTTTGTTTGCTCTTTTAGGTGGAGAGTTCGATTTACCTCTTCTATTTCCAGGTGAGGAGGAATCTGGATTGGACGATTGGTTTTTCCGAGAGTCAGGCTGCTTTCGCTTGTTTCCGCTACTGGATTGTTCCATTGAGGCTGTTTGAAGTTCAACAACCTATAGGTTAGCGAAGAATAATGTCGTCCCAGGCTTAGGCACTTGATTTCGGACATGAACGCAATTGATCTGGATCTAATTTATAGCAGAACTACCCCACTAATCATGAAAATTCTGCCCAAGTTTACCGCATAGAGTGATGACAGAACGGTAAACTCGGATTACCTTTAGCCCATCCAGCTTATTTTCGAAGAAACCGTCGAAGTGGAGTAGTTCCACGGACGGCTGGTTTTAAGGTATATAACAGCACTTAATGCAGCTGAGTCGCTGGGTATGTGTGCCCTTTGTTTCGGTAAATCTACAGAGCCTCTTAACTCAATCATCGAATTCAATGACCTCCAGAAAGTCAACTATGCTCTTCCCCCTGGTCTTCATAAATGCCATTATTCTTTTATATGTGTTTATCGCTTCTTGCACGACCATCCCAAAGACCTTGCCCATCCCTCTCAGGCTACGTTAAACTGGAATCAAGGGAACTATAAACTTTGCGGGCACAGGTAGACAGACAAAAACAGTTGAATTGCATACCTTGGAGACTGATTTCCTTAAACTCACAAAATAGGTCTCTCGGGATATAGATTTTGTCAGCGGACCAGCGATGAAATTTGTGGATTTTAACCGCCAATAGAACGTAAACGTAGCTGAACGTTTGTTATTTCCACGATAATTCGCAGATGTAGACTATGAAAAGAGTGGAGATCTTTAAGTTCACCCACTTACTCCACATGGGGCATGAAAAGAAGGTATGAAATTACGTACCTGAAAGACTTGGAGTTGACATACCTCTTCGCTATGGTGGAGCAGTGGAGAAGTAGAACGCATAGTAATAACCAAATGTTGGAAGAGAAAATATTGATCACCTATGCCTTCAGGCTCCATCGGGTAGGTTTTCTGATTATCGTCTCTAAAACGCTTGGATTATTTGAGTGTCCTCACCGCTGCCAAACTGATCTGTCTCTCGTTTACTCCTCTCGGCGACTTCCATATTGTCGATCAAAGACACAAGTTTCGGGATGAAATCTTCAAAAGGCGTGGCCCTTGGTGTCCAATTACAACTCGCTTCAACTTCTATTTCCATTTAGCCCGCAGGAGACCCCCGGGGAAGGGACTGGAACCGTCGGGCGACATGTAAACAGACAATCTCAGAAGTTTCATCCGCTTAGCGACCGTAAAATTCTGGAAGTGAGGTGTTGCAATTGCGTTTTTGTCAGCAAAGCCATTCTAAATTCAGCTCCCTAGTACTCAAATCCTTTGCAATCCTTGCTTGCTCTTGCTGGAAACAATTGCGATGCCCGAAATTGTCCCACCAACGGTCACGTCTTCTCGATACTATACTCCCCCGCCCAATGAAGTCCAACCTACGGGTCCAAGTGCCGCTACTGTTGTCTGGAGCAGGAAACTAGTTTTTAGCGAAATGACTATCCTACTTCTCATCAGAGCACGCTGCGCTGGACCGGGATGGTGATATCGAAACTCAATCTTCTTCAATAATTGAACACTTACAGTTGAGTGTATTATGAGCTCGTCCAACAATTTTCCATCAAGGTATGATGTTTATTTCAGGGCAAGCATGGTCAGGTATGTTCTAGTTCATCCATCATCTTGCTTGTGAAGACAGAGATCTCCATCGCAGAAGCATACACTGTAAGTATGGTTTCATGTCAAGGCGATTCGCACAATGTCTATCTGAGTTCGTTGAAGTCATCAGTCCGACTAATTCAACTCCGGCGCAGCTCATTGATCACGGATCGAATCATAATAGCAAGATTGATTACCAACTAGATAAAACTAGTGATTCCATCATTTAATTGAAAGTATCAAAAATGCTCTCAATACAATTGTAGATCTATGATCATGACCTTAGTATCTTTCGAAGTTTAAATTTGATAATTAGGTTTGCATTCTGACTACAGCTTTTCACGTGGGAAAGTCTATGTGCGAGCAAATTAGTTGCCGATTGAAGGATTCTGCGGGATGGTGACTTGATCAAAGATTGTAAATTCAAACACTTGACAACTCTATTTGAGAGTGATCGGACTGCTTATGGTTGTAACGTATGGTTTGCAATGGACATCGATATCAAGCAATTCTCCGAGGATCAAGCAGAATCACGGCGCATTTTCAGGTGAGAGAGCTTTGAAACGGATGGCTGATTCATCTCCTGCATAACGTCATTTTAATTTGTCATTTCTGAATGCCGTGTCAGGCATTCGTTGCACAGATTGATGTGGTCCAGTTTCGCAAGAATCTCCGCAACGATCACATCGCCAGGGGATGGCTGCGATTCATTGAAAAAAAAATCGTACGAACCATCAATTGGGTTGATGAGAGTCCACACAGGCACTGGATCATATGAATATTGTCACGTAAATATGGGCGGATCCCGTCGATTTGTCATCAATTAATCGCTCGATTAGGTCTTTCTTCAGATCTTGCCTCTACGCCTAATACTAGACAGAAGTGAATTGAAATGGACCCCAGAAATTTCAAGTGTACTGTACCAGGATTCTGTACTGTCAGGATGTGCAAGCTTACACGTAAACTCAGAAATCCGCGGAACGGGATAAATGCCAATATTAGCATACATCTAGACTTTCAATCATGTAAGAGATAATGATATAGATAATTCATCTTCGAACTACCACTAAACCTTCAACAAAATACTCCAACAGGTACAGAAAGCGGAGAAGAAACTGTTATTTCCTCGTCTAGGATGTAGACATCATTAAACCGTAACTTTGATCCGCCCTGTGATCTTGGCAGTTGCCGGGCACGTGTTGATAATCCAGGTTCAAGGATCCTCCCTGATCAACTAGAAACGGTCTGTCAATTAACGGAACGACAGGAACCTCCGATTTTTGAAGGGTTGAAGTACGAGGAATTCAACAACTACTTGAGGGACCGTAATATAGATACAGATGGTCCACCTGTGTCGTCAAGAATAGTGCGTGATGAGGGTAGATTTCACGATGTAATCGATGACAATAGCCCAACTCCCCCGGGAGATAAAACTGGTGAGGAGGGCCTGAACATCATGCACATTGCTCAATACATGGTTGGGCAGGGGAGAGATGCGCAGGAGTATGAATCAGCTGACGAGATGCACCTCAAATTGGTCGATGAAAAGAATATCTTGTGGGAAACTATGCTAGGCCGCACAGACGATAAGAAACGACAGGTGCACCTTGACAAATCATCAAAAGAGGCTTTGAACTTCTTCATGAATCTTTATTTGGTAAGAAACAGTTCAAAATTAGATATTGTTGTAGATGGAGGATTTCGTAACTATACAACTACTGAATACGAATCATTTGTTGATGAATTCGAGTGATGTGCGGTATGGATCAAGCCATGATTTAATGTCAGTGGTTTCAACTAAACGCTTGAGATTACCGTGATTTAACCTCCAAGGTCTACAGACTACAGAACTCTTAGTCTATGAATGGATGGAACACAAATTTTCGCATTCTTCGAAGGAGACTCCTGAGTGCAACTCAAACTAGATAGTGTTCACAGCTTCAAATTAAACAGAGATTGGGAGCTTCAGATCTGAGCAATTTTGCGGACTACCCTGACGCTAGAAATTTCTTCTGGCTTCGTACAGGGTGCTTACAGATTTATTCCACAACACTGCTGCCTACACTGCGACTACAAAACCGATGCATTGCAATGTTGCTGGAGCAAATGCTTCACCGATCTTGTAGCGGATAACCTAGGTTCTAGGCGACACGCAAAGCTGCTTTACAGATTCAAAATTGTGAGCCTCCAACCCGAATTTTACTATTGATTCAAGCTGAACGTACTTCTGAATACAACTCGCTTCGTGAAACTAGCAATCGTAGCTCTAGTGCATGAGGGCCCCGTATGTGAAAAACCGCCGTCCTTTAGGACTAGCTAATTGTATATCAAGAACAAGTGATTTCTGATCCTAGGCCTGTTTGTTTTAATCCGCAGGCAATTACACACGTGCTAGCCCAGTTCATGGCTAAAAAGGGTATGAAGATGGTAAATTGGCCCATTCATGTGCATGTTATAATGGAGTAAGTCTTAAACTGATTACATTGCCACCAACATGAAAGTGTTATGATGGAGAATTGAAATGTGCTGATCTTTCACTTCCCAAGGAAATCTGAATTTCTCTACGGAACGATCTAGATTTATGATTATTATTTGAAGCCAGTCCAGATCAATAGCCCAGTCGACGTCATGATCATTTCAATTAAGAACATTCCTGCAATTGGTCACATTCACGATATTATGTTATAGACTTTGACTACGGTTGAGGCATTCCTTTCCGATTGCCATTCGAATCTTGCCAATGTATCTAGAGCAGATATCTTACATTAACAGAATACTAGCTACTCCAGAGGTAATCGGGATCATAGCGAATATGGTGTAGCATATAAGTTAGTTGTGAGTTGGTGTTTTTCCAAAATGAGGTCTAATGTATCATCAGAGGCAACTGATCAATAATGTAGGATCTACCATTTTACTAGGTACGCTATAGAGTCCATTGTGATGGATAAATTAAATATGTTAAAACGTGAGTGCTGTCTGGCATGTGGCAGACAATTACCACATGCATTCAGTGACATGTCGTGATGTTGCTAAATTTGCTAAACAACATCCGTGCACTTCTCTATCATGTAGAGATTGGAACCGAGAAAGTAGATCGCGACCTACTAGGAAAGAATCTGAAGCAGTGAAGCATCTCGCAAGGGAGACAGGATTACTACCACAACAGGTAAGATCTTATGAACCAGCACATTGTTGTCAACGTATTGTAATTTTGGCAACGATGTTTAAGTTTGATTCTGACTCAGGGGTTAATCCACGCTAAAATATTTCTTACTTAGTCTTAAGAACAACTGTGTTTCTAGATATACCTAGTTGGATTTTGGTGACACACATCTACATCAGTGATCAGATCTGAACTTCATTCTTTCAGTTTAAACTGTCGGTGATGCTTTATAATTAATCTAATTATCATACACCTGCAGAAACAACTACTGATACTATATAGCTATATTTTTGCATGACCTTGCAATGGACTAATAGAGGTTGTACCTGAGCTTCTAGATAAGGAGCTACCAAAGTCATTATAAGACAAGGAAGTACAATCTCGCAACTGGCAAAGAGCAGCCTAGACTCGATATTTCTGCACTTCCCAAAGAGTTCACTGGACTGCCAGCAAAAGCAGCTTCTTTTCAAAGAAGTGAAGAACTAAGGTTTTCAGACTTTGTTATATCGCGCTTAGAGTAATCACAAATAAGAACCTGTGTGATATAGTACATATTCTAATTTGAGATTGTCCAGATATATCGGTCGATCTGACAGTCGTGATGTTTTATATACTTATGCTTCTGTGCATGCGCATCATGTATATCGACATTATTTGCCTCCTGAAAGTGTAATATGTGCATACTTGACGTTTTCTTCTAATTCGATAACAGAGCCAGTATTTTTGACGATATGATAGACTTTTGAGGTGAGGCTGTCAATTAAGTATGTCATTGACATCAAGTTCTCAACTCATGATATGCAGGGCTTTGGTAACACAATATCCAGGTAAAAAGTTCTCCGAAATTCCACAAGGGGAGCAGAGCGACTTGCTAAAACAGTTTGGTATGACAAAAGATAAGGTTTATTTCCTCCACGTGAAATACCCGTTGTACATCAATCTCAATTTTGCAACCTGTATGTCACTATGTTAAGTGAGTAAACAGGACTGAGAGTCCAGAAGTTGTGTTCTGTGATTTCCAAATGTCCAAATATAAATATAATTGCACTTACATTTTTGTAGTTGAGCGCTTGGTGGGGCCGTGTTCGAAGAAGGGAAGAGACGAAGTTTCTCAGACGACTGGAAAATGCGCTAAACGCTTAGACTCTAAATCTCATAACCGATTGAATCAAACGACTCGACTTTGTACGTAAAGATTTGACTGCTCTTCTTGTTCACAGCCGTGTGTTGGCATGGCCAGCACGTTGGCTAAGATCGTGTCTAAGATCATGATGTATGGCACCCGGTCGATTGTACTTAACCTTTTGTTATAACTATTACCACGGTCGACGTCAAGATAGTCTTCCACTTAGCGGAAGTCTATCTTCTACTTTAAAGCGACGCATCTGTTATCTGCAGCGGAATTCGAAACTCCGTTTAGCAAAACTAGAAAAACCTGGCCCCGTCCCCGGTGCTAAAGACCTTGCATGCATGTATTGTCAGAAATCTTATCAAAAGCTTGTGTTACTTCATTGTTGGATTAACAGTTATCCAGCTTCAACTTGAACATCTTTCAAAGATGCTCCCCACTTATCATAATCTACTCCTCGGAAACTTGGATCAACTAGAATTTATGTCAGTTGTACCTCTGTATGTAAGAAGGCGAGAAGCATACCAGTTGAAAACATCACGAGTCTGCTTCAAACTGCCCAATTGCAAACCTGTGAAAGTCTTACGGTACTTTTGGAGTCAACAGCTGTCGCGTTTCTTTCACCTATCTGGTCTGCTCAGGAGTATTCTACAAGGTCTAATTTCGAGAAAGGTGGTTACTTTTCGTAGTCAGACTAAGTTAGAATCCTATTCTAAAGTATATGCATCAAAGCTGTTCCTTCGAAGAGGTCATCACCAATATTTGGAGTCACCGGATTAGAAATATTTATGGAGATATCGCAGGTCCTGGGAGGCTACTTTGAGAGAGACCTGTTTAAAGGTTGTGAATTAAGGTAACTGACCCCCAGATTAATTCAAGATACGGAAACTTTAAGCCGGATATGACTGTAATTGTCACATCTTATTATTCTTAAACCGAAAAAGACTCAAATACAGTCATGAAATACAGTCCTCAGGTGCGAGAAGCAATTCGGAAGCTATCAAGCGGTCGGCAGTTTACAATTCTCGTGATCAGTAACTAGAAGGCGTGGCTCAAACACGCATTGTACATGTGATTCCCTGAATGGCATGTTCGAGGTATGTTTCATGTTTCATATGCCATTCTGCATGTTGCCTTGAACTGATTCACGGTTTTTACTGTATAGTTATGATGCCAGACGATCGCCAGATCTCCATTACATATTCAGACTTCGCTGTGATAGAGTGTCGAGTTACTTTTGCGCTCATATTTATCGTGTAGGAAAGGACGACCGCGAAGAAAAGATGAAGGACGGGAAGACCCCATCAAGCCGTACAAGGGAGAGATGAAAAGAATAAAATGGGGCTAAGCCCTTCATATTTATCCAAGGCTAGAGATTCAGACATCAGCCGGACTAAAGTTTGAGAAAGGAAGTCAAGGCCACGCTCCGCGCATGGCACCATCAGTGACCAGTTATGACCGAGACTTGCGGGAGAGTCCAAGACTGAATCTGGACGGAATTCCTTCTCGATTCATCCTTGTGGACTATGTCAGAGATAAAGGAATCACCAACATAAGTCCTGTACGGATTGTCAGGAGCCACAAAAGTAATTAATCTACACGATGCTATGGGAGCTAGTACCGTATAACTACATTCAGAGAACCTGGTCCTGGTCCACCTTCTCTCTGTCTTATCTAGCAATCTCATCCCGAATTCTGGGATCAGACAAATCCTGACTTGCACGCTACTAGACCACTGAAAATGCAGTCCACTCTGCCTCCTGTGAAGGTTAAATTACCTGGCCGTACCGTAGTACAATAGTAAAATGACGGGGAGGAGCTTTCACACAATTAACAGTGATGGATTTAATAGTATCCGACTTTGGCACTTACACTTAACTGAACCCTAAGTTGGCCAAAAGACCATACCCCAAGACGTGTTCATAAACGACAATTCGAGTAGATGCATACCAGTTTTGAATTCCAAGACTGTGCATCACAGACGAAACGGAATACAAATCCAAAATCATAGGCTGGAGTTTCCTCTAGTCAAAATAGATATTTAATCGGGGAGATCGGTTCACCTCTTGATGAATTTCTAAAATTTCTCCCCATAGTCCCACATCGTCCATTATGCGTACGAAGAAATCAGGAGGATTAGCTTCGGCCTCCCCCGTCACTCGTGCAATTCCTTTTACCCCGTTTCTCTCCCCTGACCTTGGGTATCACGAGGCATTGGTGAATCAAGTGAAGGAGGAATTAGCTGATTCCCAAAACTCCGATGATTTACTCTGAATTTGTTCCTCTCCTCTACGGTGAACGTCATAAGAAGAAGAAAGCCAAGCATTTCATTGCAAACACGAAATGGTAAGCCCACGTCAACGTTGGGATCCCGTTTAAGTCTTTGGCCAAAGTCGAGATACTGCTAAGTCCATCTCCTTATAATCAATGCAACATCCAGTATGGACTTGCACTTCCTGTAAGAGAATTCGTGGTCTAAAAACAGATTGTTTATCTACTTTATGTGACTGCCTAGCAGGCGCAAAACAGGACACCAGCACTCTATGGTATCCTGGTTTCATGTCACTACTGGATAGATCCAAAAGCAATCATGACAACACATATTTTTATTCCAAAGAGATATAGCTATTCCGGACGAGGTGCGGTAGAAATATAGGGGAAGAAAGACTTCAGTAAGTTAAGCCTATGGAATGCAGTCCTTATTCCTAGAGCGTGAATGTGGATCACATGCTCTCATAGTTTGTAGGAGAAGTTTGTCTGCTTCTTTCTCTTGAATCTGCTGTTTTCATCACCATGATTTATGGCGGATATACGCTTGCTTTTGTGACGTTATCTCCCAAATAACACGTTAGTAAACACCTTGTCTAACGGCGTAACGAAAATGGCCCACAGGAACTCTTACTCGATTTTGAACCGTGCATCAACTGTGTAATCCGGCTGCGAACTATAACGGGCAAGGAATTTTCTTCCAGTGGGTTCCCCCGGTAGTCCTTTTTCTGACAGTCCTGGTAGATACATTGAACTAGGACGGCACAAATCCCGAAGGACCGGCTCCACTGTGGAATACCTCTATGCACTACCTCGTTCGAGGAAAGACTGCGCCTGGTTTGCGCTAGTCCATACAGATGCATGCACCCAGCTCCAACAGCACATCGCGCTTGTCGCTGTACAATTTCAGCAAACACATTTCCTCAAGCCACATCTATCGAACGTCTCCTTGATTGTTTTGTTGGGAAACATTCAGTGACTACGACTGTTCGAATTTGCATTTTGGACAAACTTATGCAACTTTTCAGCGATTCCGAGGAGGTGAGTTGATATTTATGCTCTTTCCCATTATTTGTGCACTGTCATCGATATTCTGTGTCTTTTCAACCGCATGGCAGTGATCTTCAGCAATTCCTTTAGCTGATTTGGTCCATAATGTCCATTCCCCGGAGGCACTTCACGTGGTCAACTCGTTGTCGTGTGAGCACACAGGGATGCTGATACTCATGCAACATTGAACTAAATTTGGAATACAGGTATTGGTTCTTTAACTTACCTTTGCATATCAGCTCCTACAAGAGATGCAAGAGGAAGTCAAAATGTTCAGTTTCAGGAATCCACGCGATGCATCCTTTAGGTCCAGAAACGTACTAGGGATTCATCACTTGCGGAATACCTTATTCGTAGTATCTCCCAAGCATTGTTGTTTGATGAGTTAGCCGTTTAGAAGGCCTATTCCACCACAAGTGAGGCAAGCCAGTGACTAGATGTATCTGTACATTCCTGTGTACATGTCACATGCCCTTCCTCCGCCTACAAAGAGCTGTGGAGAAACTTGGTGAAAGGAAGACGCATCAGAACATCCTCGTCCGAACTACGTACGCAGTAGAGATCTTGCACTGACAATCTGGTGTCTATATCTCATGTTTCGAATTGTGACAAAGCTTCCCCGACAAGTTTTAGAGCTATTTCAATAGCTTCAATACTATCATGGGGACACTGTAAACGCTTCAATTATTCGAATGACTAATTTGAATCTAGATAATACTCCGATGGGTCATCAAATTGAGTAAGAATTTACACTATGTTCTCCATATTTGTTATATTGAAAATGAAATACGAGTTCTAAATCTTGATGTGTTAACTTCGTTAAATTGAGTAAGAATTTACACTATGTTCTCCACATTTGTCATATTGAAACTGAAATACGACTTCTAAATCTTGATGGGTTAACTTCATTGAGTTCCGAATAAACATGCTCAGGACCTAAATGTTTTTATTTTAATTTTTCCCTAGATAAGAGGTGGGGGCTTCAATCGTCGAGATAGAACTCCATATCTTTATTATTTCTGAACTTAGTATTATGTGAAGGTGAACATTCTCGTAATTAAGCAGATTGGCTTGCATGTCTCGGACAGAAATTGTCTCATGCCGCAGGTACTAAAGATTTGCATATTGATCCAGCTAGAATGAACCGAGGAGGGGACGAGGCATTCCCACTAACGACCATGTATTCGAAAATAATTTAATATAATATATAATATTATAATTTAAATTATTTTATAAGAAATAAAATAATTTTAGTTTAATTTTGTATTATCAACATATAAATATTTATACTCACTACAACTATTCTAATTTCATGATCACACAAGCGATTTACTGCGCTAACTTATACATACAGTATTTTTAGATCCTGCAACCAGAACCTCTGAATCGTGAATTCTCCTAAGGTTTCTTTTGGTTCTCGTTTTTCGTCTCTTCTCTTCCCTTGTGTGCAGAAGTCGTAACAAAATCCAGAAGTAACTGAGCTGATTCGGGGTCTGTCAGCGACCTATCGATGCCCGCAATCGAGGTTCCGAAAACAATCCCGGATAACTAGTTCTTGTCAACTATTAGCACCAGGAGAAGATCTAGGTACCGGCAGAATACTTTAGACTCTGAAGCATATTCGATAATTCGGAGATCTTAGTATGAATCAGGACCTATTGAGATATTGCATATTTCGGACAGACCTTTGATGCTCATCAGATTCTATGAAAAATCTCGTTACTTGTCGGCTCCCTTCCAGAGTCAACAGGCAAAGGATACTCTTTTGTCGGATCTTCCCGAACTCTGGCTCAGTCGAGTAGTGATATGGCTCGAGAGTTTCTACTTCCTTGAGCAAAATTTTACTGGTAGTGGGAGGTGTTTCCGATCGTTATATAGTTTCGACTGTCGCCGAGCCATGGTGAAGTATGTGTTCTTACAGTAATACAGCCACTGAGATAACATATGTTAGTTCTGCTGCTGTTTCTTACTGAAGCTAGCTAAGTGACAGTATCGGCTTAGTCTAGAATAATTTCGGATCAATGCTATCTCATCTTGCAGAGGGTATATATACTTTTATTCCATTCACTTTCAGGAGTATCACCGTTTCCTTTATACCATGTAACTCGCCACTTCTGCCAGTGTGGATAGAAAATTTCTGCTCCGCGAAACTGCATCATGTTTGAAGCATACGTAGGCTCCCAGTAGCGCGTGTTCTTTCAGCCTATGACTGCTAGAAAAACAAGACTTCAACTCTATATGGAAACCGGAGGCGTCTCTACTATCATGGAGACCAACGGCCTTACACTCTGCCCTATTAGCTTTTGCTCCTGTTCTCCGAAGTGTCTTACCAGGCAATTCTGAGTCTTAAAGTCCACGTGCACATGCTTAATCTACTGATTACAGTGCCCGATCATGCAGACGATGGGCTTTACAAAAACTTCTGCATGGTGTCCGTCCACTTCTCCTATGGCACAGTATTCCAGCAGAAGATCTTGACATAAAAGTTCAGTTGCAAATGTGACAGATCTAGAAAAGGCTTTGCTCAATATGCATACTGTTTGCGATCGGATCAATGACATTTTACTGTCCAGCCCTTTTCAGCTCAGGGGATCTGATTTAATTCCGGTCCACTCGTTCTCTTTGTATTTCCACGGAGCAAAACCCCGTCACTACCCGTCAGCTTTGTTCCGTACAGTACGCCCTTCTCATTTCAAAGTTGTATTTTTACTTTCTCCCTCCCCGGTTATTTCCATCTGTCTCATACTGCAAGAGGTGAGAGGCGCAGAATGCGGGCAAATGCTTTTACTTGTTCCCCTTACAGTTTCTGTTCGTATTCCTGTCACTTGAACTGCATTGGAATCTCTGGGTAACACGGTTCAGGGACTAGCACGTCCCGTGTACTACTAGCTCTTGCAGTTTACGTGCACTCGAGATTAGCTTTGCTGTGTTTGCATCACATGTGCGTGTACCAACAATTTAGTCCTGAAGTAAGGCCGGGTTCATCCTCCTTAACATGACTTAATGAACGTTGTGTGGTCGTGGGGTTCTTTCCCCCACACTGATGGGCATGCTGGCGTCAAAAACGTTAAGGAAAGATTAAGCGCAATTTGCATACATTGCAGAGTGTAACTAGCATATACACTTTTCACAGGTAGCAGATTAGAAAGATTAAGCGCAATTTGCATACATTGCAGAGTGTAACTAGCATATACATTTTCACAGGTAGCAGATTAGAACTTCGTAGGTGTTATCCTTGTAGGTCCTGATGAGGTCTTCCCATCCATCTTCTTGTTATCCTGTGTGTGTCGCTTTCTGATTACTGAAAGTCAGTAACTTCCGCGTACAACTACCATGCATTCCCTGCGATTTTCGGGTAAGATCTTTCTCTCTCGTGATGTCTTTCTGTTGGGGTGCTCATGCACTAGCTATACGGTAGGCATGCTGGGTTTGCTCTATTCTATCCACCTCCTCTCTTGCCCAGCAAAGCATGTTATGCCACCCTTGCATCGACCATGTAGAGGACATGTCTGCACGATTGATTTGGTATAAAATATGGACACACATACACATCTACGATCTAATTTCCACTTACTGCTAGCTATATAGCATCGATTGATGTAACCGTTACGCGCCGTAGACAATTGGCATACGTGCAGTACCTCTCCGCCATCGTTCTGAAGGCCAGGAATGTACCCACGTCAAACAGGAAAGTCTCTGATATCTTCGCGACAGTATCAGGCTCATAAAAAGACTTTAGCCTCCGCTAATGCGATTACCAAAATGGGCGGTAAAAGCGCACCTAAAAGGATGTATTCATTTGCATCTTATTTGTGGGTAAGAATCCGACGATATAGCAGTACAGTAGCTCTTTCAAGGTCGGCCAGGTTGTTTGTCACCTTATAGATCTTGAAACTAGTTAAAGAACTCTTCAGCTTAGATCATAATAAAGACAAACTTCTTACCTTCCTATTTCTGGCGTTCGATGGCCACCAATCGTTTGACTTATCGAAGACTATGCGGGGCTCCACAGTCATGTCTACATGAGATGTGAGTAAACCGAGCATAAAACGCCTTGTGAAAACAGGTCCTATTTGCTGCTCGCATAACTCTATTGTTGTGAGCAGTCTATTTTCATTGTTACTGTGCACTGTCCGTGACCGTAGTCTTCCTGAAGTGTTGTTCCCATCCGCTGGGCCCACGGACTATTCAATCAGGCAATGAGGCCGGCTGTTCCTCAACCTTTTTGGGCTCAATTCGATTAACTGAGGATTGAAATTTCGAGTGAGTACGTGCACTAGACGGTTCAGTAAAGTGTTCTTTATTATAGTTATTGAGTCTCGAATGGTCTAGGAGTATATCTTGTTTGCTTGATTGATAAGTCTTCTCGAAATTTGTAATGCAATTCTCGACTCTTGATAAGTACGGATACCCCTATGGTAAAGTGCAAACATAGCTACCCTGTGGTAAAGTGCAACCATGGCTACCCTGTGGTAAAGTGCAAACATACATATTCTTTTGTCCATGGGAGTAGAACACGTGAACACAGAGAAAGATACCAATTTAGAAAATAAACTGATAAGATTAATTTTTTATCTTAAAAGAGGAGTAAGTGATGATTATGGCTGGAATCTTCCAAAATTAGAGAGAATATAAAATACAATTCCTGAATGATACCTACCACCGTATTCGTTGGAAGGTAGTATCCTGTCCTCTATCTCACTGTGATATGCTTCCTATCAGGGAGGGAAATGGTCCAGAATAAAGTCACATGCGCACCAGGAAGGAAAATTTCAGGACCGTATGGAAGAGGTGCATCAAAATCCTAGTAAGATCAAGTGACCCTCCGTCACCATTCGTAGGTGCGAGATGAGATTCCTCCGTGAGCTTATATCCGCCATTGGCGTCAAGTGTGAGCTTCCTCCGTGACAATCTCTTGCTATCCTAACTAATCAATCATTGACCCTGAATTTATAGCCATCAGGCTCTACAACCGAAGGTGCAGAAGACGGACGCCTCGAGGTTCTTGTTCAGAAAAATATGGTCAGATCTAGGATTTAGGATCCTTTAGCATCCTAGCCTTATATAAGACAAAGAATCACGGCACCCAGAATAGTGACTCCCAAGTCCTGGCGGTAGGGACAGAAGTGAAAGTCCACTACAAAGAAAGTTGTCGCCCGGTTGACACCGCAGTAATCGTAGTGGCAGCCTCGGTCTGGTATCTCGCCATCCCCGTCATCACTCCTGACAGACATTCCAAAAGAGTGACTTGCACCTTCAGAGCGCTGCGCGTCCACTCACGCGAGTCGCTAAGAAGGAATCCCCACGTGAAGTAGATAAGCGCCTGCAGTCATCAACACTGGAAGCCAAAGTAGGCGACTCTCGCGAAATTGCTGCTGGAAAATGTGCTTTCGAAACGTCCATCGGATCTTCTTTGTTTTACCGAAGTGCTTTACATTGGTAGATCCAAGGCGACCATGACAAATAGTCCAGTAGTAGCTCGTCTGTCTCACCGATGTATAAGATAAGGAGCAGGACCACCTGAGATCTGTCAGCCGAAACATGTACGCCCAAAGATTACGTATCAATTTTTTTCCACTCGCCTGTACTATATTATTTTCCAAAAAAAAGTTTCGTGTGAAGGTATCAACCTTGAAAATTTGTTGAAATTCATTATACATATCTTTTTGAAAGAAGAATTATCATTTTTCCTAAAAATAGTTTTTGCCAATTGGTCAATACATATATAACCAGAGAAAGAGTAGTACCGGAATAATGTGCAGCTAGTATTCATAAAAAGTATTCTCTTTGTTGCAACAAAGCTGGAACTTTGGCACTTGGGTTTGGACCGGAATGACCGAAATTTTAGCGGAAATGGAAACGAGAATCAAAACCCAAGACCGGAACCTTGAAAAGAGAAACACAAATAGAAAACGTTAAATTTTTTATCCAATCAGATTAGTCCATGGTGGCAGGGTAGTCATCCCTAACTAACCCGGCCAGTAAGATAGAGGTTGTTGACATCGAATTCTTGATCATACAGATGTTGAAGCTATGGTATTAATGAACCTACGAAAGTAAAACTCGACCTCAAGCACTGCAGATCGGCAGCAGGCCAGCAGTCTACGTTTAGGCTCTTCTCCTACTTGGTTGGTTCCAACATACTTGCTTTCTGCAATGTCGAGGTTCGCGTTGAGAATTTTGTCGTTTATTTCGTCACATCAATTAGCAGATTATCAATCACGTTACCCTTATTGGCTATGGTTTCCCGGCAACATTCCACTTATCCAGTTTTGCATGCGGTTATCACAATGTCGCGTCGCGTAGTGGTAGATCTTGGCAATACAGTCCTTACACCTTATATTCGTCCTGTCTTGGGGCATTGGGTTTTCATCGAGGGGCAGATGCGCAGTAGCAATAGAAGCTCCCGACGTGGTTAGGTCCCTTATTCCCTATCTAAAAGATATATATTTAGAAGAAGAAAAGGGCGGCCGCGTAGAAAACACGAAGTATCGGAAGACCCGATCAAGCCCGTACAAGGATGAGACAAAATAGGTAAAATGGGGTTAAGCACCAATGGAGTTCGATACGAAAAATTTACCCTATTGCATCTTCCATCTAAAATAAAACATATCATATTGATTAGGACTAGATTGCTTTATGGGTTATTTTGTTTAGGGAACCAGTTAAGAGACACTCCCTCTTTGGTGGGAGACATCCACAATATGATATAATGTACCACACACCAAATAATCCTTTTGATTAAAAAAAAGAGTTCAAACAGGTATCAAAAAAAAAAATATATATATATATATATATATATATAAAAGTCATTTTTCCTTTAATTTCATCCTAACTCTCCCATAACTATTCTCTCTAACTTCTTCCCGACTCAACTTCCTCTATTTCTCTTAAATTCTCTTTTCTCTTATTTCTTCCTGTCTTTTTTTGGAATTGTTGGCACTTCTCCGCCTCTCCACAATTCTCTTCTCTCTAATTTCCTCCCCACTCTTCTGGAATTGTCCCAACTCTGCACAGCCTATTACCCTCTTTAATAAAATATTTGCAACGGAGGACCTGGTCTTGATTGGTCACACTACATGAACTTTCTTCTCAGACGTATCGGTAGTATATATTGATGAAGGTTCCAGACAGGAACTTTGAAAGATAAACATCTTGTCCTGCTAAATAAGAGTGAATCAAAACTCCAAGTTGAACCTCTTCGTAGCCATGTAGCCCTGTAATATAGCTCAAGGTTCAGTATGTTTAGGCAGTATACATGTACAGTCCATCTGAATTTTTTTTGTTGTAGAAGAAGATGATGTCCTTGCGTCACTTGCAAGGTGCGGGGTAGATTTTGAAGTGATAAAATAGTCCTTCGGGGCTAATCAAAATATATATTTGAAGTTTGAATATTTAAAGCTAGCTACCATTCAGTTTCAACATCTACTTGGTTGTTCAAGTAATCAGGGATTGAATTTGATTTGGTAAAATAGTCCATCGGGCTAATCAGAAATATATATTTGAAGTTTGAATTTTTTAAGCTAGCTACTATTTCGTTCCAACATTTGCTTGTTTGCTCCTGTTCAAATAATTAAGGATTGAGTTACTTGAACTTGTCATTTCAAAACCGGGCACTGGACCAATTAATGCAAGATATTTACATGATCTTGAAGAAAAATTTGAAGCAAGATCACCTTGAAAAGGTGTAGGGTCTGTTAAATCCCAGTCATATGGACCATGGTTACAGTAACCGGGGCAGTAGTTCCAATCATATACTTGCTGACTTGGACATCATATCACATGAGTGTCTCCCAACCCAACCAAAGAGGGGGTGTCACCTGACCGGCTCCTTTTATTTATTTTTCCATGTAGAACTTAGGCTATTGTTTCTCCCGGCTTTTGTGCCCTTTGGTTTGGGTTTCCCAATTTTTTCCATCAACAGTTCTCAGTGTGTTTTGTACTCTCTTTTCCCACTACAGGTTGGCCTTCCTAAGGGTTGCTAGCATATTATATGCATGGAGTAATATTGAACCGTTATATAATATTGGAACGAGATCTCAGTTTGATCGGGGGATATAGACAACCATCATGTAAAAAGTTCTTCGTCTGTATCATCCCTATTTGGGCAGTGTTGTAAACACTTAAAACCTTGAGTTATGTTTTAGGAATAACTGCAATTTGTTACATAAACTAGAACAGGAATTAATTTGTCAGATGTTAAAAACATACCAACTCTTAAAAGTAAAATTCTGGCCCTTGTAAATTTAAAGTTACTAAAAGACTCTCCCTTATATAATGGGACAATGATGTAGACAGTATCGGCTTTCTAGTGAAAGTTAAGATCTTCTGCTTGTTGTGAACAAGTGTGTGAACAAATCCATATTCTGATATAGAGCTGCGGGAGGAGCTGCGGGGAGAGTGTGGAGACGGGAGAGGAGAGGGAGAGACGTGAGACAATTTTGATAAAATCTGAGTGCTCTCTAGCATGTAGCCTTCGAGTGAATAGACGATTCTCTTCGTTTTTCAATTTCGGTTCCATTGGCACCTAGATTGAAGACTATGGAGAATGGAGTAGAAAGTTATGAAGTTTTTTAGTTTTTTTAGGGTTGAGAGTGATCATTATACATTGAGAGTGATGGGTTGTGAATTTTCATTTCTAATCTCTGGGTTTTCATGATTAAGTTCCATGGGAATTTAATTTGAAAATTTTGGAGACGAAAATTGAAAGTTATGAGAGTTTATAGATTTTAGGGTTGGGAGAGATTGTTTTCTTATGTGAGTTGGGATGTGAGGGGTTGTGGTTTTGCAGATATGGGGAGATATGGAGAGGAGTATCATGTGTTACTATCACTATTCTTGTGCTAGCCATGGTTACACCTTCCCATGTGGGGTCGCCTAGAGCGGGTCGGGATACACCATGCCCGGTGTGTCACCGACGCTTTACCTCGCAAGGGGTAAAGACCCATGTGGGAAGGATGCACAAGGACTATGATTGGACCACTTGGGATGCCCACGTGAAACAAGCGACCACATCAACAGTAGTGACACTCGGGATTACGCACGCTTCTTCTATACCTTCGTTGATCGTTCCAAGGATACCGATCAAGTCGTGGGAGTGGTTAGCTTCTCAGGCAAGTTGCATTTTGGGGTTATTTGAGACTAGTTTTCCATGTCCACGTCTATTCCATAGGCTACCCCGCACACTCCATGATGAGGCTAGACAGGCTTTTCGCCTACCACTGGATCGTTTGGCACGTGATCCCTTGGACGAGTTAGCGTGGTTCCTATTCCTCCTACTCCCTCGATGGTGTCTTCGTTATGCTAGAGGAGGACGTGCAGGGCATAGAGAGGTGGCGGCTAGATTTGTCGATTCCGAGTGGGGGATTGGGTAGCCCTTCAGGAGGAGTCTGTTAGGGCTACACGATTTAGGAGACAGACATCGCCACAGGATACCACAGATTCCACTCAATTACGACAATGTAGGACATTGGGTCAGGCGGGAGAGTTTAGTAGAGCAACACGAGCGCTACACCCTTTGTCTATAGCGAGTCCTACTGATGAGACCATCTCTTCCCTACGCTCATTGCATCTTATAGCAGTAGAGGGACTACCACTAGAGGTCTTAGATTGTCAGCCTGAGCAGCCTTTATGTCTTGATAGGTCGCTATTTGCACAAGCATTGTGCACTGCCCCTCGCCTTTCCTCAGGAGGCTTGTCAGGGATGGTTTATGAGCACCTTAGAGATTGCTTCCAGGCAGATGATCCTTCTAGTGGTTTTACCGAGTTGTTTCAGGTGGCTGCAGCAGTAGAGAGAGGACATATTCCTATGTCTGTAAGTCTTAGGTGCTAGTCGACTTCTCGCAATCGAGAAGGACACGGGAGGCATTAGACCGATTGCTATTGGAGAGATCTTTTTGCGTTTGGTCAGTCGTACCATTGTCCTTCAGCATCGTTCTCACTTTCAACAGCACCTTAGTCCACATCAGTTTGGAGTAGCTACACCTGGAGGATGTGAGGCTATATCTCGAGGCATTAGAGCACTCCTAGATATCCATCCGGAGTGGGTCGTCCTACAGGTGGATGTTGAGAACGCTTTTAATAGCGTCTCACGTGCATCCATCTTTAGAGAGCTTAGAGAGGCTGGTGGATCCTTGGCGAGTCTCATTCCTTTTGTGCGGTCTTTTATGGCTCTCCTGCTTCCCTTTACTACCAGCATGGTGGTTCACAGGAGGGAGTCACCGTCTTGGAGTCAGCTGTTGGTACACGTCAAGGAGATCCTTTGGGGGGGCCCTTATTTGCCATGGCTCACTTTAGAGCTCTCCTGTCTACTACTTTGGCCATGCCAAGTTGTGTATTTCCATCCTTGGCAGATGATACACACATCGTAGGCCCTGTAGATCAGATTAGGCAGGCCTTTGACTACTTGACTACCGAGCTACATCTAGTAGGCTTGAGAGTCAAGGTGTCAAAGTGTAGGGCATGGTCCCCTTTAGGTATCCCTCCCCACCTTGAGCTTCCAGAGGGGTGTATCACATCCACAGAGGGACTTCATGTTCTTGGAGTGCCAGTAGGATCGGAGGATTTTGTCACACGCTTCTTGGATGCTACCCTTGTAGAGGATGTTCTCCATGTGGATGACCTTCCATTATTAGGAGATCTGCAGGTGGCATTTGGTATACTCTCTTCCAGTATTGCTCATCGACCATCCTACCTCATCCGTACAGTTCTCCCCTCATCATCCTTCCTATCACGTCTGAGAGCATTTGATAGGAGGACTATGGGAGTCTTTGGTGATATTATTGGACCAGGGACTTTTGAGTGTGTGACAGGGGATTTGGCACGTAGACAGACGGCTCTACCGATCTCATGTGGTGGGGTTGGCTTGCTTTCTATGGAGGAGATGGCACCTATAGCATTTTTGGGTAGTTGGGCTCTCTTGGCACCCCTACTTGCCTCTCATTTTGTGGTTGCTGATAGGCCGGTTTTGGAGACTTATGTGACAGAGGTGGAGGGAGGATCCTTTTCTCTCCAGGTGTTATTGCGGCAGACGAGAGATAGTCTATCTCCACAAGCACGAGAGGGTTTTCCACCATTTGCTTCACTATCGTCAGATTGGACTAGAGGTCTACAGTGTTCCTTGATGGAGCGACAGTGTGAGCATACGCTACATTCTCTCTTAGTTGACTCGTCCATTCCTCAGGCTACTAGAGCACGTCTACGCTCTTGCTCCGGCAAGGGTGCAGGCTCATGGATCCTAGCTCGACCATGCATTAGGCTTTCCGACTCGCACCTGCTACTTTCTCTACAGCAATGAGGTTTTGCCTAGGTTTGGTCCACCCATCTGCATCTTCACTACTCACTTGTGAGTGTGGTTCTACACTAGATGCAGCGGCGGTCCACATGACACGGTGTCCTTTTGGAGGACAGAGGATAGCTACCCATGATGCCATTAGAGACATAGTGTTTGCTACGGCACGAGAGAGTGGATACTTGGCTTGGAGGGAGCGTTCGTATGCGTTGCAGATGACACGTGTCAGGGCAGACTTATACTTGGTCCGAGATGATCAGGTGACAGTAGCGGATGTCGTGGTGACGGACCCTATGCGAGATACAGTTTCGGAGGGAGTGATTACCCATCCCCCTGGATGGGCGGCGAGTGCAGCAGCAGGTCGCAAGGTCTCCAAGTATAGGGGCATGCAGCAAGGTCACCTCTTTGTTCCTCTAGCCTTGGAGTTATATGGAGCGATGGACACGGCATTTGACACATTTGTTAGGGAGTGCGCGAGAGCTTATCATGTTAGGCGTCAAGGGGTACCACTCTCACTCTCATACTTTGTAGCTTACTTTAGACAGCGTGTATCCATTGCTCTACAGAGGGCAGTGGCTGGTGCAATCCATAGGAGAGCAATCACACTAGGTGATGTTTCTTTGGATGCTCCAGTTGTGTGTAGACCGTACGACTTGCATAGCTCGGATATCTTAGGTGCGGTAGGGCAGATTTCTCATACATACTCTATTGGGGCTTAGCCCCATGTTACCTTTTTTGTCTCTCCCTTGTACGGCTTGATGGGGTCTTCCCATCCTTCATTTTTCCTATGCGGTCACCTTTTTTCTTTTTTCTTTATTCTAATATTAGAAATCGATGATAGTCTACATGGACAAGATTGTTCCCTTTTGTCTATTCAAAAATATGCTTTTAAAATTTTGCCAATTCTTTTCCTTAATGATAAAGGACTTACAAACTACGATTTATTGTTAGGCACCGAGGAGAGTCTTAGAGCAAAATAATTAGTACATAAGACCAGAAGAAAACATGAAATTCAAAATTATTCTAGAGCTAATATTTTAATCATAATAATGATTATATTTTAAGGCATCAAAATAAAATATTATTTATGTATCATGTAAAAAGAAGCAGCATGCTATAGTATTTACGTTAATTGAGATATTTTTATAAGAGTTCAATAACCGAGGGTTAACACTCATACATAAATTTACTTTAGCTCATACTTTTTGTGAACAGTTCATAAATTATTAGAATTATTCTATTACATATTGGAACATGCATTTCTTTTGATTTTTTATAGGCATGCATTAAAGTGGTTAAAAATAATTTAAATTTTTATATTTTATGGTGGATATTAAGAAGGTAGAATGTTTATAAATTATGCTAATTATAATAAAATTACACTATTTTTCATCTTTACTTTGTCTACTATTCATCATACTTCATTGCAATTAATATATTTAAGAAGTAATTCAAAAGTCTAACACTTATATAGTATCTTATACCTAATCATAAGTTGAATAAAATTTATTCAATGAATTGACCGTTCAATTGAGTCGCGAGGAGAAGGGAAACAAAAGTAAGATTGATACCGTCAAGTCTATCATAGTCTTAAAATCCAATCAGGCCTTTACGGAAACAGTTCTATATACAAAACATTAAATAGCAACTCAAGCATCGCAGCATTTTTTTTAAAAGGTATAGAATCATATATGCATTAGTCATGACATTTGTAAAACTATATATTAGTTATATATCATGGAGGTAGGAAATCTTCTCAAATTAGACACCTGATTAAGATCCATTATGGGATAGTAGGTGCATAAAATTCAATAGAGTAAAAAACAAATCTCATAGAAGTTCAAAATTTATAATTTTAAATTCTAAATTTATGGTATGTGATATTTAAGTATTAGTAATAAATTTTAAATCTTAGATAATGATCATTAAAATATTTAGCTTCCCATAACCGGAAAATTCCAAGTTTTGTAGAAGTCAATTTGAAGAATACGTGTCTTACTTATATAAGAAAATCTAAAGTAACTATAACTTGTCTAACTTTACTAATTTCTTAAATATAAGGCAAATATAAAACTTATAATGCATATTTTAGACTAAATTTTATTAATAAAATCAAGCTTTTATCAGAAGATTGGAAACCAAAGCTCATCACTGTTCAAATTATAATTCTGAGTTTTATGACAGCAAAAAACGAAAAGGGATGAGAGAATAACCTTGCACTTTGTAGATAGACAAATATTAATTTTTATTAATTATGTACACAATTTATTTTTAGCTCTTCATGCATTAAATCATAATCGACATATTTATGTGAAAATGAAGATGGAAATTCAATGGAAATGAGATCAAACTATTTTAAATAAATATTTTCCAAGTAAAATAAAGATATAATAAAAAAAATTCATATTTAGAATAGACTAAAATAATTTTATTAGTTAACTTCCTTGGATGTCAATCCATGAAAAATATTAGTCTTTTTCTTTTCTAAATATATATATAAAAAGATAGTTTTACTCAAATATCGTTTTATTTCTATATTAGTTTGGTAAAGGGAGCTATGAGCGACGATATGCAAGATGTAGAATTCAAAAATACTTTGAGTCTGATAAAATTGATTTTTTTCCCCTAAAATACCCTTTTAATTTTTATGTTAGTTTTGCCAAAGCGAACTATGAACGACGATTTGCTAGACGTAGAATCTAAATGGATACTTTCAGTCTGAAAAATTATTTTGAGGTTCTTATAACTATATAAGAGCCTCATAGAAGACCAACTGCACCTTCTTTACTTCGTTCTTCTTGGTATAACAATATTTTATGAAATTTCTTCTAAGCATTCCTATTTTCTCATATATGAATATATACATGTCCTCGTCATATATAATATTCATCATACAGCTGCTTCCATGCCCATGGTATATCGGAAGGTCAAAATAATATAACTATACAAGATTTCAACATCCTTCGATATAGTCATGTCCTTAATTATAGACAACCAAGACCTTGATAATACATATATGTGGAATGATTTTGCTATATTGTAAATAGTAAAATTACTAGGAGAAAAAAATTATATGTATATCTTAGATTTGTGTGAAAATTAATAACTCATCTACTCCTATAAATCATGGATTGAGTTTTATAACGTTCAATGTATAACCTATTCTTTGGGGCAGATTTTAGTGATATTTTTTGGACGATGAGACAATTTTATAAGACCCCACTTGTCTACTGGAAGAAGAATTTAGATGTCTAAGTTGCCCAATCCCCCCAATCTGTGACTCCATACATTCAAGAGAAACGCAAGTAATTGGATACAAGGCTTGATTCGCAATCTCCATACAATCTTGACATTAAGTTGAATGCTCAGCAACTACTGTAAGTGTTGGAACTTCGCGGTGAAACGTTTTGTATCATCGAAACGGTAAACGGTAGACATTTTTGCACATGTAAAGTTGGCCTGCACACCTGTCGCATGCATTGTCTTCTAGCTAGTCCTAATTTTGTGCTGTGGGACAGATGTTTCATTTCGACACCATTGGGGTTCAACTCCATTTTACCTCTCGTGTTTTATTCTTGTACGGCTCGATTTGATGGGTCTTCCATCCTTCTAGTTTCCTACGCTGTCTCCATTCTTTTTAGTCTTACATTGCTCATCGTGAGGAAGTCCTATATCTACGGGCGTCCTAGACTAGATGGGTTGTTACAGGAAACGTGAAAGTTCCAAACTGGTTACGAATCTTGACGTTCAAATGGTTCGTCCAAATGCGTAACGGGTGACGTATGCATGTCTTCCCGTGCTCATGCTTAGAAAAGAAAAGGTGCTTAATCTGTCCACTGCTATAGGGATGCAGATGGTACCTTTGAGAACAACGAACATACTTTTAGCATAGGGGCTTAACGTTATTTTATCTCGTTGGTTTTAGTTTTGTAAGGCTTGATGGATCTCCCAATCCTTCTTGTTACACTATCGTAATACTGCAATATACAAAGAGAAAGAATTCTCCTGATTGTGTGCAGTGCTTAGGGATATGATATGCTTCTACAAATTCATTGTCTTGGATTAAAGTCCACAGATGATAGATCTCCACCACACATTTCAGCACAACAGTAGATTACTTTCTTCTTAATATTTTCGTCATAGACTGCTTAGTTGTGTTCTCCCTTGCGTGACTTCGGGATCGTTTTCTGCTTTTCTTTTCTTTTTCTTTTGGTAGCATTGGGCCTCACGCTCTGTATCTCTGTTGTACTTCTTTGGGTCTCTATTTCTTGTGTACTTGTTGGTGCCTTGTACTCCGATTCTCGTTATTATATGATATATTGTTTCCTGCAAAAAGAGATAGACTAAACGGTACCTGAAACCTGTCACCAAGAGTTAACTGTGGCCCAAGTTGGGAGAAAGATTTAACGGTAGATCACATGTCATATCTTTGTGGTAATTTGAAATTGTGACTTGGTTAGAGACTATGTTATGTTAAAGTATGAAAGGACTCCGGTTGGGATTGGGAAATCGAGATGAGGATTTCGGCATTGGAGTAAAGGAGCTGGTTAGGGTTGGGGATTTCTGCCTCGGGTTAAAGTTGTTGGTAGAGTCGGGAAGTTCTGGAAGAGATAAAAGCACTCGAATTCGGGTAGGGTTAGGGATTTGAAACGATTAATCTTTTTACTTTCAAATAAAATGTTAACTTAGCTGTAACTGACGAGTAAATCGGTATTGACAATTGCCATAGAGCAATTCTTTCTTTCAGAAATTGATAATACAACTAGTAATAATCGATGGACACATAACCTGCATGATAAATAAAATAAAATAAAATAAAATATCTTAAATGCTGTTTACCATTTCAATGGTTAAAGGTCATATTTCCTTTTGAAAATTACCCTGTATCTTATAGTGATCATTTAGGAAAACATTATTTTTTGTTCGTGATATGGGTGTAATGTAAAGTTGACATCGTACGTCAAGTTTGCAAGGGATACTATAAAGTTTTATTCCCAAACTTGGAATACCAAAATGTCAAATATGTGGTACTTTTAATTCTTCCTATGGGTTAAAGTCATGCATGAAGAAAAAAGAGGTTTTAAGCATGCGGAAAAGCAAAGTTCTCCGCATGCAGTCCCCGATGAGACATATCGACCTTGATAATATGGCTTAATATCTTGAGAAAATCAGGACAATGGATACTTTGCTATGTTCAACGACAACAAAACACAAAGGTGCAAAAGTGCAAAAGTAGCTTGTCAGTGTACATAAAAAATTAACCCAAAGAAAGGGGAAAGAAGTACAAGGCACAAACAATAGCAAAAAGAAAGAGAGGAACACAGCCCAATAGTCCAAAACAACAAAAAATAGAGACAAATACTAATAGGGCTCAAAGGAAACTGGGAAAAAGCGCTCCAAGAGCAAACAACAAAACAACCCAGGAAGGTGAGGTCTACTCCTGAATAGTATGGTAGAGGTACTCCACTGGAATGTCCGGTAAGTGGTGAGGGAGGACCTTAGCCATGCTTGGTGGGGTACCTACTAGAACCACACGATGATGGAGATCCAACACTTGAATGTGTTGCAAAGTGACTGATACTTGATGTCGGTAATAAGATGTGATCATGGCTGGAGAGACAGCCTATGCCCCTCTCCTTTTCAAAGAACCTCGTGCTGCATCACTGAGGAGATAGTCAAAATGGTGATGTAGGCACCTAAAAATCTCAATCGCTAGAGAAACAAAGGTATCCAAAGAGAGCTGCGGTGCATAGTGGTCCTTCTTACTCTTAGAGGCAATGGTCATTGCTGCCCCACCTGTATACCTACCTGTGTCAAGAGATCTACCCATAGAGGGTTCACCATCACCACAACATGTAAGGTATGGTGACCATCCTTGAAAGTATCTATATCCACTTGCACCCAACGGATAGGTGGTCTATAACACCAATTGATGCATGTATACTCTATGGGGTTCTTAAGTTTGATATTGCAAGTAGTTGAGAGCTATATCTATATGGAGCTTAGCTTCTACATTAGCCATGAATAGCTAGAGTTAGTCATAGCCAAGATGGAGGTGACTCTACTTTAGGGAAAGTAGAGAGAATGAGCATAATTATTTTAAATTTGAATGTATTAACTTTGTATCATTCCTAAGTGTTTGGCCTTGAGGAAAGAGTTGAGAACTCTTGGGTCCACAAGCCGTTTGGTTGCATATTTTTCTATAGTCCAAAGATAGCCCATGTGAAAGAATCCTTGACTTAGTTATTTGATCAAAATAATACCACAAACTCATGTGATTATTCTCATGTGTATGGATATACTTTTAGACTTTTGACTTTTATGTGACTTTTAGCCTAGTAACTAGTAGAAGTGTGAGTTAGTCCGGTGATTAGAAATTTTGGTGTGTAATTTTTTCACAAGTATATAAGCTAGGAGTGAGGAGGTATTCATCATATTTTCATTTGCAACTATCTCTCTCATTGACTTCTCTAATGAGCAACGGATTGAGTCTTGGAGGTGCCTTGGAGTTTTAGCCTTAGAGAAGTGTGATGGAGTTGGGATCCCTTACCTTCTTAGTCCATGGTGTGCTACCTTAATAGCAATCAGAAGTTCATTTTGAGTGAGAGACAGGCCGGCTTGTAGGTCTTGGTAGATCCAACCATAGCTCAATCTAAACATGGGCCCGTGTAGCTTGTAGGATTTGAGCAACCATATCCCAAAGTGCATCATGGACTCTAGTGAGCTTACCACCTACTACCCATCATAGAAAGTTATCCCTTGCATATCATAAGGGGAGACACATGCACATTGGTCCAACAACCCTATGAGAATTGGATGTGAGAGACCAACCTTAGTTGGAGTGATGTAGAAAACTCCTCAAAAGTGAATGGAAGTCTGCAATCAAGGGCAAAGCTTGGAGCCAAGCTCCAAAGGATTCTCTTACAAGGAAGGATCGTAACTTTTTCAGGTAAAGATGCATCAATGAAGATGCTAGTACTTGTGTAAGTGTGCATATGTTCACTAAGATCTACATGAAGCTTCCTTCCTAGACTCTAAGGAGAGAAAGTCAATAAAATCAAGGATTGACATGCATGTGGAGTGCAAGACTTGGCAATAAGTCATGAGAAAATTGAAGATATGTTTGGAAGGCATAATTGATTGAATCAACTATCATGATAGGTCCCAATAGAAAAGGATAACCCTCATATAAGAAATGGTTTGCTAAATGAGGGACTACTAGAGCCCATGCTTTGATATATGCTATTGGTACGATGGCCTCTTGCCCAATGAGATCCACCTATGACTATGGAGAGAGCTATCTGTTGATAACACCACTCATCTAATAACTATAGGAACATGCATAGCCCTAACAAAGTGGAGAAATTATGGTAGATAATATTATTAAACATCCACAAATGTGGCAATAGTACCTATGTAGGTGGGAATGTTTGTGCTAGATATGAGGCCCTATGAAGGTGATACCTATTAAGAATGGAATTGGCTACCTGCGTATTCCTCAAGCAAGGGAGGAGGTGAGCATGGGATGTGGCTTGTACTAAGATGTCCAATATGAACAAAGTACAAATCCTCTTGTCCCAATGGAGAGCCCAAAGCTCTCAAACCTCTGATAATGAACTAGAATCCTAGTGGGTAGTCAATGGGGTGAGGGCCGTGCGTGGGCTCTAGACCTTGCATTATTTATAATTTTGGACTCATAAACCCAAGTCCTCTAAGCTAAGTGTGAAAGAAAAGACTATTCTAACTACATCTTTCAATAGGCCTAGAATATGAGTGTCATCCAAGATGGACAAAAAAAGACAAGACAAGAAAGTTGCTACTACTTGTTCAAAACCAATGTAATGCACCATGGCAAATAAAGACACCCCAATGGATCTCCTTGTCATGTTCCCCTGGCTTGTCAACTATGAGAACTCTCATGTAGCATTTAAGGTGGTTGTTTAATAGAGGTGTCTCAATACCATAGCACATATAGACAAAGTGGATCAAGGA
Source organism: Lunularia cruciata (assembly GCA_948567375.1). Classification (NCBI taxonomy): domain Eukaryota; kingdom Viridiplantae; phylum Streptophyta; class Marchantiopsida; order Lunulariales; family Lunulariaceae; genus Lunularia; species Lunularia cruciata. Next base: position 43,384,893 of record OX419762.1, on the reverse strand, counting down.
AGGGATTTGATTTGTAGCTAAGCAAAGAGCACAAAATAATGCTAGACAAAAAATGGCATTGAAGGCACTGGAGACATCAACTTGAACCACCATACAATCTAGATGAGTGTCCACAGACGCTTGAATGCCTACTATAACCATCTCACAACCCCTTGAAGTAGCAAAAACAAACTAATGGGAAGACAAGAAGGAAGAAAAGGACTATTGCATTTGTAAGCAAATAGTGCAAGAGACCATATGCAAAAAAAAATTATTTTATGCAATGGGGTGCACACTTGAGGTCTCTTTTGCCAAAGCAAGGAGAGAAGAGGCTCCAAATAAAAAAGCTACCTTAAGAGGTCCATGATCAGATGCAATGCTATGGAAGAATGCAAAGAGAGGAGGAAAACCTAAATTTGGGGCATTTGGGGAGACGTAATCCCATAGGTGCTCATAAACTAGCCCAAATAGACCATCTATTGAGTAATCTGGAGAGTGGAGTAGGGCATGGGAAAAGTAAAACTCTTTCAATTGTAACTCCTTATTTGGTTGATAATCATGAAGCAATCAATAGAGGTCCTTTAGAGCAGGGTGGATGGAGGATCTGGTGGTTTGATAAAGTCTTAGAGAGGGGAGCATTGGTTGGGAAGGTGAGAGTGCTTAGGCTACACACTTGTACTCCCTTGCTTGACCTAACATAAATGATTAGCAAAGGAAGCAATGCTATGGAGGTAGGGCATGGGTTGTGGAGACTTTGCAATCCACTTGGCTATGGCATGGGCCCTAAAGGTGTACTCCGTTTGAAGGGATTCCCAATCTATTCTCAAGAATCTATCAATCCTAGAGGTAGTCGTATGGCCCAAAGTGCCACCATGGATTGTGTAACAATATGGAGTTTAACAACAAAGTTAGTTAGGGCTAACAAAATAATTAATAGGCCAAATTAGCGTAGAATATTCCAAAAGTGTCTAGGAAGCTTCTTGGCTAGCTTAGCTTGCAACTCAAGTAAATAGCTTCTAAAAAGAAGCTTCTAGAAGCTTTCAACTAGCTTAGCTTGCAAGCCAAGTAGGCAACTTCTAGAAGAAAGCTTCTTGAGAAGCTTCTCAAGAGCCTTGTATGCTCCATATAGATACCAACACTAAAGCTCATGCTAGGCATTTGGAGTTTACCCACATTCAAGTGTCCCAATATGATCTTCCATTCTCCTATTTCTCTCCTCTGTCTTGGTCTTTTACATTGGTATTAGAGCAAGCATGGGATGGATGGACAATTATGACCACAAAATCCATTTCTATCAAACCATTGGGATTTTTGTGTCCAAGTACTACACAAGCATCATTTCACACAATTCATCACCTCAAGCTTTGGGTAAGGATTTTTGCATGCGATCACCTTGTATGAGGAACCCTTGATATGTCTGATTGTAACTTATGGAGAATGGTGGACATGTTGCATCTATGTGTTAATAAGTTAGATAAATTGGGAGTAGTGGGATAGAGTAGTAGCTATGGCGGTGATACCAAATGTTATCATTGTTATGTAGTAACAAATCAAGCACCTTACTTGATGTTGGATGAACAAAACTATCAACTACAAGAACATATAGAGAGAACACCAATTTGAGATGGAGAAGATAGAATCCAATTTCCAAAACCCAAGGTGTTTGAAGGCAAGAATCTCTTGAACATAGTGGAGAAATTTTTTTTTGACTACAAATGTTACTTTGGAACTACCAATCTTCAAGATGAAACCGGAAACAAATTCTCTTGGCTTCTAGCCAATTGGATGGCATGGTAAAATGTTGGTGGCAAGTCTGAGTGGAGCAAGCTGAATGACAAATTGTTACACCAATCTTGACATGGGTAGAATTCAAGAATGCATTGCTTGGTCAATTTCAAACCATAAATGTCACCTGAGTTGCACGAGATAAATTGACGGAGTTGAAGCAGATTGGCACTTTAAGGAGCTACATCACACAATCCCAAAACATCATCATGTACATTCCAAATATACAAAAAGGTGAAGTTTTGGATTGATTTTTGAGGGGCTTTCTAATACTCCAAGGATAGGAGACCTGAAGAGAAACACACCATGAGAAACACATAATTTCACACTCAAACCTCCGATGCTCCAAAGGAACACCTTCTCTTTTATTATATAGACAAAGAGGATCTCCTCCAAGGAAGCTCCACCATAGGAGTATGCACACATATATGTGATATGTCAGCAAGGTCCATCCTTGGATTACTTACTTGGATGGGTGACATGTCGATCTTGGTCATACTTGGTTGGTCAAACAAGCTTTGACCGGGTAGAATCTTTTAGGGAATCTTCTTATAGGAATCTCAAAATCACATGGGTGAAATACCATTGGAAAGCTTTCAACAAGAAAAACCAAGGGGGAGAAAAGACCAACCTTTCCTCCACTGGGGGGGTTATTACATTTTTGAGGCCTAATTCATCCGTTTAGGCCTTAGAAATTGCCTTCAAATACTTCAAGCATATTTTGGTTCCTACTCTATTAGTAGAAATCCCCTTTTGGTGATACCTTTGTCTGATCTATTTAGTCTATCATGTGTAACATCCTTCTAGATGTTACCAAAACAATTTTCACCTTCAAATCATATGTCTAGCTATTGATTCTAAGGTTTTCAAGTCTATTTTGGTTTTTACCCTATTAGTAGAAGTACTTTTTTGGTGATACTTCTATCTGATCTATTTAACCATCATGTATAAAATCATTCCAGATGTTACCAAGCCAATTTTCACATCTAGATCATATGGCTAGCTCTTGGTATTACAAACCTCTCTCCTTTAAAGGCACAACGTCCTCGTTGTGTAATTGTTGCTCAAATGCTTGCACCAACATCGGTGCATGTGTCAAATTGAAAATGGTCTCCTAGGTTGCTTCATAGAGGGGGTACCTTTCCACTATACTAGATAGTCCACCCGTGGATGGCAAGTATCACGTATGCATTTTTGGAGAATATGCTCCACCTCATATTCCTCCTTGCCATCAATGAGTGTTGGACAAGGTCAAATGTCTTGTGTGGATGACATTGGCCTGAGCGGGGAGCATTTTTGTATAGAAGAGAAACATGGAACATTGGATAGATCTTCATGTATGGTGGCAGCTTGAGGTGATAGGCCACAATGCCGACTCGACAAAGAATAGAAAAAGGCTCAAAAAAATGAGGTCTAAGCTTACGAGGTCCAACTAATGTGAGGTTGGTTGTCAATAGTCATACATGATCCACAAAATTGAACTCCATGTGCCTACAATGTGCATCAGCATACTACTTCTATCAATTTTGTGCAATATGTAATTTGTGCTTGGCGCTCTCCACACCTTGTTGGATTCTAGAAACAAATGTGTTGACTGCGTCAATCTTGGTAGCTACCGAACGGATCTTCATCAAGCTAGAAGGTGTGAAGGGATGCTCACTATACATGAGGAAGAACAGAGTGACATGAGTAGATGCATTCACCAAATTTTTTTAAGCAACTTCTACCAACGGGAGTAGGGTGTCCCACCTCTCTTGCTCCTCTAAGGTGAAGCCGCATAACATGTCTTCAATAGTATGATTAGCCTGCTTTGTTTGTCTATTTTTTTGTGGGTGGTAAGTTGTGGACATGGCCAATTTGGTTTTGAAGAAATCAAAGAGTGTTTGCCAAAACAAATTGGTGAATTGAGTGCCTCTATTGGTGATGAGTACTCAAGACAAACCATGGTGAGAGAAGACTAAATCTAAGTATAATTGAGCTAGTTGTGGAGCGGTCACATCTTTGGTGGTAGGGCATATATGAATCATTTTGCTGAGCTGGTCCACAAAGACCATGATGGAGTCAAACCTTGAGGTGGTCTTGGGTAATTCACAGACGAGATCCATATTCACTTATTCCCAAGGTTGGGTAGGAGTGGGGAGAGGTTGAAGGAACCCTACAAGTGCTTGATTAGAAGCTTTGTTCCATTGACAGAGTAGGCAGCGATGCATGTAGTCCATCACATCATTGCTCATCTTGGGCCAATAGTAATAGCATTGGACTACATCCAATGTAACAATATGGAGTTTAGCGACGAAGTTAGTCGAGCTTATGAAGTAGATAATAAGACAAAATAGCCCAGAATATTCTAGAAGCATCTAAGAAGCTTCTTGGGAAGCTTCCTAACTAGTTAACTTGCGCCCTAAGCAGGTAGCTTCTAGAAGGAAGCTTCTAGAAGCTTCTAACTAGCTTAGCTTGCACGCCAAGTAGGCGGCTTCTAGAAGGAAGCTTCTTGAGAAGCTTCCTAGTTAACTTGGCTTGCACTCCAAGAAAGCGGCTCAAGGAAGCTTCTTGAGAAGCTTCAAGGGACTTGTATGCTACCTATAAATACCAAGGCCGAAGCTCATGCTAGGCATTCGGAGTTTTCCCTCATTTAAGTGTCCCAATGTGAGCTTCCATTCTCCTATTTCTCTCCTCGGTTTTGGTCTTTTACATCCAAGGTCTTGTCCACTTTGACATGACCTATAATGGCCAAATCATGATATTCCACTAGAATGGTGGTGCGTAATTGCGGGACATTTGGGATCCATAATCTATCATGAAAGGTGAGTCCTTGGGTGTTGGTGACGCTTTTAGATGATTGTACTCCTACACTCTGTGGATCAATTTTTGTAGTAGCCAGAATCTCTAGCCAGAATTCAGGTTAATCTTAACCTCTATCACCAAGTTGTTTGCCATCAACATGCGGGTCAATGCATCTACAAGTTGCTTCTTACCTTCCACGTAAGTGATTGTCATGTTGAAGCATTGTTGCCACTCTGCCCACCAAATCTGGCAACAAGATAGATCCTTCTACATCTCAAGGTAGACTAGAGGTTTGTGGTTTGTCTCTACTACAAATGCCTTCTCGCCTAGATAGTGCTTCCAATGCTTGGTTGCAAGGACAATGGTCAACTCTTCTCGTTCTATGGTATGGTAGTTGTGCTCTATTGGTAATAAATTTTGACAGAAATATGCAATTGGATGCCATCTGTCATGCCACTCTTGTTGTAGGACTGCTCCTATTGCTACACTTGATGCATCTATAACCAACTTGATTGGACATTTTGGGTCATACCACTTCAAGATTGGTGCATGTAGCAAGGCAGTTTTATTTTCTTGAAAGGCTAACTCTTGTGTAGTTCCCCATATCCACTTCTTCCCTTTGCCAAGTAGTGTCGTTAAAGGCTGTGCAACCTTGGAGAAGTCCTTGACAAATCAACAATAAAATCCTGTTAATCCCAAGAAGCTCTTGAGTTGAGTCTGATCTTCTAGGGCAGTCCATTTTTCAATGACCTCTATTTTATCTATCAACACTTGAATACTCTCTACACTTACTCTATGCCCCAATAGTCTACTTTAGACTTTCCAAACTCGCACTTTGAGATTTTAGCTTACAATCAATTCTACCTTAGAATTTGGATGATTTCTTGAAGATGCTATTTGTGCTCTATCACCATGCTATTGTACACTAAGATGTCATCCAAGAAGACAATAACAGACTTATTCAAATATGGACAAAATATGTCAATTTATTAGACTCATGAAAGTGGTAGCTGCATTGGTGAGACCAAAAGGCATCACAAGATACTCAAAGTGGCCATACCTGGTTCAAAAGGCAATTTTGTACACATCCTCCTTTGCAATTTGGATTTGATTGTAACCGCTCCGCAAATATCTAGTTTGGTGAAGTGTCTTGCTCCATTGAGTTGATCAAACAAGTTCTCTATGCAAGGTAAGGAGTATTTTTTCTTCATTGTTTGCTGATTGAGACCCCAATAGTCAATCCACATGCGCATTGTACCATCTTTCTTCTTCACAAACAAGACATGAGCCCCATATGGTGATACGTTGGGTTGGATGAACCCTTTCTGTAGCTTATCCTCAATTTGATTCATACACTCCTCCAACTCATGAGGTGATAGGCAATATGGGGCCTTACAAGGAGATGTCTTCCCCAAGAATGTCTCAATTTTATGATCTACTCTCCTTTTTGGTGGTAATCTTGAGGGTAGATCATTGGGAAAGACATCTTGAAACTAATTTACCACATCCTTCAATGTCTCAGAAGTTTGTCTATCGAGTTGTGCACTCTAGACTTCTCTTATTAGACCCATGAAACATCTATCTGTCTTACATATAACTGTTGTCCCTATGACATAAAGATGCAATTTTTGCTTGTTTAATTTTTCTTTAACCCCAATGATCGACCATTGGTGTGTTCTCACTACTTTCTTCCTCCAATCTACCATAAGGTTATAATGTTCCATCTATGGCATGCCTAAGATTGCATCATAACAAGCTAATTGTATCACTTGCCACTCAATTACTTCCTGATATTCTCCTACAAAGAGTGTTACCAATATAGGTAATGATTCAATCCTCTCTGTTTGCCCGTTAGGTAACTCTACTTCTTCACTTTCATCTCTCTCTAAATCTATTCTCAATCTTATTGCAATAAAGCAAGACAAGAACTTCTCTATTGCTCTTGGATCTATTAATACTCTCACTTGATTGCCTTCTAGGATTCCATTTACTACAATCAATTGTAAAGTTGCCTTGGCGCTTGTCTTCTTCCTTCCCTCGCTTTTTTGCTTCCTTATTGAGCCAATAAGGCCGTAAGGTATATTTATTGGTGATCTTTGTTTTCCAAAGTGATTTCCACCTCTTCCTCTTCATTGCATCTCTACATGTTGTCAAAGATTGCTTGTATGAAGGCCAAGTGCCTTTAAGGAGATGAGCACAATAGTTGGTAGATATATGCGCAATATGACCACAATTGTAACAACTGCATTGTTCTCCTTGAGTTCCTTCTCCTTGTGGGACTCCATCTCTCCATTCTTCTATCCATCCCCGCTCTCCTTGAAGTGGTCGTGCTACTTGATCTCAAAACCAAAGATTGCACAATTCCATTGATATTGGTCCACTGATGTGTGGCATTTTTGCCATTTTTGTCTCAATAATTTTGAGATGGAACTACTCCTTCACCTCCATCTAATACCTTTGCTATTTTCTATGCATAAGCAATGGCTTCAAATACTATGCAAGGATTTTGTACCATGACTTCTTGGCAAATTCGCTCCTTCAACCTTTGTTTGAAATTGTTGAGAGCTTCTTTTGGACTCATGTCAATTATTGAAACTTTCAGATTCAAAAATACCTCCACATACTCTTATACATTCTTTTTTTTCAATCCCCATAGTAAGATCTGGGCCATCTCCACAAAATCCACTAATTGGAAATTCTTTAGCAATCCTTCTTCATTGCAATCATTGCTGTCCATGTGATCTCCCTTCTCTTTGCCAAAATGGATTTTTCCAAGCATTGTACCATGCGAGGGCTTTATTGGTCAAGTACCCACATGCAAACACGCATGCAATATGCTCGGTGATCTCTGTTGAGAATAATCAAAAATATCGATTCATTCTTGAGATCTAGTTCTCCACTACTCCTATTGTATGCTACCCCTTGTAAGGCTTGATGTTGCAGGTCTTCTTCATCCGGAGTAGTAATGTGGCTTCATTGTTGATAGGGTTCGTAGGCACGGGTGTCTCTCCAAGTACTTCAATTGCAGGTATTGGGTTTTGAGATGGCTCTTCTTCTTGCATTGCTTGATCATTCTTGAGGGTCTACACTTGACTTTGTAATGCCTCCATGGTCATCTTAATCTCTTGAAATTTGTTCAACATCCCTTTCATTCCTTGCACCAACTCCTGCAACTACGGATCCGTGGTTCTTGTAACACTCAATTGCTATTATCTACTTCAATATAGAATTAATATAATCACTTTGGAGGGTGCATAAACTATTAAACTACCATTGGGACCTTAGAAGCTACCACTCATTGATAATATTCCTCACCAAAATTCTTGACCATGAAATCTCTAAATATCACTTTTGGTCTCACTACATAACAAATTTCTACTTGAGTGTTAAAGAGAAAGGATTTAGGATATCCAAATCTATCACAACAAAATTTAGATTGTTAAATCCCACTCTCTATTGTAAATCACTACAGGTAGAATCATTGGGTTTGGCAAATTCATCACAATATCCATGAACTCTACTATCACGCCATTTGTAGTGTTGCATCTAGATTGCTCAGACATTGGAATTCCAATGATAGTAGTTAGAGGCATTTTGGTAATTACTCATAGACTACTTTCTGACGGTCAGATTTCTGGTTTAGGGTACTGACTTCATTGCGAGGCCTACCATCAAGTGCACTATTCGCACTGTTGGGTGTGCCGTCAGCGGTATCATTGGGATGAGACCTAGGTCAAAATAAGGGGTATACCCTAGGAGTGCAGCTCCGGAGAACTCACTTCTTTGATGTTAAGCCTTCGAGTTCTTGGCTAGAGTGGACAAAAAGCCGGTGAGCGTTACCTAGAATCTCTTAGCTAGAGTGGGTGTGGCTTGACTATAATTAGTGCCATGTTGTTGGCAAGTTATTGAGGATCAGATCAAATATTGATCTAAGTTCGATTGATTTAAGTTGTAAACGATCTGATTACATCAGAGAAGTGAGTTAAGGGTAAATTGGGTGTAGGAATTATGAGTGTTGGTGGTATCTCCAAGCTCAGTGGATCATGGTGTCTTGATTGAGTAGTTCAAATTTCTCTAAGAGAGAGTGTGTGTGGAAGCACTGGCAATATTTGGAACCAAGGAAGAAGTAATTTTCAAGCGGTAGTTGTGATTTTGAGTTGAGGATCAATTTGTTGCAAGTTGAGCTCAGAAACTGAAATTGAAGGTGGAGTTCAGTGAAGATCCTCAAGAATTTAAGATTGGACAAAACCCATTTTTCCAATTTGGCTCAAGTGAAGAGTTAGCAGAGGATTTAACGGTCAACTATTTTTTAGGATTTATATCAAATTTATGTCAGATTTTGTGAAGGAGTTACGTCAAATTTTGGTGAGAAGAACTTTGATCCGATCCTTGGTGATCCTTGTAGCTCAAGAAGTAGATGGGTACTTCGATTATATCAAATGCCAAATGGTGGTAGAGTCAATCATGTGTTCATTTATGAGATGGAGGGTTATTGTTTACCATTCTCGTGATTAGATCCCTTCCATTCTCTACCTACTATTTGTGCATCGTGTTTGTGTGAGGTGCCTTGAATTTTGAGTGTTGGAGCTCTGGTGTGCTCTTGGTAGTGAGGCTGGAGTGATGACCAGTCAGACTATCTTTGTTTCTCTCCGGTGAGGTAGGAAGAGATGACTTGCAAACCGTGAGAATGCATGTTGTGATGGTAGGTTAAAGGTCACCCTTGCCCCTAGTGTAGTTGTCTTAGTTACAATTACATTAGTGGATAGTGTTCCGTTAGTTTTGGCACTTTGTGTTGCTTGGTTGGTGTTGGCACTTGGTGGGGTACTTGCTGTCGCAATTTGCGGTTACGATGACTATGTCACAACATAGTACTTTGGAAATTCTAGAGGAGATAGCCTTGTAGTACGCAATAAGTTTACTTGGAGTGGTATTTGATATCAGCTTGTATCTCAAGTCTTAGTGAGAGAGGAGATTGACTCTAAGTAGGAGTTTGACACAAGAGCTGATTCAGTTGAAAGTGCACTTGGTGTGTCCGCACCGTTGTTGTGGGACATGGACAAGATTTATGGAGCCTCCAAAGGCCCTAGGCATTACTCTGGTACAGTGGGTACCATTGAGTTGGATGACTTTATCCAAGAGTTTGATAGTTGGTATGATCTGCAGTAGATGCGGAACCCAACTTTTTTTACACCTTTCATGGCATGGAAGGGGTTGTTTCAACATTTGGAGGGTCCACCAATGGATGACTACCATGAGTTTTGGAGAGCTCATTTGGAGGAGATTGAGTTATGGAGATAGTATTGCTCTTTGAACTATGTCTCTATCACTTCAAGTTTGGTAGCCAGAAGTAGATTGGCTATACATATGAGTTCTAGCTTGAGTAGTATTGGTAAAGCTAGTGGAGGTGCACTAGCTGGAGATAGTGCTACAACAAGTGGAGGTATTGCTGCAGGAGGTGGTGTGGTATTGGGGTTTAACCCCCAGTGTTTGAGGTAGAATTACCAAGGAGTGCCAATTGACAAGCTAAGGAGCTTGCAGGAGTTCCAGCGGAAGGTTGGAGAGAGACTACGCAAGCCATATACTCACATGAGGTGGCTGATCAGTTTCACTCAAGGAGATCTGAGATCCAAGCAATCTAGTTTTGGTAATGGGATACTGGACAGGCAGTTACGACGTAGAGTTTGTGATGCTACGTTGTTGTAGGCTACTTTGCCCACTTTGGCAATGGTCTTTGGTTTGGCTGAGCGTATTGAGCTCAACATGGTGGAGGAGAGAGTGGTGACATCTGGATTTGGTAAGGAGACCTCATCCATAGTTGTTACTTCTTCTAGAGTGTAGCAGAGTACACCACGCCCTATTGGTTTTTGAAGACAAGGTGGACAGCCTAGGTCCTATGGAGCGAGTGGAGTGCCTATTGTAGTTAGACCCTTACCTTTATTTTTGGGTCCACAACAGCTAGTGAGTAGTGGTGTTGCTTGTTGGACTTGTGGTAGACCTCACCATAGGAGAGAGTGTGCTCAAGGCAGCGGACCTAATACCTTTGGTGCATCACAATCATCATAGAGGCAGTGTGAGCAATGCCACAGATTTGGTCACACTAGTGACCGGTGCTTTGACCTACACCCGGAGTTACAGAGTGGTAGGGCCACTATGGCAGGTAGTAGAGAAGCTCCAATTCATGGAAGGCAAGGTGGTAGAGGTGGTGGTAAAGGATCTACACCTAGTAGGGGTGCAGTACCTGCCTTACTTCTGATACAACCATGGCTACTCGAATTGAGCAGTTGGAGCAAATATTGGCTATTATGGCTATCGCTCAGAGGAGAGCAAATTTGGGTACTAAGGCTTCCACCTCATATGTGGGTGACAAAGATGCTTTGGACTTCATATGTTGAGAAACATAGGTGGATGTACCTGCAGCAATGACTAGGAGTGCAGTACGTGCTCCAAAGCCTAGAGGAGCATCAGTGGAGTTGGATCCACAGAGAGAGGAGAGGCTGGGAGACAGGTCAGACTTCCCTATTCTTTCACACTATTCTGAGGCATTGCAGATGACATCCATGGCTCCTAGACGTCATAGTACAAGGGTGGTAGGTGGTGATGGAGTGCATGATGGACTACCTGCTACTACATAGACTAAGTCTAGCATGATGTTGAGGGCGGCTTAGCTGATTATGCGGCATCCTTTGTTTTTGGCCAGTGACATGTTTACATTGGGAGTTGACCTAGCCCTAGTGTTCCAATTGGTTGCCACGCTTTGTGAGAGTAGAGATGATGCGGTTCATACTACTAGAGCAGAAGTGGTTGATAGTGGGGCTGACTTGGTTGAGGAGCATGAGATTTGTTCAACAACCAGTGGTTTATGGCAGGCAGCAGTGGCTAGATTGGAGGAGTTGCCAGCTAGACCGACCTTTGCGAGAGCACAGTTTACACCTAGTGTTGTCCTATTGGATAATTAGAGAGGGATTTTCCATTTGGTGGGACCTTCAAGGAAGGTTTATACACCACAGAGAGTCTTTTTGGACTCTGGTGCATAGCCCCTTATGTTGGACTCTCGTGTCCACCCTCTTATGTTGGAGAAGGCTACAGTTGTCAATCTAGAGTTACGAAAGACCAATGTGGAGAGGTGTCTATTTCAGATTCAAACATTTCTAGGTGGTGGTTCAATACAGTACATCACACGTGGAGAGCTTGTTGTTTAAGTTTAGCCTGGTCATCCAACTAATAGCTTGGTGGTGAGAGCTCATGCTATTGCGACAATAGCTAAGTCATATGATGTGCTAGTTGGGGGAGCAATGTTATACCCCATGGGTTTCAGTATTGACTATTGGGAGGAGATAGCTTCCTATAGACTAGGTTGGCAGTCTAATGAGGGATGAGTATGTTGCCTACTAATATGCTTTAGAAGTGGTAGTCTTGGCTCACTACAATCCGGGACCATGGCAGCATCAGTTTTAGCTTTCAGTGGTGCAGTTACTTGGCCTGGTGATTTTTTGGAGAGGAACACCCATGCAGAGGATACTCCAATACCATAGGAGATCACTCGGATTTGGAGTACAAGTGAGATTGTTCCATCCACCTTGGATGTTCCATTGTGGAGTTTAGAGGAGGCATTGCAGTAGCATGCAGATTAGTTGGTGCAACAAGCTTGGAGTGGAGCCTTCATACCATTAGGAAATGAGTGTGAGGATGAGCCTCTAGAGTCGATTACTTTGATACCTTTGGATATCACACTCATTGCTTGGCAGTATCTAGTAGAGAGGATATACCTATTGGAGTTGTTTGGTGTGATTAGCACCGGACTAGTTGTGATATTACAGGCGGGTATATGAGTACAGAGGTACTTGTATATAGAAAGAGATGAGACTGCTAGGCAAGTCTCTCTACATCATGTGGCACACTTGGCCTATTGGTATCCGGAGTTATTACCAATGTCAATAGTCAAAAGTTACCAAAAAGCCCTACCAGCAAACATTTCCTTATTGGGGGCGCATGATCTAGAGAGACATGTGCCTATTCAATTGGTGATTTCTAGATGGCCATGTCAGGGACATACATGTGCAGGATGTGGTTTGGGTCTTCAAGATCCTCATTCTGGTGTGTTTTGGGGGATATTACAGATACTACGACATCTCTAGATTCATCCGTCCGTTTCTCCAACTTACCTTTTGGAGAACGTTCCTTTAATGGGTGATTCTTGCACCAGAGAAGTGGTGAGTACACATAAGGTCCATTCTTGGATGGGACCTATTGTATTGTTAGATGTAGCCAGAGTGGGATCACAAGCTCATTGTCTTTGTCTTTGGTGGACGAACCTCTTACCCAAAGAGGTTCTACAATGTACTTATGATGTGATTCAACGACTTGACCACATCCTTGTTGATGATATCTTGGATGTTGGATGTCAATCTTAGACAGTAGTAGTGGTTGATAGGTCATCTATGGCAATGGTGAACCTAGTTGGATAGCCTAGAGCCGTATTTCTCACACTCATAAGTTTCCTAAGCTCTCATGCTTTTTGAGAGGGAGGACCTAGACTTGTTAGGGACTCACAGTTATAGTAGTTGGTGGAGCCCAACATTGATGAGAGAGAGCGAGTGATCGGTGTTTGCATCGATATTACCATTGTTCCAATAGTGTCAAAGGCGTCCAAGCAACAGGTGTTAGGTCTATGAGCTGGCCTATCTCTCACTCAGGATGAACCTCTGATGGCTATTATGGTAGCGCACCATGGACTAAGAAGGCAAGGAACCCTAACTCCATCATACTCCTCCAAGGCTAACACTCCAAGACTCAAGACATTGATCACTAGAGAACTCAATGAGAGAGAGATAGTTGCAAATGAAAGGATGATGAGTACCTCCTCACCCCTTGTTTATATACTTGTGAAATATTTACGTACCAAAGTTACTAATTACCATAGTAACTCAAGTTACTAGACTAAAAGTCAAGTAAAGTCAAAAAGTAGAAAGGAATATCCATTCACATGGGCATATTCCCTTAAGCATGTGGTCTTATCTTGACCCAACCACTAAGTCAAGGATTCCTTCACATGGGCTATCCTTGGACTAAAGAAGAATCCAAAACAAAAAGGCTTGCGGGCCCAAGAGTTCTCAACTCTTTCCTCAAAGCCAAACACCTAGGAATAATACCAAGTCAACACACTAAAGTCCAAAATAATGGTGCTTATCTTTTCTACTTCCTCTAAAGTAAGGTCCCCTCTATCTTAGCTATGACTAACTTTAGCTAACCATGACTAATGTAGAACCATCCTTTATCTCTACATAAATAATATCTCTTAATTACTTGTAATACCAAGCTAAATATCACAATATCACACACATGCACAAATAGGTGTTACAGGTCAGGCTATGGACCTAAACTATTTGACATGGATTGTGAGCCTTGGCTTGGCAGAGCAGCGTAGAATGCACTTGATAGGCATCACCACTCTGACCTTGTGAGCCATGTGCCTATCGAGACAATTCAGGCACATGATGGGAGCGAAGGACCAAGTAGACATGGTATTCTTGGGACACAACCAATAGTTACTAGGGAGAGTGGTCTACTTGGAGTCCATCCAGATGAGTGCGGGCTACTTGGATTACACCCTTGGTCCACTTGGGATGCAGCTAGAGGACGTGTGGAGCTTGCAGCCAGAGTGGAAAAAAAATTTCACACAGAGGTTGGGACCTCTAGTGGTCAGGAGCATGACACTATTGCTCCCAAGGGCCCAGTGTAGCAGTCAGTTAGTACGTCTTCCACTTCTACTATAGTTATAGAGGATACATGGGAGCCAGATCTTGGACCCAAGCTTACTTGAGAGGAAAGACGTAGGGTTTGGAGGTTCTTGAGAACACACACGAGTTGTTTTGCCTTTAGTATGAAGGATTTGGGTGCTCTGAAGGGACTTTGAATATGGATTGAGCTGACTAGTGATACACCAATTTTTTGTCGTCTTTATCGATATAGTGATATGGAGAGGACATTGATTTAGAGCCAAAGTAGTGACCTTTTTGAGGCTAGTTTGGTGGAGATTTTACATGGAGAGTATGCATCAGCGATAGTGATGCCAACCAAGAAGGATATGCATGGCAACTACACAAATAGGTGGATGTGTGAAGATTATCGTCCTATCAACCGACAAACTAGGGCTGATTGGTATGCCATGCCTACACCAGAGGAGATTTTTGATGCAATTGGGCATTCAAAGGTCTTCAATACTTTGGATCTTTGAGTGGAATATCATCAGTTGCCAATCAGGGATGAGGATAAGTGCAAAATAATATTTTGGGCTATTGATCCTCACAGTAATGATGTGTTATATCAATGGAGGTTCTTACTATTTAGGTTGAAGAATGCTCTTGCTGAGTTCAAGAGGGTCATAGATAGGATCCTAATTGGATTGGATTTTGCTTGGTGTTATATAGATGACATTTTGGTCTATAGCATTACTGTGGAAGAGCATGAGAGATAATTGTTGGAGGTATTTGAGAGGTTGAGATCTCATGGACTCAAATAACATCCTAGGAAGTGTAGGTTCTTCCACAAGTAGGTTGAGTATTTGGGTCACACTATCTACCTTGGAGGACTTGGTATCAGCAGACCAAGGTGGAGGCTATTGCACGTATTCCTCGGCCTACGGATGTGAGTAGAGTGCAAGCATTCCTTGGGTTTGCAAACTTCTATTGCCGCTATGTTAGAGGATTTCATGCCATTGCCAAGGCCTTGACGAAGCTAACTAAGCTTACACAAGAGTAGTGTTGGGGAGATGAGCTAGAGAGAGCTTTTGTGGAGCTCAAGGAGAGGTTGACATCTGCTCCTATTTTGAGGAGACTGATCAAAGGACAACCATTCAGGTTCATACTGATTGGAGTATGTTGGGGCTTGGAGCGGTGCTCACCCAGCATGTTGATGAGGGGAAGGAGTTTGTGGTTACCTATGCCTGTCGCTCCAACAATTAAGTGGAGACAAAGTATAGTTCATATGAGGGAGAATGCTTGGTAGCAGTTTGAGCAATAGCACATTTCCGATGTTACCTATTGGTAACCCCTTCACTCTCATCATTGATCATCAGCCGCTGAAGTGGTTGATGGAGTCCGACAAGCTTTCAGGGAAGCTTGACAATATGCTCTGATTTTACAGGAGTATGATTTCATGGTTGTTCATAGACCTAGAGTGGTGAACCGTGATGCAAATGGGTTGAGTAGAAACCCATGTCCCAGCCAGCAGGATCAGACCGGAGCACGTTGGCATGGTGAGATAGATGAGGAGATGGTGCTTGGTTGGCATGCATCTACCTTTCTCTATATATTTTCTGAGGCTTTGGTTGTATCTCTCTCAGTGCATATAAGAGGAATTATTGAGGTCATAGATACATAGAGTGAAGATATTGGTACAGTTCAGCGAGACATTCATGATGATGTCTTAGTGATGGACTATCTTTGCACTGGTGTTGTGAGTAGCATAGTTGGGGCCAAGGAGAGAGATTGTGTCCTTCAGCAAGCCAAACAATTCAGATTGGAGGGTAGACACCTTTTGCGTGTATGGGAGGATAGTAGAGTATGAGTAGTACCACTTCCATCTCAGAGACCACAATTGATCCATCATGCTTATGAGGAGCTAGGACATTTTGGAGTCAAGCATACATATAGCTTACTCTAGAGTCATTATTGGTGGCACAGTATGCAAACCAAGGGAAAGCAATTTGTTGCTAGATGTGTGGTTTGTGACCGAGTTAGAGCATCATTCAATGCTCCTACGCCACAATTACACCCATTATGTATCATAGGATTGAGTTACCATTGGAGTTTGGACTTTGCTGGACCTTTACCACTGACTGCAAGACATCATTGGTATGTTTTGGTGATGGTGGAGCACTTCTCCAAGTGGATTGAGTTGGTGGCACTTCTTGACAAGTCTAGTGAAGGGACAACTTACTTGTTCTAGGATCAAGTTCTTAGTCATTTTGGTGCACCGATTAAGGTTTTGACTGATCAAGGTACAAAGTTCTTGGAGGAGTTTCAGGTCTTGAGTGACAAGGCTTTGATTGATCATTGTACAACATCCCGAGATCACCCTGAGGCAGATGGCTTAGCACAAAGAGTGGTTCAGACAGTGAAGAGAGGATTGCAAAAGTATGGTTTGTAGAGAGGCCACTTGGGAGATTGGGATCTCCAATTACCTTGGATGGCCATGGGCTATCGGTTCAGCTGGCAAGCCTCCTTAGCATCCTCTTCTCCTTACTTTCCAACTCTATGGACAAGATCCAAATATACCTACAGCCATTCGTCAAGATGCTACTGTAGTTTTGGACTTGGATGATTGAGATGTATGGATGAGCGCATGTTCTCAATGGGCAGAGCTCTTTTGGAGAGTGATGCCGATGGCCTTTGAAAACTTGGTAATTGCTTAGCATAGAGATACTTTATGCTATGCTACCATTCAAGGAGAAGGTTATAGACCCTCAATCCGTCAATTTCATCCAAGAGACTATGTATATATACAGCAGATAACATCAATGACAATTGATGTTTGGATAGGCCGCACTATCTTGAGAGTGCATGAGGTTTTTCCATCTAGAGTCCTTGTGTTGGAAGGACATGATGGTGTTGTTTGGAAGGATCATGTGCACAATTGTGCGCCATGCCACCTCCTAAACATTGATGGTACTATGGACCCAAGCTTGACATTTGTATGTGCAAACTTGAGGTGTATGTTATGTGGCTCTTTTGGTGGAGCTGCTACTATGTTAGTGTGTGATAGTTGTTCGAGAGGATGGCATATGGCATGTATGATTCCTCCCTTCATGGTGGTTCCTCAGAGAGAGTGGTTATGTCCTAAATGTACTTGACTTATAGCTAGTTCATTCTTTATATGATATAGATTGCAGACAGGCAATTGACGATGGGCTCCATAGCACCCGGCCTTCTGATCTTTGCCCATCATAAGGTATACCATATACTTGAGTAGATGGCTATCTGGAGTTAGAGGGACCTAACAGCCACCTAGGGAGGCAATTGTGGTACTTGGGCTGCTACTATGTCTACTGTAGACAAGACCTTGGGTACCCTCAAATGCAAATGGTGGTGGCCCAACATAGCACAAGATGTTTGGGAGTTCATCTGATCATGTGAGAGTTGTCAATGCAACAAGGCTAATAACCAAAAACCAAGTGGACTCCCTCAACCACTCCCCATTCTATCTACTTGTTGGGAACATGTGAGCTTATATCTCATCACATCTTTGCCCAAGACAAAGCAAGGTCACACAGCCATTGTGGTGTTTGTGGATAGACTTAGTAAGATAATCTATTTGGCACCAACCATTGATATTGTGGATGCTCCAACCTTGGTGCAAATCTACTTTGACAATGTATTCACACATCATGGGATGCTGCATGTACTCATCTTTGATAGTGATCTTCGCTTCATTGGAAAGTTTTGGCAAGCACTCTTCTAGATACTTGGCACCAAGTTTGCTTTATCCATGGCCTATCATCCTCAAACTGATGGGAAACTGAATGCACAAATTGCACCTTGGAGGATATGCTTTGTGCCTTAATCAATGTTCACCATACCAATTAGGATGAATGTCTTGCAGCTACGGAGTTTGCATACAACAATTCCAAACAAGCAAGCATTAGATTCTCTACTTTCTTCCTCAATTTTGGCCATGATCCACTTGTTCTAGATTCCCTACTTGCTCTTCTTCCATCTCATGTCCCTCATATTTCAACCTTCTTGATCACCATATCCCAATCACTCCAAATCTCACCTCCTTGTTGCCCAAAATTCTCAAAAATAGTATGTAGACCACTATTGTCATGATCTCACCTTTCAAGTTGGTGATAAAGTCATACTCTCGTCTAGTGACCTACCCCTCCCACTTGATACCCAAGTCCATAAACTTACTCCTAATTGGATAGGACCCTTTGAGGTCACACAACTCATTCTCTTGTTGCTTATTGACTTGCCTTGTCATATGCGCATCCACCTTGTCTTTCATATTTCCAAGTTAAAACCCTTTGTCCCTAATCTATCTTCTTTTTCCTCTTGTGTCCCACCTACTCCTCCTCTTATCCCTATCAATGATCATGAGGAATATGAAGTTGATTGTATCTTTGTGCATCCCCACATTCAATGGGGCCGCCAACAACATACGAAGTACAAGGTCCTTTGGAAAGAGTATCTCCTTCACAATGCCACACGGGAACCTCTTCTCATCTCAAGAATGCACAAATGGCCATCCACGAGTTTGAAACCTCCATGGAAACAAGGACATCACCAACTTGCGGTGGAGGAATATGTAAAAATATAGAGTTTAGCAACAAAGTTAGTTGGGGCCAATGAAATTGTGAATAGGCCAAATCAGCCTAGAAATTCTAGAAGTGTCTAGGAAGCTTCTTGGGAAGCTTCCTGGCTAGTTTAGCTTGCACCCTAAGTAAATAGCTTCTAGAAAGAAGCTTCTAGAAGCTTGCAACTAGCTAAGTATGCAGCTTCTAGAAGGAAGTTTCTTGAGAAATTTCTTGGTTAACTTGGCTTGCTTTTCAAGAAAGTGGCTCAAGGAAACTTCTTGAGAAGCTTCTCAAGAGCCTTGTATGCTACCAATAAATACCAGCACTGAAGCTCATGCTAGGCATTTGGAGTTTACCCACATTCAAGTGTCCCAATGTGATCTTCCATTCTCCTATTTCTCTCCTTGGTCTTGGTCTTTTACAAGTTGGAACAAGTAATGTCCATTGGGGGAAAAGTGCCAACAATGTCCACATGGAGATATCTCTCCCATGGTCATCAGCCATAATAGTACATAGTGGGAGAGTGTGGAGCCCACAAGAGGAGGTAAAGGGATAGGAATCCTAGTATATATCAGTGGTTGTAGCCAATCTAGTAGGGATGCTTGGATAAGATCCAAAAAGTGTAACCACATATATGAGTTAGAGGAGCCTATAGAGATACTAATGGAGTGAGGAGGAGGTCTAAGGAGGTGGGAATAGAGGTGGAATCTATTCTCATATGCAAACAATCAGATCTCCCTCTATGCTAAGCAAGACCAATCCTTATCTATGGACAATTTGGACAGGATTGTGTGGAACGTTGATGGAGTAGGAGATAAGGATGTGCAGAGGGCCCAGGTGGACGAGCCTGATTATGTTTGAGTGGTAGGGTGGTAGGAGGAGGAGGATGCTCCAAATGGTCCTATAGAGGTGATGGGCCAATAAGGGTTGGATTAGAGTCCAAGGTGGAGGGAGGGTGTAGAGCATTTGTGACTTGAGGATGAGGACTTGACTACTGCCAATCCTTCTTGCTATCCTATGCTTTCATGATGGTTTAATTTATTTGCCTAAAGGCCTGTGTACAGTCCTACTACCTCTCAAATTGATAGTCCCTGGATAAAAAGTCTTCATTGTCACTCCACCATAATCAAATTCTTTCTCTTCATGCATTTGGGAATTGACTCTTGAGATGTCTTTAAGATAATGGACCATTGATCACATTTCTACCAAAGCCAACCACAACAAAGGACTTTCACTTTTGCATCTTAGGCACATCTTACTCTAGCTTTATTGTAAACTAAATTGAGAATAGTATCAAAGCAATCAAGCTCAACACAAAGGCAAAATTGAAGCAACTTGTGGATCAACAATTATAATACAAACTTGTTTCTCCAAACCTCAATGATGATGACTTGATCCCCCACAAAGCTTGCTCAATATGAACCCCAAAATAATGCACACCAAAAGAACTCACTCAACATTGTTCACCATGACTAAAACCATAGCCAATCCCAAGTAGTGATGTGTATGCAATGATGTACCGGTTATGACTCAAAGTGGCAAGGGTAAAGTCTTGATCAATTCTATCTTCATGGAAAGTGATAACCTTGATATTATTAGTTTTTACCTCCAAAAGCAAGAAGTAGCTTCTTAGGTGGTGTTTATTTTTTAGAATCCCAATCTACTACTCTAGGAGACAACAAAAGCTTTGCAGGTATATACATAGATCTATTGGTGAGACCTGGCAGACCCACTTATTCAGATCCCATCCAAGTTCAAGATAGTAAGGTAGTGCAGAATTGTGTGCCTTCTGATAAGGAAGTAGATATGTGCTTGCTCAAGACAGTCATACATTTTTATCTATATTGTGCAAGACAAACTATATGGTAGTGTGGAGGTACTGAATTTTGAAAATTCAAGTAGATCTTTACCTAATTGAGGTGTATATGTATCCTATTATAGTATGACCAAAACCACCAATATTATAGGACTAGGTGAGTGTGAAATGGTTTTATGTTTCTGTGTATATTTGGTCTTAGAAACTTCTCTATAGTAACTTTTGAGTATATGTATTATGTTTAATTAGATATGTAAAAATGGTCATATAGGGGGTTTTTAACTTGCCTATTCCAAGATGTTCTAGCACTATTTAAATTCAAAAGGGTTCTTATGATATGGAGTGTATGAATAGGTACATTACTTCATAAAATTGGAAGCCTTAAAGTCATATTTATAAATATAAAAAATTAGCATTAATAATATTAAATTTTTATTGAATTTAAAGGTAAAATAATTTTTTACTATCCATGAAATTTTTAGAGATTGATTGTTTCACATAATGAGATAATAAATGAAACATACATTTGAAACTTTGAATTGAAATCCCTAGTATCTATTCAAAAACATACACGTGGATTACATTACATATGGAGAAAACTCAATTTTATCATTCTTCTTTGATGGAAAATATTATCAAGGACCCTGAGGTGTGCAATAGGGCATCTTAGTTGGAAAAATTATGGCAACTTATGCATCAAGTTGGTCTTGTTAAAAACTAGGATGTCCCACAAATCCATACCTTCTCAATTCATGAAACATCCATATAAAAGCATTATGTGATAGGTTGTCTCACAAATCCAGACCTCTATAATGCTTGAAACAATCCATAGGAAAGTGATATGGGACATTTCAGGATTTTTTGAGACAAAATCAAGGAAGGGTTATGGGACAAAAGGGGATTTAAGAGCGTGCGTACAAAGTTTAGAATGAATGTAATTGTTACATGTGGTTTTGTAAGTAGTCAACATGTGGAAATAAGGGAGCCTTGGTTTACCTCTAATTAATATTTATCACTTCCTATATGCATGCCAAACTCCATAACAAATTTATGGATTGACATTTTTTTGCACCATTGACTAAGTAATAAGATGCAAAACTCACCTTATAATTCATAATGTGTAACCTTTTTCCACCTACCACAAAAACATCTATGACCTCATAATTTTTCTTACGGCTGGGACCCAATAACTCCTTAATTAAGACCCCTTCTAAATGCATGGGATTTTCAATGCTAAGCTTATGGAGGTACCCATGGACTTCCGTCTATGAGTACCACATAAAAATTTTATGTGTAATTTTCAAGGGGGCCTAAAAGAGTTTTAAGGGTTATATACAAAATTCCATAAAAATTTTACAAGAAAAGAATTCTTGATCCATAAAAATTTATTGATTATAGACACTACATACATTTATGATTATATTAATGCAAGTGCTACCAAATTAAATATGAATCTGGCCGCCTTGACAAGAGTGCAAGATGAGCATTCATGTCCTTCTCGGTAAGCTAGATATTTTGTCATTCCTCTTCCTCTTCTCCATGTGCTTGTCATTCTCTCTTCTTGGCTGTGCTTCTATGCTGATATTCAACCTTTCAATTTCTTGGTTAGAGATATTTAGAATTTTCAAATCAAATTTTAGTAGCATAGAATATTGAAAAAAATGCCATGCCTAAGTGTTCTATGGCACTTGAGTAGGAAAATTACAAAATCAACCAAGAGGTGTACTTGATCCAAGATAGAAGATGACAATCTTGATGACAAGGTTGACAATTGGATGACTAATTAGTGGAGTTTAGATTATTGGATTGAAGATAAAGTTAACCATCATGATATGCTATCAAGGTGGTGAGTGTTTGTAAATATGCAAAGGTATTTGCAACCAAAAGCATTTTTGAGTCACACTTCTAAATTTTTCATAAATATTTCATAGAGTTAGAGTAGACATGTAGACAACTTGTACACACGGATGTAGTTTTATTCCATGCCTTGGGTAGAAATTATTAAATTTGATCCAATATTTAGAACTTCTTACAAGAAAGAGCATACTCTAATCTAGATCCAAGTGGCATTTTCCCTTGATAGATTCAGCCACAATGAATATAATGCATGCATAACAAATTAAATATATGGAGTACTAGTGTAGGGTCAACAATTAAATTCACATACTTTATCAATTTTAGGGAAAGAAGTAGGGTTCCTTGACATAGAGGAGCAAAGTAGGATTTCTTTGGTATTTGCATTGAAAGGCTTTCCAAGGTGTATGTGATTATAGATGGAGCACTTTTCCCTTTAGCATAAAAATAGACAATTGGTGTGGAATTATATTATAGCTAGAAAGGTTTATACTCAATAAACAACCAAGTTATAGGAATGGTAAGAGAAGGATAATACATTTTATTGGAGATAAGAGAATTTGAATGTGTTTTCTTTGTAAATTTTGCCTAGGTAGTGCTCTACGCTTGAACTCATCAATGATAGCTCTTAACTTGTACTCAAACTCATAGATTATAGCTTTTAGCTCATGGTTGTGCGTTATTTATAGGGATGCCAAGCTCAAGTCATTACATGACCATACCTAAAATAAATCTCCCCTTCGGATGGACATGAACCAGCAAGGAGCTTGCTTATATTTTCACCAAAATCTGTATCTCCTTGGCAATTGAGGTTATGTACCAATGAGCCATCTTGTACCTTCTTTCAAGTAAGCCAGATCTCAAGAAAAACACCTCTTCAAAAAATGCATGGCATGTACCCGAGTCTTCAACAAACACTATATAGGAGTTTCAAATGCTTGATGTTATTCTCCAAGGGAATTCAGTGTGCAACTCAAGGACTCAACCAAAAATGCTTACTTGCTAAAATGAATTAGTGTGTGTAATTTTACATAAACTTTTGGTGAACCAATCTGATATATGGTTGGGAGAGGATGGTGATTTAATAGAGGAAATAGAGTCAGAAGTTAGAGACCATGCCACACATTTGCTTTGGCCAGTGCTTGACCAAGGTAGAGAAGCAACTAGAAATATGGTTATACAATATTTTCTTGCTTTTAACATAGAATTGGGTGGTCTTTTGAGTACACAATGATTAAGCTAAAATGCCTCTTTCATATTATGCAGAGTGAAAATTTTTTAGATTGCCAAATAGTATGGAATTTTGTTTGTTTGTGCGCATCCATACTAGGTGTATGTTGGTATATATTCATATGTGCTTGTGTACATTGGATGCAATGCAGTGTGTAATTGTGTACACAAGATATGCTATGGTATGCATTTTCCTTACTATTTTTTTTGCTTGAAGCATGGTGGTATGTGCTCATATGCACCTATATGTGCTTGAGTTGCTTGCTTGGATCAAGTTAGTATGCGAGATAGTGTCCGTTTGGATGTGCATGTATGAATACGGGTGGTCATTAGCTAGTTTGAGGGGAATGGAATGGATTTGGGGTTGTGTTGTTGCCATGGGGAAAGATGGCATGTCAAATGTCTCTCTCTTGATAATGAGATTCAATTTTTCAATCAGGTTGAAATTTCTTGGAAGGATAGAGATTCACCTCATGATTCAATTGAAATTAAGTTTTTAAGGTTTAGGGTTCATTCTTCCTTTTCCCATTTCTGTTTTTAAGCATTTTAAGGATCATTCTTCTCATTCCCATTTCTTATTTCTCAAAAGTGTTAGAATTTGGGGAGATGTAAATTGGGAGTGACATATTCCAATTTGGGGAGAATATGAGTGATTTTGAGTCACATTCTAAGAGAACTTAGAGATTTTAAGAGAACACACATATTTGATTTGAGGGATTTCTAGATGAGGAATTTTTTTATAGGGAGGTGTGTTCAAGAGAGTGCTATTTTCAAAGCTTTCAA
Source organism: Lunularia cruciata (assembly GCA_948567375.1). NCBI lineage: Eukaryota > Viridiplantae > Streptophyta > Marchantiopsida > Lunulariales > Lunulariaceae > Lunularia > Lunularia cruciata. The sequence goes on along the minus strand of OX419762.1, from coordinate 43,360,369 downwards.
GTTTATTTCCTTTCCTTGATGTCTTTTTGGAGATTACGAGAAATATCAAGGAGAAGAACTGATTTTGGAAATGTGAGAAGAAGCCATTTGAGTTGAAAACTTATGAGAGAGGAGTAAATTTTGAGAGCAACTAGGGTGAGATATTGGAGGAAAAGAATTGATTTTGAGTGAGAGACTTTTGGGTGGGAGACATTTTGAGGAGAACAATTGTAGGAAATGTAAGTTTGGTTTTGAAAGAGAGTTTTGAAGAGAACATGTGAGAGAGCAAAGACCATTTTGTGATAAAATTTACAAAGAAAGTGTATGAAATTTTATCACATTTTGTGATAAAATTTGCTCCATTGAGATGAAATCTATTAGAGCAAGTTCCAAATTTTGAGCAATAGTTTGATTTCAAAAAATGGCCAAAACCAATATTTATAAGAGAGTGATCAACTAGGAGAACAAGGAGAGTTTTAATAAAGTGTGATGGTTTATCTGTCTTCATACCATTTCCATGACATGAGAGAGAGAGAGTTAATCAAGGCATTTCATGAAGTTGATCTTGATCAGATGGGCTTGAAAATTTGCATTAGAATGGAATACCCACGTCCTCATGTAAATCCATCATTGCTATATTGATTTTCTCTCTAGTTTGAGTTCATTGTCAATGCCAAAATTTTGATTATCATAATCATGGTTCATTGATTAATTTTCTTTAAACCTCCTCATACCCTGATTAGCATAGTACTCACTTGAACACATAGCCAAATGGAAACCCTAAACCCTCTAAATCCTAATGAACACCTAATTGCATACCTCATACATAGACAACATATACCCAAGTGCATATGTCATCCATAAATAATGTATACCCAAGTGCACACCATATATCCACCTAGTGCATACCAATTCATACCCTAAACTCTCTATGTGCATACCATATTAGTATCATTTAATTTAATTTTTGAGCAATTAATGTGGTTTATGTGTTGTGTCAGAATTGGAACACTTTTCTTTAAAAAATATATCATGCATTGAGTGTATTAGCACTTAGGACTATGAGACACAAACAAGGAGAGTTCATGGGACCCTTCAACTTGATGTTAAGTAGAATCCAAAAGGCGCTTGCATTGGCAAGCAGAGGTCTGTTCCTTACTAAACTATGGAAGATTGGTTCTTGGTGAGGGATAGAAAGGCTAGGAGGTATTTGGCATGTTTTTGTGTATATCCCATATTCATACCTTTCTTCCATACAATGTGTATAATTTTCATCCCATATAGGAGGCCCAAGGTGGTGGTGCATTGGCACATCATCCTCAACATGAAGACCAAGATTAGGAAAACATTCATAGAGGATTATGATTGAGCAGAGTTGATGATGCTTACTATTGAGCTACAATTAATGGTCCTACATAAGTAGCTCAATCATCTTGATGGGCAAAAATTCAAGGTGACATTTATATGATAGATTCTCACCCATCTTTTCATGGGTGAGGAGTAGGCCTTGTATGAGAGCATTGGAGAAGAAGTGGAAGAGGTATTCTTCCATGATGTTGAGGAGGAAGAACCGTAACAAGAACAAAGTCAAGATTAGGATCAAGATTGTGAGTGAGTAGATTTTTTCTTTAACTTGAGAATTTTTTTATGTTTTTGTATATATACACACTAAATATATGAAATTTAAAAATTATGATTTATTTTCTTCCAAAATGGATGTTTGATATTGAAAATGAATTGCGCACAAATCAGCATCCCTATGTTGACCCTCTAGATGACCTTGCACTTGATGATGGATTTGAGAGTCGCCATGATTTTTTTCCCAGTGGATCCTCTATTTGATGATGGAGTAGTGAATTCACATATTATCCTATATAAGACCATGTTGTAGAGGAGCATACACTACACATTGTGAGGTTAAGATATGATGAGTAACCATCACCATCCTTTGGAAATGGAGTAGATAAGGCTTAATATAGAGAGAGAGGGAGGAGAATATCATAGGTTTAGAAAGAGGGAAGAGATTGGCCAAGTTAGATAAGCTTGTGGCAAAGAGACAAGCTATGGTTGAGGATTATGAGCAATAGTAGGACTTTTACAAAAGAGAGAGAGTTTGTTATTACTATGGAGAAGATGGAGGTGCACAAAGAGCTCTAGATGAGGTTGTGAGTTTATGTGCTTCAAATATAGCTATACATATGAGTACTCAGGATAATAGTATAGAGAGATTCACTTGTGATACACAGATGATTCAATTAAACATGCAAACCCAGACTATTGGTATAGAGACCCATAAACTCATGCATCAGTGCAGCCTAGGAGAAAGCCTAATGTGATATTAGTGGATATGGATATAGTGTCATGGAGACCATAAGTTGCACATGATAGATCATCACCACCTCCTTTTAGAGATGTGGAGATGGAGACTGAGTGGAGAGAGGAGGATGACTTTGAGAAATGATGTTTCTATGCTTGTGGATACAAGGGTGAGGATCTGATTATCAAGGGAGTTCATTCCTTGTATCATTTATAGTCGGTATGATATGAGAAAGATCTTAGTTTTGGATGTTGATTGTCTTGTAGATATTATGTGGGAGAGCAATCCATTTTACATAATGGTGTGAGTTGATACAATGGCATGATAGATGAATTATAAAGGTAAGAGTAAATTTTGATATGTACCACAGCCTGGAGTTAGAGAGTTCATTCCATATTGTGTGAGTATGTTTGAGGTTATTATTTGGACAGATAGTACAAGAGTATATTTAAAGCACTCCCTCCGGTCCATATGGGTTGAGTGATTCTTATTAGAAGGGGTTTACATTGAATCATGCTTTGTGGCTTAACTTGACCAAGGGATGGTTTACTTGGAGCCTTATAGAGGTTACTTGCTTAAAGCATATTCCACTTTTACCACTCTAGGACTTTCCTTTTGAGATATATTGATAGCTAAATAGTTCAATTCTTCCCTATTTTAGGAATCACCCACATAGTTCTATCCATCTTCCTAGATTTACCCCTTTTCATACAAGAGTAGGTACACCACATACCTCATTATGGGAATTTTTTAATACTTCCACTAGATAGATTTAGAGCCAAAACATGCTCTACAATAGACTTCTTCACCAAGGAGTGTGCATTGGGTCATCTTACAGATTATAGTGCAGATCCATATGACACTTTAGTAGCATATTTGAAAAATCTCCATTGCATTACCTAGAGAGGTGTTAGATATACCTTTATACTCTAGTGTGGATAGAGAACTCATTTGTGCACCTTAGCAATAGTACATAGAATTATGCAAAACTTGATATTTTCACCTATACATGCAAAAATACTAACACATATACATTTCATCATTTAGATTCATATATATAGTTCATCATACATTATGTATATTCAACAATTTTGAATCACCAATGTCAAGTGTTTAGACTTAAGAATTCTCAAACTATAGAGTTTGGATTGATTTACATGATTATTTGGGCTAATTTGGGACATGAATACCATAAGCGTATGAATTCTGTTCAATCCCTACTTTGTATTTATGATTATGATTATTTGGGATAATTTTTCTTCCTTAATGATCTTCAAAAATAAATACTCAAAAGGTATAAAGAGTATGGACTACTTATTTATGAATTTTTAAACACATCCTTACTACCTTAAGGGTCTTGAAAAATTAATCCTCAAAAGGTGTAAAGTGTATGGATTTATGACTTATGAATTCTCAAAAATGGATCCATAGTGACCACATGAGCAAATATCTTATCACCAATATCTGGTGCATGTCATCTTAGATGTCTACCAGCACATACCTTAGCAAACATTAGTGCACCAAAATGCATCCTACCTTACTCTATACTCTACAATGCACATCCTTTTAAACATCAATGGACACTAAAATGCATTCTACCTTGCTCAACACTCACCAGTGCATACTATAGCAAAAAATGTGCACACGCCAATATGTAGCCCACCTTGCTCAACACTCACCAGTGCATACCATAGTAAAAATTGAGCACATGCCAATATGTATCCCACCTTGCTTAGTTTTTACCAATGCACACCCTAGCAAACATTGGCGCATCTTGAAGTGCATCTCATCATTCTCAATGTAAATTTGCATATACCAACATGTACCTTGCTTACTCCCAACATATTCAAGCATAATTGAGCATATTCAAGCACATTCCATGCTAACCAGTTTATTCAAGGGTACATATTGTAAAAAGGAGAGTTTTGTGGGAAAATCAACTCACTCATGTTTATTATAAACTTAGTCTAGAGGACATATCACATCTCAAAGCTATACCTATCCTTGTTATCATTATTTTCTGTAGCAAAATATGTATAATCAAGAATGGGAATTTAAGATCTCCTATGTATCTACTTGTACATAATATCTATATTAGAAAGCATAAAGATAATAATTTTTATTTCCTTTGGACTCTTTCATGCCCTTGCTAATTATAAAATCATTGAATGGTAGTGCTTTATTTTGACATTTTGCTCCTTGAATCTAAGTTTTTTCACTCTATACCCAATCTTCTCCATATGCAAGATCTTGTGAGATTTAACTTTTAATTTCTTTGACTCCACTTTCACACATGACTTTTCAATCTTTGCCATTTTTTGTGCATAAATTTTAGCCAATTTTCATCACTCTCTAGCTTCTACAAACTCACTCTATATTTTGAATGTATTGCCAACTCTTGCAAGAAAGATGGAATAAATGGGTGATCTTTGAATTCCACCATGATACTTTCTTCCTCTTACAATAGTCATCCTCATGCTCTACTTCTTTATTAGCTTTCATTCTACATAATTCTCCTTTGTTCTTACTACTTTCATATATGGTACACCATCTTCATATTGGCATGGGAAACAAAATCTACACAAGCATGACTCTCCTCTTCTACCCAAGCACACACCTTTCTTCCAGCCCTTAGGTACTCAAGACAATAAAAGGAATTAAGTGTTGGCTAATAGGGCATGCATATAGGAATGCTTGAGTGGTTATTGACACAAGATTCTCCTCTCCAAAATTTCTCCTTGTCCTCAGGTGAAACTCTACCATTATCATCTTGATTGCGCAACCTTGCAAATTGTTAATGTCATTTCCAATTCCTAGACTTACAAGTGCAAGCATAGGGGGTGATGTTTGCTCTACAACCAAACATAACATCCATTCTATCAAAATGAGGACAAAGATGATTTAACTATCATCTATAGTTAGTCTCCATCCCTACTTCAATTTGTTCTCCATGAGACCTTCCCTAGTGTCAATTTTCCCTTCATTCTTGTGTATCTTTGTAGGATTTCATATACCATGCACACATTCTTTTCAACTTATCTCTTGTCATCAACTCAAGAAATCCCTTCCCATGCTGCACCAAATAAGTAGCCATGTAACTGAAAGTAATATTCTTCTATATTGGTTTTTGCAATTGCACCATTAACCTATGAGAAGTGCTTTGGATCTTTAAAAGAATTGAGAATTTACACATAATGATATGACATCATCTGGAACCCATCCTTGTCAAATTTTCTCTCAGCAAAAGATGCACATGACACCATCTTCAATAGTTCTTGAAATGTGCAACTTGGTGACAAACACTGACTAGAATTGAGATTGATGCACGTGGAAATGAGAAAAGTATTTGGAGAGTGAGTGCCTTCCATATTTTCTAATGCTTTAATTCAATGTCTTATTCATGGCAGGCACATAGAGTTTACCTGTCTCCTAACTGTCAATAACACTCAAATCTGAGTTTGATGGGGTTGGGAGTGAACAAAATAATTCATCAATGAAAAGATGTGGATTCAAGATGAGAGATTTTGTGAAATAAAATCTCGAATCTACAAATCTTGAAATCTTGAACAAAACTATTCATACTCTCAAGTCGAGAGAGTATGAATAGCTCTGTTTTCCGTGTAAATCCAATGGAGAATTTTGAAAAATTTCCTTTATTCGTTCTGCTGGTTACACATCCCCTTCCTTATCACCCAACCCTTGATATGCCTGAGGTGTTATAAGTATTTTGTCATGTACTTCTCTAAAATCAACGAATGACCTTTCTCTATTACAACCAGTAAACCTCTAATGCAGCGAGTAAACTTTAGTATTGAATCCTCCCCGTTTCCAAAAGATATTTTGCTGCCCCTATAATCTTTTATGGATATCCTTCAGTTATAAACATAAAGGTTTTATGGGTACACGAACCATCTATTACAAACTTCACCCTTTTACCCTTAGAGTTCCGTGAAATTGACTGTTGAAAGCCCCACTCAATACTAGTGCAATGAAAAGATGGTGATAGATGTGGAAAACGCTCATTATAGTGCTTATCCACATAAAAGCTAAAAGGCAGGTAAGAGGGAAATGAACTTTCTTGCTAGAAGAGTTGTAAAGTGGTGCCTAGCCCCAGTTTAGTCTTTGTGTTTTATCCTTGTATGGTTGAATGGGATCTTCCATTCTTCTTGTTTTATTACTCGCTCGCTTTTTCGCTAGTACAAAGATGAGATGGAGTAGTATAACGCATATTTACAGAACTTGGAATTACGTTGACGAAGGTCATATTATACGAGGCGTCACATGACGGAAGTGAGGTTGGTCATAATTTCGTCACAGTCTACTTCCTGAAGTTTGTTACAAGATAAGTTCAAGAATCGGAGATGCCACTAGGCTGACTAGTAATTACATTTACACTACTCCAATTTTTTCTTCCCACATTTGCCACATTTGATTCTTTCTCACTTGGATCCTAGTTTGACTGTGGATTAGGGCTTTCCGACTCACACCAACTACTTCCTCTCCGGCGATGAGGTTTTGTCTAGGTTTGGTACACCCATCTGCATCTTCATTATTCACTTGTGAGTGTGGTTCTACATTAGATGCAACAAGGTCCATATGACAAGGTGTCTTTTTGGCGGATAGAGGGTAGCTACCATGATGCTATTAGAGACATAGTGTTTGCTTTGGCACATGAGAGTGGATACTAGGCTTGGAAGCAGCGTTCATATGCTTTGTAAATGACACATGTCAGGGCAGACTTATACTTAGTCCGAGATGATCAAGTGATAGTAACTGATGTCATGGTCATGGACCCTATGCATGATACAATTTTGGAGGGAGTGATTACCCATCCCCTAGATGGGCAGCGAGTGCAGCAGCAACTTGCAAGGTCTCCAAGTATGGGTATGCAGTGGGGTCACCTCTTTGTTCCTCTAGTCTTGGAGTTATTTGAAACGATGGACACGTCGTTTGACACATTTGTCAAATGAGTGCACGAGAGCCTATCATGTTAGGCATCAGGGGTACCACTCTCACTCTCATACTTTGTATTATATTTTAGACAATGTGTGTCCATTGCTTTACAGAGGGCAATGGCTGGTGCAATCCATTGGAGAGCAATCATAGTAGGTGATGGTTCTTTGGATGCTCTAATTGATTGTAGACCGTACGACTTGCATAGCTCAAATATCTTAGGTGCAATAGGGCAGATTTCTCATATCTACTCTATTGGGGTTTAGCCCCATTTTATCTATTTTGTCTCACCCTTGTACGGCTTGATGGGATCTTCCCATCCTTCGTGTTTTCTAGGCTGTTGCCCTTTTCTCTCTAGTGACTCCCCAAATGCAAACGTCGTCAGTAGGTCTGTGATACAAGTCAAATTGAAACCACACCAAATATAAGAGAAAGGAAGGCAAACAAAGAGATGAGAAAAGCCATCCCCATAAAACTAATCTAAGAGGTAAAATGAGACTAAGCTCTAATGCTATTGGCGTGAGAAATTCATTTCTTTTGTTTAAATTTTAGAATCATATAAATAAATCTCCATACATTTTATTATAAAATTTGAAAATAATAGCTTAATGTGATTATTTTCTCATACATTGTATATATGCAAAGCAATGTATCATCGTTAATTCGAATAAACTGGATATTTTGAAATAAAAGTTTAGAGGAAAAATAGTGATCTTCAGTGTATGATGTTGAAGACGGTTATCAAATTTTTGAAAAATTTATATAATACTATAACCATAATTTTTAAATTTCATTTTATATAATTCTAAAATTAAAAAATAAACGAATAAAATTTTTATATACTTCTATATTAAGCTGTAATCAATTTAGTCTGCTTGTCGCCCATCTACTTACTTCCACCAATGTCGCATAACATATAAACTTGTAGTCATAATATTTACTATTATCGATCTCCATTTTGAATCCTATACAAATTTTTCCTAGTCGTTTTGTCTACCACGTATTCTGATACCATCGTGCTAAGTTTTAATGATCTCATGACTATATCTGATCCTCAAAAAAGTGCAAACTAAAAGTGTAAACCATAGTACGTGGCATAGATTGAGTTGGCATATGGCTATCCATTATCCAATAATTTCGCAGAGTCTTCGGTTCGTCTTTTCTACGTGCGCTTTTTGATGCGCTTGCATTGTATGTATTGTTTCCCTTCGGGGTATTTTAGTTGGCTGTCGGCCAGTTCACTATCCTCGAAAGTGCGAACTATGTAGAGTACATGATATCGCTTCAGTTCCATCTGGGCAGCTGAAAGCCATCGACTGTGGTCGGCTTACTTTTGTTAGGATGCTCGTTGTACATGACCAAAAAGCTCCCGCACCCTGAAAAGAGACCTAGGAAGGTTCCCAGCGTTTACTGTGATTGCCAGTCCTCTGTTCTGAAAGGCATGAAGGGTTCGGCTCTTCTATCCTCAAAAGAATCTTCGTGAATTCCGAAGGAATCGTCAACTCTCTTTAGATTCTCGTTGGAACCTTCCATCACATTCGCTGTATGGCAGTTGCTTCCGCTTGGCGTCCGCAGCGCCGCTGCAGTCAGGCCAAAATAGGTCCAATCTAAGCCACACCTCAAGTGAGAAGATGGCGACCCGCATGTGGTAACAAGAAGGATGGGAAGAAAATCCCCATCCGTAAAGGAAAGGACATAGAGGGCAAAATGGGGCTAAGCCTCATGGTAGCTTAGTTCGAACCGTAGAAGAAATGTATAGGGACTGCTAAACAGGCTGCGCTATCCATGGCCGACTCGGCGACCTGTAGTTCGTCCCGCATTCTCACTACAGACAGCTATATTCTCCAGTTCCTGTTCGTGTCAACTCTGGTCGATATGCCACACAGAAAAAGACTATCGATTCCTATATTGGAGAAGTTTTAAACATCTTCAATGGCCACGAGGTAATTCCATGCCAACTATTGCCCGCGGATACGTGGTACCCGTGGGCATAGTTGGCATGGAGTTACCTCGTGCTGGCTGAGCAATATTTTTGCGTTTTAAAGTGTCGTATGAATACAAGTGTCAGTTTTATCTCTTTGCAGACTTGGGGATGGGCCAAGTTGAAATGCTAAACATGGAGGTCGGTTAAATCTAGCTCTGATATGCCGGACCGTCCAATGCTTTTTACATTGCTACTAATGGGCATGAGACACGTGACGAACGAAAATCAGTGGGGCCTCGACGGTCTTCTCCTTTCGAAGCTTTATCCCTGCGAGAGCTTATTGACATGGAGCATGGAGAGCAGTAACCTCTCTGTGTGAAGGTGTGGATTAGATATTCTCCATTTCTGTTATCCATGCTGGGTCCCATGGGGACCAGAAAGTGAAACACTTGGGACTGCAGAGGTGGTGCTTTTTGGTTTCACCACTGATGCAAGTTCCACGGTTGTCGCTGTCCTCCAATTTGACTCTGGAAGTAGAGTTCATAATGGAGAAATCATAGGTGAGTTAACACTATTGTTCCTACGGGCACCACTTGCCCCCGGAAACGCACAAGAGTGATGTATTCCACGGTTGTGGCTGCCCTCCAATTTGAATGTGGAAGTAGAGATCACAATGGAGCAACCTCAGGTGAGTCACCAATGTTGTTTCTACGGGCACCACTTGGCTCTGGAGTCGCATAGGCGGCATGTGTGAGATGCAAGACCTGCCGTGTTTACATATAACCCGCCTTTTCGACACACATAATCAGTCGCCGATCGGAGTTTCCTTAGCTGGATGCGAGTCCGCAGCCCCTATGAGTGCCCGTTGGTAGAACGGCGGAAGCATTGGTGCGTATAGTACACCGAGTCTAACGAACTCACTAAGTCTTTCGAATATCGACATTCCTTTCGAAAAAATAGTAAGGTCCATTCCTTCAAATTCTGATGTCGAGAACAGTCAAACTTCGCGCCTTAATCTATTTTAGTAGTTGGAGCGGGAGAGGAGAGGAGAGGGCTCTCCTGGTGTGGAAGATATTTAGGGTTCTGATTCGAAGAACTCACCAGCAAAGAGTGCGGGTATTTGAACTACCTGGTCTACACTCCTGTCTCCATTTTCGACTGTTTGCCTGCGACCAGTTCGCGGAGACGTTAACAAGGCAAAAATGAGTCACTTCACCAGAAGCGATTCTGAAGGACAGCCGGAAGGTCACAGTCGGAGAATTCACACTGCTGATGTTGAGGCAGCTGGATTTGATCAGTCGATGGAGACAACGAGGGCTGATGACAGCCCATTAGTGCACAAAGTAGGAATACCCCCCCGTTCCAGCATACGAAAGCAATTTGGTAGTGCCATGAAAGAGACATTCTTTCCGGATGATCCACTGCGTCAGTTCAAGGGTCATACTGGAAAGAAGAGATGGTTCTTGGCTTTGGCATACGTCTTCCCAATTCTCGATTGGCTTCCAAAGTACAAAACGAAATTCTTCAAGGGAGACGTAATCGCCGGGCTGACGATAGCTAGTCTCGCCATCCCTCAGGTATGTGGTCCACGTTCGTTGGAGGATTCAAATTCCTGCGTAGCCGCAACTGGCACCTGCAACCTTCGAATTCATTGCGGTTCGCGCTCAATATGCATCACAGTAATAATGGGAGTTTCTCCGTGCTGCGCACAGGTTCGAATGTTCCGCTTTACCTCCGAGCCCTAATCCGGGTTACTGACATTCTTCTCGGGTTTATCGTGTGAAGGATCTTGGTTACGCGAAATTAGCCAACCTGGACTCCATTCATGGATTATGTACGTAGTTAACTGGACATACCTGGATCCTCAAGTCCCTTCGTGCGAGTGTTTCAGTAAGTTCCCTGTAGATAGAATCAAGCCGAAATTTCGTCTGACCTCTTTTTTGTCCGCCTTCAGACTCCAGTTTTGTGCCACCTTTGGTTTACGCCGTACTGGGAAGTTCCAGAGATATCGCCATCGGACCTGTCGCAGTGGTGTCCATCTTGATCAGTCAACTGCTCAAAGACGAAGTTGACCCAGTCCTTGACAAAGAGACATATCTGCGACTTGCCGTCACAGCCACATTCTTCGCTGGAGTTGTGCAAGCAGGTCTTGGAGTCTTCAGGCTTGGATTCATCATCGACTTTCTCTCTCATGCGGCGATTATTGGTTTCATGGCTGGAGCGGCTGTCACCATTGCTTTGCAGCAATTGAAAGGACTCCTGGGAATCTCTTCGTTTACTACCAATACTGACATCGTTTCGGTCATGAGATCTGTTTTCACCAATACTGACGAAGTGAGTTCTTTACTTGCTCCTCGTACCAGTCCCGTACCAATTTCTTTCCTTGACGAAGTGCTAGTGGTATTCTGCGGAGGACTGAAACACTGACCGCAATTGCGTTGTTTTCGTCCTTTCAGTGGAATTGGCAGACGATCTGCATTGGAGTGTTCTTCCTGATTTTTTTGCTTGCAACCAAGCGCATTGTAAGAACGAACAGCACCCTTGACCCACAATATTTCGGTCGAGCTGAAATTGTAGTCGAGGTTGCTTTTCCGGTGCTTTACGCGCTGAGAGTAACGTTTCACCGTAACTCGTCATTGTACATTGTTCCTTTCGTAACTTTGACTTCCTTCTCATAGAAATACTTATGTTCTGACGATCTGCTATTTCTCCGCAGGGTAAAATGAAGAAGAAACTGTTTTGGATTGCAGCTATTGCTCCTCTCACTGCTATTATCATTTCTACGCTCTTCGTGTATCTCACACGCGCCGACAAGCACGGGGTAAAAATTGTGAAAAAGATTAAGAAAGGAGTGAACCCACCTTCCTTCCACGAGATTTATTGGACTGGGGCATTCCTTGCCACAGGATTTAAGGTCGGCCTTGTCGCCGGTTTGGTTGCTCTAACAGAAGCCGTTGCTATTGGGAGAACATTTGCATCTTTGAAAGATTACCATATTGATGGAAACAAGGAAATGATTGCTATCGGTACAATGAACATAGCCGGGTCATTCACTTCTTGCTACGTCGCTACAGGTATATTTACACAGACCTGTTAGTTCCTCTCTAGGTTCTCGATCTTCAGATTATTTTGCTCAACAGCGCGATTTCTTAGCATAAGTTCGCAAGTGTCTCCCCCAGTTCTACTGCGATTCCTTTTGAAGGGTTAAAGCTACGGCTCTCTTCGTCCTGTCATTAGGGGTCAATCTAAGAGTCTGAATAGTAACGAGTACATTTGAAAGCTCTACTCAACGCACTGTTATCTCTACACTAACGATTCTGGATATGCACTTTCACATGCAGGTTCTTTCTCGCGATCAGCCGTCAATTACCAATCTGGTTGTAAGACAGCTATGGCCAACATCGTGATGGCTGTCGTGGTGCTCTTCACCCTCCTATTTCTAACACCCTTGTTTTACTACACCCCAAATTGCATCCTCTCCGCCATCATCATATCTGCTGTCGTGAGTTTGATCGACTTCGATGCTGCATACCTAGTTTGGAAGACCGACAAGGTTGATTTTTTGGTCCTTGCCGGGGCTTTCTTCGGCGTCTTCTTCGTCTCCGTTGAAATTGGTCTTCTTGTAGCGGTACATCATCAATCTCCTCATACCCTTCCTGTAATGTTTTAATCACCTGGGCACAGGTTTGTGTATGTGGTCCCTGAAGAACCGAGAGTTGAACTTTTGTCAACATAGACTGTAACAGTACAGGGTTGAACAGTAAGTAAAAGCATGACGCACATAGGATAAGTTAGAAGAAGTAAGTTGGAGACGTAAGTTACCAAACGAGATCTTAGAATATTGAAGGATTTTGTCTGACCTGTTGCACTTATTGACCGAGAATTTACAGGCCAAGATTGCGACCAGATTCAGTGAACTAACTCATCATCTCTAAGAAGTTGTAGATGCCACTGAATAAGAGGGTTAGCTGTGACAATATGGGCTGCATACAGTTCTCAAGGTCTTGACCCATCGTTTGAGCTTTAAATGAAATGAAGATCACTCTATTCCTAGACCGTATTAAATCATTTGAGGCGCGATTCACTGCGCCTCGGGAAGCTGCGCCTTATAGTCAACTGGAATCTCAACTGGGAAGGAAAAGTGATGTACCAAGTGTGTTGCGTGCAACCTCTACACTAAGAATTGTGAATTTGATTTGATATAGGTTGTGATCTCTTTCGCGAAAATATTACTCCATGTCACGAGGCCGCACACAGCAGTTCTGGGAAACGTCCCGGGGACCAGCATCTACCGAAACGTCCTCCAGTACCCGACTGCCACCACCGAGCCTGGAATCCTCATTGTCCGCATTGATGCTGCTATCTACTTCTCCAACTCTAACTATATTCGAGAAAGGTAACGTCTTTTACAATAGCTCAACTGCCCTCCATGGGGACCAGTAAAGAAGTACTTTCTGCCAGGGAATCTGTCTAAATGGTTCGAGTACGTACTCATAATGTACAATATATTTGTTTACTCCAGAATCATTAGATACGTGAACGAAGCAGAGGATGAACTGAAGGAAACTGGTGGCGTTCCTCTACAATTCATCATCATCGAAATGGCCCGTAAGTAGTTTTGCCTAGTATGTACGTTTCCGATGTGAGAATCGAACACTTCCAGTTCGTTGGTTCGAGAATAAGATTGTAGCGTCTTACATTCGATTTGTTGTCTTTTTAGCCGTCATGAGTATCGATACAGCAGCTATCCATGCCTTCGAGGAACTTCACTCAGCAATGAAGAAAAGGAGAATTCAGGTAAGCTCTGCGAACCACTCTACTTACTTTGTTTGCCCCAGAACATGCACGATAAGTCCACCCAATGGGCAATTGTCTTTCGCTGGTTCTTGGCGAGTCCGTAGGGCTTGTCAGACATACTTCTTCTCTTTTTTCGTCTTCAGTCGTACATGTGGTTGAAACACCGTTATGTGCTGGGCACAAAGTCGCGAGAAGTCAAAATTTAGACAGGAACTGGACAGGTCTTCTTCCTCCAGGGAAAGACGGTATTTTTTATCATTCCAGAAGCACTTTTTGCATGTCCTGAACTTGCATGGCGGTCGTACCTCTCGAGACTTTATGTCGCATATTGACCTAGTTACAGTAGTCAGAGTGCATAGTCATCTTGTACCAATCTACCCTGTAGTCTGAGCTTAGTCCATATTAATGATTTGCCTTATGCAGATTACCATTTCCAACCCTGTTGGAGGAGTGATCGAGAAACTACAAGCTGGTGGATTTGTAGAACTTCTGGGCCAAGATTGGTTCTTCCTTTCGGTCGGAGAGGGAGTGCAGATGTGTTCGATTGTTATCAAGAGGAATCAGCATGCTTTGGAGGAAGATAAGAGCATTCAAAACGTCTAGAAATTTTTTAACATCCATACTTGCTGCACGGGATGTAGTGAACTACAAATACACGGTCTGTGAACCCTCCATCTGTGTTTGAGTTTTGTAGTATAATTCAATCCCAGCCAGATCTTGAATCAGAAACCCGGAGTATGCGCGATCTTTCTCTGATCCTGATTATGTTCCTGTCCTTTATGATCAGGTCAGTCATAAAGGACACGAACCAAATAAAGGTGTACATTCAGTAGGAAACACTGGCTGGAAAGAGGTCTGAGTGGCATCGATGTTCCAACCAGTTGGTTAGACAGCAGGTAACGGAATTAGAAGTAGAGATAGTGAGAACAAGCATTCTTTGGTAGAGAAATCTGAGATTACGAAACCGTAATCTCATGAGCAGATTTGCCAGACGGCCTTTCATGTACTATTTTGTAGATAATTCTATGAGTCCTCGTCGGTATCTTGTCCATATTGCACTCAACCTCTTCTTCCGCTCCATTTTATCCTCAAATCTTTTTCTGCGAAGCTATTTTAACTCCACCTTCAGTACTTTGTACAACTCTCAAATTCTGCTTAGCGCACCATGTTCCTTCCAATTGCTGGTCATGCACACCTGCCCCAAGTCTTCATCTCGGCTAGTACTGTTAAAGATAAAGTCTCAGTTTGTACGTTGCAAAGCGGGAAGAAGAAGCGTTACAGACTTGCAATGTAGCAAGTGCAAATGTGCATGCAACCAGTTTTGTACCTTTCTGTCTGCTTCCACTGTATGTTCGACATAGAAGTAGTCAGGATAAGAATTAGAATAAGTGACAATACTGTCTTGGAAATTCTCTACTGTCCCACACCTGAGTAGAAATTTACCGAGGCCGTGAACTGTGGTCTACAGCATGGTTACCAAAGTCGCAGTTGCAAATGTGAACTGCAATGCTCATGACGATTATTTGTACATTTTTTGGCGGACTTCCTCCTTAGTTCTCTACTTTGTCCTCAAATCAACTTGAAAGTAAGTGCTGTTAGGTCATCCCTGTGGCAAGAACCAAACAATGCTTTCAAAAGTAAGCTATCCTTGCACCTTTGAAGATTATTTTCACACTAAACAAGTATGTGGCACATGCTGGTGTCACCCGATCGATATTTAAAAACAATATTAAAAAACGTCAGTACTAGCACATTCTCTCAATTCTTTTTGTTCTTGCAATGTCTGATCGTCCAAGAGACAAATATAAAACAGCCCCGTATAGGATACTACGAAAGATGGGAGAATCCTATCAACCCAAACCGTACAAAGATAAAAACTCAACGGGTGAAATGGGACTAAGTCAGTCCCAATAGGTATCGCGATGCATGAGAAACCTGATCTGCTGCATGAGGAATCTGTCCTTCTGCACTGAGGCGTTTTATATTTGCACTAGGCTAGGTGCAGTAGGATGATGCAAATATAAAATACCTGGTTGCATGTCACAAGGTGACCTTATCTGATCTATTGAACTCATGTCCTGCACTTTTTCTTCTCATTTGTTTAAATTTGTTTTGTCCTCTCAGAAACGACATCAAGGTTTTCCATTTTTCTTTCTTCTGCACGGTCTGACCGCGGAGCAAATGGAGGATGATGATTTTCAGGAACCAGTAATTTGAACTTCAAGGTTATCTTGCCATCAGTATTAACGTTATGAAACCGCAATTCGTATCAAATCTTGCGCAACACAGAAATGAGGCGTTGATGTGGTACTGATAAATCATATCACATGTGAGAAAAACAAAACACCTGTTCAGGTCGATTGCTCCAACACTATTGTTCCAACTCGATCCAGTTCCGGACGCCGATGAGATGGGTACTGTCATTATGTAACTGTAGAATACATCGGATCAAACTGCATTGTTTGTTATTTATTTAAGGCAAAACATAACAATTCATTGTTATTTTTCTGAATATTGACATCACTTACCTGCCTTAAAGAATTATTAAATTCCTCTCAATTGACAGAAATTTAGTATCTATTATTTAATCCCCACCCAATCCACCGAACTTGATGTAGGATAATATAAATTTGAAATATCCGCTATAAAGTAACACCAAAAATTTCGCCAACTTTGAAAGTGAAAGCGAACCCAACCTCCTACGAATATAACCCCAAAGGAACATACTGTTCAATGATTCGGAAGTCTTTCCAGGACTAATCCTTTTCAAGGGTAATTGTTACCATCTAGTATGGTTAAGCTCGGACGGATATCACACTAAATACAAGGTTAAAACCATTTAGAGAAGGCAACAATACAACAAAATAAGCACCCAAATAATTTTTTGAGTAAAGTTAAGCAATACGGGCATCTGAATCATAAAACTTGTGATTCATACCAACAAGGAAGGCAAAACACAGAGAATGGACAAGAATTCAAAATGGCTTACATGGGAGGAGTAGCCAAGAACTAGGTTCGAAGGGAAGCTTTATACTGCGTTGCGTGTGGACTCATGCATGTTCTTGTCTGATTTCAACCTGGTCCAGTGGGTTTTCAAATTTGAACTTTATAAGAATTAGGTAGTCCCGCAACGTTTACGGACCGGAGATCAAATCAAGTGTGTTTATAAATAGGGTTATAAAATTTTAAGGTTCTAATGATCTATATTTTTATAAAATGAAGATTTTGAACCAATCTTTTTAATAATTGAATACTAAAATAATTGAACACTTGTGACCCATAAAAGTTTACGAATCATGTTTGTTATGACCATTAATGTTTTATAAGGCTACGAGACTTTATCTGGTAACATTCAAATGCCCTTCCCTTCCCGCACACCTCATAATGGGATCTCCCGTAACCAAAATTTACGGGAGCCGAAAACGCCTTTTTAAAACCCCTATTCTTTTGTGAAGCACAATTCAGGCAGTTCAGAGTGAGTGATTCGGGAGTTCTAAAGTCGAAGGCTCGTGCTTTCAACTTTAGAACTCTCGAATCACTCACTCTGAACTGCCTGAATTGTGCTTCACAAAATCTACGATGGTACTTTTATAACTTGGGCTCATTCTCATGACATATCATGGTGCCTACTTACGGTTGATGCCGTCTAATTCTAACTCCAAAGGGGGCTTATAGCTCACGTCTCTTGGTTGAGGATCTACTTAAAAGCTACCCAGATAGATGGGGGCGGGATCCCTCTACGACTTTTGCCTCGAGCCACCTCTATCATTTCTAATTGTCTCATACATGCCCGTGGTAAAACGTCAGTCGACTCTACTGTCCTTCTGTTAGCACTGGCTCTTACTCTTAGGGGGCCTTAGTTGCTTCTCGTCCTGATGTTTATGTACTTCCAGCGGTTCC
This sequence comes from Lunularia cruciata, assembly GCA_948567375.1. Lineage (NCBI taxonomy): Eukaryota > Viridiplantae > Streptophyta > Marchantiopsida > Lunulariales > Lunulariaceae > Lunularia > Lunularia cruciata. Next base: position 43,342,499 of record OX419762.1, on the reverse strand, counting down.
TGGCGGGCTGATTTACTTTCAAACTGCCCTTCATATCTGAGGGATCGCTTTAACTGTAGTTCGTTGAAGGTTTGATAAAATGGAGGTCTTCTTAGGTAGCTCTGCTGAAGTGAGGTCTCGTGCTTCGGCATTCCGCTACTGTACGTCTCTCATTAGGGCTTCTGAAGGCTTAATGTCACTAACTTCCTCCCGGTACCACGGCCGTCCTTTAGTCGCGATCAATTCACCTGGTGTATTTAGGTACGTTAGGGTTCCTTCACATTCTCGTTGATAGAGTCCAACTTCTTCAATTTGTGCCATCGTTGTGGCCCGAAGGTACTCAAATTGGTAAGCATATCATGCATCGTATCAGCAATATCAAATTCTGGACTGCATCTGTCTCTTCTCTTTTAAAAGGTTATCTTAGTACGCTTTTTGTTCCATCTTCGGAAGACTCAGATAATTTCTTGTCAGCTATGAATTTGATACTACTACCTATCCATTTTGAGATTGGCTCACCGTTCGCTCTCGTGTCTTAGACTTCTCCTCTCTCCTGTGATTTTACAGTGATAAGAGCACACGCCTTCTAATATACAATAACAAGGTTGAACTATCTTCCAACACGATGGCAGGATGAGTTTGTTGCATGCAATCGCCCATGCATGCGGGACAAATATCAGTACCAGACGTCAATCGGCTAGCCATTGAATGAGTTCCACGAGTAGGAAGTTCATGATCGACACAACATGAATGAAGATTGTCTGATCCTGATACTAAACGGAAACATGTATTGACTAAACATCAAGCTAAGGTTGCTGATTTTTCCCGTAAAGATCGGCTCACAGTCCTACACTAATTGCCTCGCAAAACAAACCAGACTTCAACACCACGGAATTAGTATACAAATTTGAAACTGGGAGTCTGTTTGCGAGCACACAACTTTACCATCATAGAGCTTAATTGAAGTACTCAAAAATATAATTCCAAATGGAGTCACAACGTCCTTGAACTGCTTCGGGTCGACAGTTATACGACTTGTCCTGAAAATATGCTACTACCTTCCTCTCGAGCTCAGGAATTCATTTGCTAATTTAAACGGTACATTGCCTCTGATTATGATCTTGACTTCTCTAAGTTTGTGTTGAAAAGGTGGAACCTCACTCCCTACAGCCGCAAATTAATCAAGGAGTCTTGCCCAACCTTCAAACACCACTAGAGGTTGACTGAGAAGTTCTTTCAGGTAACTTCCAGTGGTGTTTGAAGGGTGGGCGAAACGACAGGATGCTACATGCGCTACAATCAGACTTTAGTTTTCTGTTACCTTTCAATTACTAGGATTTATGGTCCAATACGTCAGAACTTCTTCAGAAACCCTGTGAAGGTACTTGAATCTAAGTTGAAACGAGGCAATCTAAATCATATTTTCTTTAAATCAGACTGAAATACTTTCAACAAGAACTGGAACCCGAGGATATGTCACACTTAAGACATTTACAGGTGTGATCTGTCCTCAACATTCCACTTTTACTAAATCTAGATTGAGAGCATGTTGCTACCTGAACGTGAAATGCACAGCAACTGAACAAGCGTCAATGTCTATACAGGTACTGATACCTTACTGGAAATGATACAAGCAGTTCTAAGTCCTGTACTTTCGACATGTACCCTAAATGATTGACGGAAGCATCTACCTCTTTGATTTATCTCCTGCTTGCAAGTTATTGATGAATGAGAGTCGTCAGAGTCCAAGAATCTGACACGTTAATATATTACAATTCATCACTAAGAAACTCCAGAAATGTGCCACTGACAGAAGATCCGATCGAAAGCCTTTTGAAGCACCAGTGTCAACTAGGCCACCAGATGGCATAAGACAAGTTCTTGGAAAGACTAGCGGGCATGCTAGCTTGCACAGTGAAAAGCAATGTCATCTGGCCTGCGTGGTAGAGAGCTAGCCAGGTCTGGTTACGTGTATCCAACTTAAATCAAGAAGCAAGTACCGGGAACCAAGGCAAGGATGACGCAAAATGCTTAGCTTGACCCTTCAATGTTCCTGTTTGAGTCCTACGAACTAAGTAGTAAGGATAGAAACACTTACTCAGGAAGCGAGCTATCCCAGCGGCAATTTGGTCTCGAAGCTGACGCCTGATCTGAAACATGATGATGCCTCCACTCAGGCGTGCGAATTCTCTGAAGAACCTCTAGTTACATATGCTGAACGTAAGAAAGTCCGCTGGCAATTGAAGCCTGAAGGAAGAAAATTAGCGGAGAGTGAGTATGGAGATAACCACATTCTTAAGTTTCGAACTATTGAAGCACACATGATTGAGTTGACCAGAATATCCGAAAGCCAAACTTTGTTTTAAGAGTGTTCAACCCAGAACCTGTCTAACTTTCTGTTATCTCCTCTAATTATACTTGAGTAAATCGTCCAGAAGACTGAAAAGCAAGATGAGTATTTCTGTCCTTACCTGAATAGTGTAAGCAAATCCGAACTTCCATTCCGCCATCTTAGGTCAGAAGAAAGGTCTATCCACTTGAAGAATGCTTCAACGCTAGCTCCCAGGATCCTTCTCGCGCTGTAATGTTAACAAACCCTTATGGTTCAGTGGTTGACCTCCGTTTTCCAATTATAGCCGCTGTAGAAACCTGAGTCGGTCAGCTAGATACCTGGTGAAATCGCTGGCTGCAACTTGGAGCACTGTCTGCTCAAAACCTCGATGAGGGTCGAGGATTTGGGCAGAACTGAATTTAGCAAGACACAACTGAAGCTACAAATGCAAGTACTTTACTGGTCAGCCAAAGGCACCTTAGTACTAGCCGCAATTACAACTAGGAAGGTTGATCGATACTACAGTCCACGATTCAACTGTAGCCCGTAATATTTTGAGCCCAGCTCAAAGTTACAAGGGCATTCGCAGGTCGTGAGTTCTCTCCGGCTGGTCTGTGCAGGTGTTACCCTAGGTGCATGCACCTCGTCTAGATTCCATCGGGATGTGCTGGAGAAGGAAATTGTCGGAGACCCAGTTGCAAAGCACGCGGACGAGCCAACTGAATCGTTCAGGCTGTGTGTCGTTCATCGCGTGAGTAATAAAGGGCAACACTGTTCATTTCGAACGCTTCACGCTCTCTATAGACTATCGTTGGCCGCAATCTGTGCATTAAAGGACCTTGTCTTGTCAAGAGGTGACCTTCCAGTAGGGGACAATAAACTTGAAAATGAAAGACCTCATCACGTGACTTAGAACCCAATTTTTCATTTGAAAAACAGTTGTAATTCCGAGAGGAACCAGAGGTATCCGAGACATCACAGACTACAATCGAGTATCGATATGATTTTGGAGCAATCGCTTCCGCCTTCACCAGGTAAATTACCAATGTGACGATTCACGATTGCTGCAGATGTATACTGGACAAGCTCTACTGTATCGACGAATTTTGTATCAAAGCTTGTTGTCCATTGGCATCTAGAGAAGTGAATTCATTGACAAGTGAACTTCATACAGAGTATGCAATTGAAAGCTTAGATTTCTGTTTTCCTTCCGTCTGACAAGCAGTTTCATGTCTCTTATTTTCTTCAGACGACGCCGCCGCCAATGAAACTTGCTACGTGTGGCATGCCATTCCATGTTTCCGCCATCATTCAAATTTCACATGTGGATCATATTCAAGTCAACACTCTAAAAGTAGACCATAGACGAGTTCAATAGAGAACGGCATTCCATGTTTGCATAGTATTTCAAATCTCGCAGTTCAATAGAGAATGGCATTCCATGTTTGCACGGTATTTCAAATCTCGCAGTTGATCATATTCAAGTCAACAAATTTCACCGCTTGGATTACGTTCAGGTCAGCGTTCTAAACGTGGATCACGTTCAGGTCAACGATCTAAATGGAGACCGAAGACGAGTGCATTAGAGAATGACATTCCATGTTTGCACAGTAGTCCAAATTTCGTCTTTTGATCATATTCAAATCAATACTCTATAATAGACTATAGACGGGTTCAATAGGTTATTTATGGATATCCTTAAATAATAAGTTTGAACCTAACATGTCATATCATATTTTAGAATATTGATTTGAATCTGATCAAAAGACTAGATTTGAACAACCAAGCAAGCATGTAGTAAATCCTTGTTGCTGGTATACATAGTAAATTATAAAATGTTTTTCGCATAAACCAAAATGCTTATGGATATTGCCCTAAACTTTTGGACTAGGTGAAAGTTATTTCATAATCATTATTTAAATGTTAATGATGATTTGAATTTGAGATAACAACTTTTCACTGCCTTACTTGCCCGGGGACTTCATTGGCTTTTCTCACTCTTCTTCGAGTGGTTGTATTTATATTTCATCTAAATTAAGCAAAGTAAAGTGTCTCTTTATGCTCTACCACTGAAAATTTGAATATTGAGTGTCGATTTGAAGACTAGAGTTAAAACAGGCACTAGAACTTTATTGCTTAAAAGATTGGAATGCGCATGGAAAGCGTTAGATCGCTCGGAGATGAAATAACTATGGAGTGGAACACAACGATTGGTTGATCAAGATCGCAATGGTGACCAATGATGAGAAGCACAATGGTAATGAGTTCACTATTGAGATGACAGGTTTGCTAAACAAGGTAGATTAGGTCATATGCACCAAAAGTTTAGAGGTTCAAATTTTATGATAATTTTGTATATAGATCTTGATCCCGTAATTTTTAGATAGATGAGAAGGATGGATATGGAAATCTTTTTGTACTATTGGATCTCATCAAAGATCATCCATGTGAGTTGGAAAAAGAAACGAACCTTTGTGTGGATTCAATTGGGTGGGTGTGGCTCTCAATTATTTGAACATAATAAATTTAGACGGAATAGAAATGGACATACATAGCAAGAGGTCTAAATATTTGGGAAAGTAGCGAGGGATACACTGTGCATCTTATTAATAGAATGCTCAAATTAATGTTGTCTAAGCTAGGAAGAGAAGTAAAATGACCGGAAAAAGAAAAGAGAATAAGAACTTTGTGTTTTTTGCTAAGGATTTCCTGCTCAAGTTAATTTTGGCGAAGCTAAGAAGAGAAGTAAAATGGCCCTACAAAGAAGAGAATAAGATCTTTGAGTTTTCTGCTAAGGATTTACTAGTTGGATAGGATTCAAGGATGGGTCACTTTTCTCATCAGCATAGAGACCTCAATTGAAACATATATTAGCTAGAAGTGATGTTACTCAATCATTAGCAAGTGATTTTTGATGATAAGCACCGAATTGTTCATTTTGTAGGAAGTGAGATACCAATGCTAAAATGCTTTTTCTGTTTACTTTAGTCTTATGGCTTGTGTGCTGAAATGGAGATGGTGAATCCAAAAAAATGGATAGACCTCGTCTTTGCATGACAAGTTTGAAGAGATCAACTCTTTGGATCAGGTTGAACTTAAGAGTAGCTTGCCAATATTTTTGAAGCATATTACTATTTTGACAGGGGACTTAGGATATTCCAACGAGACACCTTCTACTCTAGCTTAATACTACCCATACCCCAAGTAACAAGAGTCTCTTGGTTAGTAAATGCATCGCTTGAGCACATAATCTAATGAGTATTGTGTGGGTAGTTTGATGGCTAGGTTGTATTACTTGCTTGAGCTCAAAATTAAGCTAAATAGTTGTTGTAGCAATGTATATCTCTTGAAGGTTGTGGATTACTGATTGCACTATTTTGCACTCTTAGGTGCTGTAGGGCACATTTCTCACATCGATACTATTGGGGCCTAGCCCCATTCTACCTCTTTTGTCTCTCCATTGTCCGGCTTGATTCTTCCCATCCTTCTTGTGTTCTGTGAGGTCAGATTTCTTTAAAAAAATTTACCATCTTTTAATGAGTAAGTCAGGAATATAGGTAAGAAAACATGGAGATTTTGAAGTTTATTTTGATTTGGTAGATCTTGAAGGAAATATTGATTAAGAGAATGAGGAAGGACACATTGAAAGTTATATAGAGTTTTATTAGCTTATAATTGCCAAGTAAATTGATTTATAACTTGGTGAAAATAAAATGTAACTATATTTTTCCTCCTAGAACCATTTATTATATTTGTCTTGTTCTTTTAGTATCTATTGATGTATTTTCTTGTATTTGTTAGATATTGTTAGAGTACACTAGTTGCTAAAGTCAATCATAGATAGTATTTCAATATCAAGTGCTCAATCATCATTTTTAAACAAATTATTATTTCCAAGGGTCATAATCAAACAATACACCCTCTTAAACCCAAAGTGCATATGGAGGAGAGAGAGAAGAGTGTATTAATAGGGAAGGATAGGAGAAGAAAGTGTCATGTGAAATATGGAGAGAACTTCACCTCTAAAAGCACTGTAATGAATTCTAAGGAATTTAAGAGTAATAACAAACAACATTTTGAAGTATAACAAGGAGAATGGCCTTGGATAGATGGAGCACAAAAGCAAAGGTTAGTAGCTTGTTTGCTTCCACACATCTATAGCCACATGACCTCCATCAAGTAGGGAAGGATAGACAAATCTCAAAACTATGAGAGTGTGGAGAGAACTAAGGAAGGAGATTTGGATGCCATGAGATTGAAGATATGCATGGTGCTTTTCCAAACATACAAAGTCTTACCCATTTCTAAAACTTTTTAATTACTTTACAGTGGTTCAAATTCATGAGCACCTACCATTGATGTCTAGCAAATGAACATTACTAACTCTCTCTGAAATCCTACAAATCTGTGTGATGCTACAAAATTTTGCAAAAATTAAAGATTAGAGATTTTGCATATATACTAGTGCATTAAAAAAGCACTGGAATCAAAAAGCAAGGGTATTTTTCAAACAAGAATATCCCTTCAAATTTATGCCTTTTGGGAAGAGTAATACATGACTTAGTCATTGTAGTTTTTGGGCCAAAGTGAACCATCACCTTTAGGAATCTCGTTGGATTTATTAACTATGAAAGTGATGTTAGTTTTGTTTTCATGTAGTGCATCCCTTTGGGCGACCCTCTTTTGGGAGTGGTTTCTATCTAAGAGGATAAATAGGAAGAAGTAAAAAATTGTGACATTCTAGCAAGTTCCTTTCATTTTTAATCATTTTTGTCTCAAGTGAACAACATGTTCTTATTGTTTATACTATTAGTACATATGCATTAGGTTGTCACACTCCTCCTTGGTCATAAAACATCTCTCAAAAAAATGATTGAGAAGCTGTCTTATAAAAGTCTCGTTGAACATCTTACCATTTGGATGGATATTGGAGATAAAGAACTCCCAATGCAATCTCAATGGTAATTAACATCAACTTTGCACAGTGGTAATCCTGTATCCTCAACTTGTAAATTTTTGTCTTCAGATTCAAAAAATATGCTTGTACATCACCTTTGGTCTCCTTGTTGGATAAATATCATACTCATCATCTAGAATAATACATTCAAGCTAGTTACACACTAACAAGCATGATAATTATGTGATGTGTAATCTTCAATATGGAACCAATTGTCTATAGCACACTTGTCAATTAATCTCCTACTCCCAATCTTTCACCACAACGGGAGAAAATTTCTCTCTCAAAACACTGAAATTGAGAAAAAGAGATCTCACACCAACTCATCCTAATTTAGTATCATGAGTCCAAGTTTGAATAAACTTTGTGCAAAGAGTAATTTATAAAAAAATGTTGAGAATTTAGTTAAGATCAATTTTGCCTTTGATGTGTGTTAGTGTTTATTTTTGTGTGCAATGGTATGCACTTGCACTTACATGGAATTTTTGAGCATTTTCACATTTAAACTTATATATGCTGGTGTGTATCAATAGGTGCTAGTGTGTATTGATAAAATGTACTAACAAATGGGGATTTGCTTGGGATCTTCTGAGATGTACTAGTGTTTTCCAAGGTTTTAATCAACAAGTCTATGCAGTCTCAATACCCTATGATTTCTCTTAGTAGAACCTTTGTGGATTCCTCAAATTTCTTTGAGGTGTGTTCTGGTGGTCTATTGGCTAGCTGCTATAGGTGTTAATCCATACACACCTTTGTTATGAGAGTGTGCGCAGGGAATCTTAAATCCTAAGCCTTCAATTTCTCTAAATAGGACTCCATTACCTCTGAGATTTGGTCAAGCTGGTCTCATACCCTCTCCATCTTTCCCAAGATTGTGGTCTTCTCTGAATTAAATTGGGGACAATTTTCCTCCATATTAGCCAAGATCTCCTCCAAAATGGCCACTTGATCCTTCTTGTGTTCTTCCTCCTTGATATTTTCATGAGCTTCTTTACTTGTACATTGGCCACTCACAGCTCCTCCTAATATCAAAATTTTGCTACAACAAGGCTCACCTTTACATTCTCTACTTCTCCCTTCAACATATCAATTTCTTCTACTTGAGCCTTGATTTTTTCCTCAAGTTGGATTTGGTGATGCACTTCTTCTTCCTTAAGAGTTTTTTCTTCCTGCACCTTCTTTTTTAGGGCTTCTCTTTCTTCCCTTAGCTTGGCTGCCTCTTGTGCCAAGTTGTTACTCCTCTTTCCCATCTCCAAGCATTACACACAAACATCATTCAGCTCTTCACGTGCTTGCACTACTCCTTGTGCTGATTGGTGAAGATGAGTGAGAAGGGTATGTAATCCATAAATTTCCCATGACATTCTTAGTACATGGGAAGAAGATGCTCTATGAACTCCAACACTAGGCCTATTGTGTGAAAAACCAATTTAGAAATGGCATCACAAACCCCAAGGTAACATCCTTCCTACCTGTATTAGCTTCTTTCAAGCTTCTAAACAAGGTCAAAGGTCCACTTTCCTCCCTCTCTATCTTGATAGAAAAGATAGGTTTATCTTGTTCAAGCTCTTCCTATGTTGCAGCAAGGACTTGGAACTTAAAGACTATGCTTCATCTTCAAGTTCACCTTTTGGCTGAAGTACTTCCTTGTCCACTTTTTCATTTTTGGCCCAAAATCTTCCCTCCACTTGGCAAGAACCTACCTCCTTTGCAACTTCTTCCACATCAAGTACTTCTTCTCCCTAAGTAATCCTTCTTCCTCTAGTTCTTTGTATCCCACAAATGAGAAAAGAGGAAAATTGGCCATCCCCTAGCTCTCAATTATAGTTTTAGCAGGGCTAGAAGGTCCAACTTCCACATCACATCTCACAAACATTCTTTCTCTTGCCTAAATGTTGCTCTTCACCTTTGGAAGAGTTTTGGACGGGGTTGATTGTACTTCTCCACCTTGATACTCAACTACCTCCTTGTCTAAAGAAATAAAAATATTGGTGAATGATTGCTTGTTGGCAATAGGTATGTGTCATGCCATTTGTAGTGCCGCATCTAGATTGCTCAGAAACTGGAGTTGTAATGATAGTAGTTAGAGGTATTTTAGTAGTCACTCATAGACTTCTTTTCAATGGTCAGATTTTGTGTTCAGGGTATTGACATCATGGTGGGGCCCACCATCACTATGCACCATTTGCACGATTGGGTGTGCCATCAGCAAGACCGTTAGGGTTTCAGACCTACCTTGAGTCTAGGGGTATACTTTTGAAGTGCAGCTCTAGAGCGCTCACTTCTCTGATGTTGAGCCTTCAAGTTCCTGGCTATGGTGGGCAGAGGCCAGCAAGCTTCACCTATATTCTCTTAGCTAGACTGGATATGGCTTGACTATAATCAATGCCCAATTGTTAGTAATATATAGACTGATAAATCAAGTATTGATATGAGTTGAGTTGATTCGAGTGGTGTAAACAAATTGATTACATTAGAGAAGTGAGGGAAGGGGGAAATCAAGTACATGAACTATGAGTGTTGGTGGTATCTCCAAGCTCGGTGGATCATTGGATCAAAATTTAGGTTTTCCCTAGTATGCAAAAGCTCATTGATTGGTGCAGATTTGGTAGTGAGGTAGATGGTGTATGGAAACGCTAGCCTAATTTCAAGCAAAGAGAAGTAATTTTCAAGCTGTAGTTGTGATTTTGAGCTTAGGAGGTGTTTGATAGGTTGAGATCTCATGGAATCAAATTACATCTTAGGAAGTGTAGGTTCTTCCACAAGAAAATTGAGTATTTGGGTCACATTATCTACCCCAAAGGACTTGGTGTTCAATAGACCAAGGTGGAAGCTATTACACCTATTGCTTGAAATATAGATGTAAGCAAAGTGCAAACATTCCGTAGGTTGGCAAACTTCTATCCCCACTATGTTAGAGAATTTAGTGCCATCACCAAGGCCTTGACAAAGCTGACCAAACTTACACAGGATTGTTGTTTGGGAGATGAGCAAGAGAGAGCTTTTGTAGAGCTCAAGGAGAGGTTGACATTTGCTCCTATTTTGAGGAGACCAATAAGAGGATGACCATTTCAGGTTCACAATAATTGGAGTATGTTGGGGCTTGCTCACCCAACATGATGATGAGGGGAAGGAGTTTGTGGTGGTCTATGCTAGTTGCTCCAACAATTCAACAGAGGGAGAGTATAGTTCATATGAGGGAGAGTGCTTGGTAGTAGTTTGGGCAGTAGCACATTTTTGATGTTACCTATTTGGTAACTCCTTTACTCTCATTATTGGTCATCAGCCACTGAAGTGGTTGATAGAGTCCAACAAGCACAATGGGCTTTGATTTTACAAGAGTATGATTTCACAATTATTCATAGACCTAGAGTGGTGAACCGTAATGCAGATGGGTTGAGTAGAAACCCATGTCCCAACCAATAGGATCAGACCGGAGCATGTTAGCATAGTGAGACAGATGAGGAGATAGTACCATCTACCATGTATTTGCCTTTCTTTGTATAGTTTTTGAAGCTTTGGTGGTATCTCTCTGAGCACATACAGGAGGAGTTATTGAGGTTGCAGATCCAAAGAGTAGAGATAGTGGTACAATTCAATGAGACATTCATGATGATGTCTTAGTGTTGGACTATCTTTGCACTGATGTTGTGGGTGGCATAGTTGGAACCAAAAGAGAGATCTGCTCTTCAGCAAGCCTGGTGGTTTAGATTGGAGTGCAAACATCTTTTGCGTGTATAGGAGGATGGTAGAGTGAAAGTAGTACCACTCCCATCTCTCAGACTACAATTGTTCTGTCATGCTCATGAGGAGCTAGGACATTTTGGAGTAAAGCATACATATAGCTTATTCCAGAGTCATTATTGGTGGTGTGATATGCAAACAGATGTATAGCAGTTTGTTGCTAGATGTGTGGTTTATGACCAAGTTAGAGTATCATTGAATGCTCCTATGCCATAGTTGCACCCATTATCTATCATGGGATTGGGTTACCATTGGAGTTTGGACTTTGTTGGACCTTTACCATTGACTGTGAGACATCATTGGTATGTTTTGGTGATGGTGGAGCACTTCTCCAAGTGGATTGAGTTGGTGGCACTTCCTGACAAGTGAAGGGACGGCTTTTTCATTCCTAGATCGGATTCTTAGTCATTTTGGTGCACCAATTGAGGTTTTGACTGATCAAGGCACAAAGTTCTTGGGGGAGTTTCAAGTCTTGTGTGACAAGGCTTTGATTGATCATTGTACTACCTCTCAAGATCACCTTGAGGTAGATGGCTTAGCATATAGATTGGTTTAGATGGTGAAGAGAGGATTGCAAAAGTTTAGTTTGCAAAGAGGCCACTTGGGAGATTGGGATCTCCAGTTACCTTGGTTGGCCATGGGCTATCGATACAGCCGGCAAAGCCTCCTCAATATCCTTCTCAACTTACTTTCTACTCTATGGACAAGATCTAGATTTACTTGCAACCATTCATTGAGGTGCTATTATAGTTTTGGACTTGGAGGATCCAGATGTATGGATGAGCACATGTTCTCAACAAGTAAAGATTTTTTGGAGAGTGATGCCGATGGTCTATGAGAACTTGGTGATTGCTCAACATAAAGATACCTTATGCTATGTTACTATTTGAGGAGGAGTTTATAGATCCTCAATCCATCAATTTCATCTAGGGGACTATGTATATCTATAGTAGATAGCACCGATGACACTTGATGTTTTGATAGGCCACACTATCTTGAGAGTGCATGAGGTTTTGCCATCTGGAGTCCTTGTGTTGGAAGGACTTGATGGAGTTGTTTGGAAGGATCATGTGTGCATTTGTGCACCATGCCACCTCCCAAACATTGATGGAACTATGGACCCAAGCTTGGCACTTGTACGTGCAAGCTTGAGGTGTATGTTATGTGGCTCTTTTGGTGGAGTTGCTATTATGTTAGTGTATAATAGTTGTTTGAGAGGATGACATATGGCATGTATGACTCCTCCCCTCACAATGGTTTCTCAAGGACAATGGTTATGTCTTAGATGTACTTGACCTATAGCTAGTTCATCCTTTATATGGTATAGATTGTAGACATGCAACTAACAATGGGGCTCGATGGCACCTGGCCTCCTAATCTTTGCACATCATCAGGTATACTATATACTTAGAGTAGATGGCTATCTGGAGTTAGAGGGACCTAACCGCCAACTAGGGAGCAATTGTAGCACTTTACAGTTTATGCATGACTTATGTGTGAATTATGTGTCTATAGTGTATGATGTTGACAGCAATGTATGTTATGTAGCGATGTCTATATGCATGACAACTGTCATACCATTTGTAGTGTTGCATCTTGATTGCTTGAACACTGGAGTTGTAGTGATAGCAATTAGAGATATTTTAGCAGTCACTCATAGACGACTATGTTTGATGGTCAGATTTCATGTTTGGGGTGATGTCAGCGGGACCATTAGGGTTTTAGACCTAGCTCAAGTCCAGGGGCATACTTTTGAAGTGCAGCTCCAAAGAGCTCACTTCTCTAATGTTGAGCCTTCGAGTTCTTAACTATGGTGGATAGATGCTGGTGAGCGTCACCTGCATTCTCTTAGGTAGAGTAGATGTGGCTTGACCATAATGAGAGCCCTTGGAGGGAGTCTTCCACATAGAGGTTGGGACCTTTGGTGGTTGGGAGCATGACAATACTTCTCCCAAGGGTCCAATGTAGCAGCCAATTAGTACGTCTTCCACTCCTATGACAGTTACAAAGGATACTTGGGAGCCAGATCTTGGACCCAAGCTTATAGGAGAGGAAAGATAGAGGGTTTGGAGCTTCTTGAGGAGCTACTTGAGTTGTTTTGCTTGTTGTGGTGCCCACATTTTTTGTTTTTTTTCAAAATAAAGGAGAAGAAGTGTATAGAGAAGTCGGATTGCGTCTGTATGGCCGAAGAAGGCAAAGAAAATTGGCTTTGGGATGAAACCCGAAGTAAAGTGACTTTGGGTCATAAGGCGAAGTCCTCAGAAATGCCATATCCGCATACAATACGAAGTAAATTGTCTTTGGATCGGGGGGAGCTCAACCCAAGGCAAAGACAGTCTAACAACCTTTTGTCGGGGTGAGAAATTCAAGAAGGGGCCATTTCAAAACTGGCGGTTCGTACGCACGAAGGTTGATTGACAGTGACAGGTGCTGTAACACCCATTTGTGCATGTGTGTGGTATTGTGATATTTAGCTTGGTATTACAAGTACTTAAGAGATATTATCTATACAGAGATAAAGGATGGTTCTATATTAGTCATGGTTAGCTAAAGTTAGTCATAGCTAAGATAGAGTGGACCTTACTTTAGAGGAAGTAGAAAAGATGAGCACCACTATTTTGGATTTTAGTGTGTTGACTTGGCATTATTCCTAGGTGTTTGGCTTTGAGGAAAGAGTTGAGAACTCTTGGGCCCGCAAACCTTTTTCTTTTGGATTCTTCTTTATTCCAAGGATAGCCCATGTGAAGGAATCCTTGACTTAGTGGTTGGGTCAAGATAAGACCACATGCTTAGGGGAATATGCCCATGTGAATGGATATTCCTTTCTACTTTTTGACTTTACTTGACTTTTAGTCTAGTAACTTGAGTTACTACGGTAATTAGTAACTTTGGTACGTAACTATTTCACAAGTATATAAACAAGGGGTGAGGAGGTACTCAACATCCTTTCATTTGCAACTATCTCTCTCTCATTGAGTTCTCTAGTGAGCAATGTCTTGAGTCTTGGAGTGTTAGCCTTGGAGGAGTATGATGGAGTTGGGGTTCCTTGCCTTCTTAGTCCATGGTGCGCTACCATAATAGCCATAAGAGATTCATCCTGAGTGAGAGACAGGCCGGCTCACATTTTTGGTTCCGTTGCCGGGACCTCTCTAGAAGGCAAGATAATGTTCCGCGTCCAATTCTACATTAGGCAGAAGGAGGCTATGAGAGCTCACTTGGAGAGAACATTAGGAGAGGAGAGGGCTGAACTTATGTTAGAGAACCAAGATCCATTTGTATACCCTGTAGTTCATTATGATGTCTTTGAGGTGATTTTGTACATCTTGTACACATGAGAGGAATTGGAGAGATTGTGTGAGGTGGATTGCAGATTTTAGGGATCAAGGTGATTTTGGGCAAAATCTCAAGTTTGAGATCTGGACTTGAGATTTCTACACATGATAGCTTGGGTTATCTTTCAGGTAGCACACTTGAAATTATTGAGAGAGCTTCTATGCGCACTGGGCTAGAATTTTTGAAAGTGGATAGGGTAAAGTGCTCCCGCAACTGCATGCTCTCTGGAAAATTATACAGAGTCTGCCATTTCTTCAATTTTCAGTGAATTGTCCTGAACATTTCCAAGAAAATTCAGTGCATCGTATCCTACCTGCTGCCACAAAAATTAGAGAAAGATCGTTTTTGTGCAAGGCGTTATGAGTTTTTGAAGTGAAGGGGGTGGTTTTCAGACCAAATCTGAAACATGGGTGCTGAATAGAAAGGTGTATAGGCCAAATGGCTCGATGAAAAGATCTGAAATTTTGCAAGGAGGGACGCCCTAGAGTTGTGATCAAGTGTGGAAAATTTCAGAGGACTGTGACATATTGGTTGGGAGATTTGAGTGACATTTTGAGAAAGGGTCAATTCTGCAAAGTGGAGATCTCATGCATGAGAAGTTTGAGATCAACAAAAAGCATGTTTGAGTGTTTAGATTCATCTTGTGGAACATGGAAGGTCATCAAGAGTGGAAATTGAGATTATGCAAGGTTCCCCAAGGGTTTGAGGTGATTTTAGGGGTGGATTTGAGGAAAAGAGAGTTTACAATAGAATTTGAAGAGAGTGTTGAGAGGATCCAAAAACCTACACGACTTGGAGGAAAGAGTGAGTCTAAGTGCTTTCTATGTGGAGAGAAGGGACATAAGGCAAGTTCATGTCCATTGACCTTTGAGAGCAAGAGATTGAGGGAAAGGAGAGGCTTACTTGACTTGGGTTTGCATGTTGGACCTTCTTCACCAAGATTGGGAGGGAGGAGATCTAAGACCAAGGAGTTGTGTGAGGTTTGTGGAGTTGAAGGACTTCCAAAAGGACATGAGTGTAGTGGAGTAAAAGCACTTTTGGAAACTTTGGTGAAGGATCTTGGAGAGAGTCTTAGAACAGCTACAGAAATACTACCACCTTCATCAGCTAGTTCTCAAGATTAGTGATGGAGATAATCTTTCAACTTATGGATAAACTATCCATGAGAGTTAGATTAATATGCACTCTAGGATTTGATGTTGCTATAGAAATCTTGGAGCAACCTGAACCTTTTGTGTTCCCTAGAGTGGATTATTCTCAGATGGTGTTAGTCATGTATATACTCTATTAGTAATAGAGTGAGAGAAAAGAAAAGAGAAAAAAAAATTGAGAGAAAAGAAAGATAGTGAGGGATTAAGATGGGGAAACTTCCGGTTTTCTTTGGCAAGGATGGAGAAGATGTGGAGGCCTTTGTGAGAGACTTCAAGAGAGCTTGCATAGGAAACAATGAGAGGAGGAAGAATGAGTGGGCCTCATTATTACCAGATTTCTTTGAGGATGTAGCACTTACATGGTATGAGTCAGAATACCAAAAGAGAGAGAGGAGAGAGGGGGAAGAGGAGTCTTGGGAGACTTTGACTTCAGCACTCATTGAGAACTTTCTTCCTGATGAGAGTTATGAGAGATTGATGAGTGAGGTTACATTTCTCAAGCAAGGAGATGGAGAGAAAGTGAGGGTCTATGTGGAAAGAGTGGAAAAGTTGGAGTCCAGATTTCGCATAGTGTTGAGGAAGGGTGGGGATGATGTGGAGACTACAATGATTGGCATAGGGGCCATGCTCACCAAGAATTTTGTGGGAGGATTGAGACCACAAATTAGAAGCAAGGTGAGATATGAGAAACCTTCTTCCAAGGTTGAAGCTATCAAGATTGCAATTCGTATGGAGGAGAGTTTGGAAGGGGATGAGAGTGATTTGGTGGTGAAGGAGGTTGTGCATCCTCCTCAAGGCTACAAGTATGGTGGAACTTCTGATACTTTGGTGACAAGGGTTGCACCACAAGTAGTAGTTGCTCCAGTTCTTGCACCTCCACCAAAAGATCCACTCCAAACCATCACAGAACAACTTGCGGATCTCAAGATCAATGTGGTGCAACTATGGGAGAAGAGAGAGGTGGATCAAAATGTAGGGAGAGGGCCTAGGAGTTATGGAAACTATCCATATAGAGGAGACCAACCAGCCAACAATTTCAATGATAGAAATTGTTTTGGTTGTGGAGGAAGAGGCCATATCCAAAGGAATTGCCCAAATTCCACTTACCATGGAGGAAGGGGTTATGAGGGAGCCAATAGAGGGAAAGAGGGAGGTAGTGAAACCCAAGTGGCTCCTAATCCCAACAAAGGTAAGGGGATAGCATCCATAGATGTGGTTGAGAGCAAGTATGAGGAGGGAGAGTGCTCAAACTCCAAGGGTCTTAATTTGGAGCTTTTGGCACAAGAGAAGAAGAGAGCTCGTTTTGCAGAGGATGTTCACTCTTCTCAAGGATTTACTTCAAGCAAGGATACTCCTATGTCTACTAGGAGCACTCGCACCTCAACACCATCAACAACAAAGACTCCAAGGAAGAAGTTGGGGATGGAGGACTTCTTGATCTCAAAGCAACAATGGAACTACAATGTGTTGGAGGATGTTGGTAGTCACAAGGCTAACATCACAGTGGGCCAATTAATTGCTTTGAACCCTACCTTGAGAAAGGAGCTTAGAGGTGGTTTGAGTTCTACAAGGAGCAAGAAGAAGAAGAAGGCAAAAGTTCCAGTATCAATGGGGGTGGTGGATGCCAAGCCAGCACCATGGGAAGCTTGTGAATATGCCTCCAAGATTGATGTGAGAGTGAATGGTCACAACATCAAGGATGCATTGGTTGATGGAGGATCAGCAATGAATGCCATGTCAGAAAGGTTGATGAAGAAGTTGGGTATGATACCCTCAAGACCTTCAACATTTGTGGTGAGCATGGCAAACAAGCAACAAGTTCGACCAGTAGAGGTGATGGATAAGGTGGTAGTTTCAGTTATGGGAGTTCAAAATCTCATGACTTTCCAAGTCTTGAAGGATTCAAGCTATGACTTACTTCTTGGGAGGCCATGGTTGAGAGCAGCACGCACAACTGATCGATGGCACAAAGGGTACTTGAGGATTGGGCCATCAAACCATAGAGTCACTGTTCCTGTGACTAACACCACCAACACTTCACATTCAGATACACCATCTTCTGATTATTGGGAATCAGATTCTGAAGAAGGAGCTTCAGGTGTGGACACAAGCATGGAAGAGGAGACTTCCACGGAGGAGGATGAATCTGAATTTGATTCAGATGTGTATCCTTTGTGTGCTATGGATTTTGCACCTAAGCCAGAGGTTTTGAAGGACCCAGATAAATCACCATTGACACTTGAGGAGGTAGAGAGAAGGTTATCTACCCTCAAGTATGGCCCAAATGTTACCAAGGAGGAGAAGGTGAGATTTGAGGAGATTTTCCGCAAGTTCATCCATGTGTTTGCTTTTAGTTACAAGGATTTGAAGGAAGTCACCTTGGAGGAGCACAAGGTAGAGGTGGAGTCACATGCAAGACCAATCCGCCAAAAGCAACGTCGCATTAGCCCACCAATATCTTTGGTTGTGAAGGAGGAGATTGATAAGCTCAAGGAGGCTGGATTTATCTTTGAGGTGGAGAATTCAGAATGGGTGTCTCCAATTGTCATTGTGAAGAAAAAGAATGGCAAGCTTCGGGTATGTGTGGATTACAAGAAGCTCAATGCTGTTACCAAGAAGGACTACTACCCATTGCCATTCATTGATGAGATCTTGGAGGAGGTTGCAGGTCATGAGAGGTATAGTTTTGGAGATGGTTATAGTGGATATAACCAAATCAAGATTGCACCAGAGCATCAACAACTCACCACATTCACCACACCTTGGGGAACTTACGCTTTCAAGGTCATGCCTTTTGGGCTTTGCAATGCTCCAGCCACATTCCAACGGTTCATGAACAAGGTATTTGAACCTTTCATTGGGAAATTTGTGAGAGATTTCATTGATGACTTTTGTGTCTATGGGAGCAAGGAGGAGCACTTTGAGCACCTAATCAAAGTCTTGCAATGCTTGGATGAGGCAAATGCATCACTCAACCCAGAGAAGTGCATTTTTGGATGTGAAGAAGGTCTACTTTTGGGGCATATCATCTCCAAGGATGGAATAGCAGTTGATCCTGAGAAGGTGAGGAAAATCTCAGACCTTCCATTCCCTTCAAGCTTGACAAAGTTACGCCAATTCTTAGGGATGGTTGGGTACTATAGGAGGTTCATCTTCTTATTTTCCAACAAGGCTTATGCATTGACCATCTACATGAAGAAGGGTGTAGATTACATGGTGATTTTGGAAGACAAGGAGGCTCTCAAAGCTTTTGAGGAGCTCAAGCAATCCCTTGTTGTAGCTCCAATTCTTGCTAAACCTGATTGGAGTAAACCTTTCATCCTCTACACTGATGCTTCTAATGTAGCTATAGGATGCACTCTTAGTCAATTAGACCAAGATGGGCATGATCATCCAATAGCTTATGCTAGTAGGCAGATGGTTTCAGCAGAGAAGAACTACTCTGTCACGGAGAGAGAAGGGTTGGTAGTGATCTTTGGTCTCAAGAAGTTTAGACACTACTTGATTGGAGGGAAAGCCACCATTGTCACGGATCACAAGGCTTTGAAGTACATCTTCAACAAGCCTAATGTTGAAGGGAGACTAGCAAGGTGGATGATACTCTTGTCTGAGTATGACTACACCATTGAAGATAGGCCAGGAAAGAAACATGCAAATGCTGATTTATTATCTAGAGCCTATGATCATGATGGAGATGAGCCAATGGATGATTCCTTCCCGGATGAGGAGCTCATGACAATCTCAGTCACTCAAGAGGTTCCAATGGAGTACAAGGAGATTGTGGATTTTGTGACAAAAGGTAACTATCCAGAAGGGATGCATGCTAGGGAGAGGAGGGCCCTTGCAGCAAGATCTAGACCTTACACAATGGTGGAGGATATTCTTTTTCACCAAGGAGCAGATGGTCTACTTTGAAGAGCAGTGGGTAAGGAAGAGTCTATCCTACTCATAAAGGAGTTTCATGAAGGTTTAGTATGTGGAGGACACTTTGCAGGAAAGGTGACTGCTTTCAAGATTCTAGATGCAGGTTACCATTGGAGAGGGATTTTCAAGGATTGTCTTGATTATTGAAAAACTTGTCATGTTTGTCAAGCTTTTGCTAGAAAGTCTACATCCACTCCACCACTTAGATCAATTCCATTGCTAGGACCTTTTGAGAAGTGGGGAATTGATTTTGTAGGTCCTCTCAATAGAACCCCAAGGAACAATCGGTACATTGTGGTAGTTACTGATTACCTTACCAAGTGGGTTGAGGCTAGACCATTGAGGGACAAGAATGAAGATGAAGTGGGGAGATTTCTTTATGAACGCATTATCACTAGGTTTGGATGCCCTTTGGAGTTGGTTTCTGATAGAGGAGGAGAGTTTACAGGAAGCATTCCTACAGCCATGCTACGACATTTCTCTATCACACATAGAGTAACTACATCCTATAAGCCAAATTCCAATGGCTTGGCAGAGAGAACCAATCAGACCTTGTGCATGATGTTGGCCAAAGATGCAGAAATGGAGGGGGGTAAACATCATTGGGACAAGAGGATTCATGCAGTTTTGTGGGAGTATAGGACAACCATGAAAACTTCCACTGGATATTCTCCATTTCAATTGGTGTATGGTATTGAGTCTACCTTACCTATTCACTTTGATCTTCCTACCTTCCAAAGCATTCATAGGAGATTGAAGAAAGCACAAGGAGGTGATGCAAAGAAGTCAAGGAAGGATCAACTCATGGAGTTGGAAGAGGCAAGAGCAGTTGCTATGGTTCGAGTGGAGCAAGCCCAAAGGAAACAAAAGGAGAGCTATGATAAGAGGCAAGACAAGAAGAAGGTGGAGCCTTTCAAAGAAGGTGATTGGGTAATGTTGTTTGATTCCATTCGATTCAAGAGAGTGCAAAAGAAGTTTTTGCCTAAGTACTTTGGACCTTTCATAGTGAAGAAGGTGTGGGGCAATTACACCTATGATCTCAAGGAGTTGGGAGGAAGACACTTTGATAGGATTAACCATGATAAGTTGAAGATGTACCATAGAAGGTAGAGAGACCTTCACTTTGAGGACAAAGTGAAAACTTAGTCCGGGGGTAAATGTAACACCCATTTGTGCATGTGTGTGGTATTGTGATATTTAGCTTGGTATTACAAGTACTTAAGAGATATTATCTATACAGAGATAAAGGATGGTTCTATATTAGTCATGGTTAGCTAAAGTTAGTCATAGCTAAGATAGAGTGGACCTTACTTTAGAGGAAGTAGAAAAGATGAGCACCACTATTTTGGATTTTAGTGTGTTGACTTGGCATTATTCCTAGGTGTTTGGCTTTGAGGAAAGAGTTGAGAACTCTTGGGCCCGCAAACCTTTTTCTTTTGGATTCTTCTTTATTCCAAGGATAGCCCATGTGAAGGAATCCTTGACTTAGTGGTTGGGTCAAGATAAGACCACATGCTTAGGGGAATATGCCCATGTGAATGGATATTCCTTTCTACTTTTTGACTTTACTTGACTTTTAGTCTAGTAACTTGAGTTACTACGGTAATTAGTAACTTTGGTACGTAACTATTTCACAAGTATATAAACAAGGGGTGAGGAGGTACTCAACATCCTTTCATTTGCAACTATCTCTCTCTCATTGAGTTCTCTAGTGAGCAATGTCTTGAGT
Source organism: Lunularia cruciata (assembly GCA_948567375.1). NCBI lineage: Eukaryota > Viridiplantae > Streptophyta > Marchantiopsida > Lunulariales > Lunulariaceae > Lunularia > Lunularia cruciata. The sequence continues at coordinate 43,321,350 of OX419762.1, read as the reverse complement.
CTTGGAGTGTTAGCCTTGGAGGAGTATGATGGAGTTGGGGTTCCTTGCCTTCTTAGTCCATGGTGCGCTACCATAATAGCCATAAGAGATTCATCCTGAGTGAGAGACAGGCCGGCTCACAGTGCATGCCGGAGGTGTGATTTCTTGGTGGAAACTCGAAGCGACGGAAGATGAAGAAGTGCAACTCTATAAAAATTGAAACTGCAATGACGAAATGTCGAGCAATTTTCCTTCGTCATTGAGAAATCGTCTTGTAGGTGATCAGGGAAAGAGACATAAAGTTGTACTCAGGTTAGTGCGCAAGGGAGAAGTTGCGAGAGAGAAATCAAGAGACAGTAAGAAAGCAGAAGAGATGGGAGGAGGGAAGAAAAACTCTGAATTCGCAGTGAGAAATCATGCAATTCGGAGATTAGATGTAGTAGCGAGGATTGAAGTCTTGAGCCGACTTCAGATCACCTTTCTGGCATGGAACTGGAACGTAAGTTTTCTAGGATTCATGATAGAAATCATTGAGAGTAAGTGTCTCGATGGCCCCGAGGAAGAAGGGAAGAGAGGAAATCCGGCTCGCTGGACAAAGTCGGATTGGAGACTCGTACTTGGGAAGGAGGCGGGTTTGGAGCAAGGAGCCACGTTCTTGGGGAAAGGAGAGATAGCCCAAGAAATGCAGGAGGTGAGAGATGCCTTCTCGTCGAAGAGAATGAAGAATGAGTACAAAGTTGAGAGCTACAAAGACCCTGTGAAGAGAGGAATTGTGAGTGCACTAATGGCCATCCTGAAGCCGGAGAGAACCACTTATGTGATGAAACAACAAGCGGTGTTCTTTCACAAGTTATTTGCAGGAGAACCAATCAATTGGGCAAGGTGTTTTCACGGGAGAACGAGGCAGATGGTGTGGAATCTGCGGGATAAGTCGCCTCCACACTACATTGTGCCATTTGCAGCACATTTCTACCTCGGGTTGAATTTGCTCAATTTGGCAGAGCGCAATAGAATGATGTCTCATTTCCATCCTGACTTGAGAAGAGAAGTCGACGCGGAGGAGCAGCAATACATTCTCCAAATCCGGAGCACGGACTACTACTATGCAAAAACAGGAAAAAACGTGGAGGTTGTGGTAAGTACCCCGACGAAGAAGAGACCTCGGCACGCAAAAGCCAAAGAAAACAAGAAACCTCGGAAGATGCAGAAACATAACCCGAGGCGAGGGATGGTGGTGATTGAGTCGGAAGATGAAGACTCAGAAGGCGAAGCCAAGCTCAAGACGGAGGACTCGGAACGTGAGGAGGAACCTGAGCTGACACTGCAGAGCGGAGATACTAGCAGTGACAGTGAAGATGATGGAGAAATGACCTCGGCACCTGCGGCTGAAGAATACAAAGAAGAAGTGGAAGCCAAAGTAGAAGCCAAAGAAAATGCGGTGCTGGAAGACGAAGTACCGGTGCTCAAGGAGAAGAAGATCACAGTACAGCGAGGAGTTCGCTCGAGACGTAAGGCAAAGTGTGGGCGGGGCCGAGTAAAGTGAAGGAAGAGGCAGAAGACAACACAAGTAGTGAGGCATCAATTTTGATACGAAGACTTCAGCAAAGACGGTGCGTATCAGGAGAACATGAGGAGAAACAAGAAATTACTCCGTGGGAGGAAGAAGTTGCCAGTGAGGGAGTAGAGTACCTGCGAGAGGTAGTATGCCCGCTGTTGATGAAGTTGGAGAAGAAGAAGAAGGAGATGCAGTCGACTTGTCCAGAGGTAAAGACTATATTGCAGGTGGTAGCAAGATTAGAAGAGGAGACCTCGGAGTTGAAGAGGAGTATAACCCGAGGTGAGAAGGAGAGAGAAGTACTACAAGCGGAAGCAGTAGAGAGAAGTCAGGTAATCGAAGACCTAAAGAGAGAAGTGAGCTATCGAGAGGATCTTGCGAGGAAGAGTGACATCACAAGGGAGAGACATGTAGCGGAGCATGAAATCTTGAAGCAACAGTTTGCTGATTCAAGAGTAGAGCTTATCCATGCTATGGCGAGGGTAGCATCAAAGGAACAAGAGCTTGATCGAGTGATGGAGAGTATGGAGGAGAAGAAGCAACTCTGGCAAAGAGAGTTGTCTGTGCGGTATAGAGAAGAAGAGAGATTACGAGAGTTACTTCGTAATCAGGAAGAGAAAATTGCACAGAAGGAGAAAGAGAAGGAAGCGGTGAAGGCCGAGTTCAAAGAAGAATTGGCGATGTACAGAGAGGAATGGCTTGCAGATCGGGAACGAGAACGAAATTGGAGCCATTGAAGGAGATAGTCCTCAGAGTGAACGCAATGTTAAGTACAGAAGCCAACGTTTGAATTGAAGGAGCGGGACTGCACGAGTTGAAGTTGTTGGTGCAGGAGACGAGGCGAAGACAAGCGAAAGACATTGATTTGAATGCCTTGTTAATTAGTCTCAAAACTCGTGTAGATAGAAAGATTTTAGAGGTAGAGGATAACATCTCAATTAGAGTAGACTTAGTGAAAATAGAGTTAGAAAAGTTTGGGCAAGATGTTAAGGCAAAACCCAAAGTAGATAACATATGAATCCAAATGTCTTTGGAGTTGCCCTCAAAGACATTAGAGAAGAGTGGGTCAAAAGATGAAAAGTTAGATAGATTACCCACTAGTGCAATTTCATATCAAGAAAGAGAATTGCTAGATCTGGTAGAAGAAGTAGGAGATGTGAACCCCGAGGAAAATGTAGTAGGAAGTAAGATTACTTCGGGTTCAGGTTTGAAAGCCGAGGACAAAGTAGACATCGGATCGGATTAGTAACCGATTTGAGATTTGAAGGGGCAGATATGAAGAGGTGCATTGTCATTTTGGATCTGCAGGTTAGAACAGTTGTTGTAGAAACGGTATAGTTGTTAGAACTGTCGATTGCTTCACTATTTAAGAGTGGGATTCGCAAGAAATTGTTGTTCAGTGCTCATTATTTCTGAGAATAGATAAAGCGAAGTGCTGTGAAGCAGTGCTCGTCACTTGAGCTTGATTCCGAGTATCAATTTTGCAATTGTGTTTGTGAATGATTGGAGAAATTTGAAGTGCAAGTCAGAGTGCTTGTTGGATGTTGGATTTCACAGCCTTGATCTTCATTTTGTGTGTTTGATCCTGAGTGAAGTGCAATCGTAGCAATGCCTTGATAGATCTGAGAGGAATTGTAGTGTTGGTAGTATTCTGCATTTGTAAGTGCAGTGCGAAGTTGATGTGAAGCAATTTTGATCGAGGAAGTTGTGCCTTCAGTGGAGGGGTGGAACACAATTCTGAGGCAAAGTCATTTTGTAGTGAAGTGCCATTTTTGGGAGAGCCTGAATCATCACAATCAAGATTGTTTGGAAAGATTTGATGGAGTTGTGATTAAGAAGTGTGAATTTGTGACAAGACTGCGAGTCAGTGCTTGTTACTCTCTTCTGGGTGTGGTTTCTATCTGAGAGATTAAAGATGCAACCAAGAAGAACTACATGTTACTGTTTTACTTCGTATTTGGACATTTATGACTTGTATCTCTACGGGAATGAACTTTACTTACCCGATTACCGCAAAAGTGATATTTGCCGGGTTGTCACATTTGTTGGCCAGATTTGGAGGAGTTTCACAAATTTGGAGGAGTTTTGCTAGATCTTGGACCCAAGCTTATAGGAGAGGGAAGACAGAGGGTTTGGAGGTTCTTAAGGAGCTACATGAGTTGTCTTGCTTGTTGGCCAGATTTGGAGGAGTTTTGCCAGATTTGGTTCAAAGTGACAAGAAAAAAGGCCTCATTTGGGTGTTTAGAGGCTTCAAGGCATAGGGATGTGGGCTATGAGAGTTAAAAGGGCAAAAGGGCCAGCAAGCTAGCTTGTTGGCATGAGACTAGCTAATTTAGAGTAGATCTTGGTCATTGTTTGGCAAAATTGCCCATCTTGCTAGATTGTGCGTAACGGGGTTTGATCCCTAGACCTCTAGTTCCTAGATTGGTGCCCTGGCCAACTGGTACACCCTCACTTATTGTCCTAGTGACTGTTCCACTGTTATCTATGCACCTATAGCTTTGGCTAGGAGAGGTAGTTTGATCCCATTCTTGGTGATCTTGGTAGCTTAGGATGTAGACAACAACTCCTATTATGTTAAATTCCAAATGGTGGCAAAGTTAGTCCCATGTTGCTTTATGAGATGGAGGGTTTTTGTTAAGATTTCTTATGATTGGACCCCCTCTATTCTCTACTTCTTGTTTGTGCATCATGTTTGTGTGAGGTGCCTTGAATTTAGAGCATTGGTATTCTTGTATGCTCTCGATGGTGAGGCTCAAGTGTTGACCAATCAGACTACCTTTGTTTCTCTTTGGTGAGGCAAGAAGTGATGACTTGCAAATAGTGAGAGTGCATGTTGTAATGGTAGGTTATAGGTCACTCTTTCTCCTAGTGTAGTTGTCTCAATTAGAGTTAGTGGGTAGTGTTTTGACGGTATTAGTACTTGGTGGTTGTCACACCATTTGTAGTGTTGCATCTAGATTGCTCGGACACTGGAGTTGCAATGATAGTGGTAAGTGTTATTTCATTAGTTTCTCAGTTCTTAGAGACTATGTTGTTCTCAGAGACTTTGATGTTTTGACAGGCCGCACTATCTTGAGAGTGCGTGAGGTTTTCCCATGTGGAGTCCTTGTGTTAGAAGGACGTGATGGTGTTGTTTGGAAAGATCATGTGCGCAATTGTGCACCATGTCACCTCCCAAACATTGATGGTACTATGGACCCAAGCTTGGCACTTGTACATGTAGGCTTGAGGTGTATGTTATGTGGCTCTTCTGGTGGAGCTACTACTATGTTAGTGTGTGATAGCTATTTGAGAGGATGGCATATGACATGTATGACTCCTCCACTCACGGTGGTTCCTCAGGGACAATGGTTATGTCCTAGATGTACTTGACCTATAGCTAGTTCATTCTTTATATGGTATAGATTGCAGATATGCGACTAACGATGGGGCTCCATAGCACTTGGCCTCCTGATCTTTGCCCATCATAGGGTATACTATATACTTGGAGTAGATGGCTATCTGGAGTTAGAGGAACCTAACCGCCAACTAGGGGGGCGATTGTGGTTGTAACAATATGGAGTTTAGTGACATACTTAGTAAGGCTAACGAAGTAGAGAATAAGCCAAATTAGCCTAGAATATTCCAAAAGCATCTAGAAAGCTTCTTGGGAAGCTTCTCAACTAGTTAACTTGCACTCCAAGTAGGTAGCTTCTAGAAGGAAGCTTCTAGAAGCTTCTAACTAGCTTAGCTTACATACCAAGTAGGCGGCTTCTAGAGAGAAGCTTCTTGAGAAACTTCCTAGTTAATTTGACTTGTACTCTAAGAAAGTGGCTCAAGGAAGCTTCTTGAGAAGCTTCTCAAAGGCCTTGTATGCTACCTATAAATACCAAAGCTGAAGCTCATGCTAGGCATCCAAAGTTTTCATTCATTCAAGTGTCCCAATGTGAGTTTCCGTTCTCCTATTCCTCTCCTCGGATTTGGTCTTTTACATTGGTATCAGAGCAGGAATGGGATGGATGGAATTTATGGACCACCAGATCCACTTCCACCAAACCATTGGGATTTTTGCATCCAAATACTCCCCAAACATAGTTTCACATAATTCATCACTTCACACTTTGGACAATTTTTTTTGCATATGATCATGATTTATGAGGAACCTTTGGTGCTTCCGATTGTAACTTATGGAGAACGGTGGATGTGTTGTTTCTATGTGTTAATAAATTAGATAGATTGGGAGTGGTGTGATAGAGTAGCAACCATGGTGGAAATACCCGATGTTATCCTTGCTATGCAGTAACAAATTGAGCACCTTACTTGATTGTTGGATGAACAAGATCTTGGACGACAAGAGCAGGTGGAGAGAGTACCAGTTTGAGAAGGAGAGGACCGGATCAGATTCCCTAAACCCAAGGTATTTGGAGGCAAGAATCTTTCGAGTGCAGTGGAGAATTTTATGTTCGGTTGTGAACATTATTTTGAAGCTACCAATCTACAAGAAGAGCAAAAATAGATTCTCTTAGCTTCTAGCCAATTGGATGGAGTAGCAAAGCTATGGTGGAGATTCCGAGTAGAGCAAGCTGAACAACAAATTGTTGCACCAATCTTGACATGGGAAAAATTTAAGACTGCAATAATCAGTTGGTTCTAAGCTATAAATGTCACACAAGTTGCACGGGATAAGTTGGTAGAGTTGAAACAGATTGGCTCTATAAGAAGCTACATCACGTAGTTCCAAAACACCATCATACAAATTCCAAATATATTAGAAGGTGAAGCTCTGGATCAATTTGTGAGGGGCTTGAAAGAAAGAACCAAATTAGAGGTAACCATGCAAGAGCCATAACAATTAGAGGAAGCCATGCGGTTGGCCAAACATTTTGATTCATTGGTGGCAACTACTTGGTCTCGACCTCCACCTCCACCAAAGCCTACCAATACACTACACACAAGTGGAGGAGCCATCACCAATGGAGATTGATGCCATTCAACAAAGACCACTTAGAACGGTAGGTAGAGAGAAACTACAACAAAATGGTAGTTGTTTTTATTGTCACCAATTGGGGCATCGCATAGCTGAATGTCCACTCAAGAATGAACGACCTTGACAAGTTGCCCATGTTGAGGTTGTGGAGCAAAATGATCAAGGAAACAAGGAATTCCAGTAGGAGATTTTGAGCCTCCTACTAGGAGCTTGATTAGTTCCAATAGGATTGAAGGCTTGACCTATGCAAGTTTGCTTCACTTGCAAGGTACGATATCTAATCGGGGTTGTAGGATTTTGGTTGATTTTGGAAGTTTAGAGAATTGCATGTCTATGCAAGTAGCAAAGGAATCGGGTATTCCTATCAAGCCAATGATTGGAAGTAGTTTGATGATGGCGGATGGTAGAAAGGGTTCTACATTCCACACCTTGCATCCCATTACTTTCAAGATTGGGAAGGAGTATTTGGAGTGTATGAGGTTTGTAGTGGCACCTCTACACTATGATATTATTCTGGGTCTACCTTGGGTTGAACATCATAAGGTTCAATTCCATTAGACCCAACACCAAATCAAATACAACATCAAGGTAGAAATTTCTGATTAGGTTGTCTGGCACCTCTGAGTAAGACACCTAAGAATAGTCAGTCCCAAGATGGGAAGTTTGTCAAGAAGGTAACCATAGAGCAAACCTGGAAGGGAGATGGATCCCAAGATGAGAAGTTTACCAAGAAGGCAACCAAGGAGCAAGCTTGGAAAAGATGAATCCCTAAAAGGAAAGTTTATTAGTAAAACTGCCATAGAGCAAGCTTTGGAGGAAGATAAGTCTATATTCACGGTGTGGATCAAGCCAATTGCACAAGAACAATCTACGGAGGGCCAGGAGCCTCATCAAGCAATGGTTGATTGGATAGTTAAGGAGTTTGCGGATGTGTTTCTAGATGATTTACCAAATGGATTACTCTCTGATCGAGGTATGCCCTTCAAGATCAAGTTATTGCCATGGAGTATTCCAGCGAGTAGACTGATCTATTGGCTCTCACCAAAGGAGTTGGAGGAGTTGCAAACAACACTTACAGAGTTGTTGGAGAAGGACTTCATACAACATAGTACCTCTCCTTGGGGAGCACCGGTACTATTTGTTCCAAAGAAGGATGAAGGACTTTGTTTTTGTATTGATTATCATGGGCTCAATTAGCAAACTGTGAAGAATACATATCCCTTGCCTTGGATTGATGACTTGCTTGATCAACTAAGTTGGATCTTTGTAGCGGCTATTGGCAAATTCCTATTGATAGAGAGGATGTGCAAAAGATTACCTTTTGCACAAGGTATGGGCATTTTCAGTGGAGAGTTCTACTTTTCGGACTCACTAATGCTCCAGCAGTCTTCATGGATCAGATGCATCAATTGTTGGATGGACTATTGGATCAGTCCATGGTGGTGTTCTTGGATGATATCTTAATCGATAGCAAGATAGAGGCAGAACACGTGAATCATGTGCAAGAAATCCTAAGACGACTACGACAATGGAAATTTTACTACAAGAATTTGAAGTGTGCCTTTTGGCAGAAGGAGGTTACCTTCTTGGGGCATAAGATCTCATCAGAGGGGATCAAGGTGGAAGAAGAGAAGATCAAGGCTATTATTGATTGACTCACCCCAAAGGATGCTACAGAAGTACGGGCACTCAATAGATTGGCCAGCTTTTACCGATTGTTCATCCACTATTATGCTCATGTGGCTGCACATTGACTGACCTCTTAGGAAAGAACTTGAGCTTCCAGTGGACCACCAAGCATGAAGAAGAATTCCAAAAGTTAAAGCATATGGTGTCTTCAAGACCCATTCTTCAACCATATGATCCTTAACTACCTTGTGTGGTTGATTTTGATGCTTCTAACTTTGCAATTGGAGTTGTGTTGCAATAGGAATTCCCATATGGACTACATCCTATTGCCTTTGCATCTTGCCAACTAAATATAGATGAAAGAAATTACTCTGCTCAAGATTGGGAACAGCTTACAATGGTATATGCCACCAAGGTATGGAGGCATTATCTCTTGGGGAAACAAGTGATCATGCAAATTGATCACAAGCTATTGTTGCAAACCCTACACTTGGAGCACATGAAGAGTCGACATCATTGATAGGAAGAGTAACTCCAATTGTTTGACATCAAACTTGAGTACAAACCAGGTCGGTTCCATGTCATCCCTGATGCTCTATCACAACGACCTGATTTGAAGGCTCTTCCCCTCATTGCGGCGGCAATTACAATGGTGTCATTGACCCAAGGTCCATAACAAGTTACCATCAGCTCTACAACAAGATCCCTTCTTCCAAATGGTATATGGTCGTCTGACAGCATACAACAAGGAGAACAACACCTTCTCATTCAAGGAAGACCTTCTATTCCATGCGGACCAGATCTATGTTCCAGCCAAAGGTAATCTTTGACTTGTGGGCCTTCAAGAAGCCCATGATTTACTAGTAGTTGGTCACATGGGAGTGGACAAGACCTTGGGCACCCTCCAACGCCAATGGTGGTGGCCCAACTTGACACAAGATGTTTGGGGACTTTGTCCAATCGTGTGAGAGTTATCAACGTAACAAGGCCAGTAACCAAAAGCCGAGTGGACTCCTTCAACCACTTCCCATTCCAGCTACTTGTTGGGAACATGTGAGCTTAGATCTCATCACCTCCTTATCCAAGACACAACAAGGTCACACAACAATTGTGGTGTTTGTGGATAAGCTTAGTAAGCAAATCCATTTGGCACCAATGGTTGATACTGTGGATGCTCCAACCTTGCGGCAACTCTACTTTGATAGTGTCTTCAAACATCATGGGATGCCACATTTACTCATCTCCGACCGTGATCCTCGCTTCACCAAAAAGTTTTGGCAAGCACTCTTCTAGCTACTTGGCACTAAGCTTGCTTTGTCCACAACCTATCATCCTCAAACTAATGGATAAACTGAACGTGCAAATTGCACCTTGGAAGATATGCTTTGTGCCTTTGTCAACATTTGCCATACCAATTGGGATCAATATCTTGTAGCTGCAGATTTTGCATACAACAATTCTAAATACTCAAGCACCAGATTCTCTCCTTTCTTTCTCAATTTTGGCCAAGATCCACTTGTCCTAGATTCTCTTCTTGCTCCTCCTCCATCTCAAGTCCCCCATATTTCAACCTTCTTGACCACCATCTCCGAATCTCTCCAACAAGCCAAATCTCACCTCCTTGTTGCTCAGAATCTTCAAAAACAATATACAGACCATCATCATTGTGATCTCACCTTTGAAGTTGGTGATAAATTTTATATTATCCTCTAGTAATCTAACCCTCCCATTTGATATGCAAGTTTGTAAAGTTGCCCCTAATTGGATAGGACCTTTTGATGTCACCCAAATTGTCTCTCTTGTTGCTTATTGACTTGCCATGCCTTGTCATCTGCGCATCTATCCTGTCTTTCATGTTTCCAAGTTGAAACCCTTTGTTCCTAACACCTCTTCTTTCTTCTCTCAAGTCCAACCTCCTCTTCCCCCTATCCCTATCAATGACCATGAGGAGTATGAAGTTGATTGTATCCTTGCACGTCACCACATCCAACAAGGATGCCGCCACCATACGGAGTACAAGGTCCTTTGGAAAGGGTACCCCCTTCATGATGCCACATGGGAACCTCTTTCTCACCTCCAAAATGCTCAAATGGCCATCCAAGAGTTTGAAGCTTCAATGGCGACGAGGACGTCACCAACTAGTGGTGGGAGAATATGTAACAATATGGAGTTTAGCAACATACTTAGTAAGGTTAACAAAGTAGAGAATAAGCCAAATTAGCCTAGAATATTCCAAAAGCATCTAGGAAGCTTCTTGGGAAGCTTCCTGACTAGTTAACTTGCGCCCCAAATAAGTAGCTTCTAGAAGCTTCTAACTAGCTTAGCTTGCACGCCAAGTAGGCGGCTTCTAGAAAGAAGCTTCTTGAGAAACTTTCTAGTTAACTTGGCTTGCACTCTAAAAAAGCGGCTCAAGAAAGCTTCTTGAGAAGCTTCTGAAAGGCCTTGTATGCTACCTATAAATACCAAAGCCAAAGCTCATGCTAGGCATTCGGAGTTTTCACTCATTCAAATGTCTCAATGTGAGTTTCCGTTCTCCAATTTCTCTCCTTGAATTTGGTCTTTTATAATGGCACTTTAGAGCCTATGTATGACTTATGTGTGAGTTGTGCTTCTATAGTGTATGATGTTGACAATGATGTATGTTATGTAGCAATATATATATGCATGATATGGTGCTCAGTTGGTGTTGGTTCTTGGTGGGGTACTTGCAATTGCGGTTGCGGTTGTAGTTGCAATTGCGGTTGGTAGTTTGTGGTTACTCTATCACAACGGAGTTCTTTGGGGAGATTGTGGCAGTTTAGAGTCTATGTATGACTTATGTGTCTATAGTGTATGATATTGACAATGATGTATGTTGTGTAGTGATGTCTATACGCACAATATATAGGATTTGGTTGTGGTCTAGCACTACCTTTATCTTCAACTTCTTTGTCTTCTACTACTTCTTTTTTTATGAAAATCCTCCTTGTCTTCTTGGTGACATTTCCCTTTGGCCTAAAAGGAGTCATAGGTCTTTTCTTGATTATTGGCTTTATGGTAATCTCATGTTGTCTCTCCTTTTTGAAGCCTAAAGTATTGTTGGCTTCCTTCACCTTTATGTACTTTCATGTGCAGGAAAATTCCACATCCACCTGAGGATAATTTTGCACCACTAGTACTCTTTCTTGAGGCTCTCCAAATTTCTTGCAAGGAAGAAGTAGTTGGGATACTTATTCTTCTCCTTTAGGGTCAATAAATCCATCCCTAGGTAGAAATGGATGACAAAGGGAGATATCAAAGTCACTCCGACTTCCTTGTTCATACTTCATGCAAACTCTCTTGGACTTTCCTAGAACATCACTGCCCAATTGATAGGTCTTCCTTGTACAAATACTCAAAGAAGATTGCTTCACTATTGAGTTCATATTCATCATTAATTCCACTAAGATCTGCCTTGTATGATCTTTAATGCTAGGAACATACCAACCATTGTTGATCTTACTATCCTTGAATGTAACCTTGAACTTGGCTTAAAGAGTCAAGTCAGGCCAAGTCCAAGTATTGTCTAGCGTGATGGCATCTAGGGGAGAATTCCTAGACCCAATTCTCTCTACCAATGCTCTTTGGTCCAAGCAAGGCAATTCACTCTCTAGTTCTCCATCCTTGGATCAAAATTGTCCGTAATTTCATGTAGCATTGCATGATCACTCAATTCCTAATTCCACAACAAGAACTCTAATCTCTTATTGTGGACTTGTTCTTGTCTATAGTACATGCCTACTTAACCAATCATAGGGATTTCATTATGAACTCAGGTGCTCTCCTCATCTTCCTTGGCCCTTTAGGGGCTGATACTTCCTTTCTCTTTGATCTTCTTGTCATTCCCACTTCATTTTTCACTTCCCAATCCTCCTTGCATAGTCACACACTCTTGCAATTCAAACCTAAGCATTGAAACTTCTCACTAAGGGTGAGGAAAGCCTAATTAGTCTTGCATTGGTTAATTCTGCAAAAAAGGAAAAGGATCCAAACCTAAGATGGGTATTTAAGGTGATAGCCCAACTGTTACAAAAGTTTGGTAAGTGTGCTCTTTTGTGAGCATTTGTTACTTGCATATGTGAGAGGTCAATATAATCAAATTGTCATCAATTGTAGTTCTTGATTTGTTGGCACCACATTTACTCTCTAACTTTCAAGTAAAAGAGCTTCTAGGCCAAATGGCTTTTTTGGCTAAAGGTCATCCCAAGGAAAAGGTCTCTTATTAGGAGAAAGCTATCCAAGATCAAAGGTTTCCTCGCCAAAGGTCTTCTTGTCCAACAACCTCTTTATTGAAGAGCCACACTACATGGTCTTTATCTAGATATATTGTTGTTGGTTCTCCCATGGCTCATTCCTTCCATATCATCTTTCCCCTTGAAGGTGCAATCCCCCTCAAGGTAGAAGGAAATCAATCATAAAACTCCCAACTTCCTTGCCAACCAGCTATTTTTTCCTTCTTCTTGATTAAACTAAGTAAGTTGAAAGAAAAAAGTGCACTTTGGGAAGAGGTGAGGCATCACAATGAACTTCCACAATGAATGCAAATTGGTGAAAAGTACAAAGAGAGACAATGTGAGTGGGTGATCAAGAATGATTAAGCAGAGTGAAAATTAGTGAGGCAAGCATGAAGTGAATGGCAAGAGCTAGGGAACACAACGTCATCCAAGAAGAAGAAGAAGATAATGACTAGAGTTGCATTGCAGTCTCTCAAAATGGAGAATGGGCACTTCACTATTATACAGAATACCTCAACACTGCTGCAAGGTTCTATTATACCAGTTGGCTGCAATTTCTATTGTGGATTTAGGATTTCACTTATCTCTTGATGGTATAAGAAATCCAAGTGAAGAAGAACCTAAATGTCATAGACTTACTAGGCAATGTGTTTTCTTGGAAAAAAGAGTAGAGGCAAAACATTCTCAAGACTTCTATGTCTACCTTTGGAGCAATGTATCTCAACCAAGGCTCTGTACAATGGGGGAATTTGCAAAGGAAGTTTGAGCTCCTTTCAAGCACAAGAAGATAAGAAATGGTTGGAAGTTGAATGTGTATAATGATCCTATGAGGTGCACCAATGTGACATCAATTATGAGGTTGTTCAAGTTTACCAGGACTACCTATGTCAAAAATGGTCATGGCACCTTCTTCCAACTATTACACAAGGGAAAACCCATGAATTGCACAAAGATGTTGTATCAATGAACTTGGGAGTTGACAAAGCAATTGCAAACTAGTGGAGAAAACAAATACATCTCCAAGTTCATCTTACATTTTTACATTGGGATGAAGTTCTTGATAAAAGAAGAGAAGAAGCTATTCTTGGCACACTACTATCCATAGAGGTATCACCAAGCACAACCAAAATATGCAATGGAAGTTCAAAAGTACAAGGAGGTGATATTGAAATATCAAAAGATGGGGAAGTGGGTCAAATTCTCCAAGACTACTAGGGAAAGCTCCAGCAAAAAAGAGACAACTGAGGTACCAATTCAAGCCATGAAGGGGCACAAGCTTAAGTCTCAAGTGTTGAGTATTAGGAAAACAACAATCCCAATTTTGACAAGGAATTGGGATAATGAAGTGAAGATAAAAGTCACCAAGACTCTAGGTTACCCCTAATGTGACACCATCCCAAGAGGAGAGGGATGACAAAAAATCCATAACCCCAAGAACACCACGCTCAATGCAAGATAGAATTATCCTTAGACCAAGAAGGAGGTGATGTAGATCAAGGCATGGAATTGCAGTCCACCCTTACAACAAGAATGGAGATGGATAGTCATGACAACATTTCTCAAGAAAAAGAGAAGTCTTTGATGGAGAAGGAGGAGGACACCCTGATAGGACACTTGTGGAAAAGTGCCCCTCCAACACCAGGACCAAAGGTGGGGGGAAGTACAAGTTTGACCACCTCACCTTCTTCATAGTAGCAGATGGTAACTCCACCCAAAGAAGGATTACTTAGAGATACAAGATCAATGTTGTCACAATTGGGTGGAGGAAGGTCAAACAAAAGAGCAAAATTACAAGCAAAGAAAAGTGTAAGCACCCAAGTAACAAAGTAATCTTGACCATTGTAGACCTATTTGTGATACCGAAGGTTGCTACCAAGGTAGTGGTAACAGAGAGAGAAAACCAAGAAGGAGGAGTAACATCATGCTTTCAAATGATGCCTGAAGTGGAGAGCATCTCAATGGTTCTTGAGGTACACAAGGACCACCACCAAAGAGAATAAGGAGAACAAGTTCCATAGGAAGAGGGAACTTGTTTGGGACTACTCTTGGCTGGATATACAAAGCCAAACCAAGCTATCCCCCATTTTCAATGTGGAATATTCATGTGTTGGGGCTTTCATTGAGGGCTATGGAAGAATTTCTTCCTACCTACTAGGAGATTGATCCCATCGTTACTGATTACTAGAGGTTTGTAGATTATTTTCACTACCCCACTAAAAATGTTGTTTGAGCAAAGATGGGAGTTGAGAAAGAGTTGGCCAAGGCCCAAGATAATATCACAAGGCTCAAGGAAAGTGGTAGCAAGGAAGGAATGGCCTCAAGTTCCACTATATCACAAGTTGGAGAAGGAGCTTGTGGCTAAGGAAGCTGAATTGCAAAGGAAGAGGGAGGAGTGCACCTACATTTCCACCAATTGTAGATAGTGGAAGGTAGATGAGAATGCACATTGGGAGAATTTTGATTTGGAGTTCCAAAGTACCAAGATCAAGGTGCTAAAGGTAGATGCTGCCCAATAAGAGCAAGCATTTGCAGATTACAAGAAGGTACAAGAGGAGCAATTGAGTGTACAGGATATAGAAATCTCCATGATGAAGGTAGAATTGGCCATGACATTACATTGGGCTTCATAAACAGATACAAAATTTTGAAATTTTAGAGAAGGACCAAGGATCAAGTTGCAGAGTTAACTAAGAAGCATAAAGAACAGCTGAGTGCTTGGGAAGAAGAGGTGGCATACTTGAAATGAGAACTAAAAGTTGGTCATGTCCAAGGTGATAAGGACAAACTTATCCACATCACCAACATGGAGAAGATCAGGATGGACACTGAGGAATTAACCATGGTAGTTAATGACCATGAGGAGAAGGAGCAGAATCTCCATTGCAAGTAACACAAGAATTGGAGATGGAATTACAATCCATTTAAGATGTCCTAGATGAAGAATAGATGAGGGTTCTCATTGTTGTAGAAGATACAAAAAATCAACTAAAGGCACAAGTGCAACAACCTAATGTTGATGTACAAATAGTAAAACGGTATGAATGAGTTGATCCTACACGGATACGGGTTAAAAATGACTAAAAGTGAAGTGAAAGTGTTACAATGTGTGAAATTTTTATTCTATGTTTTTGAACCCTTTGGGCAAAAACCACTCCCATTGTAAGGGTAAAGGTACCCACTATGGCACTCTATGATAAACCAAAATGATCTTAAATCACTCTTAAAACTCCTTGTAACCAAAGTTACCTTGAAGGTGATGGTTCACTTTATGCCAAAGCCTTCAACCTTAATGATACGTGATATGTACTACCCTTTCAAAATGCACACCACCAAAGAAATATTTCTAGTATTCAAATGTCTTTGACTTTTAATTTTGTATTACTTGTGGTACTTAGGATAATCAGCTCCTTCTTTGGGCCACTCTACACCTTCAACACTAGTTGCCAACCCTCTAGCTAGGATACAAAAAATTGGACTCCTATTGTAAGATTTGCATCCGTACTCATGCAAGGGCATTCAAAACCAAACACCAGGTGAATACATATTGATCAAATTGGACCTCGGACTGTATACAAAGTTGCAAGGAAAAGTGGCTCTTTTATTATTGGGCCAAATCCTTACATACAATTTCCTATTGCTCCTCTACTTTGTACCAAAGGGTCTCTAATGGCTAAGCAGGTTCCTAGCTAAACCTAACTACTCTGTTGCCACCAATTATGGTCTTAATTTTTTATCTTATCCTACCTAATTAAGCTTTTGACTAGTGCCAAGTAAGCTATCAATTCTTCCCTAATTCTTACAAGGCCAAAGTCTTTAGTTTTGTTTCTAATGAACTTCTTCTTGGGCGGAGGAGAGGAGGTATTTCAAAGCTCTGCAAGTGCTATCAAGATCTATGTACAATTATTGGAAACATGTTGGACAATAAGCTAGTCTGACACAACAATCCCATGATCTACCAAGAGAAGTGTAGTTGGTTCTACACTCTACTATGAGGAGCATCTTTCACCCTCAAGCTGCAAACAAACTTCCTTGGAGTGCTCCTTGTAATCTACAATCTTCAATAGGTAGGAATTGTGGACTTTGATAAACTTCCTATCTATATGGCTTTGGAGCTGAAGAGCAAGTTGGCCCATTTTTTCTTCCTCATAGGTCTTCCCTTTGACTTCTAAACATGCAACTTGAATCTTTGATCTTTGTTGCCCTTCCTTTGACTTCTTCTTGGAGCAGCCCACAAACTAGGTTTAGACTTCTTCTACTTGTTGGATATGCTCTTTCTTCTTCTCCTCTAAATGCAAGCACTTCTTCTGAAGTTAACCTCAAAACTCTAGGTGCATTTTTTCTAGTTCCTCCTCTGTCTCTTTGGTCAATGCTTGCTCTTTTGCTTGAGTTTCTATTGCAAGGCCACCTCTTTTCTATACTCGGTCATTTGGAGGTCTAGGATGGCTTGCCTAATCTTGGTATTTTTCATCTCATGCCAAAGGCTCTCCACCTCCTCATCTTTGGCTTGTAGCTGATATTTGTAGTTAAGCTGCATTTCCTTCTTCTCCATCTATAGCTTCCCTAATTCAAGCTGCATCATCTCAATTCATTCTCTTGCTCTTGCAAAAGCAAAAACAATGGAGGTATTATGCTTCCTTGCATCAAACAATTCATGTGTCAAGAAGTTCACCTTCTTGGCTTCTTCCTTGAACCTCTCTTAGTCCTTGTCAACTTCCTCTTGGAGCTTGACCTCCATCACCTTCTTGGTGTATATCTCCTTGTGCATAATTTGCACCAAGGTGGCTTTTGGACACTCCTTTTGGTAGTGCACAAGGAAGAGTTCCATCAGTTGAAGAACCACCCCCACCAAATGTATCCTGAAATTAGCCTTCTTCTTTAGTTTTGGCTTTGCTACTTCTTCCTCCACAAGTACAAACTTGCCTATCTTGGCAAATCCTACATCCGCATCTTGATATTTCTTGATCATCAACTTCCGTTGAGGTTGGGAAGTGAAGTACTTTGTTGGAAGGTAGTGGCTATGGAGCCTCTTGTGTTCTTCCTTTTTCAAAAAATTGAGACCCATGTGGAAATGGATTGCAAAGAGGGCTAGGTGGAATAGCCTAACATCAACATACTAATAGTAAAATTGTAAGAACATGTCAATTCCACAAGGATGCAGGTCAGAATTGGCTAGATGTGAAGGGAAAGTGTCACAATGTGCAGTTTTCTTTAATGGTTGTTGTTTAATCTCTTTGGAAAGAACCATTCCTAATACAAGGGTAAAAGTATTGATTTTGGCACTCTACAAAAAACTAAAAACATTCTAAATCACTCTTAAATCTACTTGTAACCAAAGTTACCTTAAATGTGTTGGTGCACTTTGCCCCAAAGCCCTCAACCTCAATGGTATGTTCTTCCCTTCTCCAAGGGCACACCACCAATGGGGCTTAACTAGCAAGAAAATGTCCTTGAGTTTTGATTACATGTTATTGATTGCACTCAAGACTACTCAAATCCATCATCTTGCCACTCTACACATTCAGAAATCAATTGCCAATGCTTCCTCTTGGATCAACAAATGCAATCCTGTAGAAAGATTCAACCTCAACTATAGCAAGGGAATTTGAAGCCAAACACTATATGATGACAAATTGATCAGATTGGACTTTCGTGTGATACAAAGTTGTATGGAAAAAGTGTGCTTGTTCATTATTGGGCCAAAGCCTTATATATTTCTACTCCACTTTGCTCCAAACAAGCTTGGATGGCTAAGTGGGTTCTTTGCCAAACCTAACTACTCTACTACTACCAATTATGATCTTAATTTCTATCTTATCCTATTATTACTAACTAATTAAACTCTATCAAGTCCCAAGGAAGCTGCTAATTCTTCTCCTAAATATGCATTGCAAGTAATTGCCGGTTCTTCTTAAGTTACTACACCAAAGTGTCACTTGACCAAGAAGGTGGTACTCGATTGAATGTCATTTGGCCTTAAAATTCCACCAAGCCAAATTCTTTGGTCAAGTTTCTAATACAACCTTGGAGAGAACTTTCACACCTAAAAGGATGGGTTCGTAGTTCTTGCAAGAATTAGTTAAGTCTTATGTACAATATTAGAAAAGATGAAAGAATGCAAGTTAATCTAACAATATGGTTCCTTTGGGTATCTTAAGGTCCTTTGGCATTACACTTTGCTTGGAAGAGCATCCTTTGCCCTTGAGTTGTCATATAACTTCTTGAGTGTACTCCTTGTAATCAACAATCTTCAATAGACAGGAGTTATTGTTCAATAAACCTAATTAGTGCCACAAAACCATGCAAATTACAAGGGAGTTCACACATTAGACTAGAGTATGTGGTTGACCTTGATGTGTTGCTATGTCCATGGGAAGCATCAAGAACCAACTTTACTAACTCAGGCTCCTTTACCTCTGCCAGTCCAGTCCTCCAACAATCTCTCAGTCCACTCTCACCCTCAACTTGAGAGTGAGCCACACTCTCCAAATACAAGGAACCTTAAGGCATAAGAGTAAAACCTAACAAAATCCCCCTTGACTCTTGTCTTGGGGTTAGTAACCATGCAACAATTTATCACTCAGTGGGAATTTGTAGATAGACAGCCAATCACTTAATCCCTCCTTTAAACTAGGATAAATTAAAACTTATAACAATAGTCCATACAGGGATAGTGTAACCAAAACAGCCAAGGTCACCTCTAATGCTAGGTCACCCTACTCATGCTCCACTTGCACAACCTACGGGGTAGCACAATGCCTAGAGAAAATTTCCAAAAGACATGACTTTGGTAAAGGCATCAGCCAGGTTGAGCTTACCATCAATCTTGACTAGATCAAAGATTTTCTCAGACACAGCTTGCCTAAGAAAGTGATATCTGATGTTTATATGCTTAACCATTTTTCTATCACCTGATTTTCAGCTAGGTCTAAAGCACTTTGACTGTCACAATGAAGCATTACATTACCATGCATTAGGCCCATCTCAACAACAAGTCTATCCAACCAAATTGCCTCCTTTGCTGCTTCTGCTGCTACCACATACTCTGCTTTTGTAGTAGACTGTGCAACACACTTCTGCAAAGTGGATCTCCAACTAATGCACCCACCACCAAGTGTGAATACATACCTATTGTTGGACCTTTGCTTGTCCAGATCTTGTCCATAATCAGCATCTACATAGCCATCTAATGATGAAGCATTCATTGATCTTCCATCAAATAAGAGCCCATAGTCTAGTGTACCTCTCAAATACCTGAGAATCCACTTAACTGCTTCCCAATGTGTCCTTCCTGGATTTGACATATACCTACACACCTTACCCATTGCTAGTGCAAGATCAGGTCTAATGCAAGTCATTAAGTACATGAGACTCCCAACCGCCTTCTCATAAGGAATGTTAGCCATCAAACCCTTCTCCACGGCATCTATAGGACAACATGCTGCTGAAAGCTTGAAATGAGAAGCTAGAGGAGTACTTACTGGTTTATAGTTCTCCATGTTGAACCTAGCAATTACCTTCCTAGCATACTTACCCTATGTCAACCACAACTGACCAATGCCCAAGTTCCTCTTGATTTCCATGCCTAATATCCTTGTGGCCAACCCTAGATCCTTCATCCTAAACTCCAAACTCAAGAGCGCTTTGAGCTTGTTCACCTTAGATCTATCCTTGGAAGCTATCAACAGGTCATCCACATATAGTTCAAGACTAATAAAACCAAAGGTATTATTACTTTCTCGTTTCATGTACACACAAGGATCAAATAAACTCCTATTGAAACCTTGAGCGTGCATAAACACATCAAACCTCTGGTTCCATTGCCAAGGTGCTTGCTTCAATCCATACAAGGACTTCAGCAATTTGCATACCTTTTTCTCTTGGCCTTTCTTCACAAACCCCACAGGTTGTCTCATGAAGATCCTCTCATCCAAGGTACCATAAAGAAACGCTGTAACAACATCCATTTGATCTAAAGTAAGACCAAATAATGCAACAAGCAAGTCTTTTCTCCTATTGCAAAGTATTCCAAGGTATTGTGGAATACTTTGCAACAGGAGAAAAGACCTCATTGTAGTCCACCCCCTTCTCTTGAGTGAACTCCTTTGCTAATAACCTAGCCTTGTAGATCTTTGATCCCTCCTTAGGACCCTATTTCAACTTGTAGATCCACTTGCAATCTATCACTTGTTGATACTTAGGTAACCTAACTAGCTCCCAAGTCTTGTTATCACTCAAGGATTCCATTGCCCTCTCCATAGGACCACACTTCTCATCCTTTTCACTAGAAGAACATGCCTCCTTTTGGGATGAGGTTCACCTTCTTCCAAGACCAAAGCTTGAGCATCATCCACAAAAGTCAAGTCATCATCCAACAAATTTGTTGAATCAATCCACGTACCATATCTGTTTGAAGCTCAACTAGCACGTCTTGATGACCTCTTGGATGAACTCTCTGCTTGATCTCCATGTGTAGGTCTAATGTGAGACTGACCTAGCACATTTTTTGCTCACCAGCAACTACTTGCTCCACTTGTTCGTGCTCCTCAAGAACTTGCTCTGCTATAGGAGCACCTCCTTCCTCCTCATCACTTAAGTGATCAATCTCCCACTCAACTAGATCTAGGGTGGGAGACTTGCCTTTGTTAGTGTAGGGAGCTTGAGCATCTCCCCCTCCTTGAATGATATGGATTCATTAAAGTAAACATCCTTACTGACCACAACCTTACACGCTATTGGACCCCATAACTTAAAAGCTTTCACTCCACTTGCATAGCCAAGAAAAATAAATTTCTTTGACTTAGCATCCAACTTGGATCTATTCTCCTTAGGTGTGAGTTAATATGCATCACAACCAAATATCTTCAATCTATCATAATCAGTTGGTCGCTCATGCCTCAACTCATATGGTGTCTTGAATTTGATTGTAGAGGATGGAGAAATATTTACCACATATGTTGCTATGTTGACAGATTCTGCCCAAAACTCATGTAGTAACTTTGATGTGCTTAACAGACTCCATGCATGTTCCAACAATGTCTGGTTGAGCTGCTCAACTACACCGTTCTGCTGCGGAGTGTAAACTGTAGTAAGGTGGCAAGTTATCCCCTATTTTGTGCAGTATGCTTGAAACTCTCTAGAGACATACTCCCCGCCATTATCTGATCTTAGACACCTCACCTTCTCCCCAATTTGAGTCTCTACTTGGGTCTTCCACTTCTTGAAAGTGGCAAAGACTTCAGACGTGTAGTGCATTAAATAAATCCACACAAACCTCAAGTAGTCATCAATAAATGTTACATAGTAAATTTTTCCAAAGTGTGGGGGTGTAGGGGATGGTCCCCATACATCACTATGTACATACTCAAGTAGACCCTTGGAACTATGGGTCCCCACTCCAAAAACAGATCTGTTATGTTTTCCAAAGATGCATTGCTCACAAAATTCCAACTTCACAATCTTCAAGCCAGATAGTGAGCCATTTCTTTTCAAGACAGTCAAACTCTTCTCACTCAAATGACCTAGCCATGAATGCCACACAATTTTCATCCCATCCTAAGACCTAGTTACATTGGCATCACATTATATTAGACATCACATCACATTACATTACAATCTCCACACACTATAGTGCACTCCAATACAAATAGATTCTTTGGAAAGCTACCTTGCAAGATAACCTTTCCACCAAAAGTGACTTGAAGTACCCCATCACCAACACTCCATTGATGACCTTTGGGATGCAATAATCCAAGGGAAGTCAGGTTCTTCTTCATGTCAGGTATGAACCGAACATCATAGAACTTCCGCATAGCTCCATCAAACATTTGAATCCTCATGGATCCAATACCCTCAATCCGACAAGGTTGATCATTCCCCATTAGAACTGAACCATTCAATGTTGAAAGTGAATAGAAGAACTCCTTGATATAGCATATATGGTACAAGCAAGCACAATCTAGAATCCACTCATCATCCATACTAGGAGATGAGGCACAAAGTGCATACCCACAACATCACAAATCATACTGATCATCCAACAGATCAGTATCCTCCTCAGCATAAGCTATGTTTGCTAGAGCCTTCATCTACCTTACCTTTGCCCTTAGCTTTACACTCCTTCTTCACATGGCCTACTTTGCCACATCCCCAACAAGTCACATGTTCCTCTCCTTGGACTTGCCTCTAAACTTAGACCTGGACATGGCCTTGCTTTTCCCCTTATCACCATCATTAGTCCTCCATTGAGGTCTCCTATGTTGGATAACCAAAGCATTGCCTTGAGTAGAAGATGACATTGAGGTTGTAACAAGCTTTTGTTGCAAGTCATCTGTAAGTAGAGCTACTATCACCTCTTCAAAGATAATAGTCTTTTTCTCACGGTGCAACAAAACTCATGAAAGTGACTGATAGGAAGGTGGCAAGGAGCCCAACAAGTGCAGCACCTTCTGCTCCTCATTCAAGTCCTCTCCCAAGTTTTTCAAGTCTACTACTAGGTCACAAAATGCATCCACATGGTCTCTAATGTTGGTCCCTGGTTTCATCTTGAATGTGATTAGTTTGAGATTGGTGTACAATCTATTTGACAATTCATTCTGATGATACTTGCTCAGAAGTGCATCAAACAAGGAGGTACAATCAGAATGCTCTTTCACTTGCTTGATCACATGGGGCTAAAGGTGAAGCAAAACAGTATCCATGGCTTGTTCTTGCATATCATCCCAATCACTTTGTCTCACATCTTCAGGTTTCTCCCTCAAGAGCTTACCCAAACTAGTTGCCCTCAAAACTCCTTTCCCCTACCTTTCCCACAACAAGTAATCCATGCGGCCATCAAACTTGGGTCCACCAAGCTTTAAAGTACACATTTTGACTTTCTTCTGCTCCACAAGTACTATTGAGGCTATTGCTGCACTTAGAGACTCTCCTTGAGTCCCTGAACCTTCCACCTTAAAACTCCAATACCCAGAGGAGTGGGTCATAAGACAAAAATATTTTTACAGCAGCTTCTTCAAATACTCAAAGTCAACATCTAGTTGCATCAACTTGTAGCCCTAAAGACAAGTTTTTTCAACGCACTATACAGATTATTCATCCAAGTCTTGAGTCAAAAGTTATGACCTGAATTCCAAGGGGGAGTAAACCTTGGATTCTATACCACATCCATAAGTCTAAGACTTCTCCCTCACTGACTCTCTTCAGGTTCTACTTCTTGCTTGTCTTTATTGGTGCAACCACAAACCTTTAACTGAGGAGGAGTTCTGCCAGTATAATTATACAAAATTTGACTACGGGACTCTCTCAAGAAATTTGGATAAGGATTGTGCAGATCTTTAGACTGTCTAATAGTGAATAATCAGTAAGTAACCAGGTACATTCACAATAAGCAAAAAACAAGTACCTTCACCATCTAGTAGCTGCCATCTCCTCAAGATTTAAGCTCCTACCTTCCATATACTCCAACAAGAATTTGGTAGTATTGTGATGAAGAGTCTTCTATTGACTTCTAATTGTTCCTTCCACCAACTGGTTCTTTTTCATTCTAGGTCAATCTTCACCAGCTCCTCCTTCACCATGTCACGGCATAGGACTAACGACAAATTTGGTTTACAAACTACAAACTACAAACTCTACTGTTACCAAGCAGATATGACACTTTGTATCTAGATACGCTGGTTTCCTAGAGGTCATCCACTACCATTCTGTCACTAAAACAAGAGCTTGATTGTCAGAACAATTCAGATTGGTATTGCTCTGTGTTATCAATTTTTTCCACTTTGACATCTAAATCAATTTGCACCAACCTAATCTACTTCATGTGAAACATCTGCAATTGAGTTCAAAAAAGGGAATTTTCCAAGACATGAAACTAAAGTAGTTGTCAAAATAGAAGTGTGAACCTCTTAACCAAAACAAGAACAATCATAGATTGTCACAACAATTTGGAACAAGACCACACCAAGAAAGACTTGGAGACTATTTTTTCATGCTATGCTACATGACAGAGGCAATTACTACAGCTGTAGATACGAGCTTGTTCTTGACACCAGCTCCACCATTACTTACCAAATCTTGGTTGTCTTACTTGTTCTTGCTCAGCCCCTTCTACCTCCCTGTCCCCGTGGAGTCCTGATCTCTTTCTCATCTCCCCTTTGCCAACCTGCACTAGCTGCAACATTCATTCAATGGTTGCAACTCGAGTCCACTTAATACTCTATGTTCAACTTGGCAAGACATTCAGCTGCTCAATAGGAGACATGTGTAGGAAATTGGCATCCACTCAGACTGCTCTCCATCCTCTTCAGATGATCCGACTCAAGTCAGCACTGATGCCCCAAGTCAGCATAGCAATTTGCTGGGCACTAGCAAAGCTTCTGGCACATTTTCTGGTTCTGAACAGCAAGAGCTCTGTTGCTTCTATTAATTGAAGTTCAAGGCTCTGATACCATTTTGTTCAATAAACCTGATTAGTGCCACAAAAACATGCAGACTACAAGCAAGTTCACACATTAGACAAAAGTATGTGGTTCACCTTGATGCAAGGCTACATCCATGGGAAGCATCAAGAACCAAATTTACTAACTTGGGCTCCTATACCTCTGCCAGTCCAGTCCTCCGACACTCTCTCATTCCACTCTCACCCTCAAATTGCAAGTGAGCCACACTCTCCAAATACAAGGAACCCTAAGGCATAAGAGTAAAACCTAACCATTATGAACTTCATGAATTTCCTATTTGTATGGCTTTGGAGGAAAAGAGTGAGCTAATCTATCCCTTCCTCCTGTTATGTCTTCCCTTTTAGCTTCTTTACTTGAAACCTCAGTTCATGGATCTTGGTGCTCATAGCTCTCCCTTTGGCTTCCTCATGGAGTAGCTCCACAAACTAAGTACAAACTTCTTTCACTTGTTGCTCTTCCTTCTTCTTCTTCAATCTGCAATCATCTTGCCCAAAATTCATCATCCAAGATCTTGTGTATGAACTTTTGTTTGTTCTCCTTCTCCATGACCAAAGTCAGTTCCTTTGCTTGGGCTTCCAATTGCACTACCACCTCCTTCTTGTACTCAAGCATTTGAAGGTCTCAGATAGCATTCCAAACTATGGTATCATTGAGCTCTTGGCATAGGCTACACCTCCTCATCTTTGGCTCATACTTGGTCTTCATAATTTAGCTACATCTCCTCCTTGTCTATGCATAGCTTCCACAATTTGAGTTGTACTCTGCTCAATTCCTTCTCTTAGCTTTGTTGCACTAAAGTAAGGGAGTGTTCTTCTTCTTTGTCTCCTCAAACAATTCTTGCATCAAGGAGTTCACCTTCTTGGCTTTGTCCTTGAAAAAATCTTGGGCTTGGTTGACTTCTTCTTAGAGTTTTTCTTCCTTTGCTTTCTTTGTGTAGATCTCCTTGTGCATCCGCCGCACTAAGGTAGCGTAAACTACAATTTATGGACATTCTTGTTGGTACTATGGTAGTAGGAGTTCCATCAGCTATAAATGAATGACAAAGTATGCTCCCTTCTTCCCTAAAACCTAGATGGTGGTGGATTGGTTGACTTCTTCTTCCTTCTCTTATTCAACAATGACTTTTGGAAAAATGTCTTTGATCTCATGTATAGTTTTTTGGAAGAAGGACTTTGACCGTGTACCATATCTTTTGGTTAAGTGCCACTTTGGAGTAGTAAGTCCATGGAAGACAAAGTCAAAGTAGAATTTAGGGGTAAACTTGACACATGTCAAAAACTTAATTAGTTTGTTACAATGAGGATAAAATAGAATTAGAATCTTGAGCAAGTAATTAGCATAAGAATGGATCCCAAGTGAATGATGTAGGATTAGATAAATAGCTACCTAGAAATCCATGTAGTCATTAAGTGCCTTCATGGCAAAGGTAGCTCCTCTTAGTATATTTTAGGGTAAAGATATTTTAGCATGGAGGAAGAGTGAAGAAATACTTTAAGTGTAGTACAATTCCTTGGCCTTTTTTTTTATAGTTCTAGGCCAAGATTTCAAAATTGTAATTTCTCCTAGAGTAAAAGACAAGTAGTAGTTGTGATTGGTGATGGTTGCATAGTTACTTCTTAATTATGCTTAGGATTAGATCAGTAGGTAGGATTAGCAACAAGTGGAGTAGATGTAATTAGAAGATCTCCATCACACTTAGCCGCTGATCATCTTCATCTCAAGAATTAGGAAATTGTACAAATGGGTTGTGACCCAAGGAAGCTATGTCCACTTCTTTTATAATAGATATGACAACCCAATGTCTACATACTAATAGTATAATGAGAAAGAACAAGTTTTTCCTATGAGGATACGATTTGGGAATGGCTAGGCATGAAGGAAACACTGTCACAAGTTCTTTATTGTTACATCTTTACTTTCTTGGGCAAGACAATTCATAAAAGTGGGTATTACACCCCATAATAGCACAATACAGAAAAGAAATCAAACACTCAGATCATATTCACAAAAGATATCCTATCAACTTGGCTCCTAAAGTGATGGCTTAGTCTTTAATGGAGATCATCAGCCCCAAAGGTCTATATGCTTCCAATTACCTATACCATGCATACCACATTGCAAATGAGAACATGCTACTCTCTCCAAAAGTCATTCCTCACCGCTATACTATAAGTTTGTAAGTAGTTGGGTTTTTAAATACATGTGGTACTTCACAATGCTCATAGCCCTTGTGGCCAATCAACACATCACTCTAATCCTTCTTGCACCTTAGCATGTGCATTCCTACTTTGAGTTCCTCACCACTACTCCACAAAAAATTACAAAAAATGCACAATACTAACATTGACATGTTAAGGATCATAAAGGTCCTTATTTTACTATTCTCAATAAAAAATCCGATTCATATATACACAAACAATTGCAAATTGACCATACACACAAATGTGGATAACAAAATGATGAAGCTTAGTGTTTTGAACAAGCATGAGCTAAACTGAACTCATATTATGTTGGGATGAATGGCCTTATACCTTATGCTACAACAGATGGGGCATACCCATGGCTGTGTGATGCCATTATCACCAAATAAGCTGTAAACCAATTGATACTAACCCTAATGTAAGTACTAAATCTTACCAAATTAATGATGCGAGCCACTTACAAGGAGCACACACTATATACTCTACTATTTACAAACTTCTAGTAAGTCATTGGAAGAATGGTCCCAGGGACATGGCACTAGAAAAATTGTCCTACTATACATGACCATCATCCTTCCTAACATTATATACATGCTGTTCACTGGATTGGTGCGTCTCCCATTGACATCATGTCCTTGTTGGCAGGCCATCATGGTGATGCTTGACTACAATGGTCTCCCACCATGATGCGGTATGACTCCAATGACTTTATGATTTTGATTGTTGGATGACTCTTATGATCAGACTACTCCAAGGGTCATGTTGTAACAATGACACCTTGAGGATGTAACTTAGTTTATAGATGTCCATGTGTATTGATATAAGCAATCTCTACTTCCCTAACCCACTTGGCTTCCTTGATGCATCTTTGGATCAGTTCATCAACATGCTCCCAATATTCTTCCATCTTTTGGTTGACCATGGTTAAGATGTTGTCAAATATGTCATTGGTATGTTTTGCAACTTCTTGTCCAATTTGGTGAATTACTCAATCAAATACCTCTTTTTCTCTAAAGCATGTATCTTCAATTTCAACTCCCGGAGCTTCACATGATGAACTTGGGTCAATGCCACCACTCCTACTTGAGTCTTTAGCTAGTTCACGTTATCCTCTACTATTGTGATCACCCGTATCCGCTCCTTGTCCAAAGTATCTAGGATGGATTGCACCTCCATATCTTGCTTGATCTGCTCATGGTCCTCATGGCCACTGATGATTGTGGTCAAATCCTCAATGTGCATCCGGGCGTTTTTAACCTCTATAGTGAAGCTTACTTGTCCTTGGTGCTCTGTTGTGGAGAACCTTTAGTTCTTGTTTGAGAGGCACCACCTCCTCATCTCTAGTGCTGAACTGCTCTTTATGCTTCTTCTTCATCTCCTCTCCACGACACTCAGACCCCTTTCAAGGGTTAACTAATTGGAAGTTGCATTGCTGAAAGCATGCATGAAAGCATGAATGCATACCCAATTCCGCTATTGTTAATCTGTCTTAATGCGACCACTACTCTTCCCCCGTATTTTTTCTTTGATTCAACGCGTACAAGTGATACACCAGGAAAGTACTAATAATGTTATTTCTATCACCAATTTACTAGTTTCCGTCAAACTTTCAACGGATCTAACCCACTCTACTCGTATGGAAGCCTTAATGAACCATGCTTTCGCGCTGTCGTATGGTTTGCTCATTCGTTCACGGGTGTCAATTTGGAGAGGACTTTCCAGATATTTGTTTTTGCTACTCATACTCAGTTAAATGTCAACTGCGAGAACAAATCAAAGGATGTATATTTAATATCCAGATGTCATCGCCGGTAACAATGTTAATCAAGATTTTGTATCCAACAAACGCTTAGTTTGGCTATTAAACTATACTTATCTGAATCTGAAGGTCACCCTCCTGTAGTGTTCTTCATTGTTCAAAGCTCAATGGTATGTTGATATTATCTGGTGTAGTGCACCTGAGTGTGATCGAGATCTCAATCATCTACTAAATCTTGGTGTTGAACCGGAAATCACCCACGTTTTGTGTTATTCGTTGTTAAAAGCGCAATGCCATGTGGACGTTATGTGTGCGCGTTGGTGCTTGAAGTGAATTTAGATTATTGTGTCTCTGATCTACCGAATCTTGGTGTTGAATAGGAAGTCACCTGTTCAGTTGTTTTTCGTTGTTCAAAGCTCCATCGAGTGTGAGTATTATAATCTGGGCACTGGAGTCAAATCGTGAATTTACTTTATGTTTCATCCCACGAATCTTGGAGTTAAATCGGAAGTTATTATCCTCTGATGTTCCTTTTTCTAACCGAAGGTCGATGATAGGGTTTAGGGTCATCATTATATCAATGATTTATTTGTGTTGTTTGACATATGAATATCTTGAAATAAAGTATTTTAGGATATTTTTATAATAATAATAAAAATATGATAATATTAATTGTATTCTATCAGATAGTAATAAATCCAATTATATAATTTATATTTTCATGTCATATTCAAATAAAGAACTGAAAATAATTCTGAATTTTTAACGTTTATAAAATCCAGATCTGTGATTGAGTTTACAACTATGTATATACACAATACCATGGTTTTCATTGCATGCTTTAGGTTGCTTATCTGGAGTGGAATAAGATATATCTATAATTACTCAAGCCAGATTTTTTTTTTCAATAACTGCATAACCAAGAAGGGAACTATAATATGTGGCACGTTATTCTTTCGATAAATTGCTACTATAGCATCGAATAATTAGCTATTTTGGATGATTAATATAGATTTCAACAATCGCAATCCCATAAGATTATTAGAAAATATTCATAAAATTGATCATACAAAGAAAAGGTATGAACTCGAGATCATCTTCGTCGGCACTAATTTACATTCAAATATGTAAAGGATAACTCGTGTTGACTCACATGGAAGAGACACAATTTGAATTATAATATATATATGTAATATCATTCTTTAAGGATCAGTTCGAAAAATTAAGTATAAAGTTGAGGAATTATCACAGATCCAATTGAGAGCTTCTCTTATTGGTAAAATTCTGATAAAAGAAGATAGGTTTTCCATACATATATTTAATTTGGATTTTCTTGGGCTACTTTAGAAACAATCATCCATGTCACAATTTTAGTTCTTAATTATAGTGATAGAGATTTAAATGCTTTGACAAAAATTGGAATAAAACTAGTATTCTAGAGATTTAAATTCAGAATATAAGATTTAGATTGAAAATGAATGTAACTAATAAATTTGTTGATCTCCAAGAGGTGCGTATAATATTTTCAAGACTTTGCTAAAGTCTAAAATCTTATTTCTTCCTAGAAATATTATCATATAATATTGACAAACCAAAAACTTCAGATGATTTGAAATGAATTTAGATGACTTGTTATAAACAAAAGAGAAACTTTAAATTGTCTTGATATCATGCATATGCCGTGAGAAAATATATTGCAAAACACCTTCATTCTACATTTTATACATATAACCTACTACAATTCATTCACTATATATTGGATAGAAATTTACAAAATAGACAACAGTCAACTTATGCTGAATTCAAAAGTCCCTTACTAAGAAAAAGGCAATCGAGTAGAAAACATGAAGGATGGGAAAACCCCATCAAGCCGTACAAGGGTGAGACAAAATAGGTAAAATGGAGCTAAGCCCTAACAATGTCGATATGAGAAATCTGCCCTACAACACCTAAGAAATCTAAGTTATGCAAGTCGTATGGTCTACAAACAATTGGAGCATCCAAAGAAGTATCACCTAATGTGATTTCTCTCCTATGGATTGTACAAGCCACTGCACTCTATAGAACCATATACACACATTGTCTAAAATATGCTGCAAAGTATAAGAGTGAGAGTGGTACCTCTTGGTGCCTAACATGATAAGCTCTCATGCACTCCTTGTGTGTCAAATGTCAAGTCCATTGCTCCACATAACTCCAAGGTTAGAGATGTCAAGTCCATTGCTCCACATACTCCAAGGTTAGAGGAACAAAAAGGTAGCCTTGCTGTATGCCCCTATACTTGGAGACCTTACGAGCTGCTGTTGCTGCACTTGCTGCCCATCCAAGGGGATGGGTAATGACTCCCTCCAAAACTATATCACGCATAGGGTCTGTAACCATGACATATGCTATTGTCACTTAATCATCTTAGGCAAAGTATAAGTCTACCCTAACACGTGTTGTCTACAAAGGATACAAATGCTCCTTCCAAGCCAAGTATCCACTCTCTTGTGCTGTAGAAAACACTATGTCCCTAATAGCATCATGGGTAGCCATCCTTTGTCCTCCAGAAGGACATCATGTCATATGGACCTCTGTTGTATCTAGTGTAGAATCACACTTACAAATGAATAATGAAGATGCAGATAGGTGGACCAAATCTAGGAAAAACCTCATCACTATAGAGAAAGTAGTTGGTGCGAGTTGAAATGCCTTAATGCATGATCGAGCTAGGATCCAAGACGCTACACCCTTGCCAAAGCAAGAGCAAAGATGTGCTCTAGTGGCCTAAGGAATGGACAAGTCAACTAAGAGAGAATGTAGCATATGCTCATACTATTGCTCCGTCAAGGAAGACTATAAAACTCTAGTCCAATTTGACAATAGTGAAGTAAAAGATGGAAATTCCTCGCGTGCCCATTGGGATAGACTATCTCTCTTCTGCCTCAATAACATCTGGAGAGACAAGGATCCCTCCTCCACCTCTATCACATAAGTCTCCAAAATTTGTCTATCAACAACCACAAAATGAGAGGAAAGTAGGGATGCCAAGAGAGCCCAACTACCCAAGAATGCTATAGGTGCAATTTCTCCTTAGATAGCAGCCAACCCCTCCACACAAGATTAGCAAAGCCATTTATCTACATGCAAAATCCTTTGTCACACTAAAATGTCCTTGGTTCAATAATATTACCAACAACTCCCATAATCCTCCTATCAAAGGCTCTCAGACATGGTGGGAAGGACAAGGAGTGGAGAATTGGGCATAGGAGGTAAGTTGGTTGACAAGCAATACTAGAGTAGAGTATATCAAATGCCACCTATAGATCTACGATTAATGAAAGGTCATTTACGTGGAGAACATCCTCTACAAGAGCAAGTCTTAAGAAGCGTGTGACAAAATCCTCAGATCCTAATAGCACTCCAAGAACACATAGTCCATATGTAGATGTGATAAACTCCTGTGGAAGCTCAAGGTGGAGAGGAATACCTTAAGGAGACCATGCCTTGAACTTTGACACCTTGACTTTCAAGTCTACTATATGTAGATTGATAGTCTAGTGGTCAACGGCATGCCTAATCTGATCTACATGGTCACAATGTGTGTATCATTTTCCAAGGAGGGAAATACACAACCTGGCATGGCCAAAATAGTAGATAAGAGAGTTCTAAAGTGAGCCATGGAAAATAAGGGTCCCCCTAATGGATCTCCCTGACATGTACCAACAGTTGACTCCAAGATGGTGACTCCCTCATGTGAACAACCATGTTGGTAGTAAAGGGAAATAGGAGAGCTATAAAAAGACTACACAAAAGGAATAAGACTTGCCAAGGATCCACCAGCCTCCCTAAGCTTCTGAAGATGGATTCCCATGAGATGCTATTAAAAACATTCTTAACATTCACCTATAGGACAACACACTCCATATATATATCTAGGAGTGTCCTAATGCTTAGAGATATAACATCACATTCTCCAAGTGTACTACTCCAAATTGATGTGGATTGAGATGTTGTCATAAGTGATAATGATGTTGAAAGACGATGGTGTGTCTGACCACATGCAAAAAGATTTCTCCAATAAAAATTGGTCTAATGCCCCTTGTGTCCTTCTCTACCGTGAGAAGTTGACTAACATCTAACATTCAACTAATAAACATAGGAATGTCTCCTCTAGCTATTGCTGCAACCACTTAAAAGAACTCGATAAAACCACTAAAAGGATCATATGCTTGAAATTAATCTCTAAGGTGCTCATATACCATCCTTGAAAAGCCTCCTAAGGAAAGGCAAGGGGCAATGCACAATGCTTGTGCAAAAAGTGACCTATCAAGACCTAAAGACTGCTCAAGTTGCTAATCTATGACCTCTAATGATAATCCTTCTCTTGCCATAAGATGTAGTGAGTGTAGAGAAAAGATAGTCTCATCAATAGGACTAGCCATCAACAAAGGGTGTAGTGCTCATGCTACTCTACTAAACTCTCCCACTTGACCCAATGTCCTACACCATCGTAATTGAGTGGATTTTGTGGTATCCTCTAGCAAAACTTATCTCCTAAAATGTGCAGCTCCAATAAACTCCTCCTAAAGGGCTGCCCAATCCCTCGCTCAGAATTGATGAAATCTAGCAACCACCTCTCTAAGCCCCAGACGTCTCCCTCTAGCATAACGAAGATACCATCAAGAGAGTAAGAGTAATACAAACCATGCTAACTCGTCCAAGGGATCATATGCCAAACTATCAAGTGGTAGACAAAAGCATATCTAACCTCATCATGGAGTGTACGGGGTAGCCTTTGGAATGGACATGGAAAACTAATCTCAAATAACTCCAAAATGAAACCCCCTTGAGAAGCTAACCACTCCCGTGACTCGATCTGCATCCTTGGAATGGTCAACAACAAAGGTATAAAGAAAGTGTGTGTAATCTTGAGTGTCACTGTTATTGATGTGATCGCTCATCCCATGTGAGCATCCAAAGTGGTCCAATCATAGTCCTTGTGTATCTTTCCCACATGGGTCTTTACTCCTTGCAAGGTAAAGTGTAGATGATACATCAGACATGGTATATCCCGAGTTGCTTTAGGCCGCCTCACATGGGAATGTGTAGCCATAGCTAGCACAAGAATAATGATGCTCGAATAATGAACACATGATGCTCTTTTCCATATCTCCCTATATTTATGAAACCACAACTCCGATCCCAACTCACATAAGAAAATACAATCTCCTTAGACTTTGAAAGCTATAACCTCTCATAACTTTCAATTGTGATTTGAAAATTTTCAAATTAAATTCACATGGAACTCAATCATAAAAACCAAGAGATTAGAAAAAAAAAAAAAGTCTCGACCCATCACTTTCATCTCGTAATGATCATTCTAAATGCTAAAAAACCTAAAATCACTCTAACTTCCTACTCAATTTTTCATAATCTTCAATAGAAGTAACAATTGAACCACAATTGAAAAAAAAATAGAATTGACTATTCACTCAAGTGATACATGCTAGAGAGCACACCGAAAATATATATCTTTTTTCTCCCATCTCTCCCTCTCCTCTCCCTCAACTCCCCAATATAAATTAGAAGTATCCAGAACTTCCCTGTATAAGTTAGAAGTATCTAAGCAGCTTATCTCTATGAAGTTTCTTAATGGTGTCGTAGACGAAGTAGACATTTTGACATCGTGTGCTAATCATTAGAACTCAATGCAGTCAGATTTAGGTTCTTGTATGGTCCTGTCTTAACGGATCGTTCCAGTGGTGGTACTCGTTGGGGAATGGTATGTCCTCTACTCCAAGCTTCCGGCACAGCACTTGAAAGATTCTGCTCCGATGCATGCACCAAAATGCAGAAAGTCATATTGTACGCTCCCTGTTTTGTGCCACTTCCTGGTTTTGAACAGCTTTTGTCACAAAATCAGAGACCTTAATGACACGAGTTTGCTTTTTTGTTTAGCACAAAACATCGATTGCACCGCTGTTCATTCATTTACTAAATTCTGGAGACCTTGCATCGGCACTATTCTTTGCTTTATGAGAAGTGAAATCCTGCAGATCTTGTGTGCGCCTACAAGTCGTCAGGTACGGGCAGTTGATATTTCAAATACAAGTCTCTCAACAGTAAGCTAAGAGCTTCTCTAGGGCTGAATCTCTGCTTGTTGCGCTCAGCACTTTTGAACTTCAACACTCTGGCAACTTGCCGCATGATAGTCAGATTGGTATGTTGGAACTACAAGCTAGTCTCTCACACGGGATTCGTGGAGATAGATATCTGTCTGGAAATGTTCAAGAACATGTCAGATGTGAGGATTTTAACTCGAATAAACGATTTTTTATAAAGTGACG
Source organism: Lunularia cruciata (assembly GCA_948567375.1). NCBI lineage: Eukaryota > Viridiplantae > Streptophyta > Marchantiopsida > Lunulariales > Lunulariaceae > Lunularia > Lunularia cruciata. Next base: position 43,286,218 of record OX419762.1, on the reverse strand, counting down.
CTTTGACAATTGTGCAAGTAGATTCGGGGCAGATTTTATTGGCATAATAGGTGTTATCTGGGAAAAACTGATTCAGAACGTACGTGGGGAAGTAGAGGTCTGACATTGAGGTGCATGAACCTACTGCAGAGAGAAATAGTAATGTGGGTCCATGATACGTACACCTGCAGGTCAAAAGGGGTACAAATACTCGATGTTGAGAGCAACCCGATGTGGGTGAAAAGGACAGCCCGTGAGAATAGTCAAGACAGTACTTGTTGTCAGTGAGTGTGGCAGTGGCCTCCGGATTGAAGTGAGTTTGAGTGACAGGCCAACTGTTGTAGCTTACCATTTCTTCCTAGGAGGATCTGACCAAGCCAACATTGACGTAGATTCCCAAGCGGGAATTCGAGATCTTGCCTAGGGTTTTAGCATCCTGCCGAAAATCGGTAGGAGCTTTCTTCATGTCACCTGATCAGTCTATCCAAATGCAATCAGCAAAGTGGGTGCTAGAAGAATTGAATTATGTATTGAAGAATTTATTATCAATCAACAGGGTCAGGCACGGCTGTCTGTTCGGTGTTATAATAGTCTTCCTTTCATGACACTGTAGGTCTATGTTGGGTGTTCCGATTTGTGATGACATTGTCAAAGTCGATTGTTACTGCATGGTTATTAAACTTCTTGGTTCCCACGTCCACCATGTAGATTCACCATGTAGGAAGGAGCCGGGGAAACCTAAACACTTACATCAATTTACGGTTGTCTGCAGCCAAGATGAGTCATTCGGATAGAATTCACGATGAGGATAGTGGGAGAATTCGGCGCCTTCGCACCGATGATTTGGGTGAGAGTGGAACCATTGCTAGAACTGGGTTGGCTCCTGAAGACAGATCCTTGGTCCACTCTGTGGGAATTCCACCCACCCCGAATGTGGGAACCCAACTTCGAACCACAGTGAAAGAAACATTCTTTGCTGATGATCCCATGCGCCAATTCAAAGGTCAGACTGGGAAGAAGAGATGGTTTATGGCTCTTTCTTACATCTTCCCAATTATCGACTGGCTCCCCAAATACAAGCGGAGTTGGAGTTACCTGAGGGGCGACATAATAGCTGGACTCACCATCGCTAGCCTAGCTATACCGCAGGTAATTTTTTCTCCTATGCTTACGAGATTAGAGAACTTCCGGAATGTGAGAAATTTGAAACATAGCTTCATCCTGCACATCATCAGACTTTTGGCGCCTGAATTTAGTTTGGTTCGGACAATAAGCTATTCTGCGCACTTCTGCAGGATCTTGGATACGCAAAGTTGGCAAACTTGGATCCCATCCACGGTCTATGTAAGTCTTTCTTTCCACCTTACTCGCCAAAAATATGTGATTGCACGTAACTGCACAGGCTCAGACTGTCTCCATGCGTTCTACGTGTGGTGCTCTTAATGGGTTGTTACATGCAACAGATTCGAGCTTTGTGCCACCTCTAGTCTACTCAGCGCTAGGAAGTTCCAAGGATATTGCCATCGGGCCTGTCGCGGTGGTATCGATTCTGTTAGGTCAATTACTGAAAGATGAGATCGACCCGAAAAAGGAAAAGGAGGCTTATCTCCGGCTTGCACTTACGGCGACATTCTTTGCAGGAGTTGTGCAGGCAGGGCTCGGACTCTTCAGGTTTGTAAAAGAGTGCAGGCATGGAGGCAGTTTAGAATCTACTTTCTCACTGCTCACGAATTCAGCAATGAATAAATTAGGGGAGATGTATTGCGCCTTAATGTTACTCGTGAAATTTACAGACTTGGATTCATTATCGATTTCCTCTCTCATGCGGCAATCATTGGATTCATGGCTGGAGCTGCAACTACGATTGCTCTTCAGCAATTGAAAGGACTTCTTGGTATCACAAGCTTCACCACCAACACTGATATCGTGTCGGTGATGAGATCAGTATGGACGAATATTGACGAGGTACATATTATCATCTCACGTTAACTCCAAGTTCTACAGCATCGATATGTATTTCCTACAGTACAACGTTTCTCATTTTGGTTGCAACAAGATCCAGAGATCTTCGAACATTTTTCACTGAATGCGCTCTTTATGTGTTCTATTTCTCCGCAGTGGAACTGGCAGACGATTTGCATCGGGGTATTTTTCCTCATCTTTCTAATTAGTACGAAACAAATTGTAAGTTTTACGCCTTACCTTCCAGTCACTGCCTACTTTCACACTCGGATTGTTTCAAACTGTTACGTCGGCAGATGGTCAACCTATGTCGTATTGAGCTCTGGTAGACATCAGACATCCCCGTAGTACATCTAATTGCAATATCCTCACCTTACAGATGTGTTTTCTTGCAACAGGCCAAATGGAAGAAGAAACTCTTCTGGATTGCAGCTATCGCACCTTTGACATCCGTGATATTGTCAACTCTTTTCGTGTACGTAACTCGTCTCGACAAACATGGGGTTAAAATTGTCAATCATATCGATGAGGGGGTTAACCCAGCTTCCTTCAAAAGAATTTTCTGGACCGGCCCCTATTTAGCGAAGGGATTCCAAATTGGTCTTGTCGCCGGTCTCATTGCCCTCACGGTAAAGTGCAAAATTCATGATCTCAACCTTAACGCGCAATTAGGGACCGCATATCCAATTGTGTAGATTTGAACTTGATGGCTTCGGTTTGGCTCAAACCGATAGGGTTTGAGCCAAACCTCGTTAATAAAAGGACAGTAACTCATAGCGTTATCGTCAACATACAAATTACAGGAGGCGGTAGCTATTGGGAGGACATTCGCAGCTTTGAAAGACTACCATATTGATGGCAATAAGGAGATGATTGCCATCGGCGCAATGAACATTGCTGGATCTTGGACTTCATGCTACGTGGCAACGGGTAGGAATTCGATAGAGATGCCCAAAGCTAACGGTTTAGTGATACTGCATAACTAAAGACAGACGGTGATACTTGGATGTATATCTACTACTTTTTGATCGAATACAATTGGTGTGGATCGTCCTAATGTGTGGAATAATTCCGTGAATCTGCAGGGTCTTTCTCTCGATCAGCAGTCAATTTCCAATCCGGGTGTCGGACAGCTTTGACGAACATTGTTATGGCAATTGTGGTTCTCTTCACTCTGCTATTTTTGACACCGTTGTTTCACTACACTCCAAATTGCATCTTGTCAGCCATTATTATATCCGCCGTGCTGAACCTGATTGATTTCAAGGCCGCTCATCTTGTTTGGAAGACGGATAAAGTCGATTTCCTCGTCCTGGCTGGAGCGTTCTTCGGTGTCTTCTTTGTTTCCGTCGAGATCGGTCTCCTCGTCGCGGTAAGTCACTATCAACTAGAATTTCACTTAGTTGTTTATCCCTCTCATCTCCTTGTTTCTCATGTACGCTAATGCTCCTTGTTTCTCATGTATGCTAATGCACCTAGTTTCTATACTGGATATCAAGAAGCTGCATATATCCAGTTCCCACACTCATCCTAGTATTCTGAGGTTCGATTTTCCTCTGGGTTTACTACAGGTCATCATATCTTTCGCGAAAATCCTTCTCCACGTTACCAGACCGCACACAGCCCTGCTCGGTAACATACCCGGCACGAGTGTGTATCGAAACATAGAGCAGTACCCCAGCGCAACCACCGAACCCGGCATCGTTATTGTCCGAGTGGATGCAGCTATATATTTCTCCAACTCTAACTACATCCGTGAAAGGTTCAAAGCTTTAATCTACCTCTGTGCATTTGGATATAACCATTGTAAAACGATGTTCAGATGTTTCAAAGTATTTATTACTACGTACACATATGCTCACATTGCTTCCTTTTGAGTCTTGCAGAATTCTGAGGTACGTCAACGAAGCTGAAGACGAAATTGCAGCAACAAACGGAGTTCCCCTTCAGTTTTTGATTGTTGAAATGGCTCGTAAGTTCCGCCTTCCAAATACTTCTACATTGATTTGAACTTCTCATCCAGAACATTAGACACTGCTGCACGTCCAATATATACCTTCACAGCAGTTATGCATTACAGGAGTTCTTCGCCATTGACATAATGGCTATATTTGTTTTGCAGCTGTGATGAGTATTGACACTGCGGGGATCCATGCCTTCGAGGAATTACACAAGGCTCTGAAGAAACGAGGAATTCAGGCACGACAAACCTTGTTTTCACCCACTTTGAATATTCAAATGAACAACTCTCTTTTACAGCAGTATTAGTAAACAAGCATCAGATTCCAATCTTCGACTTTCACGTAGCATCAAGATAAAGATACAATCAATGAAGTAAACTCTCTGTGAATTTCAGACTCCGGACTTGTGTTGTTTTGTCCCATGAGCCACTCAAACATTTGTGAACTGTTAAAGTAGCTAGTTTATTAGGTTGACCACTTTCTCATGTCCAAGGGTGTTGGTTTCACATGATTCAGTTGACAATTTCGAACCCAGTGGGAAGGGTGATTACGACCTTCAGAGATGGAGGATTTGTCGAGCTTCTCGGACAAGAGTGGTTTTTCCTGTCTGTTGCAGAGGGAGTACAAGTTTGCTCTATTATCATCAAGAGAAATTTGCACGCTTTGAAGGAAGGAGCTGACAATAACGTATAAGCGTCCTTACTCGCACGTGTAAAGTGTTGTTACTAGATATTCTAGGCCATGGCTAATCCTGATCAACACAGTATGTTCAAACCATGGAAGAAAGCAACCCTTAGCCATAAGTCATCTCACGATCAGAAAATGTAGCAAGTTGTACTCCCATTTGTTTAGGAAGGTTTGAAGGACATGGAATGTGTATCATGTCCAAACGTTTACAAGAGAGGTCGATGTGATGGGAGATTCCCATAACTGGGCTGTATATTTAGTAGCGTTTACAGTAATATTGTTTAACGCACTGTGGTAGAATAACGTTCGATTCATCATTTTCATTGCACAGAAATGTAACGCGAATCGTGCATTATGAGCCGACCCTGATACGAGATAACTCTAATAAATACTGTTGATTCTATAGCTATCTGTAGAATTTCCAGTGAAAGCTCACATACATCGGTGGGTGCACCAGCTACAGGGTATATTACTTGGCTCCCTGTTCATAGATGTCCATTGTAAGAGAAGTCAAGCGCAATCCAAACGTACCAATAGTTACATCTAAGGTTTCCCTTGATCAATACCTGATAATTCGAGTTTGTACTTAATGTTGAGCGACGTTCCTCTGCTTCGGATACTATTTTGGAAATGTTTCGCCATGATATACATGCGTATGCGTATATATGCGGGATGTAACATGAGGAGTAGAATCGGTGTGGAAAGTGAGTATATTCACTCATGGCCAACAAAAAGTTGATCGAGTCTCTGCTATTCGTATCTAAAGTCAGATCCTTCGATATCTATCTTCAATGGTCAGATAACGAACGCATGTAGTGCTGCATCAGTAGACCTTTGTTAAGTAAGAAATATTTGACTGAACAAGCGACCTCTGAATTGGAGTAAACTTCCTGAGCAACCGTTAGTGAAATCTTAGTCCAACTAAGAAGGTATTTAATGTTGTGATCAGATATTATAGCGGAGACTGTTGTTAAGTCGAAAGTGTTTGAGTGAACAAGCGACCTGTGAACTGGAAATACCTCCCCGCGCGATCGGGAGTGAAAATGTTGTGCATTCAACTATACTTGCAAACAATGAATAAAAGTGTTAAAGGGAAACTTTAGATCTCACTATGAGTAGCTGTGGTTTACTTTCGATATCTATTTACAACGACCTAAGGACACTAATCTGTAATTGATACATCTTCTCAATGCATTCTGTGCAGATAATTATATTTTCATTACCATATTTAATCCCAGATGCTCAAAAGTAACAAACAGAACAAAATCTGCATGCCCGACTTCCTCTAAAATTAGACGGCCTACCACTTGTTTTGAGTTGTCATTAGCTTTGATGTAGAATTATAGTTCCATGTCGGCTGTTCAGATGCGTATGGTTCTCATACTTGCAGTGCTGTCTAAAGCGAACGCTATCCTTTTCAATGTTGTTGGATGAAATTTCCTCCGTCATAGATGCGTCGCCAGTCACGCCAATCCAAGGCAAGGTGCATGCACCTAAAGCAAAGTATGAATTCATACTTTGCTTTATGTGTCGGATTCATACCGTACATTTGCTCAATGAGCTAACCTGAATGAGTCGGGTTTGCTGAGCTCTTAAGAATGAGATTACAGCCGGTTGGACATTAATATTGAGCCTCGACCTCGGTCTGGGGTGCAGTTTCAGTTAAGTCCACCAATGCAGTACGATTTTTGCACATGATAGAATCTAGCCGAAAAGTGAAGGAATTGCAGTATTGGTTCAGTGTTGAAAGATATCTAGATCCGTTCCGATTAAGCAAGCTGGTGGGCCAGCTCGACTAAGTTCATGCACTGAGAGATCAACAACGGAAATTGATCTGAAACTTACTTTATGCAAATTCCTTTTGTCTTGAAAATGGGCACCAGGAAAGCAGGCACCAACTGGCCCAGTCGATTAAGGATGATGGGGAAGCTGGAGTCAACCGAAAGCTCCGTACTGATGACTTGGGTTCGAGTGTTATCATCCCGAGCAATGGGGTGAACCAGGAAGACCGATCGCTTGTTCACTCAGTGAGAGTTCCTCCAACACCTAGTCAGAGACACGCTGCTGACGATCCCTTGCATCCGTTTGAGGGGCACACTGGAAAGAAGAACACTTCTTGGGTAATGCTTACATCTTTTACAATTCTCGACAGGCCCCCAAGTATAAGCACAGTTACCTGAAGGTTGAAAATATCGCTGGACTCACAATAGCAAGCCCTGCAATACCCCACGTATCTCGTCGTACTGTCTGTTCGATCCTCGAGAAATGTTTATATCTCCCATTCCTAAACAAGTTGGGACCCGGCCCAAGTGCAACGTATCTGGTCCCAGTGTGTATTTTGTTTCCTTTGCTTTCTAAACTTGGTATCTTTCCCCAGAGTTGACCTTGTCTGTGCTTTTGTAGGATCTTGGATACGGAACGTTGGTGACCATGGACTCCATTAATGGTCTTTGTAAGTGCTCGAACACTCCCCGGACACCCCGTATTTTTCAGTTCACAGGTGCAAATTAGGAGAGTTCGAAAGATTCCTGTCATGATTAATAAGCATGCATTGAATTAAGAATTTGAAACTTTACAATCAAGGTATTGTGCTGCTGCGCTTTAGGCGTGGGCCGATTCCAGCTTCGTGCCACCTCTAGTCTACGCAGTGTTGGGAAGTTCCAGGGATACGGCCATCGGCCCTGTTGCATTTGATCCATTTTGTTGGGACGGTTGTTAAGGGATAAAATCAACCTGAAACCGATCAAGGAACCTTATAATCCCCTTGCGTTTACAGCAACACTTTTTGCTGGAATTGTGCAAGCAGCACCTGGACTGTTCAGATCCTCGCATGCCACACACTAGCCAGTTTCCATATTATGTTCACAAAGAATTCGAAATCGTAGCTTTCTATTTGTTTATGGCGAACAGGCTTGGCTTCATGATCGATTTCCTTTCACATGCGGCGATCATCGGTTTTATGGCTGGAGCTGTCCAGCAACGTGACTGTAAAGAGCTGTTCAGCACCTTAAAGGTCTTCAAGGAATCACGAGCTTCACCACTAATACTGATATTGTCTATGTGATGAAATATCTTTCTACCAACACTGATAAGGTAATATTACAGTTCACGCATTGATGGAGGAAGCCCCCATCTGCTGCATACTGCATACTGCAACTGAGCACCAGGGTATTCCTTAGTGTACGTCATGAAACTTTAGGAGATGTACAGTCAAAGAGAAGAAAACATATCTTCTGGGTTGCAGCCATTGCACCATTTACATCAGTCATATTGGCGACCCTCTTTGTATACCTTAGTCGTCTTAACAAGCTCTCCGTGAAGATCGTCAAAAAACTCCAGCAGGATGTGAGCCCAGATCTAGATTCCTTCCACGACACATACTGGAGCGGGGATGTCCTAGCCACGGAATTTAAAGTCCGTCTAGTCACCAGATTCGTTACTCTCACGGTAAAGTTCTGACCACAAGCATCACCAGTTACACAAAATTGAATAGCCTTTCCAGGATTGATTTTCACGTGAATGTTTTGGGTTAAAAGATTGCTGACATTCGATAATCTTAACAATGAGTTCAGGAGGCCGTGGCTATAGGAAGGATGTTTGCAGCTTTGAAAGACTATCACATCGATGGCAACAAGGAGATGATTGCTATAGGTGGAATGAACGTTGCTGGATCATGGACCTCATGATTGCAGCAGGTATCATATTTAATAATAATAACAATTCAACTGATAAATCAAACATGGATGGAAGAACTTAAGGAATCCTTTTGCCCATGTGAACATGAGGTCTTGTGTCCAAGGTGTGTCTCCTTCAGTAGAAATTACAAATACTATCCATGAAAAAGTAGTGAGTCTAACAATCAATGTTTTGCACATGCAGCGCTCTTCTCTCGGTCAGCTGTCAGCAGTCTCGTTGTTAAACCACAATGTCGAACATTGTCATGGCCATTGTGGTGATTTTCACTGTCCCACTACACTGCCACCTGCATCTTCTCTGCCATTGTCATAAATGCTGTCTTGGCTCTAAGTTGATTTCAAAGCAACGTTCCTTGTCTGGGAAACAGACAAGGTGGACTTCCTCGGCTTGGACGGGGACTTCTTTGGAGTTTTCGTTGTCTCTATCGTGATCGGTCTCTTTGTGGCTGTAAGTTACTGTAACGCCTTGAGCGTTTACAACACTTATGCTACACGGCTAGCTTTTCGCTACCACTGCCAATATCAACTGTACCATCATCAAAGTTCATTCTGCTTTACATCACCTTCGGAGATGACCTCGAGCATGACAATTCGTAGACCTTCAATGCACGTGAAGCCAGATTGTATGATAGCTCACACTTATTCTATTGGGTGGTATTTGCAGGTGGTTATTTCTTTCGCCAAGATCCCCCTTCATGTAACAAGGCCACACACAGCTCTTTTGGGTAATATTCCCGGTACCAGTGTGTACCGTACCCCACTGCTTTTACAGTGCCAGGATTTGTCGTCGTCCGTGTAGACGCAGCCATCTACTTTTCGAACTCGAACTACATTCGGGAGAGGTATCTTGTCAAACGAGCAGTCTGAAAGCTTCATCTTGTTTCTTCCCTTATATTTTACAACTGTAAATCCCCTTTCTTCTGGATTGTGCCACTGGGCCATGTATGTATTGTTATGCTAACTGGAATGCGAGTTCTGCAGGATATTGGGATATGTCAATGAAGGCGAGGACCAGATTCCAGAGACTAACCGCCCTCCCCTTCAGTTTGTTATCGTGGAAATGGCCCGTAAGTAGACCTCTAATTTCACAAGTTGAAGATTGGCTTTCTACCGGATGTAGGTTGATATTAATATGAAAGGAAATTTAGCAAAGCACTGTATGTTAACCATGTGCATGACGGAAATTGTGCACCTGTTATGAGCATCGACACTGCAAACATCCATGCTTTCGAAGAGCCCCACTTGGCTGTCAAAGAAGAGAGGGATTCAGGTAACACCTCTTGATCATAACATCGAGTGCCTGCCGATTGCAATATTACATCGAACTTATTCTAGTGCTTACAGTAAATATATTTCTGATATATAAGGACCTCCTTCAATAGTTACAGGATTTTGAAAGTAATCGACATTTAGTTTATGGATTATGAAAGTAGTCGACATTTTCTAACATTAATTTTTAGTTTCCACACTCACATGGTTGACTATCTAGACTCCGAGTTTACAGATAGAGTCAGAATGTGCCACAATTTTTGTGGCTGATCTTCTGCAGTTTACAGTTTTTAAGTTCCCAAAACCAGCAGAGAGAGTAATTACGTCTTTTAGGGATGGAGGCTTTGTGGAACACTTAGGTGCCAGGAGTATTTCTCTTAGTTCTGTTTCTGAAGGAGTCCACTTCTGTTCGAACATCATCAAGAGGAACAAAGTTCAACCACTCTGGAAGGCTAATCTGACGACAACCTTTGACATCAAAACGACCTTCTTAATGAATAGGAATTAAGTTCAAAAACTGAACCGTTCTTTCCTGCCACTACAAAATAACTCGGGATATATCCCAACTTGAGTCAAGTATCAGAGATTCTTACCAGATCAATGTTCTGAAGCTAGTCAGCATCTTGTCCACGAAATCCGTCTTATTAGTATGCATTAAGTCCAGGTCAAAATAAAAGATCCGATTACCTTATAATGAATTTGGAAGTGCTATTAAAATTTTTTTTATCTAGATCTATACATCTGCTTTTGACTCAAAAGTTAAAAATTTTAATTAGTATATGTGAATATGAGGAATTATAAATCTTCCTGGATGCAGATTCTAGAATACGTGCTTTAACATTCATTTGAACCGAGGGTGCATGTTTTGTTAAGACAAACAGTACTTTGGCGGGGTATTTTATTAGATAATATATATATCTGAAGCCCATTATTACATATCTATGTGTACAATAGCAGCTACCAGATTAGATTAGAGAAACAATTTGACTCAGTTGAAGGAATGAGATATAGCGGAGAGATAATATATGCTCTGCTGATGCTATATCCTGTTCTAGAATTAAGCTAAATCAAGCCAGCTTAGCATTCTTAAGCTGATTAAGTTTTGCTTGACTGAGACTAATCGCCAATTATTTTAAATAATATTTACTGGTATGAATAATTTTGAAGTAATTATTTACAGCTTGATCGAGTTTTGATCTAGCTTTCTCACAAGAGTTTCACTGTGTACCAGCATTACTAACAGCAAATCTTTAAATTGTATGAAAGAACTAATACTACTATTATCACAGTTAAACGTCCAGTATGAGATGGATTACCATTTTGGTCAATTATCAATAACTCTTTTGTCCTCTTCTGGTAATATATTTCTTTACAGGGGAACTTTTGAAGCGCAGGGACAAAAACCCCTACATAAGGTAGACCAATTGCTCATGCAAAAATGTACTGTAAGACTTGTTGCTACCATTAGAAGCGAGCAGCCGAGTCTATTGATTTTGCATGATTTTGATGTCTTTTTGAAGTGATCAGTAAAGAAAGAACAACTTAACTCACTGAGCTTTGATTACATGTGATATTGGGGAATTGCATATTCTGGCCCCTTCTATGCATGATTACACATCCTGGATATCTACACGAGAATCAGAGTATGCTAAACACTAGCCATAACTAAATGGCAGAATAACATGCCACATGCCATAACCCGTCGCGTGCTTCCACTAGCAACTGAATGCGCTCTCATGTGCATATTATATAGTGATGCCCACTACCGTCATCCACATGGCCTGAATGTGCTTGGATGTTAACGTTCAGCCTATCCATGATGGCAGAGATGAAGTCGCCACTTACTGAAAGAAGGTAGAAGCCATCCTTCTCAATGTTCCAATGACAGTCGTTGCATACCGGAACAGTATCTTCCCATCGTGCGCGAAAACCACAAATTCTGCATGCTTTTATGCAGCGCTAACCACTCCAAAATGACAGGTCGATGTTTCAGGTTTCTGAGATTCCAATTTGAAATAAGAAGCTCTTCGTACCAATTTCCAGTCTTACTATCCTGATCCATCTGAATTTGAGAAAGTGAAATGAGCAACATCTTGCAGATGATTATTCAATGTAACTCTCAAATCTCCAGCATCATCTTGAGTTTTAGATACACCAAATAAGAGGAACATGACAGCGTCAACCGCCAAGAACTTTACCATAGACCCCGGGCAGATCTAGATCTTGGCAGCATCCCCTAAGGTTGACACGATTAAAGAGGAGGCTGTGAGTGACCTGTTGGTAATGTTTTGAGGTAGAAGGTTAATAAGATACGAACGTTCTACGAGTGTATGTATCTTGGTAATCGTAGAACAGCGATGTGAACACAATCTTTATCTTACCAAAGTTTAAAGAGGACCGCCAAGTTGTAAATCATGACGATGTCGTGAGCTTGGTTGAAGAGGGTGATCCCTATCCACCTTCTTCAACTATCAAAGCCAACTGCTGGGTCTTTCAGCATGAAATCTAAACTTCGTGTGAAACACTACCGGGCATTTGGTAGGTTGAGCAACCAATCTACAGGAGACGTACTATGTGCTAATATGCAAATGTCCGAATGCTGCATTGCAAGGACTCGATCATAATGCAATCACCACAGAGAACGACAAGAGTCGGAGAACAATGCATGCGAGAGCAAACACCAAATCCTCCGGTATGAGGAGCAAATGTGGAAAAGCCACGAGTTCTTGGAAAGTCTCAATTGAAATATGAATCTAGACTATTCGAGGGAATAGTCAGTGAGTTGATTACCACCACGTTTGAGGTCGTATTTTGCGTTGTCCAATTCGGTATTGAGAAGGAGGAGGAATGAGAAATGTATATAGATGTTATGAAAGAACATGCGACCGTTTAGAGTATAGTATGATCTGCAGAATATAAGCAGGCTCAGATTAGAAGGCAAGGCATTCAAAATGTGGCTTTTGAGATCACAAAGCGCGAGAGTAGCTCCTCGAAAATAGATATCAAGCGATCACTTGACTGAACAGATGGGATATATTAATGACGTGATAGAGGGTTGTTCCTTGATACAAATCACTTTAGAAGTTTCCCCAACTAGAGATAAATTACAAGAAAAAAAAATCAAAATCAAATCAAAAATTAAAATTAGCGTGAGAAGTTGGGATTATCTTGACAAATTGGGAAATTTGAAGCCGAAGCACAGTACAAGATCTGACTGTCTGCTCGAGGAGGATCGTGTGCAATTGCACGAGAGCACAGTACGAGTTCGGACTGTTTGCTCGAGTAGGGCTGTGTACCGATTGACCGTGCGGGAACACACAGGACGGAGTAAATGGGAGAATAGACAAAGTCATCGGTAGAGGTCCGGATTATTTGTTCTGCCGAGTGGTAACACAAGCACGCATGTGAGTAGTGAGAGATGCCTCGGAGTGTTTACGTTAGTGAAAAATTAGATTGAGTTTAATCCGGGTTGGACCAGGTACAGTTCCGAGTAGTCACTGATTAATAATCTGGACTGGACAGCACCCGGTGCTGGACTTCAGCGCATAGCAACCGGTGCTGTTCCCCAGATGGGAGCCTTAGACCTGGGAAATAGGGGCTCAAATCGTCAAATCGGATCGAGGAGGAGAATTTAGGGGATCGAGAGCCCACCAAGTCCACATGCACGCGCGGAGAGAGTAATCGCGGGTAATAAGCAGTAATCAAGTGCAGTTAGAAGTAATCTCCGGCAATTAGGAGCCCAGAGGCAAAGATTGATATGGAGAAGGATCAGAAACCTGACAACAACAGAGACACAGACGCAAAGCAGGACAACAATTTTGGTACCCGTTTGGTTGAACACGCGGGTGGCGGGTTGAGCATACGGGGCGTTGAAAATTAAGGATTTTGCCCGCATATAGAATTCTTATGCCTAGGGTTCTTGTACCAAAAGGTTCTACTATTGGAGTGTTTTTATACTAGAGGGTTTTATTATCGTGCAATTCTTATAATAGGGCTGTGCACTTTTGGCATGTCCGTGCAGTTGGACTGGATGTCGGAGGAAGAAAGAGATCTTCCGAGATCAAAGATAGACACTCTCATCTCCCCTGGCCGCTTTCTCTTCTATGTTTTATATGGAATCTTTGTTTTCCATGTCTCTCTCATGGGATGGCATTTCCTTTGTTTTTCTTTAAGGTGTATATACTTTCAGTAGCATCTCTTCTCATGCCTCCTTTTGCACTCCATGGCACAAGGCCATAGAGGTGGTATCACTCCTCATTTTGTACCCCACTTTGTATGTGTAACCAAGGCATTGACCTTTATCTTGTCCACTTCAACATACCCATGTAGTTGCAAGGTTTATCTCGCTAGCGCCCTTTGTCTCTATATCATGTACTTCTCTTGTACCACCAATGGGCCTTATAAGGGTTTACTCTCCACCACTTGACCCCCTATCCATCATCCTCCTCCCATGGACCCTCCATACCCTTCACACCTTCTTCTCACCACTACCATCCCATCACCCCCACATGATCATTCTCCTACAAGAAAGACATCATCACATCCACACATCCCACCCCATCAACATCCTGTATAGTTTTCTCCAAATTGTCCAAGTGTAAGGATTTGCTTTGCACAACTATGATGCCTACATTTTTTTCATTATTCATTTTCTTTATTAATTTTATCTTGATTTGTGAGGAAATGATAACTTACTACATTCTTCTGTGAGGAAGCTCTTAGATGGTCATTCTTCAAAGCTGTACCTACAAAACCAACAACCTGAATGATAGATTGTAAGCCAGAATGTCAGCTAAAGGAAGAATGCCAAATTCTACACCGGGTTGAAGAATGCTCAATGGCAAATGGCTTTGGTGTAGAAGAATATCAGCATGAAGATAGCCATATAGAAGAACCTTCAGCCCATAAACACTTTGGTCAAAATCAAAACTCAGCCAAATGAGTTTGTCCTAGTCACACTTCATCCCAAACCCAACAGATTACAAGAAACATACACTAATTTGAATACACCACCATCACCTAGTTCAAGGATGACCATTTCATTTCAAGAAAGGTGGTCTATATTCTGAGTAGAACTGTTGGCATTTGGCTCATTATTCACATCAGTAATCAAGACCATTGAGGAAGAGGATGTTTTTCATGTGCAGATGGTACACCGCACTAAAATAATGACAAGGACCCAAAGGAGTGGCCAACCACTTATTAGTTGAAGAATGACCAAAGACCACTTATAAAGAAAAGTGTGGAATTACCAATTCCAATTTTCACAACACAAGTATTGTCTTTAGTCTTGGAGTATTGCTTGATCTTAGTGTTCAGAGTTTTCATTGTTTTCAGCCTACACACATTTGCCTTTGTCCCCTTTAGTACTCCTAGAAGATGGTATTTGTCCAAAAGCCAATAAGGAAGTCCCTTGAAGCCATCCTTAGGAGTCAGCAATAAATCAGTGTGTGGTGTATTGTAGGAGAGAAGTAATCAAGAGCAAGCATTTGGGTTTTTTGCTTTGGGACTAGGATGTGACAGATTTTAAGATTATCCATGAAACAATGGTCAAGATGGAGAAGAATAGCAGGGATTGAGAATGAGTCCCTATGCCTAGACCAAAGAACATTGGAAGAAAATCCTCAGTCCAGATGCAAGCCCATTCATGGCAATGATGATCAACACTAAGTTCTCCAACAAAGAGTTGATTGATGAAATCAAGTCCACTTTTTGGAGAATGGTGCAACCAAAACAATGGTTGGTGGGTTCTTAATTGTAAGGATCCGGCCTAAAGGGAAATAGTAGAAGCAATTATGAAGTTGTTTCCCCATAAATTGAAAACTTACTTAACAAATGGTCAAGCAATTTTCTTCCATGAGATGTGTGAGGGGGGATCAATGAATTGGATTTAGATGTTCTATCTGCAAGCCTGAACCCTTCCACCAAGATTTCTTAGAGGAAGGAGGAGCTATATACCTAACAAAATTTACAATCCATTTCTACATGGTCTCAATTTACTAAAGGAGTTTCCTAGTTAGCCACTACCCTCCCATAGAGTACTTTGCTTCCCAATGTGAAGGGAGGTGACGATCAAGAAGTGGATGCAGAATTTTCAAGGATAGGCAAGTTCATGCTTGTGGAGGAAGAAGTAGAGT
Source organism: Lunularia cruciata (assembly GCA_948567375.1). Taxonomy (NCBI): domain Eukaryota; kingdom Viridiplantae; phylum Streptophyta; class Marchantiopsida; order Lunulariales; family Lunulariaceae; genus Lunularia; species Lunularia cruciata. The sequence goes on along the minus strand of OX419762.1, from coordinate 43,270,528 downwards.
TTCCTAAGACAAAAAAGAAGCGAGCTCCTTCCCTTGTCCAAACCATTACTCCAACCAAGAAGAAAGCAAAAAAGAACCTTCCAATTATTGAAGTAACTTCATATGAGGAGGAAGCAATAGCTTCAAAGGAAGACACCAGAAGAGCATTACAAGGATGCTCAATCTGCTCTCCATCCAGAACCCTCTTTGATCAAAGAAGAAAGGGCAAAAGAAGGAGTGTAAGAGGGGACTCCAAGTACACTACCTGAACCCATCCACTCCACTCTTCAATCCACATCTTTGGGCAAGCAAACTATTGAGGAAGAAGGAAAGGAAGAACTTTGGCATGAAGTTCAAGAAAACATTTGGTCCAAAGAACAAGAATGAACCAAGGAAGAATAGATATATATCAAAGCAAGGGAGGCTCACAAACCAATTGAAGGAGATGCAAAATTCCTTACTGCATGAGAGAAGGGAAGAAAAGACAAAGCAGGCCAAACTATCACCAATAGAATCTTGGAAGGGGCCCACTTTTGTGATACATTCAATGGAGTAGTTCTTCAATGGATGGAACTTTTGCTTCCCTACTACTAGGAGGAGTACCTAGAAATTTTAGATTATACCATTTTAGTGCAAAGTATGCACAAGGAGATATACACCAAGAAGGCAAGGGACCACAAGCTCCAAGAGGAAGTTAACAAGGCTCAATACATATTCAAGGATAAGACCAAGAAGATGAACTCCTTGATACAAGAGTTGTTCAAGGTAAGAACACAGAATGCCTCCCTTGCTTCCACACAACAAGACCAAGAGAAGGAATTGGTGCAAGTGCAGCTCAAATTGTGGAAGTTGGAGATGGAGAAGAACGAAATGTAGCTGAACTATGAAAACCAACTACAAGCCAAAGATGAAGAGGTGGAGAGCCTTGGACATGAGACGCATGATGCCAAGATTAGGCATGCCACTTGTAATACCCTTAGCTAGACATATTAGTTACAGGTGAAAATTGGCTTGATAGTATCTTTTGAGATGTTATATATGATGGTTTAAGTAGATTAAATAGAAGAGTAACCAAAAGATGACTTCCTCTAATAGGATAGAGGCCAAAAACACCAAAATATATAGAGCCAATTTTGGAGCCCTGAAGAAAAGAATTAGGTCTCAAAAAGGAGAATCCTACTTCCCTTGAGGGGCAAGCTATTGCCTTCTCCCTCCCCTTATTTCACCAAGATCTTTCCAATGGTACCTCTTTTATGCTATTTTGAGCTTCCTACGTAGAGATTCCCTTTGGCCAGCCAAATAGGACAAAGGTTAACATATCACCAATCTATGCATCTAATCTAAGGGTGTACCTCATTGACATATCACCAATCATATATCTAATCTAAGGGTGTAGCTCCCTAGGCGAGGATCATCTTTACTATATAATAAAGATAGAGTGCTCTTTTGGGGCATTAGAGTTTTTTGGGAGTTCCAATCTTGAATGCTTTTATCTATACTTGGACTGTTACATCACCCTAGATGTCTAAATGATAGTGTACCAGAAAGAGGTAGCATTGCAACTAGAGACTCAATCAAAGGATCTAGCATTGGCAAAGGAGAAGGAGGAGGAACTTGAGTGAAGGCATAAGGCATTCTAAGTAGACTTTCAGATGAAGTGCTTGCACCTAGAGGAGAAGAAGAAAGAGTGAATCTGGCATGTGGAAGAAGTCCAGACCCAGCTTGTAGAGTTGCTCCGGGCGAAGCCAAAAGGAAGGGCAGCAAAGACCAAGATTCATGAACTCAAGCTGCAGATTTAGAAGTTGGAGGGGAAGATGGACCAGCTCACTCTTTGTCTCTAAGGCCATACAAATAAGAAGTTCACCAAAGTCCATAATTCCTACATGTTGAAGACTGCAGATTACAAGAAGCACACCAAGGGAGTTCTTTGGCAACTCAAGGGCAAAGGATGCTCCTCATATCATAGTAAAGAACCAATGATACTTTGCTTGGTGGGGGGTGGGACCATAGACTAGCTTATTCTCCAAAATGTTTTCTAGTAATTGTACATAGATCTTGGCCGCACTTGCAAGAAATTTTAACCCCTCCCTTCCTTAGAAGATTTCCATTGTAAGTAGGCATAAAACCAAAGAATTTGGCCCTATAAGAATTTTTGGAACAAATGACCTTTGGCCTTGTACCACCTTCCCGGCTGAGTGCCACTTTGGTGCAGTAATTTTGCAGGGACATTGATGATTCAAGTGCAAAATTTGGGGCTAATAGCCTCCTTGGAACTTTTTAGAAGTTTAATTAGGCAACTATAGTAGGATAAGATAGAAATTTAATTTAAATTTAAGACCTTAATTAGTGGCAACAAATTAGTTAGGTTCAACAAAGAACCAACCCACTTAGCCATTAGAGACCCTTTGTTGCAAAGAGGAGTACCGATAAGAATTATACATAAGGCGTTAGCCCAATATTTTGAGTCCACTTTTCTATGCAACTTTGTATACAACCCAAATTCCAATTTGATCCATCTGTATTCCATTTAGTATTTGGCTTTAAATGCCCTTGCACAATTAGTGGTGCAAATATTACATTAGGAGTTCAATAGTTTGAATCTTGGAGAGTGGGTTGGAGATTGAATTTTGAAGGTGTAGAGTGGCTCAATGATGGAGTTGATCAGTCCTAAGTGCCACCAATAACACAGAATAAAATATTAGGGACTTTTGATTGATAGAAAGACTCCTATGGTGGCATGATTTTTGAGAAGGGTAGTACATGTCATTGAGGTTATGAACTTCAAAGCAAAGTGAATCATCACATATAGGATAACTTTGGTTACAATTAGTTTTGAGAGTGATTTAGGATCATTTTGATTTGCCACAAAGTGCCATAGTGAGTGCATCTACCTTCATACTAGGAATTTAACCCAAGAGGTTAAATAGAAAATAATAAATGAATAGAACCTTGTGACAATTTCCCTTCACTTTTAGTCAATTTTTTATCCATATGCCCATAGGATCAACTTGTTCTTACCTATTATACTATTAGTACATCAACATTGGGTTGTTACAATAACATAGAAGGATATCTCATTGCTTGCATATGTAGACTATGGTGCACACATGATTTGGTTTAATTCATCTTAATTTGTACCAAATGGATAGGTTACTATAGCTTTGAAGGAGGAAGCTCTGAAATATAGTATTCTTCTTGGTTGTGTCTACTGATCCAACAACTTGAAGTAGAGATCTTAAGTCAATAGGTCAGCTAGACAAATAATGCAAAATTCTACTTTGGCCAAAGAAGGCTCGAGGGAAAATGACCTGGATGGAGAACAATAGCAGCATGAAGATGACCATACAAAAAGATCTTTGGCCCCAACTGACTTTGCCAAGAAAAAAACTCAGTCTAATGAGTTTTTCTTAGTCACTATTTGTTCCAAAGCCAAAAGATATCAAGAACCATACACCCATTTAAATGTGTTGACACCTAGTTCAAGGATACACATTTAACTTCAAGAAGGGTGGTTCACATTCCAAGGAAGATTGTTTGCATATGGCTTGTTACTTGCCTGCCGTGGTAACAAAGAACATTGAGGAGGATGTTTTGCATATGTATCACACATTAAGTGCATGATAGTGACTCGGTGGAGAGACCAACCACTTCTGGCCAAAGATTAATTGAAGACTTTGCCTATAAAACAGAGTAAGGATTGATCAATTCCACTTTTCATAGCATCAACATTCTTTTTAGTGCAGCTAAAATTTACAACCAAGTGCTTTTTTTCTCAAATTTCTTATCTTTTGGCCTAACCCATTTGTCCTCATTTTCCTCGCAGTCAAGCAAAGATGGTGTTTATTCAAATACCCATGAAAAGGTCCTTAAATCCATCCTTAGAAGGCCAACATTGAATCAATGGGCATTGTACTATGAGAGAGAAGTGATTCAAGGCAAGAATACAAGTTTCTTGCTCTAGGATTGGTATTTGATAGATTTTGAGATGATATGTGAGATGATGGTAAGGAGGGAGAAGAATAGTGGGGATTTGAGAGGAAACCCCTATGCCCAGACCAAAGAACATTTGAAGAATGTTCTTGGTCCAAATGTAGGCCCATCAAGGGCAATGATGATACAAAGTACTCTCCCATGGGAGGTTGTAGTGGGGAATCTTTTGACAAGGAGATAACACTAGAAATCAAGTCTACTTTTGGAGAAAAATGCAACAAAAGAATGGTTGGTGGGTTCTCCATTATAAGGACCTCATCCAAAGGATGATGGTTGAGGTGGTTATGAAGTTGTTCTAGCACAAATAGAAGACTTATCTAACCAATATTCAAGCAATTGTCTTCCATAAATGTATGTAGGGGAACTTGTGAAGTGGGTTCACATGTTATATCTACAAGCCCAGACCCTTCATCAAGATTTCTTGGATGAAGGCAATGCCACTTACCTAGCTTCATTCACAATCCACTTCAACATTCATTTTAGTTTATTGAAGTAGGAAGAATAGAGGAGGTTTCTTGCCCACTACCCTCCCGCTGGTTACTTTGTTGCCCAACCCGAAGGGAAATTGATAATCAAGAAGTATCAGGAAGTGGATGTAAAATTTGATAGGAAAATCAGATTTGTGTCAGTGGAGGAAGAAGTAACAATACCCAAGCCAAAGAAGAAATTCAGTCCTCCCATTTGGACTTCTCCAACAAAGAAGAAAGCAAAGGAGAACCCTCTGGTTGCGGAACCCTTCAGACAAGTAGGAAGAAGCAGCTTCAGAGAAAGACACCAAAGTCAAAGATGAAGATCCAAAGGTGGGATCTTTTACTTTGCAGGACACCGCATAAGAAGAAGAAGAATAGCATTAAGAAGATGCTTAATTCAGAACCCTCATCAAATGAAGAAGGCAAAGAAGAAGCCAAAGGAGTACATGAGGGAGCAGCTAGTACCTTACCTAGACCCCACAGTCCTACTCTTGAACCCCATCATTTGAGAAGAAGGTTGCACCTATAGAAGAAGAGTAGGATCTTTGGCCTAAAGATCAAGAAGGCATTTTGCTCAAAGCGAGAAGGGAGCCAAAGATGAGGAGATTGATATCAAAGAAAGGGATACTCCAACATGGATAATAGATGAACAAGAAGTCCTTGTTGAATAGGAGAAGTAAGAGGAAGTTAGCCAATCCACCACCAACCAAGTTTCAAAGGGGGCCCACTTTGTTATTTATTTGGTGGAGGCAGTTTTGCATTTGATGGAACTCTTGCTACCGCAATACTACAAGGAGTGTCTAGAGATCATAAATTACACTACCTTGGTACAAAGGATGCATAGAGAGATTTATACAAATAGGGCAAAGGAAGACAAGCTCCAAGAAGAAGTCAACTAAGCCCAAGATTGTTTCAAGGACAAAGCCAAGAAGAAGAAGACCTCCCTTGCTTCAGTGCAACAAAGCCATAAGAATGAATTGGGCAAAATACAACTCAAATTGAGGAAGCTGCACATGGAGAAGAAGGAGATGCAACTAAATTATGAAGATGAACTACAAGCTCAAGATGAGGAGGTGCAGAGTATATGATAAGAGCTGAATGATACCTAGGTCAAGAATGCAACTTTGGATCTCCCAATCCTTGAGTACCAGAAAGAGGTAGCAGTGAAGTCCAAGCAAAGGGATTAGCTTTGGCCATGGAGAAAGTGGCCAAACAAGAATGCCTACATAAGATCTTGGATGACAAATTTTGTGCAAGATGTCTGCAGATTGAAATGAGGAAGGAGGAGGAACTAGAACAAGTGGAAGAAGTCTAGACCAGTTCATGGAGCTGCTCCAAGGGGAAGCCAAAGGGAGAGGTATGAATGTCAAGACCCATGAACTGAGGTTTCAAGTATAGAAGCTGAAAGAGAAGACATACAAGGAGGAGAGGATGGATCAGTTTGCTCTTCTTCTTTGAAGATAAGAAATTGAACAAAGTTAATAACTCCTATTGACCAAAGAAGATCACTGATTACAAGGAGCACACCAAGGAAGTTTTATGACAACTTTTGTGTGAAGGATACTCTTATCAGCATAGTGTTGTGCCAAAGGAACCATAGTGTTAGATTAGCTTACATCCTTTCATCTTTTCTAGCAATTGTACATAAGGCGTAGTTGTTTTTTGCAAGAACTCCCAACCCATCCTCTTATTTGTGGAAGTTCTATGCAAGGTTGTAATTTAGAGACAAGACCAAATAATTCAAGGACTACTTTTCAAGGCCAATGACATTTTGGCCAAGCACCACCTTCTTGGCCGAGTAACACTTGGTGCGGTAACTTAGGAAGAATATTCATTACTTGCAATGCATACTCAGGGGAAAAATAGATAGCTTCTTTGACACCTGACAAAGTTTAATTAGGCAATTACAATAAGACAGGATAGGAATTAAGAAAGTAATTGGTGGTGTCAGAGTAGTTAGGTTTGGCAAGGAACCCACTTAGCCATCAAAGATCCTTTGGAATGAAGTGGAGTAGCAGTAGGAGTTTGTATATAAAGCTTCAGCCCAATAAGGAACAAGTCTACTTTTCCATTTAAATTTGTATCACACCAAAGTCCAATATGATAAAAAAAAATTCACCTAGTGTCTTGCTTTGAATGCACTCTCCAATGTAGAGGTGTGAATCTTGATGAAGGATTGCAATTGTTGAATCCAAGAGGAAGGGTTGGCAATTACAGTTTGAAGGTGTAGAGTGGTCCAATGATGGATTTGATCAGTCCTAAGTGCCATCAATAACATAGCAAAACTCAAGGAAATTTTTTTGCCAATTAAGCGTCTTTGGTGGCATGCCTTCAAGGAAGGGTAGAACATATTATTGACATTGGCTTTGAGGCAAGTGAACCATCACTTTTAGGGTAACTTCAGTTACAAGTAGATTTGAGAGTGATTTAGGATCTTTTTATTCTTTTTGTAGAGTGATGTCATGGGTGCCTTTACCCTCATATTCGGAGTGGTTTCTATCCAAGAGGTTAAAAAATAAAAAAATTGCAACTTGTGATACTCTTGCTTTAGTTCTAGCTATTTTTAGCCCTATCCTCATGGGATCAACTTGTTCTTACCATTTTACTATCAACACATAGACACTAGGCTGTTACAAAAATGCATGCCACCATTAGTCCTACCCCTTTTGACACCATTTGTATTCAATAGTGGTTTTATAGGCTCCACCAAACTTGTATTCTTGGTACACTCTTTAGACCTCTCCAAGCATCCTATTAAGTTTTCATCAACCATGGATGTACACTAGGATCTCCATGCTATTGCATCCTCTTGTTGGCTCCACACTCTCCTTCTTATTCCATGCTATTTTGGCCAATGATCATAGCAAAGATGTCTCCACCTAGACGTTGCTTACACTTTTCATGAAGGTGCTTTGGGATATCATGATACTACCTCTAGGATTCATAGATTTCTTGGAGGAGATTGGGCAATCCTCTAGGAGGAATACACGGTTAGGACCCAAGCTATAGTTAGGTAGATTGTAGAGTCTCCACAACCCCATGCCCTACTACAAGAGCATAATCACCTTAATTGCTCCTTGATGTTAGGTTAAGTAGGTGAGTATAGACGAGCAGCCCAAGTGCTCTCACCCTCTCAACAATCATTCTTCTCCTCTAACACTCAACCCTACATTCATCTACCACTAAGGACCTCATCCCATTCCTCCATGATTACCAACCAGATGAGGAGATATAGCCTATCAAGTCTTGCTTTGCCCCCACACTACTCCCCTCCTTGTGTTTCTCAATATGGGTCATTTGGATTAGTTTTTGGGCACCTACATGATTGCCTCTTCCCAAATGATCTAAACTCATGATTTCCTCTTCTCTTTGCTTTTTATCAACACATTGCCTTAGGCTATGTGCCCCTTGGACTAGCTCCCCTTTTTGGATCATTTTGATGCTTCTCATAGCTCTTGCAAAGGAGACCTCAAGTATGCACCCCATTGCCATTGGCAATGTTTTTTTGTGTTTGGTTTCTCATACTCTTTGCTCATAGTTGCATTGCTTTTTTTGTCCTTGTTATCTCCTCATCAATTAGTTGTGGCTACTTGAGGAGGATGTGAGAAGGTTATTATGGGTATTCAAGCAGCCTTGGACATTCATCCCGATTGGGTGGTGGTCCAAGTTGATGTCTCCAATGCAATACCATCTCTTGTCTAACATTATTTTGTGCTCTTTGCTTAGTTGGAAATCAGATCTCTTCCTTGATCCCATTCTTCCATACTTTTTAGGGTATAGAGACACCTCTATTGTATAGACACCATACTACTACTAGAGATCCACACAATTAACATCAATGTAGGGCACATGATAAGGGGATCCCTTAGAGTGGTCTCTCTCTTTACCATAGCACATTATAGGACTTTAATACATGTGATAGTTGATTTCCATCTTGTCTTTTCTCTTCCTTCTAGGATGACACTCATATTATGGGCCCTTTGGAGGATGTAGGTTGAGAAGTGTTTTCTTTTATACTCAACTTGGAGGCCTTGGATTTATGATTCATACACAAAAATTCAAGGGCTAGAGCCCAGGGACAGTCCTCACTCTCTTTAACTTCCCATTAGGATTCCAATTCCTTGTAGTTTCTTTGAGAGTTTTGGGCTCTCCTCTAGGACAAGAGGACTTTTGCAATCCTTTAATTTCAAACACCTTAGTCTAGACCACTACCCATGTTCATCTCCTATGCCGGTTGGAGAAGACCTAGGTGATCAATTCTACTCTTGAATGATCTTACCTCCTTAGGGCCCCATATTTGGCACGGGCTTGTTGCCGCACTTGAGGATGTTTGATAGCACCATCCAACATATTGTATCCACTCTCTTAGGGCCATGCATGCTCCCATAGCTCTTAGATGAGTAGGGTAGGTAGTAGGTAGCTCTTCATATAGTCATGGGTGGATACGGCCTCATAGAGTAAGAGGCTACAACACCAACAACATGTATCAAAGCATGGGCACTAGTGGTCCCTTGTTTAGTAGATAAGTTCTTCTGTTAAGTGTGCACTTTTTTATTGAGACCCATCATGATATATGATTCATGCACTTATGCCTTCCAATCATATATTTGGTTAGCTTGGGACTTATTGCTTGGTCTAGCATGCACATCAGTCCCTGAATTTATACTCTAGGAAGATTCAAGTAGATATCAATGAGTGTATGCACACTCATATATTTTCTAGCATCCTCATTAATGCGTCTCTATGTGACATATTTAGGATCCTCTTATGCGGGGAGAAAGGCTTTGGAGCTCAGCTCTAGGTTTCACCCTTGATTGGTGACTTCCAATTTACTTATAAGGAATTTACCACAACATTACAATTGAGGTTGGGTCTCCCACATCTAGCTCTCATAGCATTTTTGGACTACTATGTATGTGGTTCCCCATATGATTTGCAAGGGATACACTTTTTACAATATGCAATAGATGGGGAGCTGACCAAAGTCCATGGTGCTCTTTGTGATACAATTTCTCACATCTTACAAGCTACAGTGGGCCCAAGTTTAGATTGAGTGATGGTTGGATCTACTAGGACCACCTATCTGTTGGGTGCAAGCATATATTGTTACTTTCATGCATGATCATCACACCTTGCATGACATGGTGCTGGCAAACCCTCTACAAGCTGAGTCATTGGTATAGTTATGCATCCATGTAGAAGCAACAATGACCATGGCCTCTAGGGGTAAGGAGGACCACTATGCACCATGCCTGTTCTTTGATACCTTTTTCCCTCAAGAGATCAAGATTTTTTGGTGATGACATCACCATTTTGATGGTCTCCTTGTGGATGCAACATAAGGTTCATTGCAATGGATAGAGGCATTGTTTGTCTCTCATTTATGCTCACATCATATTAATAACAACATGTATCAGTCATTTTGCAACATGCTTAAGCTTTGGGTCTTCATCAATTTTAGATTTTCACCATCGAGCATGCTTAGCTCGATTGGGGTACCCACTCCCCACTTACTAGATATTCCATTGGAAAACCTTTACTATATTGTTCATGAGTAAACTACATTCCCTTACTTCCATTGGTGCTTGTTGTTCCTGCGCTTTTTTTCCTTATTTTGATTGCTATCCTATTTCTATTTGCCTTTCCATATCCCTTGGGACTAATTGGCCTTGTGCTCTTTTTTTTCTTTTATGTTTTGTCTTTCTTTCCCATAGAACTCTCTCTATATGTATATGAATGAGAAGAACTATGTGGAAATAACCAAAAAATGTGTAATGCAAGTGCTGTAATCTGCCTTGTACTCTAATTACTTGATTGTTGACATAACCCAATTGCAATTTGCACTGAAATTTTGGCACGCGCCTAGGTTTAACTGCTCTCTTGTTAGCAATAACTACACTTTTCTATTAATATCCCAGTTTAAAATTCAAACCATAAAGTAGTCAAAACAGTCGCAATTGAAAACTATGTTTTTACATCTTGTATTTGAAACTACTCCTCTTTTCTAAAAAGGTTTGTATTTATATATATGTTACTTTAGTAAATCTCTAGTTTAGTAACTTATTTTGAGAACCTTGATAGTTTTCTCTAGAGTGCTCCTATCAACTTGATTAGGGTAATGTGGGGACGCAGCCCTAATTAGGGTTGTGCATAGCAACTCCCTAGGGCATACTTAGGTGTATATATATGTGTTCTTAGTGTTTTTTTCAGTTAGTTCTTCTACAGGAGTGATTCCCAATATTTCCCCCTTGTACTTCATGAAGCCTTGAGCTGCCTAACATCACCTCAAGTGTGTTTTGTGCTACCTCAGTATTGGAGGCTATTGGTGCTACATGAGTGAACCTATTTGTTGCTTATGAACTGTAATACAAAGAGAGAGGTCTAGTATTGCAATAGTGATGTATGATACATCAAAGAGTAGGAAGCATGGTTCTCATCAAGTTATGGGCCGACAATCACCACTAGGGTTAATAGGAGAATTCAAAGAGCTAGAGAAACTGGGAAACACTAACTAAAAAGCCTGGGCTTTGGATGTGAAGTGTATCTTAGATAATTATGACTGTTTAGACTTGGCATTAGAAGCTCATGATATAGATGAGCTTGAGTCCAACAAGGAAGAAAGAATCAAACACTCTACTACTAGGAGGTTTTTGCTAAGGGCTATGCAAGAGCTAGTCAGAGATCTAGTAGACACTTATACTTGGAGTTGGGAGATTTGGCACAAAGTCAAGAACTTTTACTCTGTTGAGAGGTTGGAAAGTTCTAATAGGGTATGCAATGGGATGTGGAACACCAAACTGCAAGATGGTGATGAATTTACTTTGCACTTGTCAAAGTTACAGAAGGTATTTAAGAGTGTCAAGGAGGAGGGGTGTGCCCTTATATAGAAATATGAGATCAACCATCTCTTGATGACTCTCCCTCCAAGCTATCACTCTATTCTAGTAGCTCTTAAAGTTTTACTTGTTGAAGTTGTCACATGGGATTATGTGATAAATAAATTGCTAGTGTTTAGCAAAGACAAAGAGGACATAGAGATGAAGTTTAATGATTTGGGAGATTTTGCTCTATTTAGTGCTTATTCTTGATTAAGGAGAGTGCCAAATAGAAGAGTGAGCAATCCAAGGCAATCAAGAGTGAGTAAATCTGGTAAAGGAGTCTATAGTGTTGATGATAGGATCTATTATTTTTTTCATGAGAAAGGTCATGTTGCACCTATATGTCCCAAGAGAGGAGAGAGAGGAGAGAACAAGCGTTAAAGAAGGTAGGCAAGAGACCTCAATCAGTAAAAGGTCAAAAAAATATGGGAGTTCAACTTACAACACAGAGGAGTGCAATGAGATAGAAAGCAATGAGGAGTGGTACTCAGCAAAAGAGCTAGATTGGGGAATGTTGGCAAAATCACAGTTGTTCACAAATGGTTCTGGATGATTCTTGGATTCTAAAGCCACCTCTCATATTTGTTACCGGAAGGAGTTGTTCTCAACTCTTCAACCTCTGAAGATTCCCAAGAGTGTTTGGTGTGGACCTGGAATTCTGAATCTAGTGTTAAGAACTGGCAAACTTCCTATTGCCATCATGGGAAGATCTAACACAAGTTCTTTTCAGAGCTATTTGGAAGATGTGCTCTACATTCCAGATTACACCAAGAACTTGATATCAGTACATTGCCTCATGGAGCATGGAATGGATGTTCTATTTGAGAAAAACAGAAATCAATGCACTTTGAAGAAAGGAGAGCTGGTCCTTGGGTATGGTACTGCCAAAGGGAAGCTGTTCAAGTTGATGGAATCTGATTTCTCTGATTTTGCATTGGTAGCAGAAAACAGAAATGATATCCATCTATGGCATTTGAGGTTTGGGCACTCTTCAGAGCAAACCCTACATGCTTTAGAGAAGGTAGTGGAGGGGTTGAAACAAGATCCCAAAGGAAAACTCAAATTCTGCATTGGGTGTGCAGAAGGTAAGGCACACAAGGCTCCTATCCCCAAGAAATTTTCATTTAGAAATTTTGGTCTTCTAGATATCATTCAGTCTGATGTATGGGATACATGACTGAGAAGTCATTGAGTGGAGCAGCCTACTATATTTCCTTTGTGGATGATTACAGTAGAAAGACCTTTATTTATCTCATGAAAAGCAAGGATGAAGTGCTGCAAAAATTCCAGAAGTTTGTAGCCATGGCTGAGTTGCAGACTGGGAGGAAAGTCAAGTGATTGAGAACAAATGGAGGCAAAGAGTACACAAATGAGTAATTCATCTCTTTTCTGTCAAAGAAATGAATTCTCCTTGACTGTACTGCCAGAGACAGTCCTGCACAGAATGGAGTTGCAGAAAGGTTGAATCGGACACTGGTAGACAAAGCATTGGCCATGCTCCAACATGGCAAGCTGGAGAGAAAGTTTTGGGGTGCTGCAATTAGCACTGCAATTAGCACTGCAAATTTCCTTAGAAATATCAATGGTACCACGGCATTGCAAGGAAGAACTCATGAAGAATGCTGGAGTGGTAAGAAACTTAATCTTTCAGCTTTGAAAGTTTTTGGATGTCCTGCCTGTGTTCATATTTGCAAGGAGCAAAGGAGGAAGTTCACAAAGAAGGCTGAGAGAATCATTTTTTTAGGATATGAAGAGGGACTAAAAGGATATCTTATGTACAATCCTAACTCTGGACAGATCATCAAAAGTAGAGATGTACTCTTTGATGAATTGAGGACTTGGAGTGAAAACAATGATGAGTTGCAGAAGCAATCTGATCTGTTTGATCAGCCTGATCAACCCATCTTCCCAAGCTGCGAAGTCAGTTTTTCAGATCAATCATCAAAAGAGCAATCCCTACCTAAAGCTAATGGTTCACCAAAGGAGAGTCGGAATGTGTACAAAAGAAGGCCTATACAGATGGTGGTTTCTGATTCTGATACTACAAAAGACAACTCCCAAAAGTAGACCACAGATGCAGAATCTCTGCATGAGATTCTAGAGATGTCAAGAGATGACATGAAACTTATGAGCCAAGAAGATCACAAAAACATAACCTATTGACAGACTTGGCTTTCTATCATAAGAAATGTTAGATGAATCTTGCATCTGTCATGAAGATTGTGATATAGACACTTTACAGCAAGCTATGCTCAGACCAGATTAGAGTCAGTGGGAGTTGGCTGTAGCAAAAGACAAGATGTCTCCTCAGACTAATGGTACGTGGGTACTAGCTGATTTACCACTAGGTAGGAAAGCAATTGGCTGTAAATGGGTTTTCAGGGTCAAACATGGAGCTGAGAATGAGATCCTGAAGTACAAGGCAAGACTTGTTGCAAAGGGCTTCAATCAAAAAGCATTGATAGATTATTCAGAAACTTTTGCACTTGTTGCCAGGTATAGTTCTATTTGCATGCTTCTAGCTATTGCAGCATAGAGAGATTGGAAAGTGGAGCAGTTAGATGTGAAAATAGCCTTCTCAATGGAGATTTGAGAGAGACTATCTACATGGATGTTCCAGATGGATATACTGAAGGCAAAGGAAAAGTATTCTTGCTTAAGAAGGCTTTATATGGTCTTAAGCAAGCTCCTAGAGCTTGGTATGAGAAACTAGACTCATATTTGAACGAGCAGATTCTGACATGAGTGTGTATACTAGAGATGATGTATACATAGTGGTATATGTAGATGATCTATTACTGTTGGGGAACAGTGAATCTATCAAAGGAGCGATAGATTTCTTGTGCTCTGTTTTTTAGATGACAATCCTTGGTCTTATAAAACTCAATTTGGGAATCAAAGTGAGCGGAGACAAAGAAGCAGGATGGATCCTACTCAGTGAGCCACAATATGTGAGATCCATACTAGCTAAGTATCAGATGGTTTAGGCAAATCCTATCTCTACACCTCTTGATCTGGGGTGGAAGCACAGCAGAATCATAGATGGGAAGGTGAATCACTATGATAAAACGTTGTATCAGAGTGCTCTTGGTTCTCTAATGCTTATCATGGTCTGTACAAGACCAGATATATGCTATGCAGCGGGAGCAGTAGCTAGATATACTAGCAACCTTGACAAGTACATTGGGAAGGTATAAAGACAGTATTCAGGTACTTAAAGGGTACTCAAGATGCATTCTTTTAATACAAAAAGCAAGGGAACATACTTGCTTCTACACTTGAAGCATATATAGATGCTAGTTGGTGAGATGACATAGATAACAGCAGATCAACTAGTGGATATGTAATCATGCTTAGTGGTGGAGCAATCAGCTGGCATAGTAAACACCAAACATCTGTTGCACTATCTAATATTGAGGCAGAATTCATGGCTGCCTCAAATGCTGGGTCAAGAAGTGACCTAGAACATGAGATTTCTTAAGGAGTTGGATTTTGAGCAAGAAAGTCCTACTACATTGTTCATTGACAATATAAGAATTATAGCACTCAGCAAAAATCCTATACATCACCCAAGAACTAAGCACATTGAGATTAGAAGAACATTTGTAGAGGAGAAAGAAAAGGAGAATGTTGTGAAGTTAGTTTATTGTCCTACACAGGATATGACAGCAGATGTGTTTACAAAAGCACTATCTAAAGATAAAAACACATAAAATGTGCAGTAGAAATGGAAGTTTTTCTAAACTCTCATTAAGTGGGAGTGTTAGTTTAGTTAATCTCTAGTTTAGTAACTCCTCTATTTTTAGGACCTTGATAGTTTTCTCTAGAGTTCTCCTATCAACTTGACTAGGGTAATGTGGGGGCGCAACCCTAATTAGGGTTGCGCAAAGCAACTCCCTAAGGCATACTTAGGTGTATAAATATGTGTTCTAAGTGTTTGTTTCAGTTAGTTTTTCTACAAGAGTGACTCCCAACGTTTAACCTTGCATTTTGTGAAGCCCTGAGCTTCCTAATATCATCTTAGGTGTGTTTTGTGCTACTTCAATATTGGAAGCTATTAGTGCTATGTGAATAAATCTGTTTGTTACTTGTGAAATGTGATACAAAGAGAGGTTTAGTATTCCAATAGTGGTGTAAGATACATTAGAGATAAGAGTGAATGATAGATCTTCTACATCAAAGAGCATGAAACATGGTTCTCATCAATATAGTTTTTTATCTATGAAAGAAAATCAACATTGAATGAAAAACAGGTTTTAATTTTCATGTATTTTATATTTATTATAAATTTATCATTGTGGTAATATCAAGGAGTTATTATGCCCCGTTATCGAGGACCGCGGGTCAAAGTAATCTGGGGGCTTTACCAGGTTTTGAGTCACTCGTGATGAAACCACGCTGGAATAACTTGATCCTAAGAGCTTATCTCAGTTAGCGTCAGCGTTAGCGTTAGCGTCCTAAACCGTCAGCGTCCCTACTCACTGTACTTTCGCGAAGCGATTCTTCATTCGAGTACTACTGGAGCTGACGATAATATTTAAATCTGTTAAACTGTGATGAGTATCCGCCACTACAAAGCCGGGATTTCATACCAATTTGATATTGGATCTCTACATCTGCTGTACATGGATGTTTCTTATGGTCTCCCATTCAGTGTCCGTTTTGATAATCAATAAGTTACATTAATGGGCTTGTTACGACGGATATTCGCACTGTGAACATTGTAATAATCTTCGAGGAGCATGCTATCTTTGGCCTGGCGTGGTTGTTTCTTTCCTGCCTTAAGCATGAAGTAAAATCATAGAGAATGATGATTCTTTGCACACCCATAGAGTACCGAACTTTATTATCGAAGTTTTTCAAATTTATAAGAATGCCCAAGATATGGCACCTACTGTACACTAAACTTCTTGTCAAAACTCATTGTTCGCAGTTGCCTTCATATTAGAAGTAACCTGGTATACGAACCTTACTCATAGTTTAAGCTAGTTCCACCTTAGAATCTACCTAAATAGTATAAAAAGCATGGACCTAAACCTAGGAGACTTTCATCTCTATACCTTGATCATGATCGAACGCCCGGAACCTCTAAAAAGTTCAATGATGATAGAGCCATGCGGATCAGCCCTTCATCGTTCAGTGCAGGACTTTCAGCCAAGTGGAATCTAACTTCCGTCCAATAACAAGTTTCATACTATGTTTAGGTCTTGAGCTTTGCAAAGGAGTTGACGTATTGCTTGATGCACAAACGACTTGGACATTGTCCTTGTCAAGATACAGTGCAGTTCTAACTGGCGTAGACGTGTCCAAGTTTACTGGAATAATTTCTTGCTTGTGGGGTGCCGTTTCTTACGTGATCGATTTACTTGCTACAAAAGCTCCTACCAGTTATATGGACTTCATAATAAGTGCTCAGAATTTGATGATTTTCAGCAAATTTAGGGTTTAGGACGTGTGCCATTTGTCACATTTGGCTCGTGGCGCTTCTTACCTTGAAGTTTTTGCTACTGTATTCGCTGCTTCCAAGTAACTTCATAGTCCACCACAATCCACGGCGGGTGAAACCAAAGATTTAAGCAGACCTTAGCTGAGAAGTCTATGACATATACATGTCCAACAAGTTCCATACATTTTATTCTGCTTGCATCTGTGGCCGATTTCAATTTCGAAGTGGGACCAAGGTTAAGACGAAATTTGGTCCATCAAGAACTTCGTCGTCTACCGCGAAACAATCTGACTTTTGAGTGCTCCTATTGACTTTGAAAATTACGGCCTATGCTACGTGGCACCATCATATATTTCCAACACAAAGCACGGCGACTGCTCACACTTCAACAGCAGTCAAGCACCATGGAAATGCCATTTTCATTCTCTGTTGATGAAAACGTTACCAGCTGGCCACTGAAAGGAAATATCTAGTCGTACTGCTACGGCTTGCGGTGAACAGTTTTTGACCGGACGTCAATTGGAAACTGAACCAATGGGGCTGGACATATCAAATCTGATACATTTATCAATGATATTTTAAGTTCCAATGATGGCATATACTGACTAAACTTCTCGGAGATGATCACAAATTTGTTTCTTACCATTCTGGCACACACACTTTCTGTTCAATACTCTGAACTATTATGGAAAGAGACAAATTTTTGAACGTGTTCACAAAACAGTCTTCAAAATTCCCCCCATTTGAGTATCCATATTTCAACCGGACCATATACATCAATTCCCCCTCGTGTTAACGATGGTCACAATCATTTAGGTGCTGCAAACTTCTCTTCTTATTGTCTCGTCTGCTCTAATCATCTAGACTTCCAAGCTCTACAAACAAAGTTGGTATCAAAGTACTTGGATGATATGTATAGTAATAATATACATGTACATTACCATTTCTCATTCCGAAACCTTAGGGCAGTCGATATTTTTGGTGCCAGAGATTGTGTAGAACTTAGTGTGACATTAGTCCAGGAAAGAAGAGTAGACCGGAAGACTATAATCGTAAGGCTCCTCGCCACTGCTGATTAAAACAAGCAATATCAATATTGCTCGTAGCCCTTTCCTGGTTATACATCCTTAAACCCGACAAGTGCCTAGAACTAATGATGATCTATTGTGATTATCTGTACAATTTGATACATTATGATTCGCAAGTGAATTGCAGAGCGTGATTCATTCAGGGAGGAGGTGCTACTCAAGTTTCAGTACTCCAATCTCGCCGTTTTTGTACTAGCTGCTCAGCTAATGATTCTATCTCGAGGGAATTATAGCTGGTAGGACGACAGTCTCTAAGGGTCACAGTAATTGCTGAACAATTGAGGTTGATGAGCTATCAGACTTCACATCCTACCTGTGTCTTTCTTCCGACAAGGTCAGAGTGTTATAGCAAGAGAAATGCTTCTCCGATTTCAGAACGACGGGGCCATCACATTCAGTTACCACACGTTGCAGTTCGTTTTCAAGATCTCTCAAGCTCGATCGTCGCTTCTCCCTCATCATTTCTTCTAAATCAATGTTGGAATTCTTTGGAGGGAATTCTACCCCAACTCGCTTTCTGTATTCTCCACCCATGTGTTTCGATATTAATTTGTCGTTGAAGGTGAAAAATGTATTCTGGTCCGGACAAGAGGTGAACACTAGCACCACGTTCTGCTCGATCTTCTGTCCTTTGAACAAACGCTTGAAATGATTCAAGCAGATTTCGTCGGCACCTGTATACTTCGAGGCTCTTTTGACGTAACATATCACATCGATTTCGGGGCACTCTCTCACAAGAAAATCGTGTAGCTTGTCAGAAAGGTGAGCGTCAGAGACGCGATTGTTTGGTGAGAACAAACCGACGGTATCAATCACTTCCCAGTGATTGTTTTCACTACACCTTCTAATCACATTGGAGGTTACTGCGGTTACACTCCTCCTTGTTTCAAGATAACCCTCCACGAGACCACCAAGAAGCATGTTTCCCACCGTGGACTTACCATCTCCAGCTTTGCCGTAGAGCAAAACTCTAATCGGCCTGCTGCTACTCTGCCCTCCATCAAGGAACTGATCCCGAGTTATCGGCCCTCGCAGATCCGCAGATGACGAGGGGAATGACACGCTTCTCATCGAAAATCCGGATGGTGTGCTGGTGTAAGAAAACTCGCTTGAAGACGTAGGATCCTTTCTATTGTCATCAGCAGACATCTTAGAATTCTTACAATAAACTCGATTAACTCAGTCTAATGTTTGCCCAGTGAAATTGTTACTACTCCATCCGTTTGAAGCAGCAATAAACTGTTGTCAGATACGGATACCGGGTGGTGATCTCATCCCAAGTCATTCTCTTGGTAATGTAACCAAAGCTGCACATGTGGAAAACTCTAATTCTCATGCGATCGGGAAACGGCTCCCAAGAGTAACAACTCAGAGACTAGAGCTACCGGGACGTACTTCTCGATCTGAACTGTGATTTGCAACTGCTTTCACCATTCACAATTCTGTCACGCTTTCGATCAATGATGTTCCTCTCATGATTCCCAATGCAATCTCCATCGAATTGTCTCATGTCTAGTCCTCACTTGACTGCAGGCACACTCAGCAGATTTTGCACATCTTGAAGTTTGCATATTAAGCTAGTGAAAGAGTGGTCTAGAAAGTTTCGTCTTATCACCTTTCGCTTGTTGAATGTTGTCCAACTAGTATTTTTACGCATAAAATTTGAAATTGCTGACGAAAGTCCAGATTATATCATCAACATTATAAGTACCGATCTGAATGCAAACCCAAAGCTTTGGAGAAGCCATAGGCCCAGTAGAAACCATCACTACAATGGCAATAGATTGGAAGGTTGTACTAAGTTTCTGCTTGATGTGTGTCCACCACGCTACGATACGACACCGTATTAAGTCATTTTCAACTATCAAGTGGCAGGTCGATAGTGGCCCGGACAATGTTTTGGCTTTATCGCAAGGTCCACAGTCTGTTTTGCCGAAATGAATATTTCCAGTTGACTATGGACCCTTTATTACGGAGGTACTACTTGAACGTGATCTTTAGTTCCCCTCGTGCTGCTCCATCTCATCTGCATTACTCTTAACAGATTGGCGTGCACAGGTTGGACCTTGAGGTAAGCTGGTCAACTCCTGTACAACTGGATGAAAAGATGCCTCCATCTTTTTTCAACTTTTGTGAGAACATATCTTGCATGCTGACTTCACTGCAATTTGATTCCCTCCCTTAACTACCTTGCACCAAGGCTTCCAATCACCGCAAGCCAGTGTATACATTAGCTTCTTACTCCACCTCCAACATCTGCACACACAGTAGGCACACTCTGGTAGGGCACAACATCCGTGTTCCCCAAGAAAGTAGTCAGTCGATCAGCTTTGCAGTCCCCTCCTCATACGGTAGATTGCAATCACCCTTGATCGATCAGCGTCTCTGGAGCCAGTGAACATTATATTCTATGACTGACTCCACTCATGTACATGTCCTTCTGCTTATATCGATTACGCTTTGCCTTACTCAGGAAGAATGAGGGAGTTCAAGCTTAAGTGGAGTGTAATTAGTCTCCTCAAGGTGACAACGGTCGTATGGCCATTATACTTGGTTTTGGTAGATCAACAGTTCGATTGACATAAGTCCGAGTTCTGGTGGATTGTGACTAGCTCATTATCTTGAATAAGTATGAACTTATAACTTACAAAACGTCCATAATTATCATGCTTCTGGAAGTTCGTAAGAAATGATATCATTTGGAGTAATTTGAATACAAAATATGTTTCAAGGATGTTTCGATAACCCTCGAAATAGCCCCCCTCACTACTTAGAACGGTATCTATTACTTATGACTTGCAATCAATCCGTGTTCTTTTGTAATATTATAGTTTAGTACAACCCTTGTACAATCCGGCTTGATGGGGTCTTCCCATCCTTCGTGTTTTCTAAGCGGTCGCCTTTTTCATCACGTTTAGTACAATCCTTTCATTTGGTACTCATGAACTCATGTGAAAAGCGAATAAGGAGTATTTCAGATTTTCGTGTGTTTCTTGTTTGATTTAACCGCATCGTCTTCTTTGATCACGTCTCTATAAATAAAAGCATGTCTTCCAAGCTTTATCCCACAGAAAGGTCAAGTTAAACGTGTTGAGTTTTTCGTTATTAATCTGTGTCTTGAGTGAGAAATGAACACATAATGCTCATACTCATAATGAATATAAACCGTTCTATTCTTGTGTTGGAAGTCATTACCCTTTGTATACATAATGAACTAGAATGTCACACCATTTGCAGTGCCACATCTAGAAGGCTCAGACACCGGAATTGTGATAGTAGTTAGAGATATTTAGATATTTTAGCAGTTTTCCATAGACTACTTTATGACAATCAGATTTTATGTTTGGGGTATCGATGTCACGGTGGAGCACACCGCCACTTTGCACTATTTGCACCGTCGAGTATATCGTTAAGGTTCCAGACCTAGCTCAAGTCCAAGGGTATACTTTTGAAGTGCAGTTCTACAGGATTCAATTCTCTAATGTTGAACCTTTGAGTTCTTTGCTATGGTGGACAGAGGCCGGTGAGCATCACCTGGATTTCCTTAGCTACAGTGGGTGTGGCTTGATTGTGATCAGTGTCTAGTTGTTGGCAATTTATAGAGTGACAAATCAAGTAATGATCTGAGTTGAGTTGATTCAAGTGTTGTAAATAATCTGATTAAATCAGAAAAGTGAGCTCAATGGAAATTGAGTACAGAAATTGTGAGTGTTGGTGGTATCTCCAAGCTTGATGGATCGTTGGTAGCTTGGTCAAAATTTAATTTTTCCTTGGGGTGCAAAAGCTTGTTGCTTGATGCAGATTTTGCAGTAAAGCAAACGCTGTGCGGACACGCTGGCCAAATTTTGAGCAAAGAGGAAGCAAATTCCAAGCGGTGATTGTGATTTTGAGCTCAAGAGGTGAAGGCATGACCAATTTGTTGCGAGTTGTGCTCATAAAGTAAAATTAAAGGTGGAGTTGTAAATCTATCCTCATGAATTTGTGATTTGGAGAAACCCATTTTTTCAATTTGGCTCAAGTGAAGAGTTAGTGGAGGATTTTGGCGGTCAGCCAACTTTATGTCAAATTTTTAGGTCATATTTTTGCTGGAGTTTACATCAGATTTTGGCCAAATTTGGAAGAGTTTTGCTAGTTGGCCAGATTTAGAGGAGTTTCACAAGTTTGGAGGAGTTTTGCAAATTTGGAAGAGTTTTGCCAAATTTGGAGAGGGTTTAAAGTAGCAAGAAGAAAGGTCTCATTTGATATTTAGAGGCTTCAAAGCATAGTGCTATGGGCTATTAGAGACTTCAAAGGGCTAGAAGGGCCAACAAGCCAATGTGATGCTAGCTAGTTTAGAGTAGATCTTGGGCATTGTTTGGCAAAATCTACCCATCTTGCTAGATTATGTACAATAGGGTTTGACCCCTAGATCTCTTGTTCCTAGACTAGACCGGTGCCCTAGCCAACTAGTACACCTTCACTTGTTATCTTAGTGATTGTGTCACTATTATCTGTACACTTGTAGCTTTGGTTAAGAAAGGTAATTTGATCTCATTCTTGGTGATCCTGGTAGCTTAAGACATAGATATAGACTTCTCTTATGTCAAATGGTGGTAGAGTCAGTCTTTGTTGCCTTATGAGATGCAGGGTTTTTATTTAGATTTCTTGTGATTGGACCCCTCTATTCTCTGCTTCTTGTTTGTGCACCATGTTTGTGTGAGGTGTTTTGAATTTAGAGCGTTGGTGCTCTTGTGTGCTCTCGGTAAGGTAGGAAGTGATGATCTATAGACAGTGAGAGTGCGTGTTGTGATGGCAGATTATAGGTCACCTTTTCTCCTAGTGTAGTTATCTCAGTTAGAGTTACATTAGTGGGTGGTGTTCTGTGGGTTTTGGCACTTGGTGGTGTTGGCACTTGGTGGAGTACATGTGGTTGTGATTTGTGGTTACATTTGGTGGTTCCGTTTTGTGGTTGTAGTTGCTGTTATTTTGTCACAACGGAGTTCTCTAGGGATTCCAGAGGAGTTAGCACTACAATACATAGTGTGTTTACTCAGAGAGGCACTTGGTATCAACTTGTATCTCAAGTCCCAATGAGGGAGGAGATTGACTATGAGTTGGAGTTTGACACAAGAGTTGATTTAGTTGAGAGTGCACTTGGTGTGTCTGCACCGTTGTTGTGGGACATGGACTAGATTTATGGGGTCTCCAAAGGCCTTAGGCAATACTCTGGTACAATGGGTACTATTAAGTTGGATGACTTCATCCAAGAGTTTGATAGTTGGTGTGACCAGTAGCAGATGCAAAACTTGACTTTGTTTACACCCTTCATGGCATGGAAGGGGTTTTTTTAACATTTAGGGTCTGCTGATGGACAACTACCATGAGTTCAAGACAGCTCATTTGGAGGAGATTGAGTCATGGAGACAATATTGGTCTCCAAACTATGTCTCTATCACTTCAAGCTCAGTTGCCAAGCGTAGATCAACTATACCAATGAGTTCTAGCTAGAGTAGTGTTGGTGGAGCTAGTGGAGGTGCATTAGTTGGAGATAATGGTAACATGAGTAGAGGTACCGCTGCAAGAGGTGGTGTGATATTGGGGTTTAACCCCGTGGGGGAGTTCTTCCATTGTTTGAGGGAGAACTACTAGGAAGTGCGAACGGACAAGCTAAGGAGTTTGTAGGAGTTCCAACAGAAAGCTAGAGAGAGCCTAGACGAGGCATGTACTCGCAAGAGGCGGCTGATTGATTTCACTTAAGAAATTACTGAAGCCCAAGTAGTCCAATTTTGGTATGGGATACTGGACAAGGAGTTGCAATGTAGAGTTTGTGATACTACATTGTTATAGGCTACTTTGCCTACATAGGCAGTGGTCTTTGGTTTGGCTGAGCATATTGAGCTCAACATGGTGGAGAAGAGAGTGGTGACATCTAGATTTGGTAAGGAGACCTCATCCACAGTTGTTACTTCTTCTAGAGTGCAGCAGATTGCACCATGCTCAGTTGGTTTTTGAGGATAGAGTGGACAGCCTAGATCATATGGAGCGAGTGGAGTGCCTAATGGAGCTAGACTCTAACCTTCATTTTTGGGCAAGCAATAGGCAATGAGTAGTGATGTTGCTTGTTGGACTTGTGATGGACGTCCCTATAGGAGAGAGTGTACTCAAGGCAATTGACTTGATACCTTTGGTGCATCATAGCCAGCAGAGAGGCCATGTGATCATTGCCACAGATTTTTTCACACTAGTGATTGGTGCTTTGACTTCCACCCGGAGTTATAGAGTGGTATTGCTGCTATGGCAGGTAGTAGAAGAGCTCCAGTTCATGGAGGACGAGGTGGTAAAGGTGGTGGTAGAGGATCTACACCTAGTAGAGGTGCGGTACCTACCTTTACTTCTGATACAATTATGGCTACTCGGATTGAGCAATTGGAGAAAAGATTGGCTAGATGGCTATTGCTCAGAGGAGATCCGATTCTGGTGCTAAAGCTTCTACCTCATATGTTGGTGATAGAGACGCATTGGACTTCATGTGCGGAGAAGCATAGGTGGATGCATCTATAGTAGTGACTAGGAGTGTAGTATGTGCTCCAAAGTCTAAAGGAGCATCAATGGAGTTGGACCTACAGAGAGGAGAGGTTGGGAGACAGGTCATACTTCCACAATCTTTCAAACTATTTGAGGCATTATAGACAACATCCATGGCTCCTTAGAGGTCCCAGTGCAGGTGTGGTAGGTGGTGACGGAGTGCATGATGGACTACCTACTAGTCAGTCACCTACTACTACACAGATTGAGTCTAGCACTATGTTGGGGTGGCTCAGTTGATTATGCGTTACCCTTTGTATTTCAACTAGTGATATGTTTACATTGGGAGTTGACCCACCCCCAATGTTCCAATTGGATGCCACACTTTGTGAGAGTAGGGATGATGCGTTTTCTACTACTAAAGCAAAGGTGGTTGATAGTGGAGCAGACTTGGTTGAGGAGCATGGGATCCATTTAACAACCAATGGTTTATGGCCAGCAGCAACAACTAGACTAGAGGAGTTGCCAACTAGACGGGCCTTTGAGACAATGCAGTTCACATCTTGTGTTGTCCTATTGGATAACCATAGGGGTTTTCTCTGCTTAGTAGGACCTTCAAGGAAGTTCTATACATCATAGAGAGTCTTGTTAGACTCTTGTGCACAACCCCTTATGTTGGGAAAGGTTGTAGTAATTGGTTTGGAGTTACAATAGATTGATGTGGAGAGGTGTCCATTTCAGATCCAAATATTTCTAGGTGGTGGTTTGACACAGTACATCACACATGGAGAGCTTATTCTCCAGGTTTAGCTTGGTCATCCGCCTGATAGCTCGGTGGTGAGAGCTCAGGCTATTGTGACAATAGATGAGTCATATGATGTGCTAGTTGGGGGAGCAGTGTTATACCCCATGGGTTTCAGTATTGACTATTGGGAGGAGACAGCCTCTTATAGACCAGGTTGGCAATTTGGTGAGGGACGGGTATGTCGTCTACCAATACGCTTCAGTTGTGGTAGTCTTGACTCACTATAGTCTGAGACTATGGCAACATCAGTTTCAACTTTTAGTGGTGCAGTTACTTGGCCTGGTGACTTGTTAGAGGGGAATGCCCATGCAAAGGATACTCTAGTACCAGGAGAGATCACTCGGATTTGGAGTAAAAGTAGGATTGTTCCATCCACCTTGGATGTTCCATTTTGGAGTTCAGAGGAGGCATTGTATCAGCATGTAGATCAGTTGGTGCAGCAAGCTTGGAGTGGAGCCTTTGTACCATCAAGAGATGAATGTGAGGATGAGCCTCTAGAGTCAATTACTTTGACACCTTTGGAAACCGCACTCATTGCTTGGCAATATCTTGTGGAGGGGATATGTCTATTGGAGTTGTTTGGTAGGATTAGCATCGGACTAGTTGTAGTATTACATGCAAGTATATGAGTATATGTGGAGAGAGATGAGATAGCTAGATGAGTCTCTCTACATCATGTGGCACACTTGACCTATCAATATCTTGAGTTATTATTGATTTCAACAGTGAGAGGTTACCAAAAGGCCCTACCAGTCAATATTTCCTTACTGGAGACATATGATCTGGAGCAACATGGGCCTATTCATTTTGTGATTTTGGGATGGTCACATCAAGGCCATACACGTGTTGGCCGAGGTTTAAGTCTTCAAGATCTTTGTTCTGGTGTGTTTTAGAAGATTTTATGTCTACTACAACATCTCCAAGTTCATCAGTCTATTTCTCCAACTTACTTTTTGGAGAATGTTTCTTTGATGGACGATTCTCACACTAGAGTGGTGGCGAGTACACATCAGGTCCATTCTTGGATGGGACTTATTGTATTGTTAGATACAGCCAAAGTAAGATCACGAGCTCATTGTCTTCATCTTTGGTGGACAAACCTCTTACCCAGAGAGGTTTTACAATGTGCTTATGATGGGATTCAACAACTTGACCATATCCTTGTTGATGACATCTTGGATGTTGGGCATTAGTCTCAAACAGTGGTAGTGGCTGATAGGTCACCTATAGTAGTGGTAAACCTAGTTGGACAGCCTAGAGCCACATTTCCCACACTCATGAGTTTCCCAAGCTCTCATGCTTTTTGAGAAGGACCTGGACTTGTTTGGGTCTCACAATTATAGCAATTGGTGGAGCCCAACGCCAATAAGAGAGAGCGGATGATGGGTTTTTGCACCAGTATTATTGTTGTTCTAGCAATATTAAAAGCATCCAAGCATTAGGTGTTAGGTCAAGCTATGGATCTGAATTGTTTGACTTGGATTGTGAGCCTTGGCTTGGCAGAGCAACATAGGATGCCCTTGATAGGCATCACCTCTCAAACACTTGTGAGCCATGTGCCTATTGAGACAATTCAAGCACGTGTTGGGGGTAATGGACCGAATGGATATGGTATTCTTGGGATACAACCAATAGCTACTAGGGAGAGTGGTCTACTTGGATTTCATCCAAGTGAGTGTGGGCTACTTGGATTACACTCTTGGTCCACCTAGGATGCCGCTAGAGGACATGTGGAGCTTGTAGCCAGAGTGGAGGGAGTTTTTCACACTAAAGTTGGGACCTCTAGTAGTCGGGGGCATGACATGATTGTTCCCAAGGGCCCAGTGTAGCAACCAATCAATAGATCTTCCACTCCTACTACAGTTATAGAGGATACTTGGGAACCAAATCTTGGACCCAAGCTTACAAGAGAGGAAAGACAAAAGATTTGAGGTCTTTGAGTGTAACAATATGGAGTTTAGCGACAAATTCAGTCAGGCTCACAAAGTAGCACATAAGACAAATTAGCCTAGAATATTCTGGAAGTATCTAGGAAGCTTCCCGGTTAGCTTAGCTTGCACCTTAAGTAAATAGCTTCTAGAAAGAAGCTTCTAGAAGCTTCCAACTAGCTTAGCTTACACGCCAAGTAGGCGGCTTCTAGAAGGAAGCTTCTTGAGAAGCTTCCTAGTTAACTTGGCTTGCACTCTAAGAAAACAACTTGAGGAAACTTCTTGAGAAGCTTCTCAAGGGCCTTGTATGCTATCTATAAATACCAAAGCCAAAGCTCATGCTAGGCATTTGGAGTTTTCCCTCATTCAAGTGTCCCAATGTGAGTTTCCATTCTCCTATTTCTCTCCTCGGTTTTGGTCTTTTACATTGGTATTAGAGCAGGAAGGGGATGGATGGAATTTATGGACCACCAAATCCACTTCCGCCAAACCATTGGGACTTTCATGTCTAGATATTACCTAAGCATTGTTTCACACAATTCATCACCTCATGCTTTGGGCAGGATTTTCTACATATGATCACCGTGTCAGAGGAACCCTTGATACTTCCAGTTGTAACTTATGTAGAATGGTGGACGTGTTGTATATATGTGTTAATCAACTAGATAAATTGAGGGTAGTGGAATAGAGCAGTAGCGATGGCGGCAATACCGGATGTTATCCTTGCAATGCAACAACAAATTGAGCATCTTACTTGATTGTTGGATGAACAAGACCAATAACGACGAGAACATATAGACAGAGCGCCAGTTCAAGATGGAGAAGACCCCATTCGATTTCCGAAACCCAAGGTGTTTGAAGGCAAGAATCTTCTAGGCACAGTGGAGAATTTTGTGTTTGACTGTGAACGTTACTTTGAAGCCACCAATCTTCAAGACGAGCAAAAACAAATTCTCTTGGCTTCTAGCCAGTTGGATGGCATGGCAAAACTTTGGTAGCGATTCCGAGTAGAAAGAGCTGAACAACAAATTGTTACACCAATTTTGACATGGACAAAATTCAAGGATGCAATACTTGGTCGATTTTAGACTATAAATGCCACCCGAGCTGCACAAGATAAATTGGCAGAGTTGAGACAGATTGGTCTATATTTTGTGGTCCCAAGGTCGAGACCAGCGGGAGAGGCTTTTGCGTATTCGAGATGACAAATTAGAGGTTCAAGATCCCCCTACGCAACGAATTCTAGGATAATAGCGCTCCCTTGTTCAACAGTGACGCTGAATTTGCAAAAGAACCTAGGTATAGCAAAACCTTTACGGGTTTAAATACTACAAGAGATGTCAGTGAGAAGCTACATCACACAATTTCAAAATATCATTATGCAAATTCCAAATATCCAAGAAGGTGAAGTCTGGATCAATTTGTGCAAGGATTGAAGTCACAAACCAGATTGGAGATGACCATGCGAGAGCCACAGAACGTAGAAGAAGCCATGCAATTGGCTGAGCGTTTTGATTCCTTAGTTGCGACAACTTGGTCTCGACCTCGACCTACACAAAACCTACCAGTACCACGAGTGGAAGAACCAGTGCCAATGGAGATTGATGTTATCCAATGAAGACCACTTGGCACAGTAGATAGAGAAAGATTACGACAAAATAGAGGTTGCTTTTATTGTTGCCAAGTTGGACATCGCATTGCTGAATGTCCACTAAGGAATGGGCAACCTCAACAAGTTGCCCAGATGGAGTTTGTGGAATAGAATGATCAGGGAAACAAAGAATCCCAGTAGAAGATTTTGAGCCGCCTATTGGGAGTTTGATTAGTTCCAATGGGATTGAAGGCTCGGCCTATGCAAGTTTGCTTCACTTGCAAGGTACGATATCTAATCGGGGTTGTAGGATTTTGGTTGATTTTGGAAGTTTAGAAAATTGCATATTTATGCAAGTAGTAAAGGAATTGGGTATTCCTATCAAGCCAGTGATTGGAAGTAGTTTGATGATGGCGGATGATAGAAAAAGTTTTGCATTCCACACCTCGCATCCTGTTACCTTCAAGATTGGGAAGGAGTATTTGGAGTGTATGAGGTTTGTAGTGGCACCTCTACACTATGATATCATTCTGGGTCTACCTTGGCTTGAACATCATAAGGTTCAATTCAATTGGACCCGACGTCAAATTCAAGTACAACACCAAGGTAGAAATTTCCGATTAGGTTGTCTAGCACCTCTGAGTAAGACACCTAAGAATAGTCAGTCCCAAGATGGGAAGTTTGTTGAGAAGGTAGCCATAGAGCAAATCTGGAAGGGAGATGAGTCCCAAGATGGGAAGGTTGCCAAGAAAGCAACCATGGAGCAAGCTTGGAAGAGAGATGAGTCCCTAGAAGAGAAGTTTGTTAATGAAGCAGCCATAGAGCAAGCTTTGGAGGAAGATAAGTCTGTTTTCGCGGTGTGGATCAAGCAAATTGCACAAGAACAATCTGAGGAGGGCCAGATGCCGCATCAAGCAACGGTTGATTGGATAGTTCAAGAGTTTGCAAATGTGTTTCCGGATGATCTGCCAAAGGGATTACCCTTCTGATCAAGGTATGCCCTTCAAGATCGAGTTATTGCCAAGGAGTACTCTAGTGAGTATACCAATCTATCGGCTCTCACCAAAGGAGTTGGAAGAGTTGCAAACAACACTTACAGAGTTGTTGGAGAAGGATTTCATACGACATAGTACCTCTCCGTGGGGAGCACCGGTACTATTTGTTCCAAAGAAGGATGCAGGACTTTGTTTCTGTATTGATTACCGTGGGCTCAATAAGCAAACCGTGAAGAATGCATATCCCTTGCCTCGGATCGATGACCTGCTTGATCAATTAAATGGAGCACGCTGCTTTTCCAAGCTAGATCTTTGTAGCGGCTATTGGCAAATTCCTATTGAAGGAGAGAACGTGCAAAAGACTACCTTTTGCACAAGGTATGGACATTTTGAGTGGAGAGTTCTACCTTTCGGACTCACTAATGCTCTAGCAATCTTCATGGATCAAATGCATTGGGTGTTGGAGGGACTATTGGATCAGTCCATGGTATTGTTCTTAGATTATATCTTAATCATAGTAGGACAGAGGCAGAAGACAGGAATCATGTGCGAGAAGTCCTAAGACAACTACGATAGTGGAAATTTTATTGCAAGAAGTCAAAGTGTGCTTTTTGGCAGAAGGAGGTTACCTTCTTGGGTCATAAGATCTCATCAGAGGGGATCAAGATGGAAGAAGAGAAGATCAAGGCCATTACTGATTGGTCTACCCCAAAGGATGCTACCAAAGTACGAGCATTCAATGGATTGGGCAGTTTTTACCGACGGTTCATCCACTATTATGCTCACGTGGTTGCACCATTGACTGACCTCTTGGGAAGGAACTCGAGCTTCCAATGGACCACCAAGCATGAAGAAGCATTCCAAAAGTTAAAGCATATGGTGTCTTCAAGACCCATTCTTCAACCATATGATCCTCAACTACCTTGTGTGGTTGATTTTGATGCTTCTAACTTTGCAATTGAAGTTGTGTTGCAACAAGAATTTCCAGATGGACTACATCCTATTGCCTTTTTGTCTTGCCGACTAAATACAGCTGAAAGAAATTACTCTGCTCGAGATCAGGAACAACTTGCAATGGTATATGCCACCAAGGTATGGAGGCATTATCTCTTGGGGAAACAAGTGATCATGCAAACTAATCACAAGCCATTGTTGCAGACCTTACACCTAGAGCACATGAAGAGTCGACATCATCGATGGGAAGAGCAACTCCAATTGTTTGACATCAAACTTGAGTACAAACCAGGTCAGTTCCCTGTCATCCCTAATGCTCTATCACGATGACCTGATTTGAAGTCTCTTCCTCTCATCGCGGCAGCAATTACAACGGTGTCAATTGATCCCAAGATTCATGACGAGTTTCAGTTAGCTCTACAGCAAGATCCCTTCTTCCAAATGGTACATGGTCGGCTAACAACAGGTGAAAAGGAGTACAACACCTTCTCCTTCAAGGAAGGCCTTCTATTCCATGCGGACCGGATCTATGTTCCAGCCAAAGGTGATCTTCGACTTGGGCGCCTTCAAGAAGCCCATGATTTACCCCTCGCTGGTCACATGGGTGTGGACAAGACCTTGGGTACCCTCCAACGTCAATGGTGGTGGCCCAACATGACACGGGATGTTCAAGAATTTGTCTGATCGTGTGAGAGTTGCCAACGTAACAAGGCCAGCAACCAGAAGCCGGGTGGACTCCTTCAACCGCTTGCCGTTCCATCAGCTTGTTGGGAACATGTGAGCTTGGATCTCATCACATCCTTGCCAAAGACAAAACAAGGACACACCGCCATTGTGGTGTTTGTGGATAAGCTTAGTAAGCAAATCCACTTGGCACTAACCAATGATACCGTGGATGCTCCAACCTTAGCGCAAATCTACTTCGACAATGTCTTCAAGCATCATGGAATGCCACACGTACTCATCTCCGACCGTGATCCTTGCTTTACCGGGAAGTTTTGGCAAGCACTCTTTCAGATACTCGGTACCAAGCTTGCTTTGTCCACGGCCTATCATCCTCAAATTGATGGACAAACCAAACGTGCAAATCATACATTGGAGGATATGTTGCGTGCCTTTGTCAATGTCCACCATACCAATTGGCATGAATGTCTTGCCGCTGCCAAATTTGCCTATAATAATTCCAAACAGGCAAGCACCGGATTCTCTCCTTTCTTTCTCAATTTTGGCCAAGATCCGCTTGTTCCAGATTCTCTTCTTGCTCCTCCTCCATCTCAGGTTCCTCATACTTCCACATTCTTGACCATTATATCCCAATCTCTCCAACAAGCCAAGTCTCACCTCCTTGTTGCTCAGAATCGCCAAAAATAATATGCGGACCACCATCGTCAAGATCTCACCTTTGAAGTCGGTGATAAAGTCATGCTATCCTCTAGTAACCTTCCTCTCCCACTTGATACCCAAGTTCGTAAACTTGCCCCTAATTGGATAGGACCCTTTGATATCACCCAAATTGTCTCTCCTGTTGCTTATCTCTTGCCTTGCCTTGTCACATGCGTATCCATTCTGTCTTTCATGTTTCCAAGTTGAAACCCTTTGTTCCTAACCCCCTTCCTTTTCCTCTCGAGTCCAACCTCCCCCTCTTCCTATCCCAATCAATGATCATGAGGAGTACAAAGTTGATCGTATCCTTGTGCGTCGCCACATTCAACGAGACCGTCTCTAACATACGGAGTACAAGGTCCTTTGGAAAGGGTATCCCCTTCATGATGCCACCTGGGAACCTCTTTCTCACCTCCACAATGCACAGACGGCCATCCAAGAATTCAAAGCTTCACTGGCGACGAGGATGTCACCAACTAGCGGCGGGGGAATATGTAACAATATGGAGTTGAGCGACAAATTCAGTCAGGCTCACAAAGTAGCACATAAGACAAATTAGCCTAGAATATTCCGGAAGTATCTAGGAAGCTTCTTGGGAAGCTTCCCGGTTAGCTTAGCTTGCACCTTAAGTAAATAGCTTCTAGAAAGAAGCTTCTAGAAGCTTCCAACTAGCTTAGCTTGCACGCCAAGTAGGCGGCTTCTAGAAGGAAGTTTCTTGAGAAGCTTCCTAGTTAACTTGGCTTGCACTCTAAGAAAGCGGCTTGAGGAAGCTTCTTGAGAAGCTTCTCAAGGGCCTTGTATGCTACCTATAAATACCAAAGCCAAAGCTCATGCTAGGCATTTGGAGTTTTCCCTCATTCAAGTGTCCTAATGTGAGTTTCCATTCTCCTATTTCTCTCCTCGGTTTTGGTCTTTTACATTGAGGAGCCACACAAATTGTTTTGCCTTCAATATGAAGGATTTGGGTGCTCTAAAGTGACTTGGCATACGGATTGAGTTGACTAGCAATACACCAGTATTCTAACATCCTTATCAATATAGTGATATGGAGAGGACATTGATTCAGAGCCAGAGTAAAGGCCTGTTTGGTGGAGATCTCACATGGAGAGTATGTATCAATGACAATGATGCCAACCAAGAAGGAAATGTATGGCAACTACATAGATAGGTGGATGTGTGGAGATTACTGTCTTATCAACCAACAATCTAGGGCTGATTTGTATACCATGCCTACACCAAAGGAGATTTTTGATGCAATTGGACATGCAAAGGTCTTCAGTACTTTAGATTTTAGAGTGGGATATCATCAATTGCTTATCAAGGAGGAGGATAAGTCCAAGATAGCATTTGGGCTATTGATTCTCACGGCAAGGATGTGTATATTAGTAGAGGTTCTTACTATTTGGGTTAAAGAATGCTCATATTGAGTTCCATAGGGTCCTAGATAGGACCCTAGCTAGATTGGATTTTGCTCAATATTATATCAATAACATTTTGGTCTATAGCACTACTATGGAGGAGCATGAGAGACAGTTGTTGGAGGTGTTTTGAGAGGTTGAGATTTCATGGACTCAAATTACATCCTAGGAAGTGTAGGTTCTTCTATGAGCAGGTTGAGTATTTAGGTCATACTATCTACCCTAGAGTACTTGGTGTTCAAAAGACCAAGGTGGAGGCTATTGCATGTATTCCTTGACCTACAAATGTGAGCAGAGTGCGAGCATTCCTTGGGTTGGAAAACTTTTATCGCCCTTATGTTAGAGGATTTAGTGCCATTGGCAAGGCCTTGATGAAGCTGACCAAGCTTACACATGAGTGGTGTTGGGGAGATAAGCTAGAGAGAGCTTTTGTAGAGCTCAAGGAGAGGTTGACATCTGCTCCTATTTTGAGGAGACCAATCAAAGAACGACCATTTCAGCTTCATAGTAATTGGAATATATTGGGGCTTGGAGCAGTGCTCACCCAGCATGATGATGAGGGGAAGGAGTTTGTGGTGGCTTACGCTAATTGCTCCAATAATTTAACGGAGGCAAAGTATAGTTCACATGAGAGGGAGTGTTTGGCAACAGTTTGGGCAATAGCACATTTTCAATGTTACCTATCTGGTAACCCCTTCACTCTCATCACTGATCATCAGCCGCTGAAGTGGTTGATGGAGTATGACAAGCTTTCAAGGAAGTTTGCGCGATGTGCTCTAATTTTATAGGAGTATGATTTCACGTTTGTTCACAAACCTAGAGTGGTGATCTGTGATGCAGATGGGTTGAATAGAAACCCATGTCACAATTAGTAGGATCAGACCGGAGCACGTTGGCATGGTGGGATGGATGAGGAGATGGTGCCATGTTGGCATGCATCTACCTTTCTTTGTATATTTTCTAAGACTTTGGTGGTATCTCTCTCAATGCATACAAGAGGAGTTATTGAAGTCACATATCTAAAGAGTGAAGATATTGGTATAGTTTAGTGATAGTGATGGACTATCTTTGCACATGTGTTGTGGGTGGCACAATTGGGGCCAAGGAGAGAGACCATGTTCTTTAGCAAGCCAAACGATTCAGATTGGAGGGGTCACATCTTTTGTGTGTATGGAAGGATGGTAGAGTGAGAGTAGTACCACTTCCATCTCAAATACTATAGTAGGTCCATCATGCTCATGAGGAGCTAGGATATTCTGGAGTAAAGTGTACATATAGCTTACTCCAGAGTCACTATTGGTGGCGCGGTATGTAGACCAAGGTACAGTAGTTTGTTGCCAAATGTGTGGTTTGTGATAGAGTTAGAGCATCATTTGATGCTCCTACACCATAGTTACACCTATTACCAATCATGGGATTGGGTTACCGTTGGAGTTTGGACTTTGTTGGACCTTTAATATTAACTATGAGACATCATTGGTATGTTTTGGTGATGGTGGAGCACTTCTCCATTGGATTGAGTTGGTGGCACTTCCAAGTAAGTTGTCCATTGGAGGGACGGCTTACTTGTTCTTGGATTGAGTTCTTAGTCATTTTGGTGCACCTATTGAAGTTTTGACTGATCAGGGTAAAGAGTTCTTGGGGGAGTTTCAAGTCTTGTGTGATAAAGCTTTGATTGATCATCGTACTACATCCCGAGATTACCCTAAGGCAAATGGCTTAGCAGAGAGAGTGGTTCAGACGGTGAAGAGAGGATTGTGAAAGTATGGTTTGCAAAGAGATCATTTGGGAGATTGGGATCTCCAATTACCTTGGTTGGCTATGGGCTCTTGGTTCAGCTGGCAAGCCTCCTTAGCATCCTTCTCTCCTTACTTTCTACTCTATGGACAAGATTTAGATTTACCTGCAACCATTTGTCGATATGCTACTGTAGTTTTGGACTTGGATGATCTAGATGTATGGATGAACGCATGTTCTCAACGGGTAGAGATCTTTCAAAGAGTAATGTCGATGGCCTTTGAGAACTTGGCAATTGCTAAGCATAGAGATAATTTATGCTATGCTACCATTTGAGGAGGAGGTTATAGACCTTTGATCCATCAATTTCATCAAGGTGATAATGTATATCTATAGCAGACAACACCAACTACACTTGATGTTTCAACAGGCCGTACTATCTTCAAAGTATGTGAGGTTTTGCCATTTGGATTCCTTGTGTTGGAAGGACATGATTTTGTTGTTTGGAAGGATCATATGTGCAATTGTGTGCCATGTCACCTCCCAAACATTGATGGTACTATGGACCCAAGCTTGGCACTTGTACATGTAGGCTTGATGTGTATGTTATGTGGCTCTTTTGGTGAAGTTGCTACCATGTTGGTGCATGATAGTTGTTCAAGAGGATGGCATATGGCATGTATGACTCCTCCTCTCATTGTAGTTCCTCAAAGGATAGTAGTTATGTTCTAGATGTCCTATGTTCTTGACCTATGGCTAGTTCATTCTTTATATGGTATAGATTGCAGATAGGTGACTAACAATGGGGCTCCATAGCACCCGGCCTTTTGATCTTTGCCCATCATAAGGTATACCATATACTTGGAGTAGATGGCTATATTGAGTTAGAGGGACCTAACCGCCAGCTAGGAGAGAGATTTTGGCACTTTAGAGTCTATGTATGACTTATGTGTGAGTTGTGCTTTTATAGTGTATGATGTTGACAACAATATATGTTGTGTAGCAATGTATATATGCATGACAATTGTCATGCTATTTTTAGTGTCACATCTAGATTGCTTGGACACTAGAGTTGTAGTGATAGTAGTTAGAGGTATTTCAGCAGTTTCCCATAGATTACTTTCCAAAAGTCAGATTTTGTGTTTGGGGTACTGACTTTATGGTGCGGCTCACCGTCACTTTGCACCGTTTGCACTATCAAGTGTGTCGTCAATGGGACAGTTAGGGTTCCAAACCTAGCTCGAGCCTAGGGGTATACTTTTGAAGTGCAGTTCCAGAGAGCTCACTTCTCTAATGTTGAGCCTTTGAGTTCGTGGGTATGGTGGACAAAGGCTGGCGAGCGTCATCTAGATTCTCTTAGCTAGAGTGGGTGTGGCTTGACTGTAATCAGTGCCCAGTTGTTAGCAGTTTATAGAGTGACAAATCAAGTATTGATCTGAGTTGAGTTGAGTTGATTTGAGTGTTGTAAACAATCTGATTCTTGTGGCACTTTAGAGTCTATGTATGACTTATGTGTGAGTTGTGCTTCTATAGTGTATGATGTTGACAGCAATGTATATTGTGTAGCGATGTATATATGCATGACAAGAAGCATTAGCTATTCATTAGATGCTTGAATCAATAGCCAAACGACGTATGGGCAAAAAGAACATAAGCTTATGTTGAGATACTAGAAGTGTCTTTTTGGACCCAGACCATCGGCATTTGACAAGCACACTTTCCTATTGCTAGGACCCTCTTGGGTAGGCTGGTTTCACCACATAAGACGTGATGGCATATGCTATCATGGTTGAATATGTTTAAGGCTCAATAGACACTCTTTGACTTTGAAAATCCAAGTAAAACCTTGAAGGAAGGCAAGACTTAGTATCCATTTGATAACTAACAGAACATACACCAAGGAAACGACAAACTTGTAAACAAAATTTATATAAGGGATTAGTCAAGATGTACACGGTATAATACGCATGGAAAAGTTGGAATTGTGGAAAAGTCATTTATGATTATAACTCTTTTTTGCTTAAGACCGATTCCTAAGCAGCTCGGATATTCCCATCATGCTCACTTAGTCTTACAATTAGATCTGCTGAACTTCTCCATCATAATAGATAAATTTCACAGTAAAAAATGCATACTGTATGTAAGTCAATTTTGGTTTTTTTATCCGCGGACGTAATTATCTAAGTCCTGCAGAATGTAATACGAGTACTGGTGCTCAAATGAAGGTTATAAAGCTAGATCGAGTGTCTCTATAATAATATGAAATTCCTGTAGCTAGCATAATTCTATGAATCACATTTATCAGTCGTAACAGGTGTGATGGTGATGGTGATGTCAAATTCAGCCCTGGGGCTTTTGTTGGACGATATATGTAGAGAACATGATTATATCAGAATGCTCTCACCTGACTCTTAATCCTCGCAACTTCCTGTTGGTAGTGTTTTTCATCACCGAAAAAGATTCATATGTAAGTCCAGACGTAAGGAATTGAGTGCATATGAAGAAATAAAAGCACAGGATTTTAGAAACAGAAATTAGAGATTATCCTACTAGAGACGGCCGCGTAACTCAGAACTCTACCTTTTATCTCAAGGGAAACTGTAAACCCACCAGAAAAGTGAGGTGGGTTTACACCTCACTTTTTCTGCTCATCAACCTCACCGTATTGTACTACACCGGGTGCAAATAAACCAATCAAACCACTGTTATGAGTTTGGTTACAATGCTAGAATTATAATATGATGGAGAAAGAATCCTATGACCATGCCATAGCATGCAGCAACTACCAGTTTCACACAATGAACCAATCTGATTGGCTGGAAGTGTTATGTTAAGAGAGGTGAGGTGGATGAGCAGTTAAGGTGAAGTGGGTTTACAATCTCAAATCACTTAACCTTAATTGTACCTTAGCAACGTTTTCCAGAAAGAGTATATTAAGGTGATAAAGTCCATGACTCATCATCATCTGTGTATATTCCGTTGAATGTCCTCCTTTGACTTCCAGTGAATATTTTTAATAAATATACTATAGTGCTTTTATGGATTTTTTAAGTTGTTATCATGACATGTTGAATTTCTCGGGTCTTGGGAAAGTGGAGTTTATGAATATAAGTATAAATTTTTGTAGAGTGGCTAATATTTGACGATGGATTTTAACTTTACCGGACCTGTTGTTTAGAAGTTTAAGCGTGAGAAAAATTGATGTAGATAATTCTTCGTGTTGAGATTGATATGTAGGATTCATCATTTATCTTTAGTTCTAGAGTTTTTGCCTCAAGTGAGTTTCGGATCAGAAATAATCAGAGTTGTTCAATTGTCTTTTATAATTTCCTTTTACCCTTTCCTCACCCAGAGCAGCTGTTTCCGCCTGGAAGTCTGCACCCGCTAGATGTCTGCTTCCGCCTAAATGCTTATGTCAAATTTGGGAGGAATGTGGAAATATATAAAAATACATAATTGAGAGTATGTTAATTCAAGATTCCCCCACTTGGCGGGACGTGTAATCTATAACTCTCGAACTTGATGGTAGGTGTGCAAATATAAGTTCCCTTAATACATAGTGACACATGTTTTTTAAATCATCTTTACAAGACTTTATAATAAGATTCCGGATAAGAAAAAAATTATGACATCACTGGAAATAATGCTCCTTATATTTAAGTAGCACATAAGTTTGTAATATGTATGGAACATTATTGCTCACATCTCTCTTGCTACATCCCTCGTGAGATGTGATTTCACATATGTCCTGTATACATAGCACTAAATTTATGTGACATGCATATAATAAATTAATATAAGTATTTTCATGTTAGTTCTGAACATGAAATATGCTTTACAATGGCGGCACCATTGGCAATGAGATGTGTGCACAATATTTCATATGCATTCTCCTTTGTGTAGTATATAATCGTGGTGTTCACATAATTATCACGATAATCAATTTATATCATATCTCCTCTACATATCTATCTACATTGGGGCTTAGCCCCATTTTACCTTCTTCTTTTTTTCTCTCCTTTGTACAGCTTGATCTCCCTTGTACGGGCTTGATGGGTTTTCCAATCCTTCGATTTTTCTACGCGGTCGCCTTCTATCTACATATACGATGTGGCAATGTAATGACTAGTTTCATAGATTCATGCTTGACTAGCATAAAAACGTTCAATTGTATACACAGATTTTCAAATGGATGTACGGTGTGCCTAACTCCGTAAATGCATAAAACATTACATACATACGAGGGAAGTATATGTCATTGATTTCAAAGAGAATAGACTGCTCACACTAGTCATTATTAAGCTTTGTGTACATAAGGAGGGTGTGTGGAAGGAGAATAGATTCCTGCTTATAAGTCTGCAGGCATGTTCAACACAATCCCTGCTCTTCCGGACCAAACGTCATGAGGGACATAACATCTCGTACTAGCGTTTGTAGCAGGTACATCTCGCGTATACATTTGGTCTTTGAATGCTTAACCACTCAATAAATGTGACTGAGAGAAATTGCATGATACGTACATAGCACGAAAAAAGTGCATTGTCCTTAGGTACGGATGCTTTACCGTAGAGTATAACGAGCCTCATGAACCATCATACATATATATTCACTACATGACACGACGGACGACGTATGTCATTCGGTTGATTATGGACGGAGGGAACTGGAGTTTACGAACTGGAGTTAGGACTGGGTCTTTCACCGGCAACCGGGAGTATACGTAAAGAACCGATTTCTCTTTCACCTTCATCACCTAGTTTGAGCCGTCGACAAGGGAGGGTCCTTAAATGGGTGGAACAATTCGTATATCCGTGAACGGAAACATCATGTGAATTCTGCTTGAACAGCAGGGCTAGAGGTCGATCAGCACATCCAGTCTGAACAGTAATCGATCGCAATTTGTGAGTTAAATGCCAATTGAACTGCATCTCTGTTTCAACAACATATACTCCGACTCGCTCTTGGCTACTGAAGAACATCCTCTGGTTGGTTCCTTCATTGTATTCGAGCGGAAATAGGGATTTTCCCGAGATCTCGAAACAGTTCTCTTCAATTGAAAAAAGCAGATATTGTTTCCAAAAATTTTTGAGCAGCCGTTGCAAAGGACTGGATTTCATATGCCCACAACAGCCCATGACTATGTTGTCAACAAACACGACACTGTTTCCATCTGATAATTGGTATATCTGTCCCTTTCTTGAAGACGTTTCATGCTCTGACAATGAACAGTTCACTTTTGATTTTCCAATCTACAAATTTTCTACGTCCTGTGGGTTTACAATCTATAAAGTGGTCCCGGAGATTCTTTTGCCTCAACCATGTAAAGTAATGGGTAACATCCCAAATACTCACAAAAATATCGACTGATATTGATCACTGCTATGAACACCTACATTAGTGTTTGTAAAACGCCGATATCTCACGACAGCACTGCCAAATTTCACCACCGCTGAGCTGTTTAGACGTTGTCGTCAAATTTCTCATCTGTCAAAGTGGCGTTGTGCTTGTTCCTCTTTATGATGACGGAACAAACATGGACTCCTTCAGAGACGGACAAGAAGAACCACTCCTGGCCCAAACGTTCCACGAAGCTTCCATCCTTGAAAGTTGTGATCACTCTTCCTACTGGGTTTGAAATCGTCATCTGCATC
Source organism: Lunularia cruciata (assembly GCA_948567375.1). Lineage (NCBI taxonomy): Eukaryota > Viridiplantae > Streptophyta > Marchantiopsida > Lunulariales > Lunulariaceae > Lunularia > Lunularia cruciata. Next base: position 43,229,711 of record OX419762.1, on the reverse strand, counting down.
AGATTACACGGCAGAACATAAAATCGCGTGTGAGAATCTAATTCATTAATATGACTTCAAATTCCCCCAGCATAAGGACATTACAGTCCTTTTTTTCTTTTAGTCATCACTACATCAACTTGCTTTCATTCCACTCAGTGATCTAACTTTAATTGGATAAGTTTGCAATTGGCAGTGCTCCATCTTCAGAAGTGTCTAACCTGGATCCCTCTCTTCTTCAGAGCCAGTTGGAGTTCCTCGAAAGCATGAATGGCAGCAGTGTCGATGCTCATCACAGCTGCATAATTTCGAAATTTAGGTGTAGGGAGTCAAGGAAAGTAAACCTAAGTTATCATTTCGAACTCAAAAGGAGGTCTATGGCATCCATGCCGAAGATAAGTCCTAGATATCGAATTCTCAGAAAGATGTACTTACGAGCCATTTCTATGATCAGAAATTGAATGGGTGTCCCTTGGGTCTCTTCGATCACGTCCTCTGCTTCGTTGACATATCTCAAAATCCTGCGGAGATCGTGGATTTGATTCTGAATCCTTTCATGATAATACAGGTAGATAACTGATCATTCAGGTTATTAGGCACCGAGAAGTAAGGTTACGGTCCCCAGATTGAAAGAAATAAATACCTTTCACGAATATAGTTTGAGTTGGAAAAGTAGACGGCTGCATCTATACGGACGATGACAATTCCTGGCTCTGTGGTAGCCGTGGGGTATTGCTCGACGTTACGATACACATTTGTACCAGGAATTTTACCCAATAGAGCTGTGTGTGGCCTTGTCACGTGGAGGAGAATTTTCGCAAAAGAAATGATAACCTGCAGACACAACCCGGTAGACATTCTCTGAGATCAAGAACAGCAACCTGGAATTGTTCTGGAGGCAAACCTATATGAGTAGGTTAGATATACGAGAGTGGAAGGTCGGACAATTTCCGTAAACAATTTACAATTAAAGATAACGAGTTATAGTGGACAGGGAGATATATGTTTCGTAACTTACGGCGACTAGAAGGCCGATTTCGACAGAGACGAAGAAAACACCGAAGAAAGCCCCGGCCAACACGAGAAAATCCACCTTGTCCGTTTTCCAGACAAGGTACGCTGCTTGGAAGTCAATTAGGCCCAACACAGCGTTTATGATAATGGCAGAGAGAATGCAATTGGGAGTGTAGTGGAACAATGGGGTCAGGAAGAGCAAAGTAAAAAGCACTACAATGGCCATGACAATGTTGGACATTGCCGTTTTACAACCGGACTGGTAGTTGACAGCTGATCGGGAGAAGGATCCTGCATGGAATTAGTGCCAATGAGAGTTAGATACAACTTTATTATCGCTTCATGCTAGTCTTTCTTTCCTCTCTGTGACTTTCTCTGTTTGATACAGGAATTACGGTTCTGATTCGTAACCATTATATCGCATACGTACAGGACTTAAACAGAGTTCTCAAAGATTGTACCTGTTGCAACATAGCAGGAGGTCCATGATCCAGCAATGTTCATTGAACCTATAGCAATCATCTCCTTGTTGCCATCAATGTGATAATCTTTCAAAGCTGCGAACGTCCTTCCAATAGCCACGGCCTCCTGAAATCGTTGATTACATCATTCAGTATCAGCTATCTCTTGAAGTAAATGCACTACATTTGTTTCCACTGGCCATTGACAAATACTTAGTAAATCAAATCAACCCCGGGAGTGCTAATCGCTTTCTGCAGAATTTTACCGTGAGAGCAACGAGTCCGGCGACAAGACCGATTTTAAATCCCTTGACTAGGAACGGCCCTGTCCAGAAGATGTCTTTGAAGGAAGGTGGATTAACACCCTCCTCGATCTTTCTGACGATCTTCACACCTTTCCTGTCAAGACGAGTGAGGTATACAAAGAGGGTCGCCAATATGACTGATGTCAATGGTGCAATGGCTGCAACCCAGAAGAGATTCTTCCTTCTCTTCGACTGTAAATGTTCCAGAAAACAATCTGAACGTTAGAGGGTCCGATCGCCTGACATTTTAGAGCGTTAACCACCAAATATTGCGAAGCTCAGTTGTGCTGTATAATGGTTCGGCTAACCTTTGCATTGACTGATTTCAAAACAGAGTAAAAATAGGTAATTTGTAGCAATTTTGTAGAGACGTACAATAAACTTTGTGATTAACAGAAAGCCGAGGAAGAACAATCCCACCAAGATCGTTTGCCAGTTCCACTGCATGACATCAGTGAAATGCCTGTCAATAAACATTATGTTTTCGAAATTTTGCTGTGGAACTAAGGTCCAATGAATTTCAGGTCAATTATTCATGTGTTAGCTCTGAAATCACCTCATCAGTATTGGTGAAAACAGATCTCATTACAGAGACAATATCAGTGTTGGTGGTGAAACTCGAAACTCCAAGGAGACCTTTCAGTTGCTGAAGAGAGATCGTAACTGCAGCTCCAGCCATGAAGCCGATGATCGCAGCATGGGAAAGGAAGTCGATGATGAAGCCAAGCCTGTCCGTCACAAACAATCAGGAAGTTAGCACTCGAACTTCAAATACTTTGTAAACATATCGAGAAAAAAATGGGAGTCTATGGAAAATGACAAACCTGAACAGTCCAAGTCCTGCTTGCACAACTCCAGCGAAAAATGTTGCTGTATATGCAAGGTGGAGATAACGTTCCTTGTCAAGCTTTGGGTCGATTTCATCCTTCAACAACTGTCCCAACAAAATTGATACCACTGCGACAGGACCAATAGCAATATCCCTGGAACTTCCCAGCACTGCGTAGACCAGTGGTGGCACGAAGCTTGAATCTATTCACAACAGGGCAGGCACTTATCAATATCGAGATTCTCGAATTTCATCACAACTTAAATTCGAGTAACCCATTAAGGATTGCCTGCTAAATTTCAGCCGAACATATATTTAAAACTGTTGTATAACGTACATAGACCATGGATGGGGTCCACGTTTGCCAACTTTGCATATCCCAGATCCTGCAGACGTATGACAAGGATGTCAGTGCTCAAAAGTAGCCAAATTCCAATATCAGAGCGCAAGCAAATGCACATTGTGCCCATCGACATTGCAGTCAGACCAAACCTCCCCCTTACTCTGGCAATGTGTTCTCCTAACCGAGAGGAAGATAGCGTACCTGGGGTATAGCGAGACTGGCTATAGTGAGTCCAGCGATGATGTCACCCTTGATCCAACTCCGCTGATACTTGGGGAGCCAGTCGAGAATTGGAAAGATGTAAGCAAGACCCACAAACCATTTCTTTTTTCCGGTGTGCCCCTTGAACTGGCGCATGGGATCATCAGCGAAGAATGTCTCCTTAACCGTGTCTCGAACTTTGGACCTGAAGCTTGCTGGTGGAGGAACCTCCACCGAGTGAACCAGTGATCTGTCCTCGGGTGTCATACCACTGCTTGGAATGGTACCACTCTCCCCAAGATCATCAGTGCGGAGCTTCCTGTTGTGTCCCCCTTCCACATCAGTTTTACTGGAATGGCTCATTTCTGTGACCTGCTTTCAGCTACATATCATCAGTAGTAAGATATACGTTTAACATGAGTTTCAAGTAAACAAAGCTGTATCTAATATGCATTTCTTGCATTGCAGATCATGATCGACCGAAATCATTTCCAAACCTCCTTTAAAACTCTTTTTAGTTAAAGCACTTTAACGACTTAACTCACCGCTTTCCCTTCGAACCAACTCAAACACTCCGAGTGTGGAATCAAGCTCGAAACCTTTCTTGAACCGGCTTCAATCCCATTCTTTGAAGACGAGCGAACACGACTTTTAAAGGTTAGCTGCGTGAATACGACCTGAATAAACACCTGCCTTCTTTACTCCACCTCCCCCCTTGCAGCAACAATTATTCCTCTCATGCCATGATTCATCTTCTACATTGAGATGCATGCACCTTATACTGCCAGGCAGTTTCGGTCCGCCAAACTCTGAATGGCCAACCTTCATCAAGTAGTGCAAGGGTATGTAGAATCTGATCCATCTACTGTAGACAGGAAACTGTGTGCTCTTTTAAAGATGGGAACCTTAACCTTCCTCTCTACTACACATTATATTTGCTCTGTTCTGTTGGATTCGTGTCAATGAGTACTTAATATGGCATCGTGGTTCTAGGCACGTGCAGCTCTTGTTTGTTCACTACCTTTTCTGCTTATGGATATTGCGGCGATCCAGGGTGCATCAAGGAAAAAACACGGTAGATTGCGCATATGTACAGGACTTACATGAACCAAATATAGACTCCATTGATTCCATATTTGGCACTCGTAATTAACTGAACCCCAAGTTTGCAAAACGACTCACCCGACCGCGAAGGGCCTTGTGGTCCTACGTGACATCCATGAGTAATAGCTCGCATGGACAGAGTCGTGCTGGCAACCAATGTTCTCTTGTATCTATAGTTGAAATAATTAATATTTTATATGTTCATAAATAATATTATAGTATATTCCAAGCTCAGTAAAAGCTTATAAATTACATACAAGATTTAAGCTTAAATTGATAGCATATGGTAGTGTAAAGCGAAACTTGTAAAATGTTATAAACTAAAATCTACGCCGTATGTAAAGAAACCCAATTAACCACTCAAATTCTTCAGGAATACGGATATTCAATTTTTAATTTAAATGAAGTCACAAAAGCATTCTAAGACTGATTTGATCAATTAAGCAACATATAAGCAAAAATATCAAATATATACTTAAATGTTTATAAATAAAAAATAATTTGAAATCCAGATTAAATTCTGGATTTGAAAATGTATTGATGAAAAAACTTGTATGCTTGAGTTCTACAAACTTTATGATCCTACAATTGAATAACTAATACTGTGAAAGTAGACTTTGTACAAGGTTTAGATATTTGTATAAGCTTTTATGATTTGAATTCAAATTTGTGAAAATTTTAATTTTTTAATATTTCTATTCTATATAAACTTCAAAAAGCTTATTCTCTATAAGGAAAATAAGGACTAGTCTAGCACTAGGGTTTCAGCTCTTCAAAACTCCTCAAATGAAACTGTATGTATTACAGGTATTTTTATCATTGACCCTATAACTTCAAAATCTTCTTATTTTAATTCACAAATTTTATAAATTTCTGCTACTATATGATTATTATATCCTAAGTAAATCACTAAGTAGTTCTTTTGTAAATTATTGTTTTAATTTGAACCAGCTTACTAAAATTTCACTAAAAATTTTCAATTGTGATAAACTTGAATTAACTAGTAGTGATTTTATAAAAAATTTATTGTTAATATAAAAAACTGGTTATCCAATCAAAAAAATAATTTAATAAATATTAAAATGCTTTTGAGAAATTTTATATATATTATGACATAGCAGTAAGTATTTTGGAAAACCTTATATCTTCAAATAAGTGAATGATGGTATTTGTTAAATACAAGTGCTCCATAAGTGCTTTGCAAATGCGACAGGATCTTGTTTAAGGGGTTTCAGAACCGTATGATCTCGCTTTGATGGTGGAAGAGATAATGCATCTTGGATCCTTGATTGCTGCTTTATTTCCAAAACAAATTGCTGGTAAACTACAAGAAGGAAAAACTACAATAAGTTCAATTTATGGTTCCAAGTCTAAATTTGTAGAAAACCTAGGAAAGGAAGCTATCAGTCCAGAACGTTCGAAAAGTCCTTATTATCGAATCTAAATAGTAACCATATTTATACATAATATCTCAGTATAATATATTACAAAGCAAAATTTTAATCTTTTTTTATCAAACTGTGAAAATTTTGTTAGATATAATGATTACTTTCAAATCATCCTCTTTAAAGTAAAACTTTCTGTAGCTTTAAAGATAAGGCAATTTTAAATTATATACAAATGTATTAATTTTATGCTTTATCTAGGATAAAGCATAAAATGGTTTTTGATTTACATCATATTTCTCGTTACCTTATTTTATCTTCATAATATCCTTTATTGTATTTCCCTCAATGCTCTTTAAAGGATCTTATGAGTAAAATTAAAATTTTAATTATTATTTATGATAAAATTTAATTCTATGTATTATTATTTGCACATTTTTATATTTATTATCAATATTTTATTTTTATTTTACAAATTATTTAGAAACTACTAATATAAAAACATTATATGGTATAAAATGATATTTTCAAATTTATTGTGAAAAAATTTACCATTATATATATATACAATAGTTTTTCCCTTAGACTTGTATACAATCTTGCCTCTTCTAGTGTATTTTATATGTGGTATAGCACTCTTTGGATTTTTATGCCATGTGGATTTTCATCGTAGACTGCTGGACACGTGTCCTCTGCTTATGGATACGTGGCCCACATGGTTCTTCCCTTCACACGAGGCTGCAGTTGCCTCTGTCGGTTGCCCTTTCGCCATTTCCCCTCCTTTCTTTTTAGTACTCTTACTTGTTTCTCTCCTCACGAGGGTTTCTCCTACTGGGTTTGCTGGGTTGGGGTTTGATAGGGTTTCTCCCGCTAGTCCTTACTTGTGAAGGATAGCAAAGTTGTTGTGGCTCCCCGCTTGTCCCTTCCCTTGCAGCTCGTGGTTTGTTGGGTCTCTCCCACTAGTCCTTACTTGTGAAGGATAGCAAAGTTGTTGTGGCTCCCCGCTTGTCCCTTCCCTTGCAGAGCTGCGCTTTCTTTCGAGAAGGTTTATTTTGCGCGTCACTCCCCGAGAAGCGCTGAGTTTTCTTACGAAGATGTTTCTTTCGCTGATTTCGCTGCTGTTTATTTTGTTGATGCTTCATGTATCTCGCTACTTTGGTTTATTTTGTTGGTCCCTTCCCGTGCAGCGCTGCATTTTTCTTACAATTGATGTTTGTTTCGCTGATGCTTATCATATCTCACTATTTCTCACTATTTCTGACCTCTGAGCGGCACTGTAGAGGAACAACCGAGTTTGCCTTGGCACTCATGAGTTTTCGAGCAGAAACTCAGTATGAGGAGTACTGACTCTAGCTCAGCTACTTTGGCATTGCGTGAGGCACTGATGAAGTCACATGTGTTTTCATGGGGACGTACTATGGCAGTCTTCTGCTTCCCTCAGCTGTTTGGCTTCTCTGAACTCAGGCGTCCATAGCGCTTGCTGTGATATATCGATATCCACGTCCTTGGATGCTTTGCTCGTCTTCCCTCGTTCTCAGAGCGATTTATCCTTCGAGTGCTCTGCCTTATCCACCTTCTCCGATTTTTGTTTCCTGACTCAGCTCTTCCCTGACCCGCTATATTTACCGACTATTTCTTGTCTCTTGCCACCAGTTCATCTCCATCCTTTTCAGTTGTCCGTTTCTTCATGGAGTCTTTATTTTTCTACTTATGTGGGAGTACTGTCTCCATTTCCTTGCAGGCTGCATCTCAACTATGCGAGTTGCTATCTAACGGTTTCCACGTGATAGTTATTTTGTGTTTCATTCGATGATGTTTCTCATATAGATATGCTGGTGTTTCAATATGTTTATTTCGATTATGCCATTGCTTCAGGTTACCTTTGATGCATTCTAACTTCTAATGATTTCACTACTCTAGTCTTGCATGTCGCTGACCTTCCGTGCATTCTACCCTCGGGGTTACATATTCCTAGTGTTGCGTATCATGTACATATTGTTTATCGCTCATTTGCACTTCATGAGTTCTGGATAACCCATTCCCAAAACGGCTTCCGTTCTCGTATACCTATATATGTTCAATCAATTTTTCGATAATAGTGAAAGAAATTTCTTATATAAAATAGGAATGCATTCATACTTACACTTCTATAGATTTCCTATGAGATTGATTTCTAATCCAGTATATTTTATGCAAAGTAGAAGCGAGTATTCTTCCAACTTGTGACAAACTGACATGATTGAAATATAATTCTGAGATTAAATTGGCATCAAACTATAATTTACGATGTTTATGTTTAAGAGAATACGACTATACAAATAAAATATTATTAAATTTTAAAGTACGGATGGAGGCTGGAGATATTAACTTTGTAAAGGTTACTCTAGGCAACCAGAACAACCTTCCAGTTTAGATGTTTTTGTGAGTTTGGCTGAATTTCTGGAATAATGTACGCACCCCTGGTAATAACTAGCTCTAATAGCGAGTTTAACGTCAGTTTCTCGATTTTGCGGACAGCGTTAATATATCACAGATGGAGATAAACTTTTTAGAGGAGGATAAGTGATAACATTATGATTCTTTCAATATTTCACAAAACCGGTTTGCAGTTTAGACGCTAATAACATATCTTACTTCTACTACTATGATAGTATGGACAGAATGAGTAAGTATAAAGTTATCACAAATACTTGAAATTTAGATAATAAATTTTATACATATAACATTATGTTGCTTATGTAAACATATATCAAAATGGTGTTAATCAGAAGTATAAGAATACATTATAATATGATTTTCAAAATATCAAATTTTTTGTATAATATTTATATATTGGAAATTATTAAATTGATGTATATTTAATGTTTTAACTATAAAAATTGTATTCGATGCTTTCACAACAAATAGTGATTTCTAATATTTAAAGAAAATAACTACCAATATAGATAGCTAAAATTCAGAATTTAGTGACATAATTCATCTAATATAGGTAAAATAGTATATATTATTAATAATTAACTAATAAATATATTTTAATTTTAAAAAAAATTACTATTATTTTTATCTCAAACTAAATGTTCAAGTGTCTATAAATTAAAATATTCAGAAACCTAATAACTATAAAAAGTGCATCATATATATTAATTCCTTGATTTATTCATTTAACATGAAAATGTGGTGTTAGAAATAACATTTACTGTAATTATTCAAAATTTAATTGTCCTGAAAATAGGATGGCAAGAAAATTTCAACTAAACATGAGAATTAATCATTCTAGTTAAATTTCATTTATAGATTTTTATATTATGTTTCATATAAAAAATTTATTTTTTGCAAAATCATAGCAAATAACTTTAAATATATGTTTATGTAAATAAGATTTAACGAATATTCGTTCACGACTTTCTAACAAGAGACCAAAACATAAAATATCACTAGGACATCATATATTGCAGTTGTTCATATATATAGGTTTTTATTTCCATATTTTCCTCATGATCATGTCTATCCTTCCGGGGCTTGATGGGTTCTTCCGATCCTTCATGTTATTCTTCTGTGATTTCCTTCCTCTCTTATTTCTATATTGATGCGTGATGTTTTCAGTTTGATTTATTGGTCATTAAGAAATACTTTTTAACAATTCATATAAATTATATATAGTAACGTTATCCGCAAAGCAAAGATGAGGATTACAGCAAAAGATTGATGGGACGGTAAGTATAAATTTTAAATATAATGCTGAAATTAAACCGGGGCAACTCGAGGGTTACAATGGAGTATGTTGAAGAGAATATGATGATATTCTAATGGCCTATTTTAAAGTTTAGGATGCAGAATAAGTTTAAAGTGCAGACTGCAACGATAAACCTGATTGGGATGAGGAGAGAAGTTTGTTCTACGTTATGCGAAGTTGTTTACCCTAGTGAGTTTGGCCAAACTCGCAATGTTATGCACACTCACCGTGTGTTATAATTACCCATCATCCATTCCTTGATTTTGTACTTGGTACGTGATGATCAGGTGACAACGGCGAATGTTGTAGTTAAAGACCTTATGCCTTATGGAGCTTTGGAGGGAGTGATTGCTCATCCTCTTGGATGGGTGGCGAGCGGAGTATAGGGGTATGCAACGAGATCACATCTTTGTTCCTTTAGCCTTGGAATTATATGGAGTTATGGACACTATGTTCTATACATTTGTTAGAGAGTGCACAAGAACTTATTATATTAGACACCATGGGGTTCCACTTTCACTCTCATTCTTGGTAGCCTACTTTGGACGGTGTGTTTCCATTGTTCTATAGAGAGCATTGGCTTGTGCAATCCATAGGAAAGCAATTGCTCTTGGTGATGCTTCTTTGGATACTTAAGTAGTTTATAGACTTTACACGACTTGCATAGCTTGGATATCGAAGGTGAGTTAGGGCAGATTTCTCATATTATACTATTGGGGTTTAGCATCATTTCTACCTACTTTGTCTCTCCCTTGTTTGGTTGATGGGATCTTTCCATCCTTCATGTGTTCTATATGGTTACCTTTGTATTCCTCTTCAACTTTGTAGACAATTATTGTGTTTCTTATATGTTCAATTAGATTTTATATTCTATTTAAATTAAATTATGATGTTTAAATAACAAATGATGGATGATTTTTTATACTTTTTTTTTATAGATTTTAGTATAAAAAATTATTTATGTATTTTATAATATATATTAATTTAATTAAAATTAAAATTAAAATTAAAATTAATACATGGTGTATCCAGAGAGTTATTGTCATTATGTACATTGTCATTACGTCATATTGTATAAAAACATTTTAATTCATGATGCATATTTTTGTTTAATAAATATAAATTATTTTTTAGGTTTATATTATTTTTAATTTAAAATAATATAAACATACTTTGATAAAAATAACAATATTTTTATACACTTATAAATATTTTTTTTATATAATATTAGATATTAAATAAATAAATAAAATAATTTATTAATAAATTATTTTATCATAATAATTTAAATTTTGTTTTCCAAATTGATTTGAACTAGAGTAAAAATATAATATATTCTAAAATTATATTGTTATTTATTTAATTATACTGATAAATTATATAATTAAAATTATTTTTCAATCAAATATTAAAAAATAATTCAAAAATAAAATAAATTTTTTTAATAATTAAATTAAAAATTTATCATATAAAATATAAAATTTTAAAATTTTAAAAATAATATAAAAAATATTTAAACTAAAATATACCTTCTTTTTATATTTAAAAAAAAACAAAATTTTAAAATAATGAATTTTTAAAATAATAAATCTCCCTATGGATTGTAAGATTGAACCACTATAAAATTAATTTCAATGTTCTCTGAGATATTATTCAAATTCACACTCATTACTCTCTTATAAACTTTAATCGCAAATTTATCCAATTGATTCATATCTGTTTACATTGTGATATGGTAGTTTGTTTCGGTAACCCATCCCTGTAAAATAAAGGAGTTGACGCCTCAAATAAAACAAATGTCCAAACTAAAAATAAAAATACGAAATGCATAGCTTATATAAACTTCATACAATTTGGCAAATGTAATCTCTCACGTCGCGTGCAGCAGTGCAGGGCAGTGTCCTGCTTCTGGTGCTGATCTTCAGGAGGAAAGGGGGCCACAGGGACACTCACTACCTTCCCTCCACTTTCGATGTCGAACAGGTTTAGGGTTTACAGAAGCTTCAATCTACAGAACTAGACTTGTACAGTCTGAAGCAGGGGAGAGCACGAGGATCAGTCGTAGGGAGTGATATCTCTTATCCGACCTGAAGTTCTGGAGTACAATGAGAAACATTCTTCACATATCCAGACGACAGCGGGCTGCTGTAAGGAGTTCTCTTTCGGAGACAAAGCCACACGACGTAGACCAATTTGCTGGACGAATTTAACTCGGCCCACTTCGCGAATCAGCTGAGAGACAACTGCTTCGGCAATCTGGGTCACCGTGCCCCCGGGACTGATGGTGTCGGGCCTCGAGAGGGCTTGTTTGGTTTCAATGGCCATCTTCTCGATCGATTCCGCCAACTTCGAACTATCGCCCCCATTATCGAAGCCGGGAATCATGACACCGATGCCCGGAGCGAAGATATTACCCACGATTCTAGCGACCACGATTGCAACTTTCAGTGACCAGATGAGCCATGGAGCTACATGGCGAAGCCACTCTCTAGTGCTTTTGATTTCAAGTCCTTCTTGACCTTCCACACTGTGAGGTACGCCGTCGTCATAGCGACATTCGCAGAGCAGGTGCAGCTGAAATTGCTCATGAAATGCTTGTCTTGCTGAGATCCAAACGCTGGGCGCACCACGCTTCGCCAGGAATATATATCTGGGAACACTTCTCTCCTTTTCTTCAATGGAGAATCGGTGCAGATTGAGAATTTGATTGAGGAGTGTGTTTTGCTTCTCAAATGCCTTGTCAAATTTCTGAGCCAGCTCTGCCATCTTGTTGTCTATGTGATCTCTGATTTTCTGAGCTTCTTCACGGACTACGGCTACTATATGATCGTACTCGCTGGTGCACTCATCTTGCTCAGTTAGCTCAAGCAGTGCGGCCTCATCATCCTCTCGCTTGAAGCTAGGAGCCAGGAGGCCGAAATTGACGACGTCGGCCTCAGCAATCTGAAGACGCTGTTGTATGCTGGACTGTATGGCGTCCAGCTCTGTTGGTGATAACAGCTGATCCTCTCGTACAGCTTCAAGTCCAACCTGCCAGCTCGTGGTCATGCCGAGGCCGTGTTCTTGAATACGCATCTTTAACTCGTCTACCAGCAACAGTTCTCTCTTGGCCATTGGTGTAGATGGGTCTTTGGCATTCCAGGGTTTAATAACCTTCCGATCAAACTCCACTCCAGGGCAACTCTGTATACAGAGACGCTCCACCAAATCCATGATTTGTAAGATGAGGTCGACAGGATGGATGCTTTCGACGTTCTCTGTTTCAACCAAATCTTGTACGAGCACATCGAGTCGGTCGTCATCAGCATCAGATTCATCTGCATCAAACTGTATTAACACCATCATTAATCCTACCTTGAAGCATGAATATGACCTTCCTGCACAGTATTTGCTGTCTCCTCTCATCCCAAATCTCTTGTCCTGGGCGAGGACCACCTGCAGTCTCCGGAAAACGGAGGAAGGGATCGCTGCCGTGCTATCCACCTTGGTTGCTAGACAACGGCCCAGTACCCAACGCACTCCCTTTCCGTCCCACATTGTGAGGTCGTCTTCTTTAATCAGGGCTGGAATGAACACTCTATCATCTGCCACCTTGAAGCACAATCCCACTCTGCCCAACATATCGATGAAGTCATTAGCTTGCCTGCTGGAAGTAACGACGGAATCGAAGTACTCGAGAAGTTGAGCCACTTTCAAGGACCCGTCGCTCCCTACCAGCTGGTTCAGGTGAGACTCTCCTTTTTCTAGCATCCCTTCAGGAAGCAGAAGTTGGCCGACAACCCTTCTGCAAAACCATTCTGGATCTGCTACGACAAAGCCACTTCCGCTGAACATTACAGTCTCATCGATAGACTGATCTTTGTAGTATATGATATCTCCTGATTCCTGCAAGTGAGCAGCTGCAGCATCAATTTTCTTGGCACTATGACCTCTTGCCTTCATCTCCTTGGAGAAATCTGCCCAACTCAGGACTGGAAATTGGCTATTGTCCGTTGCCCAGTCACGCAGAAATTCCTGAATTCCCACACAGATCTTGGGTATCTTGACATCTTTCAGTGCGGATGCCACGTGGTATTTGAGATGCTGCTTCAGATCTTGGACTGAACTTCTCCGTCTAGCATCAAGTACGAATGGTTCCAAGACGATGTCAAGTGACTCAAAGAACCTCTCATTGAACTGCTTCAGAAGAGCTCTCCAGTACTTCACGTGATTGTCGAACGACGAAATGCCGCCATGCGTCCGCGAATCCATGCAATTCAGAACTAGGACTACATGGCGCTTCAGCCCTTTGACAGACCCAGACGAGATGAATCGAAGCCAGTAGAGAAGCGCATTCTCAGAGTCCACAATCTGTTCAAAATTGGCACGAAATACCAACACAAAAGTGGTAGCTCTCCCAGATGCCAATCCCCGATCCGGAAGAAAGGCCCCGTGCAACACATGAAAATCCTGCTGTCCTGCTAGATCCCACAATACCAAATTTAAAGTATCTCCTACAGGGATATGAGATAGCTCTATGCCCCTCGTGCGGTGCCCGTCACTGACCATCGGTTTCCTCTCCCACTTAACCAGTGATTTCAGTAGGGTTCTTCCAAGCGACTCCCTGAGTGTTGTTTTCCCCATCTTCTCATACCCACATAGAAATACCTTGGCTGTAGTTTGGTCCACCACTTCCTCGTCCTTTAAGTCCAAGTGAATTCCTTCAGCCCGTTTGTTTCGTTTCCTCTGTTCCTCCGTCCTGATTCTTAAGGACTCACTTGGCCAAGATACCTCAACGAAAACTGTTAGGTTTGGGTTTCGCCGGTAAGCATTGACAACAGCCCGAGCTCCGATGAATTCCAGCGTTTTCTGTGTTCCCAAGTCCAGCGTGTGAAGATTTGGTACACTTCCCGATTCTCCTAAAGCTGTGGCCAAAGCAACAATACCTTCATTTGTTATCATGTTTCTTCCACTGAGCCGTATCTCTTTCACTCTAAAAAGACTCTTCTTTTTCATCACTTCAGCTAGTACTGCTGTTCCGATATCCGTCATTTCATTGTTTTTCAGGCTGAGGAACTCTAGCAGGGGCAACTTATGTATACAATCAAGAATTTGCTGAACGCCAGTATCTCCCATGTGGCACCAATTTAAATCCAAGCACTTCAAATTTGGAAGTTGGCCCAATCGTATTCCTCTACTCAAAGATGTACAACCCGCTCTCTTCAGTAGGTTGTACGACAAATTTAGCGTTTCTAACAGAAAAACCTTCCCTGCTTGTATTATCCTTGCCAAGGACTCAACCTGCTCGTCAGTCAGCAAACAGTCCCTCAGGACCAAGATCCGAAGATCAGTAAGAACGCCCTTTTCGAAGAAGCTCCGCAACTCGAAGCTACTTTGCGTTAACTTTCTGTTGAATTGCAATTGCAGCTCCTGCAATTTAGGAACATTCCCTTTGAGCATACCTGCGGCAATAGTGGGAACATGGCAGGAAGGAAGGCCCAAACTTCGGAGACCCGATAAGTGACCAGCCTCGAAGACCTCTGCAAGAGCTCTACTCGATTCCATTCCCATGCGACAATCAGAATTGTGGGATAGATCTAGACATTCTAACCCGGTAAAGCGACCGGAGCTCAGGATTCTACAGAGAGAAAGAACGACTGAATCTGTTATAAAATTTCTTGACAGATCTAACACCTCCAATTTTGAAACATCTAATGCCCACTCTAGTACTGTCACGAGCGTCTCAGCGTCTTTGCTATCCAGCCTAGTCAGCCTAAGGTTTATTGTCGATGCTTCCTGCACCACGTGTGCACAGGTTTTCAGAGCATTTTCGTACTTAAAAGATCCCGGGTCTAGTGTTTCCCGACATGCTAAGAGCTCCGCAAATGTGCGCCGAAAATCTGGACCGCCTGAGAACACTTCTCGATTATCATCGCCCATCTCTTTTGGCACGGAAGATGGAAGGGTGGTGAACGAACAGGGTGACGATTAAGGCAATGAATCTGAAGTCAGTACGTGAGTATGAAAGATGGGTGAAGATGGACCCGGATGATGTTGAAATTTGTGGAAGGTGGATGTCCGGGGGGCTCTTAAAAAATAAGCAGGGCTCTCCCCTGCTTATTTATTACATGAATCCTCTCCTCTTTCTTCTTCTCATAGAAAGATATTTGAAAGGCTCTACCTGTGTGTCATCTTCCCACTCATCATTCCTAGCCGATATTTGTTGAATAGGTCCTTGTTGACCATAACGGAAACCGAAGGAAGACTTTGTGCGTAATAAGGACGGATAACACACAGTCAAACACACGCAAAAAGCTCCGAACTCCATTTTTGAGACTTTTGCTTATCAATGACCTCCACATATCTGATACCATGTCTGACTTTGCTTGGTGAGGTGTGATTATTCATTACGTGATATGTCGGGGACATTCAAAACTTGTATATTAGAATATAGGAAGGTAGTACTTTCTCGAAAGACCTCAGAGGTCACATGAATACTTATGTTGTGAATTTCTCAATCTCTGCATCTTTATACTTTAATCATACTTTGAACTGTATCACCGCATCTCCATCAGAAAGGTGCAGACACGTTGAAAAACATTGTGTCGTTGGTCATATTGGGAACCAATAACTACAAACACGTTCAATTAACTCATGTCAATAAAATACATTCAAGTTAGCCCAAGTATGCATTTTTGTTGAAGACCTGTAAGCCGCTTTTCTCTGGTTCTGTTAAGGACCTGACTCGCCACATCCTCCGCACTTGTACTTTCTAAAGAATGAACACCTGAAAGCAAGACACTAAATTCAGGTGCGGAATTAAGGTCTGTAATCTCCAAAAAATTACGCCTGAAGGAAGACATTAAATTCAAGTGCAGAATTAAGGTCTGGTTATTGGTTGCGAAGGAAGAAATCGAGCCAAATAATATACCCCAAAGAAAAATAAAATAAAATACAGCGAACCAGAGATGCAAAAAGGATAATAAGCATGAGCCCCAAGAAAAGTGCTAAATCTCCATGCAACACTAAAACCCCAATGAAAAACAAAGGAGAAAGAAACCAAGTAAGCTTCAACTGAATTGTGTGATGTAGATCCTTTAATGGTATATCTCATAGATGAGAGAGACTCCTATACGTATACATGATAGGAGCTCCTATTGCAGTTGCGGGTCTACAAAGGCCCGATGCCTTTGAGCGTTATCAAGTGACTCAGAACTTTTGTCTAAAAAATGTTGTGAATAGGTTGTAGAGATGGCCATAGTTCCTCTTCTTTACAAAGAGCCTTGGGCTGCCTCTTGAAGGAGACAATCAAATTGGTAATAAAGATGGCCAAAAAATTTCCATAACCAATGGTATAAAAGTATCAATAGATAGCATTAGTGCATAAAGGTCTTCTTTTCTTTGTTGCAATGATTGTTGTTGCTCTTGCATGAATACTTGCTCGTGCCAATGACTTTGTTACCACCACATCAAACAGAGTTTGTTGTCCGTTATGGAAGTCCCTTTATCGGCTCTTACATGCCAAGGAGGTTTCCATTCAGATCCAACCACTACTCAATTTGTACTTGAAGTAGTGTAAATCATATCATCTTTACTGTTGTATCCCAGATTGCATCATGAACTTAGTGTGCTCTCCACCTAAGCATATAGTAAAATATGTATGCAATGTGTGTTGTGTGGAAATCCACAAGTATACTACTCTAGTAGCTCTAAAAGTGCTAGATTTGGTAAACCCAGATGTATGTGGGGTAGTATAGTGAACTCATTGGATATATAACAAAAGTCCTCGGTCAAGGGAAGGCATAGAGCCAAGCTCCAAAGCTTTTCCTTCACAAGAGAGAATCCTAGCTTTATCCAAGAAAGGCACATCAAGTAAGATGTTGGTAAAGGTGTATATGCCCACTAACAATCTATTTGAATGTTCCTAAGTTTTGTGATATGATGTCAATCTAAGTAAGGAATGGTGTGCATGGGTTGGGTAATAGATTGCAAGCCAAACAAAGATATGATTGGAAATCACAAGTGCTTGAATCAACAATCTTAATAGGTACCAAAAGAAAGAATAACCATGGTATAAGAACCTCTTGCTAGCAAGGGAGCCACTAAAGCATATACCCTAGTGGTGCAATAGCCTCTTGCAGTATGACCACCTCCTCCCATAGCTAAAGGGAGAGTTATAGCCTACACCACTCATTTAATACATGTGTGGCATATGGCCTATTAGAGTGTTGAAAGTCTGGCATATGGTACAATCAAATATCTATATTATATGGAGTAGGAGTACACCTATGGCAAGGTAAGTACATGCAAGTTAATAGGTTTAAAGAATATAGCATCTTGTCATATT
Source organism: Lunularia cruciata (assembly GCA_948567375.1). Lineage (NCBI taxonomy): Eukaryota > Viridiplantae > Streptophyta > Marchantiopsida > Lunulariales > Lunulariaceae > Lunularia > Lunularia cruciata. The sequence continues at coordinate 43,212,031 of OX419762.1, read as the reverse complement.
GGAAAAGGTTACAAGTGTGCTTCCCAACCAAGGGAGTAAATGAGCATATGTTGTGGCCTAAACTAAGTGTTTGAGATAAACAAGCTGCAAAAATCATCTCATCCTAGAGGAGAGTATAGAACCCTCAAACTTCCTATTGGAAATATTAACTTTGATAGGAAGTCCAAAGGAATGAGTACTGCTCCTGTACTCTAGACCTTGAATCTATAAGTTTGAATTTGTAAACCAAAGGTTTTTAGGCAAAATGTAAAAGAAAATAAGGTTTTAACATCTTCCATAGTGCACAATATATAAGTATTTGGAAGTGAGTGAAATAGACATGAGGGAAAAGCCACTGCAACCTACCACAAAGATATGAAATGAGCTATGGCAAATAAAGGCCAACCTACAAGATCTTCTTGGCATGTGCACTTGGCAAATGCAAACTTTTGAAATCTCTTTTGTAGTGCGATTTATATAAAAAAAAGGTGTCTTTATGCCATAAAAAGTATGTATAAAAGGGATCAAAGATAGGATCCAATCCAATATTGAGCAAAGAACAAAAAACAAAGACAAATGAGAGATGTTATTCAAGGCATTTGAGACATCAAATTGCACAACCACCCAATCAAGATGGATGTCCAAGGACACTCAAATACTAACCATCTTGCAACCTCCAAAAGTAGCCATGACAAACTGATGTGGAGTCGAAAATCTGAAAAGAGGTATGAAATTTGCAAACAAATAGTATGTAAGACTAAATGTAAGAAAACATTATCAATAGCAAGAGTGCAAACATTGGATGTCTTTTTTGAAAGAGACATGAGTTGAGAAGTCTAAAACAAACAACTCTAAGTGGCACTAGATCCAAGGCAATTTCCTAACAAACAAGAAAAGAAAAGGAAGAGACCAAAATCTAGCATGTCTAGTGAGAGGCAGTTAAGTAAATGCTTAAACATCAATCTTGACGGCCCACCTATTGAGAAACAAGTGAAATTTGAGTAAGGCTTGAGCACAAAAAGACTCATAAGTTGTATCTCTTCATTTGAGGGATAGTCCTCATCTAGGTGATATTCATGAAGGAAAGAATGAAAGTCATAAGTGGCAAGTAGATGGAGACTCTATAAGATCAATAAGATATCAATGGAGAAGGGGTTTTGGTCTAGAGAGTGATAATGCTTAAGTTGCATTCTATACTATTGACTTGACAAAACATCAAGGAACGACAAAATCTACAATACTTTACAAGTACAATTTGAGACTATGGGTACTCCATGATCCTCTTAGCTATTACTTGGTCCCATATGGTATAATCATCTTGAAAGGCTACATAGTCCTCTTGCAAAAACCTATAAACCTTAAAGGCAATCTCTTAGTGCTTGATGGACCTATAGATAGAAGGTTTAAGGGAAGAGTGCTAATAAGATCAATGTAGAAACATCCTTCTATTAGCCATGAATCAAGATAGCTTGTAAGTTTAAAGACATTGTGGAACACACTAGGTGGCATAAAGGCATAGGGATCATAGTGTACATATATGGTCAAGGTAAATTAGGTTTTTTACCTCAAAAAAGTAAAGAGAATATAACCATGAATAAGAGTCTATTGAGGCTTGAATAGATATGACAAGAGTAAGAAGATGGTCTCATGAGGCAAGAAGAAAAAGGACAGTATTCTCATTTGTAGACATTTAGATCTCTTTCTATATTTTGCTAAAGCAATCCCTACCAATGGACAATCTACACAAGATTATGTGGGCCATTTAAGAAGATTATGTACATATGTGCAGGGGCACAAGTGGAAGAATATGACCTTATGGTTGTTTCTCAATAGACATATGAGAAGAGACCATCATAGGAAGATCAGGAATGCATGTGGTATGGAGGTTACACAATAGATGTAGGAGGAAGGACCAAGGTAACGACATCAAGAAGAAGTATGGTAGTGGATGTGGGATCCTTCTCCATGTGAGCATCAATAGATGTAAGATACTCCACTAGTACATGTAAAGTGTGTGATATGGAGTGCAAAGAAAATCCATTTAGATGAACTTGATGAATTGTAGATATGTGATGAAAAAGTTGATAATGGGATTTACTCCTTGATCACACAAAAAGAGTCTGGAGTGTTAAATCAAGAGTATTGCCTATAGCGGTCCCTCTTAGTCCCTATGCTAAAGAACAAAATGAAGCATTGTAAAAATTCTATTGAAAATATTTACACATATAAGAATACAAGAGATAACACATTGACAAAAGATAATATACACTAACCAAAACTACCAAAGAAGAAAAAAAAGGAAAAAAAAGTAAGGATATGGAATAAAAATGAAATAAAATGAAATGAAGGAATATATTAACAAAAATTACCAAAATATAAAATAAATGAAACTATAAAATAAGTAAAGAATTTGGAATAGAATAATAAAAAAAATAAAGGATGTGAGAGGAGCATATTTATGACCAAATGAGATCATCTTTCTTCTACATTTAAATAAAAAAGGTATTTCTCATAACCTCTATCACCACTCTAGAGAAGTTCATAATTCAAGTTGTTGAGTGGCAAAAAGGCGGGCCCAAATAATAATACGAGACATATCCTCTACAAGAAGTCACAAAAGAGAAAGTACAAATTTAAGATGCATTGCAAGATCCTAACATCCTATGGGAAGTGTAAGAAAATGACCTACAAGCCGACATGTACCATTAGATACATGGTAAGATCCTATGGGCATGTATAGTAACAAAGAGTTAGTAGCATTTAGAGCTAAAGATGGTGCTTTGACTTTGTCAAGAAATATATATCTTAGTGCATTGAATCTAGGGAGAGGAGCCATTAAGCATTTATGATGGTGGCACGTGAAAAAGGCAATAGCCATAGGTAGAGTGTTGTTAAAGAGTAGAAAATTATTTTAGGCATTTAAGTAACTATCTAAGTAGACTTATGCACTTGAGTAAAGGATGGTTCATTTTAGGAGAATCATCTATAGACACTTCATCTTGGTGATTGTATTCAACTACTCAACATAATTATTGGGTCTACAAAAGCCATTGCCAATTGTGGTTGTGAGAGCTTATCCATGTGCTTTATTGACAATTTATACTTGATTGATCAAGTTGCTATCATCAATAAAGAGACTCCACTATGCTTGAGTTCTTCTCTTTTTGTGAGTAATACAAAGTCCATTTTCCAAGTTATGAATGTGTAATTGTGTGAAATATTGATCCTCACCACTATCTAAATATTGGAATGCATTGTAGCACGGCCCATAGCACTATGATAGTGGTCTTGAGGGTGAATATACTATGTAAGGTTGAAGTGCTCACAAGTGCAATAGACCTATGAGTCAATTCTAGAGTTCAATTTCTATAGGTGCAACCATATTCCTTATTAGAGCTATGATCACTAAGGGAATCCTGACTATTGTTCTTCCCTGAGCCAAGTGAATGGCTGGTTGTGCAAGGATTTTCATGTCATTTCCTTCTTCTAGTATTGTCCCATTCTCCCGCTAGATGATTGGGCAGACCCGTTGACATTTTTGGCACCGCTCCGGCTGACACATATGTCCTCTCCACTACTTTCTACAACTTGCTCTAGACATGTGTAAATCTAATCCACATTGCATGGACGGTATTATTTTAAGTCTGGGAGAAGCATTCCCTCACACATCTACAAGCACTCTTGCTCATCTTCAGATTCAACCACTATTGTAAGAGGAGCATTTTATGGCAAGTAGTTCTGCCCAAAGAAAGCAATCTACACCAACATCACAATCTACAGCCACACAATTTCTCCATGATGCAATGATACCTATCAAAGCTTTTGCAACTCATGTAGCTACCATTGCAATGACTTCAACTTCAAGAGTAAACAATAGTATACCTCCCTGAACAGTAGTGTTCATTGGGCATGAAGACTTTGAATCATTCTTACAAATGTTTGAGAATATCTTCATTGCACAAAATATCTTGGATGATATTGTCATGGCATGAAAAACTTGCGAATGTTTAATCAAAGTTATGCAACATTGGTATAGTAGCCTAATCCCAACCACATGGACAAGCTATGCATTATATGGGAGGAAGGGTGATGAGAATACATATTGCTAATGCGGTAGGAAAAATTAACTTAAGGAGAAGATAAACATGCTTTGTAAAGGACACAATGAGACCATGCAAGCATTTATTCAAAGGTTTTAGTACATATCATCAATGATAACACCAGCACCAAATTCTACTATGGCTCTTAATTAATTTAAGAAAAATTGCTCAAGGATATTCAAAAATTCATCATCTATAACAAAACTACTACATTAGCTCAAGCATTCAAAGAAGCATGATGTTGGACTCAAGCTTACAAGTGGGACATGGCCTTGCTTGGTCCTTGCTCTATAATACTAGGATTCAAATGGAATGTTATACATAATCCCTACTTTGCTACATAAGGACTCCAACAACCCAATTACTTCTATAGAGGAGCTCCTATAGTTGCACCGGCCCAAAATGCAATCCCTCAACAATCCCTATATCTGATCATATGCCCTTAGCCTTACTTGTTCCCATAACTCTTCTTGCTCAATTGGGACTGCTAGTTCCCATAGCTACCAATGTCCCCACAACAAACATCAAGATGGATGACATCTTGGTGAAGTTTGAATGAATTGAAAATCTTCACCTAGCACAATAGCCTCAAGAGAGGAATCCAATGAACAATGCTACCAAGGAAGATGGAAAAGAACAAGGAGAGAAATAGGAAAATAGAAGATTGGAATGGAAGTCACATTGGAAATGCTCAAGTGAGTGAAACTCCAAATGCCTAACTTGAGCTTTGCTCGGGTATTTATGGGTAACTTGGGTACATGACTCCGAAGGAGCTTCCAAGGAGGAGCTGCCTTACTTGGAGTGCAAGTTAAGTAGTTATTAGCTTGGTATATAAGTTACTCTACCATTGTAAGGTTTTTAAAAGCTTATCAGCAAGAAGTTTCTTGGGTGCTTCTAGAATATACTACCCATAAGCTTCCTTGATGCACTTAGGGTTATTTTACCCCCTTTTTGTTATATTTAGCTTAGGCTACTAAATTTTTTGCTAACTCCATATTATCACACACTCCTCCACTATTAGTTGGTAATGTCCTTGTTGCTAATGAGTTTTCTAGATCATGGATGGTCATTTAAGCATTGGGAGATGGGAAAGAGGTTCCCATGTGGCATCATGAATGGGATATCATTTCCAAAGGACCTTGTATTTGATGTACCATGTTAATAATTTCTTTGTGCAAGAACATGGTCAACTTCATGTTCTCCATGATCATCAATAGGACTAGAGAAGGAGGTGGTTGGATATGAGTAACAAAAGGAAAATGGACTAGAAAATAAAAGGTTTTAACTTTGTAATATCAAAGACAAGATGGATCAACATGTGACTAGGAAGTACAAGTTTCTAGGCAACAAGAGAAATGATCTGAATAATATCATAGGGACCTACCCAAGTCACATAAATTTTATAAACTTGAGTGTCAAGTGTGAGAGGAATGTTTTTGGAATAAAGCATGACCTTATCACCTACTTGAAAGGTGGATTATGATGATGTTGACTAGCATATTGCTTTTGCTGATTTTGAGTAACAATGAGATGAGACTTGGCTTGGTGTAAGGACATAGATAGCTTGGACAAGAAGGTGAAAGTATGAAGGACCTAATATGGCAAAGGATCAAGAAGAGAGTTGGGAACAAGTGGATGTTACCCATAATCAAGGAAGAAGGAAGGAAGGAAGCCCAATACTTGCTGCACAAGTCATAGATCACCCCCATTGGAACATACATTTGGTTCTCATAAATTTAAAGGCCCTCCTTGAAGGAGAAAGTGTTTTTATCCTTGTCATGTGCTACAAGATGACTTTATATCAGCTGAAAGAAGTGGTCTTGGTTTAAAGTAGTTTTGAACTCAATGTGGACAATGAAGTCAGGCTACATTGTGATAATACTTGCTATTGTGAGAAATTCAAGAAGAATCTTCAAATCAAGTTGTTGCGACAAGGCATTAGGAATGACATGGAACTTTCCCAGTTTGTATTCAAGCTTGATGTCAAAAAATTGTAGTTGCTCCTCCTATCAATGATGTAGACTCTTCCTGTGCTCCAAATGTAAGGCTTACAACAAGGATTTGTGATTGGTCCACATTATCATCTATTTCCCCAAGAGATAATGTCACCATACTTTTTTTGCATATGTATGCAATAAAAGTATGCAATGTGTATGCAATGTGTATGCAATATGTATGCAAAAAAATTGCCAATTGTTCTCAATCTCAAGCAAAATTGCTCCTATTTGTTACATTTAGTTGGCAAGATACAAAGGCTATGGGACGCAATCCATATGGGAATGCTTGTTGCAACACAACTCTAATGGTAAAGTTAAAAGCATCAAAATCAACCATGCAAGGCAGTTGAAGATTTTATGGTAGGAGAATGGTTTGACACCATATCTATAAGCTTTTGGAATACCTCTTCTTGCTTGGTATTCCTTTCAAAGCTTATTGTCTTCCCCAAAAGATCAGTGAATGGTGCAATCACATGAGAAAAATAATAGATGAATCATTAAAAATTAAAAGTTGCTAATCAATTGAATCCTTGAATTTCTATAACATCCTTAGGGGAAAACCAATTAGTAATGGCCTTGATTTTCTTCTCTTCCACCTTGATCTCCTTGGCTAAAACCTTATGGCCCAAGAAAATGACTTCCCTTTGCCAAAAGGTGCACTAGGACTTCTTGCAATAAAATTTCTATTGGTGTAGTCTTCTCAAGACTTCTAGGACATGGTTTGTGTGTTTTCCCTTTGTCTTACTATAAATCAAAATATCATCCAAGAACACTACCAATATCAATCCAATAGTCCATCTAACACCCAATGCATTTGATCCATGAAGACTATTGGATCATTAGGGAATCCAAAAGGTAAAACCCTCCATTCAAAATGCCCATACCTTGTATGAAAGGCAATCTTTTGTACATCTTCTCCATCAAATAGAATCTACCAATAGCCACTTTGAAGATCCAACTTTGAGAAGTATTAAGCTCCACTCAATTGATCCAATAAGTCATCAGTTAAAAGTAAGAGATAAAAAGTCTTCATAGTTTGTTTATTGAGACCATGATAGTCAATACAAGATTGAAGTCCTCCATCCTTATTTGGGAAAAATTAGTATTGGTGATGTACTATGTTGTATGAAATCCTTCTCCAACAAATTAGTCAATGTTGTTCAAAGCTCTTCTAACTCTTTTGGTGAGACCTAATAGATTGATCTACTCACTAAAGTACTATTTGGTAATATTTTGATCTTAAGGGCATACCTTGATTAGAGGGTAACCCCTTCAAAACATCATCTAAAAACACATCTGCAAACTCCAAAATTACCCATTGCTTATTGAGGCCTTTGATCCTCATTACAATCTCCTTGTATAATGAGCTTGATACACACACAAAAATAATAATATTTTTTCCAAAGTTTTCTCTTTAACCACTACATTGACCAACTTCCCATCTTGTGATTGACTATTCTTAGATGTATTACTCAAAGATGCTTGACAATCCAATAAAAAAATTCTTACTTTTGTATTATACTTGGATTTGTTGTCAGCCCAATCAAGTTGAACATTATGACATTGGGGTGCTTCCGTTTTTTCAAAATTTTCTTTTATTGATCATATCAAGCTTAATTGCTAGAGAACCACTAGGAATGATGGAATTACTTGGAGAAGTGCCTCCAAAGGAGAGCTACTCAAAGAAGTGATGTTGAAAGCTAGGATGTGGCAATCCATGGAGTGATGTAGGTTAATCCTAAATACTTGTAGGGCAGCCTACTTGAAAAATTTTCAGCTCTTGGAGTGATGTAGGATAATCCCTATTACTTGCAGACCAACCTACATGCAGCATGTTTAGCACTTTGAGTGATGTAGGATGATCCCAAATGCTAACAAGAAGATGAATTTATAGGCCAGATGATTTACAAGGCCAAGTATCAAGGTAGCAGGCAAAGTTTTGTAACAAAAGAGGATGAGAAACACTTGGAGAGGTGTAAGATGACCCAAGTGCTTGAGGATGGAATAACACTTGGAGTGCTACGGAATCATTCAAAGTGCTTGCAAGAGACAAAACACTTGGAGTACTAACAAGTGAGGCATATATGCCCAAGTGTCTAGTGCCACCTTGGCACTCAGATATAAGTGCCATTGCAATTTGAATGTACCACCAATTGCACTTGCCACCAAGGACTATTACACACAAGATAACCATTGGCACTAAACCGGCTAGCATGGGACGGGGGAAAGTGATTGGGACAAATCTTTGGCACATGGGAGGGTAAATTCTTACCAAGTATAACATGCTGAGGCCTTTTCTTACATAATAGCAAGTGCTTACCTACTCTATTAATGCTGAAGAATGACCAAGAATTGAGAGTATACATTGAAGTGTCCAGCTAGCAGCTGCACTTTTTGCAAAATCATTTATCTACTTAGCTGATCAAGTAGTGTCTTGTAGTTCATCATGAAGAAGTTAGTTACTCAAAGTTGTTTTGAGAATGACACTTGGAGCAGTTTTAGGCACTTGGAGTGAAGTGAGGTACTAGGTGTAGTGTCCTAGGCAAGTTGTAGCACTTTTACCTATATAGAAGCCATGGTGTTTACTCCAAAAGCTTAGAAGAAGGCACTTGAGGCCATCCTTAGATCCCTTACTATCAAAAAATGAGCAATGCAATAAAGAATGGACGTGATTAGAAGTAAGCACATGAGATTCCTATTTTGGAATTGGGAGTTGTTAGATTTCTATATGATCCATGAGATGAGGGGCAAATGAGAGAAAACTTTAGGAGGAATGAGAGATAACCCATTGAATTGGACAAGAGATAATTGGCAAATGGTACTTGGACCGGATGCAGGGGTTGTAGGAGCAATGACCATAGATAGTTAATTTGGAAAGAAGAAAATTACCCCCAAAGTTAAGAGTCACTTCAATAGAAAATGTTCCAAGAACAATGTGTGGAGTGTGGCCAATTACAAGGATCCTATATGAAGAGACATTGTAGAAGAAATTATGAAACTCTTTAAATAGAAAATAACCACCTACTTAACCAATGGCCAAGCAATGATCTTTGATTACATGTATTTTAGAGAGCTTGTAGATTGAGAAAAAATATTTCATGGACAATAAAAGCTCTTGCATTGAGATTTGAAGACAAAGGAGGTACCACGTACATTGCTTCTTTTGCTTTTCATTACTACATGGGAGGTCCAACTTGCTAATCAAGGAGAAAAGGAAAAGTTTTCCCACATATTCCCATTATGTAGGTTATTTCAAATCACAACCTGAAGGACCCGCCCAAATTGATAGGTATTGGTTGGTTGATGCTAAGTTTGCAAAGAGAGGCAAATTTATCCCCATAGATGAAGAATTTGCACTGAAAAAGGCTCCAAAGAGAAAATATACCACACCAAAGAAGAAGCCACTTCCTCCAACAAAGAATTCAAAGGCTAATGCATGGGTTGTTGAAGTGTACTCTTCAAAAGATGAGGCCAAGGATACTAAAGTGGATGAAGATGATGACAAAGAGGAGCAAAGATCTTCACTTTTTAGGGATCAACCTCCACTTTAGGAGACAAGGACAAGGGAGAAGAAACCTAGGAAGAGGCCTAGTCTGCTCCGCATATCCAAGACCAAGATATGGACAAGTGCCTTGTAGATGAAGAAGAGCACATGATGGAAGAAGGAGCAGTGTAGAGCAAGCACCATGAAGTTTGGTTTTGGAGGAAGCTAAAGTTGTAGTAGAGACCCAAGTTTATGCCAAGTGCTCAAAGGAACATGAAAGTTGGCCAGAAAAGGAGAAGGAGGCCAAGACCACATAGAAGAAGATTGCATTATAGACAACGTAGAAGAAGAGAAGGAGATCAACATTGCAACTGATCTTCTAGAGGCTACACCAAAAGTGCTAATTGAAGTGCAAGTGGCACCAATGAGTTCCAAATCAATGCAAGAAGCATCAAGCTTTAGCTTTCATTCAAACTCTTCTCTTAGCTTGTCCTTGCACCTAAAGGAACATTCAAAACAAGAAGTTTAATGAAGTGTACCAAACCTTCATGTTGGAGATAGCTAGGTATTGGGCATAGATAAACCAACTAATTAGATATCTAAGAGGTGAAAAAATTCCTTTCCCTCTAATAGTTCTAGCCTAAGGCACTCCCCCAAGGGGAAGTCTTTCAATGAGACAAGCACTATTTGGTAAAGATTAGGTACTCAAAGTTGTACAACACTCATGCACTCTAATTAGGTGTAACAATATGAAGTTTAGCAACAAAGTTAGTTGGGCTTACAAAGGAGCACATAAGACAAATTAGCCTAGAATATTCCGGAAGTATCTAGGGAGCTTCTTGGGAAGCTTCCCGGCTAGCTTAGCTTGCACCTCAAGTAAGTAGCTTCTAGAAGGAAGCTTCTAGAAGCTTCCAACTAGCTTAGCTTGCATACCAAGTAGGTGGCTTCTAGAAGGAAGCTTCTTGAGAAGCTTCCTAGTTAACTTAGCTTGCACTCTAAGAAAGCGGCTTGAAGAAGCTTCTTGAGAAGCTTCTCAAGAGCCTTGTATGCTACCTATAAATACCAAAGCCAAAGTTCATGCTAGGCATATGGAGTTTTCCCACATTCAAGTGTCCCAATATGAGTTTCCATTCTCCTATTTCTCTCCTCAGTCTTGGTCTTTTACATTGGTATCAGAGTGAAGTGTGGGATGGATAGAATTTATGGACCACCAAATCCACTTCCGCCAAACCACCATTGGGATTTTCATGTCTAGATATTACCCAAGCACCGTTTCACACAATTCATCACCTCGTGCTTTGGGCAAGAGTTTCTACATATGATCACCGTGTCTAAGGAACCCTTGATACTTCTGGTTGTCACTTATGGAGAAAGGTGGACGTGTTGTATTTATGTGTTAATCAATTAGATAAATTGGGAGTAGTAGTATAGAGTAGTAGCTATGGCCAACAATACCGGATGTTATCCTTACAATGCAATAACAAATCGAGCACCTTACTCAATTGGATGAACGAGACCAAAAACAACAAAAACACATAGAGAGAGCTCCAATCCAAGATGGAGAAGATCGTATTTGATTTCTAAAACCCAAGGTTTTTGAAGGCAAGAATCTTCCAAGCATAGTGGAGAATTTTGTGTTTGATTGTGAACGTTACTTCAAAGCCACCAATCTTCAAGATGAATGGAAATAGATTCTCTTGGCTTCTAGCTAATTAGATGGTGTGGCAAAACTTTGGTGGTGATTCTGAGTAGAGCAAGCTGAACAACAAATTTTTGCACCAATCTTGACATGGATAGAATTCAAGAATGCAATACTTGGTCAATTTCAAACTATAAATTCCACCCGAGCCGCACAAGATAAATTGGCAAAGTTGAAGTAGATTGGCTTAGTAAGAGGCTCCATCACACAATTTTAGAACATCATCATGCAAATTCCAGATATACAAGAAGGAGAAGTTTTGGATCAATTTGTGCGGGGATTGAAGTCACAAACCAAATTAGAGGTGACTATGCGAGAACCACAAAACATAGAAGAAGCCATGCAATTGGCTGAGCGCTTTGATTTCTTGGTTGCAAAAACTTGGTCTTGACCTTGAATTACACCAAGCTTACCAGTACAATACACACGGGTGGAAGAACCAGCACCAATGGAGATTGATGTTATCCAATGGAGGCCACTTGGTGGAGCAGATAGAGAAAGATTGTGACAAAATGGAGGTCATTTTTATTGTTGCTAAGTTGGACATTGCATTGTTGAATGTCCACTTAGGAATATGTGACCTCGACAAGTTGCCCATATGGAGGTTGTGGAACCAAATGATCAAGGAAACAAAGAATCCTAGTAGGAGATTTTGAACCACCTATTGGGAGCTTGATTAGTTCCAATGGAATTGAAGGCTTGACCTATGCAAGTTTGCTTCATTGCAAGGTATGATATCTAATCGAGGTTGTAGGATTTTGGTTGATTCTGGAAGTTCAGAGAATTGCATGTCTATGCAAGTAGCAAAGGCATTAGTTATTCTTATCAAGCCAGTGATTGGAAGTAGTTTGATGATGGCGGATGGTACAAAGGGTTCTGCATTCTGCACCTCGCATCCTATTACCTTCAAGATTGGGAAGGAGTATTTGGAGTGTATGAGGTTTCTAGTGACACCTCTACACTATGATATCATTTTGGGTCTACCTTGGCTTGGACGTCATAAGGTTCAATTTGATTGGACCCGATGCCAAATTCAAGTACAACACCAAGGTAGGAATTTCCGATTAGATTGTCTGGCACCTCTGAGTAAGACACCTAAGAATAGTCAATCCCAAGATGGGAAGTTTGTCGAGAAGGTAGCCATAGAGCAAACCTTGAAGGGAGTGGAGTCCCAAGATGGGAAGTTTGCCAAGAAGGCAACCATGGAGCAAGCTTGGAAGAGAGATGGAAGGGAAGTTGGTTAGTAAAGCAGCCATAGAGCAAGCTTTGGAGGAAGATAAGTTTGTATTCACGGTGTGGCTCAAGTAGATTACACAAGAACAATTGAAGGAGGGCTAGAAGCCTCATGAAGCAATGGTTGATCAGATAGTTCAAGAGTTTGCAGATGTGTTTCCGGATGATCTGCCAAAGGGATTACCCTCCGATCAAGGTATGCCCTTCAAGATTGAGTTATTGCTAGGGAGTACTCTAGTGAGTAGACCAAACTATTGGCTCTCACCAAAAGAGTTGGAGGAGTTCCGAACAACACTTATAGAGTTGTTAGAGAAGGACTTCATACAACATAGTACCTCTCCTCGGGGAGCACTGGTACTATTTGTTCCAAAGAAGGATGGAAGACCTTGTTTTTGTATTGATTACTGTGGGCTCAATAAGCAAACCATGAAGAATGCGTATCCCTTGCCTTGGATCAATGACTTGCTTGATCAACTAAGTGGAGCACATTACTTTTCCAAGTTGGATCTTTGCAATGGCTATTGGGAAATTCTTATTGATAGAGAGGATGTGCAAAAGAATGCCTTTCGTACAAGGTATGGGTATTTTGAGTGGAGAGTTCTACCTATCGGACTCACTAATGCTCCAGCAGTCTTCATGGATCAGATGCATTGGGTGTTGGATGGACTATTGGATCGGTCCGTGGTGGTGTTCTTGGATGATATCTTAATTTATAGTAAGACAGAAGCAAAACACGTGAATCATGTGCGAGAAGTCCTAAGATGACTATGACAATGGAAATTTTACTACAAGAAGTCAAAGTGTCCTTTTGGCAGAAGAAGGTTACCTTCTTGGGTCATAAGATCTCATCGGAGGAGATCAAGATGGAAGAAGAGAAAATCAAGGTCATTATTGATTGGCCTACCCCAAAGGATACTATAGAAGTATGGGCATTCAATGAATTGGCCAGTTTTTACCGACAGTTCATCCATTATTATGCTCATGTGGCTGCACCATTGACTGACCTCTTGGGAAAGAACTTGAGCTTCTAGTGGACCACCAAGCATGAAGAAGCATTCTAGAAGTTAAAGCATATGGTGTCTTCAAGACCCATTCTTCAACCATATGATCCTCAACTACCTTGTGTGGCTGATTTTGATGCTTCTAACTTTGCAATTAGAGTCGTGCTACAACGAGAATTCCCAGATGGACTCCATCCCATTGCCTTTGTGTCTCACCAACTCAATATGGCTGAATGAAACTACTCTGCTCAAGATCAAGAACAACTTGCAATGGTATAAGCCACCAAGTTATGGAGGCATTACCTCTTGGGGAAACAAGTGATCATGCAAATTGATCACAAACCATTGTTGTAGACCTTACACTTCGAACACATGAAGAGTTGACATCATCGATGGCAGAAACAATTCCAACTATATGACATCAAACTTGAGTACAAACCAGGTCAGTTCCATGTCATCCTTGCTGCTTTATCACGATGACCTAATTTCAAGCCTCTTCTTCTCATCACAACAACAATTTCAACGATGTCCGTTGACTCCAAGGTCCAAAACAAGTTTCAATCAGCTCTACACCAAGATCCCTTCTTCCAAATGGTACATGGTTGCCTTATGGCATGTGATAAGGAGTACAACACCTTCTCCATCAAGGAGGGCCTTTTATTCCATAAGGACCGGATCTATGTTCCAACTAAAGGTGATCTTTGACTAGTGTGCCTTCAAGATGCCCATGATTTACCCATCGCTGGTCACATGGGTGTGGACAAGACCTTGGGTACCCTCTAACGTCAATGGTGGTGGCCCAACATGACATGAGATGTTCAAGAATTTGTCCAATTGTGTGAGAGCTACCAATGTAACAAGGCCAGCAACCAGAAGTCAAGTGTACTCCTTCAACCACTCACCGTTCTATCCGCTCACTAGGAGCATGTGAGCTTGGATCTCATCACATCCTTGCCAAAGACAAAACAAGGACACACTACAATTGTGGTGTTTGTGGATAAGCTTAGTAAGCAAATCCACTTGGCACCAACTTGTGATACCATGGATGCTCCAACTTTAGTGCAAATCTACTTTGACAATGTCTTCAAGCATCATGGGATGCTACGTGTACTCATCTCCGACCGTGATCCTTGATTTACCAAGAAGTTTTGGCAAGCACTCTTCCAAATACTTGGCACCAAGCTTGCTTTGTCCACAACCTATCATCCTCAAACTGATGGACAAACCGAATATGCAAATCATACATTGGAGGATATGTTGCGTGCCTTTGTCAATGTCCACCATACCAACTAGGATGAATGTGTTGCAGCTGCATAATTTGCGTACAACAATTCAAACCAGGCAAGCACCGGATTTTCTCCTTTCTTTCTCAATTTTAGCCAAGATCCACTTGTTCTAGATTCTCTTCTTGCTCCTCCTCCATCTCAAGTTCCTCATACTTCCACATTATTGACCACTATATCTCAATCTCTCCAACAAGCAAAGTCTCACCTCCTTGTTGCTCAAAATTGCTAAAAACCATATGCAGACCACCATCATTGTGATCTCACCTTTGAAGTTGGTGATAAAGTCATGCTATCCTCTAGTAACCTCCCTCTCCCACTTGATACTCAAGTTTGTAAACTTGCCCATAATTGTATAGGACCCTTTGATATCACCCAACTTGTCTCTCTTGTTGCTTATCAACTTGCCTTGCCTTGTCACATGCGTATCTATCCTGTCTTTCATATTTCCGAGTTGAAACCCTTTGTTCTTAACCCCTCTTCCTTTTCCTCTTGAGTCCAACCTCTCCCTCTTCCTATCCCTATCAATGATCAGGAGGAGTATGAAGTTGATCATATCCTTGTGCGTCTCCATATTCAACAAGGCCGTCACCAACATACAGAGTACAAGGTCCTTTGGAAAGGGTATCCACTTCATGATGCCACATGGGAACCTCTTTCTCACCTCCATAATGCACAGACGGCCATCCAGGAATTCAAAGCTTCACTGGCGATGAGGGCATCATCAACTAGTAGCGGGGGAATATGTAACAATATGGAGTTTAGCGACAAAGTTAGTTGGGCTTACAAAGTAGCACATAAGACAAATTAGCCTTGAATATTCCGGAAGTATCTAGGAAGCTTCTTGGGAAGCTTCTTGGCTAGCCTAGCTTGCACCTCAAGTAAGTGGCTTTTAGAAGAAAGCTTCCAACTAGCTTAGCTTGCACGCCAAGTAGGTGGCTTCTAGAAGGAAGCTTCTTGAGAAGCTTCCTAGTTAACTTGGCTTGCACTCTAAGAAAGTGGCTTGAGGAAGCTTCTTGAGAAGCTTCTCAAGAGCTTTGTATGCTACCTATAAATACCAAAACCAAAGCTCATGCTATGCATTCATAATTTTCCCACATTCAAGTGTCCCAATGTGAGTTTCCATTCTCCTATTTCTCTCCTCAATCTCGGTCTTTTACATTAGGCCATTAGCATCTACACTCAAGGTTACATATTTAGGACAAGTGCCCTTGGAGTTATGTGGCACTCAAAGTTGTACATAGTTGAGGAGGAGTGCACTCAAATTTATCTTGCACTCAAATTTGTACATTATTGCTGAGGAGTGACATTAGGATTGTATAAGACTCAAGGTTGTACATTAAAGATAGAATATGTGAGGAAGCTTTGACATCCCCCTTGATACATGTTAGGAGCCTAATCATTCTACAAATGATTAGGATATTAAAAAGCAATGATGGAAAATTTAGCTTAGGATTTTTCAGCATTCCCTTGGGATTCTGATCCCTTTGGCTTGGAGCCAGATTAGTCTATAAGGTTACTACTGCTAGCACTCATGTTGATTCTTTTCTGTTATGAATAATATGATTGTAATTAAAGAGTACTCTTAAGTTTTTGCAATTTTTGTGTCCTTCATTTTATATGTTGTTCAATGTCTAAGCAAGAGAAGAGGTGAGAAATTTCACAACAAGTCTTCAATGCTTAGTGTCAAGTAGGTACTTGCCCTTGATCAAGGCGTGCATTGGATGATATGAAGGAGTGAACTTGCACAACAAGTAGATTGGAAAGTTCACCACACATATGTAGTACCATGGAATTACACATAAACAATTCACAACATGAATCAAAAACTAGCAAGTTGTGTCTTATGGGAAGGGTAGAACACAATTTCAAGCACTATACCTTTGAAATGAAGTGGCACTCAAAGTTGAATGATCCTTCACCTTTAGGAAAAATCCCAGCTAGATCTTATAGTGAAAGTGATTTTGTGATTTTGTGATTTTTTTTTTGTTATAATGTGCCATATAGGATGACACTAAATGCTTAGGAGTGGTTCTTGCACATGAAGTTAAACATGAAATAATAATATAATTGAGGTTTGGTGATAATTGTGTGTTTTGCTTTATTCTTAGGCATTTCCAACCAACATCCTTGAAGAAATGAATTATTTTTACTAATTATACTATAAGTATGTCAACAATGATTTATCATAAACATTCAAGCCAAGGAAGTCCTAGAATGATATCTTAGTGTGAGGAGGCTACAAGAAATCTCATGATATCTTAGATTAGAGGTATGAAATGCAAAACTCTTCTTACCATCCACCATCATCAACTTGTTACCTAACACCAGCTTGATAAGAATACTTAGTTGCTAATTGCATAGATATGCAATTCTTAGAGCTACCATTGACCAAAATCTCCCAATCCCACAATCATATAGCTACAATGGATATCTTACCTTTCAAGTGAATCAAACTTGCATAGGTCAAGCCTTCAATTGCATTGGAACAAATTAGGTTCAATAAGGGGCTTGATATCTCCTATTAGGACTCTTTATTTCCTTAATCATCCCATTCCAAGAATTCCATTTGGGTATTGGGTTGAGGTTGTCCATACTTGCTTGGACATTCAGCCAAGCAATGTCCAATCTGGCAACAATAGAAACAACCACCATTTTACTATAATCATTCTTGATTGTAACCACAACCAAGTGGTGTCTATTGGATGGCATCAATTTCCATTGGTGTTGGTTCTTAGACATGTGCTTGGTGCATTTGTAGGTTTTGTGGAGGTCTAGGTCAAGATCAAGTTGTAGTAGCCAAGGAGTCAAAGCACTCAGCTATCTGCATTGCTTCTTCTAGATGCTTAGGTTTGCACATAGTTACTTGTAATTTGATGCACTATTTCAAGACTCTAAAAAATTGATCTAAGGCTTCACCTTCATAAATGTCTAAAATCAACATCATGGTGTTTTGGAATTGAGACATGCAACTCCACATAGAGCCAACTTGTCTCAACTTGCTAGTCATTCTCTTGCAGCTCATGCACCATTCACAACTTGGAACCTCCCAATGATTGCACTCTTGAAGTCCTCCCATGTCAAGATTGGTGCAAAAAATTATTGTTGAACTTGCTCCACCCAAAATTTCCACCATAGTTAAGCCACTCCCTATTAGTTAGGCAAAGGTACCAAGTCAAAAGTGTAAGAAACCATCTAAGGGATAGTGCATCAATAATGGATAGTGAAGGATTGTGTGATCCTATGTGCAATGTTGTGGGAAAGAATCTCTACATGCCGACTAAGCTCAAGTGTGGGAGAATTAGAGAGGTGTTATGGGATCTTCTATGCGTTGACTAAATAAAGTAGTATAGGTGAAGTAGGGTATGAGTTCTTGTATTATAGAAAAATAGGTAGGTAGTAATTATGAATAAAATGGTGCTCTAATAGTATTTAGATTAGACACATCTAGATTAGGAATATCTAAGGAAGAGAGCCTATTAGCATTCTTGGTGCAAGCACATAAGAAGTCCTGGCCATAAGAAAACAGGTGATTAGGGTAGAAAAAAATATTTTTAGGGTTAGAAAAGCAATTCAGTAGGTTTTTTACTCCCTTTGTGGGTAATCTTTGAACCCAAAGTCTATGATTGGGGAGTCCCACCAAAGTAAAGCATCTCTCATATCCTTGTGTTTACTTACAAGCTTGGAGGAGTGTGTATGAATGTGATTATGAGAATCGAAGGTGGTTGTGTAATAAGGATGCATTATTGATGTTGGCCCTAGGATATAAGTATATGAGGATAATAAACCAACCATGACTCTATTCTGAATTTTATGAATGATAAGGTGTAAGTGTGAATTCTTTTGAGTCAATTTTGTTGTGTTAGGGAGTGCAAGGGAGTGCACTTAAGTCGTAGTTTCTTTGTCTAATTAAGTAGAAGGATGCATGAGAGACTTGCTAAGCAAGACTTGAGAATTGAATGCATCTAAAATCATACCAAGGAGGCTAGAGCTCACAATGGTGACAAACTTGAGGGCTATCCTTGATAGTAAGTGTCTTTGGGAGATTCCCATACTTTAGCGGAATTACAAACCACTATGAGAATTCTATCTACACCTCCTCCTTGAGCCAAGAAAATGGCCAACCACACAAGGACTATACTGACTTCCCTTTTATTGTAGAATCCTATATCTCCCACTCCAAGATAAGACAACCTTGCCAGCACTCCCTCTAGTTGACTTGAAAGCACAAGGATTCATCTTCAATCATCCAAAAGATTTGTGGCTTCAAAGTACCACTCAAAATCAAATACAAAATTTTCCATTGCCCTCAATAAATTCATGCCTTCAAATGGCTTAGGTTTAGGAAACTGCACTTGTTGTTATTTTTGCCCATCATGATCTAGCTAGTCCAAAAATCAAGTAAGATGCTCAATCTATTGTTGCATAGCAATGATTACTTTGGATATCATCACCATGATTACTACTTTGTAAAATTAACCTCTTGTAGCTACCTAAATCAACACATAGATGCAAAATATCCACCACTCCTTAAAAGTTACTATTGAAAGGATCAAAGGCTCCTCAAATAAGTTGATTGTATTCAAAAGAATTTGAACAAATTACAAAATGATGAATTGGGTGAAATGGTGTTTTAGTAGAACAAAAACATGGAAATCCCAATGGTTTGGGGGAAATGAATTTGGTGGTTCACAGATTCCCTCCATCTCATTCCTACTTTGATACCAATGTAAAAAACCAAAGAGAGAAATAAGAGAATGGAATATCATAATAGAAGTCACATTGGAAATGCTAAAGTGAGGAAGCACATTGGGTACCTAGGTTTTGAGCTTTTGAATATAAGGTTGTGTGTAGACCTGCCATTAATATTTTGACCCAACTTTTTTTCACCAACTACAAGAACCTTCTATCTTGTTTCTAGTGTTCTTTCTATCAAGTAGGGAAATAAAGTGCAACTTGACCTACCATCACAACATGCACTCTTGGTTGATGGACATCACTTCCACCATTCCCATGGAAAAATACACAACAATACTAAGAAAAAGTTACTTAAGCGCAATGTCACACACACCAATCCAAGCCAATTGGGTGTACAATCAAGCTCACTAACCATGGAGAGGATCCAACACAAGCAAATTGATAACAACTCTCCATGATTTTGATAAGATTGTGCATCAAAGAAAAGTTTCTCTATGAAAAACCTAGTCTCCATCTTTACTCTAAGTGTTGCTTCTTAGAGTTGGACTTTTATGCCTTTTTATGGGGAAATATATCTTAGACTCAAATTGATATACCTCCTTTAGTGTAACTCTTATTCAAATGGTTTAGGGCTCAATGGAAAGATTGTGAGGTAAACTTTCTAGTGATAAAAGGAAAACTACTATTTGACCAACATTCTTTAAATTGTTGTCCAATATTCTTTGACGTTCAAGTTCCTTGCTTCTCCTATTGCTATGAATAATTAGCTCAAATGAGATAACATGAGGCTCTTGCTTGGTAAGTTACATACTCCTTACTGATTGGGACTGAACCATCACAAGGTTAGACATTCTAGACATCTATGCAAGGAAATATATGTACAACTAATATGCTATATAACTTATATTTTTTAGTAGTGAAACAATTAAGGAAAATTGCAGCATGCAATACTCCATGTAAACTAGCCAAAGACCTATACATTGGTACAACATCATTTCCTTTCAACTCAAGAGTTCAACAGATAGCTCTTCCTACAATGACAACTGCAACCCAAAAGGTAACATTGCAACCCAAAGGTAACAAACTGAACAAATGGTTCTACAATACACTTGCCATTCTGGTTAACGACAAAAACACACTTATGAGATTAGAGATACATGTTTAATCAATGTTGAATCTATTGCACTGATGAGATTGTATAACTCTTGTGACACTCCCTTGAACTAGTTTAGTGCTTGAAGTACAAACCCCAATTTTGAATCCCCAATTAAGGTCCAGCCTTGGTTCTTGGGAAAAACTCACCAAATTTTTAATAAATCCTCAAATAAATCCACAAGAACAATATACCAAACTGAAAACCCTCAACCTTGATCTAAAATGAGAGAATTTTCATTCAATTGGAGTTGGAAATAGAGTAATCTCTTGGAGCTTGTGATAATATTTGCAGTAGGGATTGTTGCATCAGATCAAATCTCTCCATAAATATTGAGGCAACCAAATTTTATATAGTAGTTGATTGTATCTCTATCTAATCATTTTTGAAATTTAAAATTTGAACTCAACTCAAATCTCTCTATATAGATCAATTCCCAAGTTGGGCTAACTTTAGAGCTTTAGAGACATAGGTATACTTGATCCAAGACCCTAACTTTTTTATTTAAAAAACTCATTAGAAACCTTTGAGTAGAGTTACAAGACCTAAACACCAACAATTTTGGAAAATTTCATGGTCTAATTTGAACCAAAGCTTGAGAAGTGACCAAAAATCCAACTTCAATTGATCAGATCAGATTTCCTTGAGCTCAACACCACTTAAATTTTGTCTTCTCTTCAACCTCACTAATAGATCATCAAACTCTATAATTAATCTCTCAAATCCTCCAATTTGTCACCTTGGGTATGAATTTGACTCCCCCTTTCTTGATTGATCAGGTTGCACATAGATTTCACTCAAATCCCTTGTATCTTGTTTTCAAACCATAGCATGC
This sequence comes from Lunularia cruciata, assembly GCA_948567375.1. Classification (NCBI taxonomy): domain Eukaryota; kingdom Viridiplantae; phylum Streptophyta; class Marchantiopsida; order Lunulariales; family Lunulariaceae; genus Lunularia; species Lunularia cruciata. Next base: position 43,190,569 of record OX419762.1, on the reverse strand, counting down.
CAACTCTTCTCTCCAACCATAATTTTTGCTTCCCAAATTTGCTTTTTAACTCTTCCAAATGTCAAAAAACTCCCAACTTGTCCTATTTGAATTTAATTCTTTCCATTTTATCACTTAACATTCTTCTTTTCTGACACATTGACTCCACAACTCCACCTTGAAGTCCTTGAACTAAATTGAGCTCCACTACTTCTACAAAAGTTGATAAATTGTGAAGTCCTAGGCATGTCCATAAGTATGTACATGGAGGATAATTGGATCTAGGTTTTCCATCACATATGCCATAAACATAGCTCCAAAATGTGCTACCATCCAACTGCAAAAGTGATCATTGTGTAGAATCTCAAGTGGGATAAGGAAAGAATTCAAGAGTGGCAGATAAAGAGCATGGAACATTTCTTGTTCCAACTCTTCTTCTAACATTCTAGCTTCTACACTCTACTTTAGCTCTCACTCTCAACATCCTTCATTTGCTCAAGTCCTAAAACTAAAACACCATCTATTTAATCTCCACCACTTATGTACATCAAAGCCCTCAAAGAGAACACAATTGTAATCCATGCGGCCATTCACTTAAATGCACATAAATTTCTCACATAGCAATAACTCAACTAAGGGATCTATCATACAATATACTCTACTAATATAGAGATAAACCCCACTAAACTACTCTTTCATTAGCTATGCAAATCACAACACGACAACATTGGCAAATTGTAGAATGCTTCAAAGGCTCCAAGAGCCTAGAGTGGAAAGAGCACATGTTGTGGATGAAGTCCCACAACATAATAAATTCAACCATCACTTACAAAATCATCCTTTTTGAGGGGGAAGAGGAAAAGGTGGAGGTGGAGGACCTCCCTAACTCAATATATGTTGTCATATTTGTAGTGAGAATAACTATGCAAACCAATGTCCCAATAGGCTTGCTTTTTGCGTAATCTACTTTGTAGCTCATACTATAGCTCAATGCCTAGAGTTCCAAAACTTTATTTCTCAAGGATGGTGTGCACATGTACAAAATGACCTACACAATACTACTAGTCCTAACAAGAACATAAATTTCATTGCAATTGAGTGTCCACCATGGGAGAAACAATGAAAAATGAAATAGGTGCTTTTAAAAAGGCAGATGCACACCTCACAACATGTTCCACACTCATGTAGCACTTGGTTCAAGCAACAACTCTAATTTTGAGAGATATTCCTTCAGAAATTTGAATGAAGAAACTCTGTGAGATGAAGTCTCTTAGCCCGCTCTAGAAATTTATGGGGCTTGAGTCTTTATGTTTGACACTTTGGTGAAGTAGCCACCCACTTTTATCATATGTGACTATGATCATTGTTTGGGCTAACATAAAAGCCAATATCACTATTAAAGAGCTTTGTAGAGTATCTCCTATAGAGCACAAGAAACTACATAACTTCCTTACAAAGGAGCAGCCCATAGTATGCTTCAAGGATCTGCCAATTAGGAACATTGTCTCATTGGAACCTACTCTCATAGATATGCAACAAACTTCAACTATAAAAATCCCACACATTGCCTCTATTGATATGATTCCAATTGATCACCATATGTTCTACACAAAGATCTATGGCCCAAACATTCCCATAACAATTCAAGAAAGTGTTATTCCAAACTATTGCATTGACTATGGATCCTTGGTAAATATAATGACAAAAGGTGTTTTGGAAACCCTAGGGTTGAAGTGAATGGCCAAGACTTCCATTCTCCTCCAAATGGCCGTTGGGAGAAGACATCACCTTCTTGGAGTGTTGGGGAAGATCCCTACACTAATTGGTGAGCAAACCTTCTTGGTTGACTACTTGCTAATAGATACAACAGCTCCATTACAATTTCTACTTTTATTGGAGTCCCATGCCTAGTGAATGTTGATATTTTCACCTTTTTTTGGACGAGTAAGTTGACCTTCACAAAAAAAATCAACTCACATTATACTCTTGATGTACATAATTGAGCCTATGTTGAGCTTAGATCATGAAGGAGAACCAAGTTTTAACTTTAATGTATGGAACCTTGTTTATCCTAAAAGCAAAGAGGAAATTCTGGATGCCATTACTTATTGTATGTTTATAATGAAAGAAGAGATGAGTGGTCATTCTACACTTGAGGTGGGCAAGCAATAAAACTTCAGATGACACTTATTGCATCCTTCCACCATGTTTGCAAAGTGTTCTTGGCATGCTTGCTCTCTTTGTCCTAAGTGATGCTTCTTTGAACTCAAAGGATGGCGCTCTTAGGATTGATGGTAGAGCTTTCTACCAGAAAATGTTTCCATGGACTTACACAAGCTTTAGGATCTCTATAAATCCCTAGAAGTGTCTATTTTCCATCTTGTGTGGACCTTTCCTTGGTCACCTAGTTTGGGAAAATGGCGTAATAGTGGACACCAAGAAGATCCAAGTCATTCTAGAGGTGCATGTACCAAAGACCATATGTGAGCTCAGATGCCTCTTAGGCTATACGGATTATTACATGCAATATGTCCACATGTATGCTAAGATAACTTCTACATTGAATGCCCTACTCCACACAACAAATCAATCTTCTGTGGACCAACAAATACATCAAAGCTTTCAAAACTTGGAAACAGAAGTTGACTACTACTCCAATTTGGCAACATCTAATTGGAAGTTAGTTTTCATGTTATTTTGAACACTTCTAACATGACCATTGGTTTTTTCCTTGCCCAATATAAAGATAAACAATAAGAACATCCAATCTACTATGCAGTCAGAAACTCAATTCAACAACAAGGAACTACTTGACAACATAGTAGAAGTACCTTGGGATGACCTTTGCTAACCAAATTTTTTTTGACTAACTTAAGCAGAATAGTTTGTATTCCATGTCATGATCATAATGTGCAAGAAGATTGGCCCATTGGATGTTACTCCTACATGAATTTTAGTTTATGATAGAATATTTTCCTGACAAGTCTCATGACAACACTAACTTTTTATCTCATATTCTTGGACAACCAACATATTGCTCTCTAAACATAGATCATGTAGACTTCAATTTCATTTACATGAAAAGCATGACTACAAAATCAACCTAGATGGTACAAATAAAGCACCACCTATCTATTAGAAGCATACCTTGCGGTTTATCATGGGAAAAACACAAGAGATTCCATATGTTGGCACTCCTTTTCACCATCTTGAAATGAGATCTCTACCAAATGAATATGGATATAGTACTTTGGCATTGCATCAACCTAGTGGAAGCTCCATCATGCTAAAGGCATGCCACTATGAGGAATCAAGAGGGCACTTTTTTGGTAAGCTTACTTTGTGCAAGGTCTACCTTGTAGGGTATTAGTGGTTGTTTGTCTCTAATGATGCCAACCAATACATCTACATGTGTGATGCTTGTCAAAGAATTGGTAAATCTTATCATGGTACTGAATGCACCTCCATTTGGTATTGGCGGCATAATCATTCCAAAAATCAGGAAATGACTTTGTGGAACTTGTTAATTCCCTAGCACAACAGAGTAGCCACTCTTACATTATTGTTGCTATTGACATAATGAAGTTTGATGAGGCTAAATCTTTTGTCAATACAATTTTCACAAAAACTTATTATTTCTAGGTTTGGTGTTCTCTTTTCCATTTTCAGGGACAATAGATCACACTTATCAATGAAAGAATATGGTGTCATGGAGTTTAGTTTCCAACTACCAAAAGACCGGTATCCTTTTTGAATAGACCTAGATTTGTTTGGATATAATTGCTAATTTGGTTAATTGTTGTTCAACATTCATTGCTCCAAACAAAAACATTTGAAATAGCAATAGAATGCACATAGTTCACATATTTATTCTACTTGAGATAAATTCAAAGAATTACAAAGTATGGTGCTTGTCACTTTTATACAAAAGCTATTGTCTCCTTCCACAGATCCTAGTAATTTTAAATCCATTAATTTCACCCATTCTCTCCTTTAAGTCTCTTTTCACTTTCATGACCTTCGTCTCAATCCATAGTCTCTAAACCAAGACTCCTGATCACCATAATTAGAAATGATGGTGATCTCTCCTATTGTAAATCCCATAATGCCCCAATGATTGTTGTGTAAAATTCTTCTTCAATAGTTGAAGTACTTAAAGCCTCCATTGCTTGAGTCACACTCATAGAAAATCAAGAACCACCAAACCACCACCACAAACAACCTCCTATGCAATGCAAGCTACACCACTTTTTAAATAAGGATCCCTAAAAACTAACACAAGTGGACAAATATCAAACAAGTGACATGCAAGAAGGTACAAGTACAGCAAGTGACAAGCAGTAAAAAAACCCAAGTACTTGAAACCAAAAATATAGGAGACAAGTTCAAGAAGACTTGGTCATTCAACAAGTTACAATTTCTTTTGTACACCTCTATTTGCTACAATTTTGGTGTCTATGTAAAGCCCTTGAGAAGACTCTTCTAAAAAAATGAAGCATACTCCCTTTGGACTACAAATCATAGGGAAATCAACTCCACCATGAATCATGGGATGGCCTTCCTTGAACTCACGAGATTTGGCTATAAGATGCTTTCTAAATATACCTTTATAGGCTCCTTTTATGGGAGCCAATTTTGAGAATACCAAAACCTTAAAATAGCTATAAATTCTTCTCTAGACCTCCTTTTGCCACAATTTTGATGTATATGGAAAGTTCTTGAGAAGACGGTTCTAACAAGATGAATGATGCCCCGTTTGGACTAAAAACCATAGAGATATCAACCAACATGAATTGTAGGATGTCTTACCTTGAACTTGCGGGATACCTTGTAAGATCCCTTACAAGACTCCTTTAATAGGAACTAGTTTTGGGAAGACCAAAACTACCAACTAGCTCTTACTCTATAGACCTTTGTTTGCCTCAGTTATATGGAAAGTACTTGAGAAGATGCTCTTAATGATGAAGCACACCCTGTTTGGACCAAGAAACATGGAAAATCAACCCCAACATGAATCATAAGATGAACTAGCTTGAACCTATGGAAATTGGATGCTTGATGCTTTGTAAGATCCCCTTACAAGACTCCTTCTATGGTAACCAGTTTTGGGAAGACCAAAACCTTCAACTAGCTCTTACTTCTTTTGTAGCCTTCTATTTCTCACAATTTTGGTGTATATGGAAAGCCCTTGAGAAGATGCATCTAACAAGACAAAGCATGCCTAGTTTGGACTATAAACCACAAAGAAATCAACCCTAATGTGAATTTTAGGATGCCTTGCCTTGAACTTGTAGGATTTTGCTATAAGATGCCTTGTAGTATCCTCTTATGGGACTCAATTTATGAGAACAAGTTTCTAGAATACCAAAACTTTCAACTAGCTATAAATATGTTGTAGACCTTTATTTGCCACAATTTTAGTGTGTATGGATAGCACTTGAGAGACGATGCTTGCAATAAAATAAAGCATGTCCTATTTGGATTGCAAATCATGCAAAAATCAACTTGACTTGAATTGCGTCAACCTTAGCTAATAGATCATCCCATAGTTGCCAATAGTACACCCTACGTCCAGCATGTAGTAGAGCAATCCTTAGTGGCCCATAGTGGCCAATATATCAGCAAATAGTTGCTTGTAGTAAGCCTTAACATAACACATTATATGTAAAAGACCAAGGAGAGAAATAGGAGAATGGAAGATCATAGTGAAAGATCACGTTAGGACTCTTGAATGAGAGGAAATTTAAATGTCTAGCATGATCTTGGGCTATGGTATTTATGAAGAACATACAAGGCTCTTGAGAAGTTTCTCAAGAAGTTTTCTAAATCAGCCTTCTTTGGATGCAAGCTAAGCTAACTAAGAAGCTTTTTGAGAAGCTCTCTTCTAGAAGCCGCCTATCTGGCATGCAAGCTAAATTACCCAAGAAGTTTCCCAAGAAACTTCCTCCTAGAAGTCATCACTTGGCATGCACATTACTCGATACTTGGAAGGTACCAAGTAGCTTTCTAGATGCTTCTAGAATATTATTATAATTCTAGGCTATTTTTCACTATTTGCTACTTTATTAGTCTTGACTAACTCATTCGTAAACTCCATATTGTTACAATATAAAACTTCATAGAAAACATATAGAAACATATAAGAAGTTTTTTTTTAATGAGTAAGCATTACACTTCAAAACAACGGGACTTGAAATGTGCTTTCAAGATTTAGCAGAACCAGTCTACCCACAATCCAATGGTCAATCAGAACACATGAATGGAATTCTATTAATGGTTCTTAAGAAAATAGCAAATCTAATTCTCAAATATTGGGATCAAAAGCTCTTAGTTGCTTTCTAGGCTTACCACACTATGGTAAAACTTACTATGAGATACCCCTCATTCTAGGTTATTTATGAGCAAGAAGCTATCTTGCCAATTGAATTCTTAGTTCTATCACTAAGAGTACTATAGACATCTAACTCTGAGGAGGGGAAGACAATTGGAGAAATGATTTGCTACACAATCTTTGACTGAAAAACATTTGAGTACACTTTACACACATTAAACCACTCAAGCTAAGCAAAAAACCTATTTTGATAACAAAATCAATGAGTTCCTACTTTACAAAGGAACTTGGTATTGAAGTTTAATGAAAAGGTTGGCCAATTCTCTAGTAAATTTGCTGAAAGATGGCTAGGTCCTTATCAAGTACGAGAATTATTTGACAATGGATCTATCCAATTGGATACCTTGGATTGAAAACTCTTGGAATCCGATAACAATGGTACAAAGTGCAGACCAAAGAGAGAAGATACAAGGGGAAACTTGATGTTTTTTCATTATTGAGGAAGATGATACAAGAATATCATTATGAGAACTCCTACCTCTAGGATTTGAATGACTTCCTAAACAACTATGGAATGGCTTATGTGCCCCTTTCCATTGTAGGATATCCTTTCCCATACCTAAAATCCTAAGAAAAAATTTAAAAAAAAAAGTCTTAAACAAGGAAATAATAAACAATTTGGATGAGAATCTTGTGTTTCTTGGAGTGCCTAATAGTTAGCTACTTCAAATTAAATGGCAAGATGGCACCACATGAATGATGTTTTGAATTCAATTACAAGCCGATGCCACACATGCAATGTTTCCAATTCAGATGCAAGACAATGCCATATGCATGACAACATTTCCAATTCAAATGAAAGACAATAACATGAGTAAAATTTTTAAGGCAAATCAAGAAATTATAATGTTCCAAGGAAGTGACTCAACCCTAAAAAAACTCTTGTGGAATTCTTTCTACATTTCATTGCGCAATTTTGATAGCAAAAGAGAGTGGGTCATTGTGAGCCTACACAAGGGGAATTCTATCAATTTGTGCTATATGTGCATCACACTGAGAGATTTCTACCTTGGAGAGTGAGAACCCAAAAAGGAGTTAAAGGACATGCAACAAGGTTTCATGTAAAAGAAACAAAAATTCTTAGCAAAATCAATTATGAGAGCACTCTTGGCTAGGTTACATCAAATTTGAAGAGAATCCCTTGTTTCATCCATTCCTGATTACTTTAACCATGTAGAGTAAAATAGAGTAGACGGAGTAATATTGATGTATGAGTTGGAGAAAATTTGTAACAAAATGCTTATAGAACTTAATTGTTGTGCAGACTTAGACAGACTTCATGATATGGTGGTTGACAAAATTCAGCAAATCTATCAAGAGTTAACTCAAGAGGCAAGAGAGATGGCACCATAAGAAAACTATTGAAGCAAAAGTACCCATCTACATGCAGACTAAATATCTATGGAACTTCAATAATGTAGGCCCAATGATAAGGAAGAACATGGAGAAGTGCAAGCTATAGAACATTGTTGCTCACAATTTCTAATCACAAAATGAAGTGGATCTTTTGAGGGTTGTGGCAATGGTAGAAACATAAAGTATAGTCAAAGGTCATATAATATCCCAATTCCAGTATTTGGCTCCTCTCATCCAAAATCCTTTTGAGTAACCTAAGAATATGATATGGGTATCTCCCTAAAGAAGTCAATTGACGTTCCTATAGCTTGGAGGGAATTCAAGTTCAACTCACAACATTTGCAAGGGTTTTGTTCTTTCATTATGCAGATAGTTTGTCCATAACAATGGACAAGAATAAGTTTTTGGTGACAATGGTCACGTACCCACCGTTGTTCTTTGCTATGAAGAATTATCATTGGCTCATTGGTGGATAAGAAAATGTATCTTATTTTTAAGTGTGCCACTCACACAAACATTGTGATCCAAAGTGTAATATATGTGGAAGTATTTGACTATGCTCCCATACTATTTACAAAATTACAAAAATGTTGTGTTAACTTTAAGAAGGTAGTCTCAATAAATAAGACAAAAGGAAGGAAGCCTTTCACTATGGGGCCAAAACTTATGGTGGTTCTAGAACATTTAGCTCTAAGTACCTTCCAATTGAAGAAGAATCTTAGCAAGGAATTGTCACCAACTTTGTAGTTTCCAATTTTCAAAATGAGCTACTAGGAAATGAGAAAGTGGAATGGGAGCCAAAAATATGAGTCCCTATGTGATAGCCAAGATGGTGGGTAATTTTACCAAATGGAAACCGTGGAATTGGAGGACTTCTTGAAGTTACAAATGATCATGATTGTGTGAGTTTTGGAAGCAAAATTATGGGAAACTCTTGATCTTATAGAAGTGAAGGCTACTAAACACAAGACGAAGAAGGAAAACAATCCAAAAAAGGTTGTAGTAATAAAAGAGAAGAAAAAGCTAAGTGTTAGGATCAAGATTCCTAGTAAGGAGGAGGAAGTAGAGAACTTCCTCTCAAAGTAGAGAAGAAGTAGAGAACTTCCTACCAAAAACAAGGTATGCTCCCTCAAGAGGGAAGAAAATAAAAGCAAAGTCTTGGAACCCATAGCTCTCATAGCCAAAAGAGATGCTCATTCCAAGCAACAAGAGGAACTAGAAATTATACACTTGAAGGATAATTTTCCAAATCCTCCTAGAGACATAGCCAAAGTACCTTGGAGGTCCTTCATAGCTTGTGAGAGAAGAGGAAGGTGCCACCTAGAAGGCAGGGGCAACATCATAGATCATGTGCTGCCAATTGAAGGCAAAAATGCAGATTCTTTTGGCCTAGTAGATTTTCTTGGCTTGGAGACTTGCATAATGCTTGATGCCTTAATCCTTTACCAAGATGTTCAAAAAGAAGGGCCAAGAGGTCAATGTATTGACAAAGAGGCTATGTGAAGAAAATTTCACAAAACATAATAAGTTTGGAATGTCCCCCAAAATGGTGGACACCCTTGTGAGCAATGAATCCTTAACCAAATGAGTAGAAAATCCCAACCAAGCATGGAAGCTTGTCCTGATATCTATATTTTCAAAGTTTAGATGTGGTTAGCTAGTCCAGAGTAAAATACACAAACCAAGGATGAGTAGGATTGACTCTCAAGAGAGACTTCCTATAAGTTACAAGAAGGGGATGCCACATGGACTCAAAAGTAGTATACTTGGCAGAAGGAAGTTGTTGTGATACAGAAAGAGTTAGAAGAAGGAAAGTCTTGATTGCAATTTGTTAAGATTGAGAAAGCAACAATGAGCAATTGGCAAGTGCATAGTTGGAGAATCAAGAGGGAGATGAAGAACTGATGACACTATGATGTCATACTTTTCCTTTCTCCCTTTGGAAACACATAGGGTGCCTTGCTGTGGAGCTTATAAATAAGAGGTGTGTAGACTTGATAATCATATTTTGAGCCTGGTTGTTTGCACAATCACCAAACCTTCTAATCTTGTTTCTAGCATTCCTTCTATCAGTTAAGGGCATAATGGGTACCCAAACCTATCATCACAATAATCACTCTTGTTCTACTAGTCATAACTTCCATCCTTACCAAGGAGAAATGCACAACATGCATAGAAGAAAAATATCTAAGCACAATGCACAAACATCAATCCAAGCCAAAAGGAAGTATAATCAAGCATGCAAGCATGGAGATGATCTAAACATAAGAAATTTAGCCAAGAGCTCTCTATAATTTTGGTTGAAATAAGCTTTAGAGCCCTTGCTCTATCCATAAGCTGATTTCAATCTATACTCCAATTTTTCATCTAATTTTCACTCCAAATAGGGAAGTTCTATGCCTTTTGATGGGGAAATCTATATGAGACTCAAATGTGAATAACATTTCCCTTTGGCTTTGATTTGGATGTTCTAGTAATTAATTAAAGCCCTATAATTTAAGCTCTACAATCATAATATAATATAAAATATAGTCAAAATATAATATAAGCTCTGTAAAGGAAGCCTCGATTTTACATCTCCTTTGAAAAGATCTCAAACTTGGCCATATTTCTTTGGTGTTACCCCTACTTTCATAATCCCTAATTGAGTGTTTGCTCTTGATTCTTTTCAGCTTTCATGAGGTTCCATTCAAAGGTATATATAATCCTCACAACCACACCAAAAACCTAAAATCCTCAATCATAGTCACAAAAATAGAAGAATTGGCTTTCAATTTCAATTGGAGGTAGAAATGCTCCATTGAGTTTACAATAATATTTTAATAAAGTTTGTTGCATCACCTATAACTCTAAATAAATTTTGAGCCAAATAACTTTACAAAGTAGTTGGTTATTCTCTTTTCTAGCACTATATAAACTTTGAAGGCTTAATCTGATCCCAATCCCTAGATATACATCAATTCCCAAGCTAGGTTAACTTTTGAGCTTTGAAGACCCAAATATACTTGATCCAAGACCTAAATCCTTCATTTGAGGAATTTATATGAAACATTTGCACAAAGGTGAAAGACCTACTCACTAATAATACTAGAAATTTTCATGGCTGGATTCAAACCAAAGCTTGAGGAGCAACCAAAACTCCACATCTGACCGCAATCTTCTCCTCAACAATTTGATTTTGAGTGTTCTAATTTCAATTAATCATATCAGATTCAATCTAAACTCAAACATGGAATTTCTTAGCCTCAATACAATGAGCAGTTTATCTACTCTCCAATGTCATTGATAGATCATGAAAAATATGACATAACTCTCAAAATTATCCATTTGCTCATCTAGGTATGAATTTGACCCCCTTTGTTTCAATTGATCAATTGGTTAGAAACTGCTCAAATCCCTTTTTCTGTATCCAAACCATAGCATGTCAACTATTCTTTCCAAAAATTTCTTTGTCTCTCCAAATGCCCTTCCCGAATGACCTCAATAGTTGAAGAACTCTAGACTTTCCCTTTAGGGACCCAAGCGCTTGCAATTTGGTTACTTAACTTTTTCTCTTTTTGAAAAATGGACCACACAACTCTACCTTGAAGCTCTTGAACAAAATTAAGTCATTCTTCTCTTATAAGAGCACATAAATTATCAAGCCCCAAACCTGCTCATAAGTAAGCACCAGAAGGATGATAGGATCTAGGTTCTCCATCATCGACTCCATGAATGCAATCCCAAAATGTACCACCATCCAATCACATAAGTAGTCACAATTTAGAATCTAAAGCCTTATGAGTAAAGGAGTTGAAAGTAGTAGATTGGAAGCATGGAACACCTCTTGCTCAAACACTTTCTCCATGCTCTGATGCATATGTTTTACTACAACTTTCACTCTCACTGTCTTCCACTCATTTGAGACTCCTAAAACTCCTACCTACCCCCCCCCCCCCCCCCCACCCCAAAATTCTATCAAATCTCCACCACCTGTATGGATCAAAGCCCTCAAAGATGCACATGGCTAATTACTTAAATTTACATAGATTGCTCACATAGTAATAGCTCAACCATAAGACTAGTCATACAATCCACTCCAACTTTATGGAGATAAACTACATTGACCTTCTTTTTTATGGACTATTCAAACCACAATACTACATTGGGATCAGGAAAAAAGTGCCAAGGAGGACTCCAAGGTAGTAGAAGAAAAGATAAGGGAATTGAATATGGTAGGTTGGATATTCCTGTAAGGAGGCACACAACTTGAGGCTTGAGGCTAAGTCTAGATGGGAAGAAAAGGTAGCAACCCTTGAGAAGGAGAAAACCAACTGTTGGGAAAAAGTTAAAGAAGCTCTCAAAAATAGACTAGGCTTGTTCTAGAAGACCACATATGTGCTGACTAATGAGAAGGCGCAATACCAAAAGAACCTACTCTCTTACGAGCAGAAGAGGAAGGAAGAAGAAGCCAAGGTTAAAGTGCAACAAAAATCAAGGAATGACCTCATGGTACAGAACATGCAATTGAAGCAAAGAGTAAGCTAATTGATCTAATTTATTTGTTGTAATAAATTGGAGGCTCCAATGGAAGAAGAAGACTTTGATGCATAGGATGAGATTGATGAGAAGAAGGAAGTTGAGCCCAAGGGATATATGAGAAGTGGATATAAATGAGTGGGTTTTGGAGATGACAAGGCAAGGCCAGCAAGTAAGAAGCCTAAAAGTACTCCCAGATGGGATAGTTCCTCTATTTGTAGCTGTCAAGACTTGCAACTTTCAGAGACACCACTGATAGTAAGAAGAGTGTAGGACCTAGCACTCCTAAGGGAAGAAATCCTAAGTCATTTGATAGTCCAAGGAACAAAGTAGAAGGTAGTCCCAAAAGAGTATGGATTACAAGAAGGAAGTCCCCATTGGAGGGAGTAAATAAGAGTGCAAGCCCAAGTAGCCCTAAATTCAAAACTACTAAGGAAGTGAGAGATGAAGGACCTCCAATAGATAGTATTACAAGAAAGAAATCACCAACTAGGGAAGTGATGGTCATCAATGAGTATAAAACTATGGGAATCACAATGGAAGCCACAAGGATACTGGACTTAATGGAGCTAGTGAGAGGGTGTGAGCCTCAGAGTCTTGAGGAGAAGGCAACAGTTTTGGACATACTAGAAGAAAGGATGAGCCATGTAAGTCTTGATGAAAATGAGGAGGAGGGTCAGGGGTTGACTCTAGTGGCATTGTAACAAAGATACATAATGCAATCATGGCCAAGAAACCTTCCTCCCAAAGGGAAGAAGAATTTATTGCACAACAAGCAGAGCAACATCTTGAGTCAATGGGCACGATGGGACCTTTTGGAAGGAGTCCTCAAAATTTTGACCAAAATCAAGTGTGGGAAGTGTCTCACAAAGTAAAGAGTGGCATGGAGGCCCAAGTTTTCCAAGTATTGGGGACAAACATGGCAATTAGTTCCAATATAGCAATACCTTTTGGGACAACTGATGAAGGGAGATTTGAATTACTACCATAAGTAGTGGAGTTGGTGAAGTAGTAGTTATAGAGCACAATCACATTTGCATCTAATTTCCTATATTTCATGAGTGCCTCTTAGGCCCTAGTGCCCTAAGAGCACATAGATAGTTGGTTAATGCCTCATAAATGAATAACATTAAGGCATTAGTAAGTTATGCTTAGAGGATGACCATAGTATGATCCCTTGGACAAGAAGCTACTCAACAACCAAAGCTTTTGGAAAAAGTCTTGCAAGATATTGGCAAGTTCCAAAAATGGCTAAAGTTAGCAATTCCTCAAAGCCATGGGTCAAGCTATAATCCATTATTTTCATTGTATTTGCATTGTTCATATCCCTCATATTGTTGGGATAATCAATGTAAATCAAGTGGAAGAGGCAGCCAAGGCATTTTGCCGCAAGAACAAAGAATGTTTGGTTTGGTGCCCATTCCTTCCTTTACCAAGTCTAACAAAGGACATGCAAAAAGAGGTATTTGTAGCATTTTCAAAGTTACAATGGGAGACCTATGTGTCCTATATGTCAATGGTCTACCAATTTGACCTAGCCTTACTTATTATGGGAGCAATAATCAACCAACATGTAAATTTAAGGACCAAGTTGGATATGGAGCATTTTTCCATGCTCTTGGTACATGGAATTGAATTTTGGGATCCAAGGAAGACCACTTTTGTATTAACAAAGAAAATTCTACAAGAGGATGTCTAATTGGAGCATCATTATGAGATAATATGTGGTAATTTACCTTTCATACTTTACTTTGAGGTACCTCATTGAGTATTTGGAGGTGGTGTGTAACAATATGGAGTTTAGCGACGTAGTTAGTAAGGATAATGAAGTAGAGAATAAGCCAAATGAGCCTAGAATATTCTATAATCTAAGCTAGTTAGAAGCTTCTAGGCTTCCTTCTAGAAGCTACCTGCTTGGGGTGCAAGTTAACTAGTTGGGAAGCTTCCGAGATGCTTCATAGAGTATTCTAGGCTAATTTGGCTTATTCTCTACTTCATAAGCCTTACTAACTACGTTGCTAAACTCCATATTGTTACATGGTGAATAGAGGTTTGATGATAAAACCTCGTGTGTCCTATTAGAGATTACATCAAGGTGCCCTAGGTAACCAACAAGGAAAGTGCCCATAATGCCACCATTAGCTTTGACATGGATATATAGAAGGTGAAAATCAACCATGTTATTTCAAGGGAGTCTTGGAGCAATTGGGGAAAACATTCAAATCAAATTTAACCATACAATGGATATGATATTAGAAAAGCATGTCTAATCCAAAAAAGTAATATCTTCAATTACTCCTTGACTTATGAGGCATTGAGTGTGTGCATGATCAAATGCCATGACAAAGGATATGACTCAAATATCAGCTTAAATGATAATGACTTGAAGGACTTTGAGACAATCATAGCGTATGTGCATGAGAGGGATAATCCTATGGTTATAGGACTTCCCATATCTTATTGCATGGATCGGAAAATCTGGGTTAGGAGTTCTCGATTGCCTACAACCATGCATTAGGATTTTTGTTATGTACTTAGGCATGATAAGATTCCTCTTGTAATTTTTTGGTTTCAGGTCCATGTAGGATTGATGTTGCACATAGACAACTTATTGTGTTGGTTATCCCTAAGTTTCACCTTTCCTTGCTACCTTGGTGGATACGGAGAGAACAAGGTTTCTTGCACCATTGGATTCCCTTCCTAAGGGCTTGAAGGAAAGACTAAAGGAAAGTTTAGCCCTAGGGTATTGATCAAGTGCAATCTGCCATCTGACCCACAGGAAGAAATCTCACACTTAGCCCAAGGTACCAAATGTTCTTTAGAAGTTCAATACACCATAGCTATGCTAGAAAATTGCTGGCAGCAATGGTGTGAGACCAAGGATCTTGTACTCTTTTGAGTGGTTATTTACTACAAAGCCATAGCTCAGGTGTACCATTGGATGTCTTGGAGCAATATCAAGGAGGATAGTGAATTCAACCCCTTTCAATAGGAGATCAAGGTTACAACCATCATGTATCTCTTACAACAAGCCAACATGTGGGGTTGTTGCTTAGGGCGGACCTTGGAATTAGCACACATGGACGGTTTTATTGATGTGTGGGATATTGTTTTCAAGGATTACCAAAAGAGAGAGAGAGAGAGAGAGAGAGAGAGAGAGAGAGAGAGAGAGAGAGAGAGAGAGAGAGAGAAAGAGAGAGAGAGTGAGTGAGTGAGTGAGAGAGAGAGAGATCAGATGGAAACATATTACAAGATGAGGAACCAATTCTTTATGTGGGAAAATAAGTGCAAGAAGAAGAGGGGTTAATAGGAGGCTTTCTCGGAGTGCAAGGACTTATGAGAAGGTTATGTTCAGGGGGAAAAAGTCAGGCCCAAATAATAAGTATGGGATATATCCTCTATGGAAGGCATAGAAGAGAAAGTACAAGCTAAAGATGCATTGTAAGATCTTAATAACCTATGGGATGTGTGATAAAATGACCTATGTGCCAATATGTACCATTCAGATATGGGATGAGATCTTATGGGAATGTACTATAACAAAGAGTTGGTAGTATTTGGAGATAAATGTAGTGCTTTGACTATGTTAGGGAATATATATATATATATATATATATATATATATATATATATATATATATATATATATTAGTGTAGAGAATCTAGAGGAAGGAGCCATGAGGCATTTAGTGTTGCACATGAAAAAGGCACCATCTACAAGTAGAGTGTTGTTAGGATGTAGAAAATTCTTTTTAGAGTTTAGGTAACTACATATAAGTGGGCTTGTACTCTTGAGTAGGGGTTGGCTTATTTTACAAGAATCATCTATAAAGACCCAATCCTTGTTATTGGGTTCAACTTCACAACATAATCATTGGATCCATAGACTAAAGCCATTGCTAGTCATGGTTGTGAGAGCTGATTTATGTGCTTGTGTTGACAATCCATACTTGATTGATCAAGTAGTTGTCATTGATCAAAAAGACTCTACTTTACTTTAGTTGTGTCTTTTTGTGAGTAATTTAGAGTTCATTTTCCAAGTTGTGATGGTTTAATTGTGTGAAGTACTCATCAATTTGCTTTGCCTTGCCTTGCCATCACACCATTTTCTAAATCTTGGAGTGCCCTGCAGCACGGTCCATAGCATTGATGGTGGTCTTGAGAATGGATATATCATGTAAGGCTGAAGGGCTCACATGGGTGATAGACCTACAAGTTAATTCTAGAGTTAAGTGTCTATGGGTGCAACCCCATTCATTTTTAGAGCTACAATAGGTATGGGAATCCTGATTATTATTCCTCCCTGGGCCAAGTGAAAGGCCAGTCATGCAAGAACTGTAATGTCATTTTCTTATTCATATATCATCTTGTTCCATCCATTATGGGATTGGTCCACCTTGCCAACACTAGTGTTCTTTCTACCTGTAACACAACTCTGAAAAATACCAAAACCTAAAATCTTCATTCTGTAATACCTAGTTGTCATCCCCAAACTGCATCTCAATTATGTACCCTACCTCCTAAATATACACTCTTAAAGATGATTTATAAAAAATGCCTATAGAATAGATTATTAAGAGGAGATTGTTGGATTGCACCTACTTTAATGTTTAGGAGTTTGTACAATTTAGTAGAGTGATCACCCAATTAATCTCCATGGACTAGGACACAATTGGGTTGACTGATTAGACATATTGACTTGACTTGAGTAATTAGAGTTCTTTCACACAAGATGTATTTTAAGTACATAATTATTGCAATGGGAGTACAAAACAAAGATTG
Source organism: Lunularia cruciata (assembly GCA_948567375.1). Lineage (NCBI taxonomy): Eukaryota > Viridiplantae > Streptophyta > Marchantiopsida > Lunulariales > Lunulariaceae > Lunularia > Lunularia cruciata. Next base: position 43,173,543 of record OX419762.1, on the reverse strand, counting down.
ATAGTAGCTTGCATTATCATACATGAGCAATGTTCAAAATTTTTGTTCTCCCTAAGTTTTGAGTTTGGCAAGGCATGAAGAGTAGAATTAGTGAAATGCTTACTTCAATTTTGGGGTAATTATTGGAGATCAAGGAAAAATTAGTGTAGATAAAGGAAAATTGATTTAGAGTTATAAAAGTTTGTTTAACTCAATTGAGCATGCTTAGTCTTCAACGGGGATAGAGATTGAGACAATTGCATTAAGAATTTATCTTGTCCTTCATGCTCAAGGATTATAGCTATCTAGTAGTACATCATCACATGGAGCCTTATGGGAGATGGCGTACATGTGAGAGATGAAGGCCATGTAATATCTATAGCAATTGTGGTAGCTCAAGCAAGACACAACTCTTGCTATTATAATGTACTCCAATATCACATACATGTGGTATTTTAAGGATTTTAGACCTCAAATAGGATTGTAGTTCACATTGGGTTCTTGGTATAAGTAGGGACTTTTAGTCACAAATCTAGGATTACATGGCAACATCCAAAAAATTAGAATGAGATTAGAATTTTTTTGGAAGGTAGTGCCATCTTCTACCCATAACATTAATGACTTGGTCCATGGTATCAATGAGTTAGTTCCACCTTTTTAGCCTTGCTATATAATGAGGGAGTTACATAGAGATATTATCTTTGATTGCATCAATAAGCATTGAGCATACCTTCAATACTATGCTAGACCAAAACCTTGCTTCCTATATAACACTCTTTGTACTCATGTCCTCTCTTTACAAGCACCATCATACTCATATGCCTAATTATACTCTTTAGATCCTACTCAAGATTTCTTTTTAGTTTTCTCAACACCCCTTATGTACACTTGGTTTCCTATGCCCCTATGACATCTAGTTGGCTCTATGATTTTTGTCTATTATGGGATATCATGGCATATGACCACAAAAAGATGTATCTACTTGGATCCAATTAGCCTTATTTCCAAAGTGAACTTTGCTCCTCTCCACTCACAAGAGTGCATCAAGACACCGTGAGACCATCTCTTGGATTCATTGGATTTTGAGGGAGATATTAGCTTGTTGTACAAGAGAAGTACACCATTCAAGCCTATGAAGTAGCCAAATAGATTACAGAGTCTCCATAGCCCCATGCTTTGCCTCTAAAGCATCAACACCTCCATTGTTCCTTGATGCTAGATCAAGCCGGGGAGTATTACCTAGCAAGCCAAGCACTATCACCCTTCATGCTAGCACCCTTCTCCATTGATACCTTTTGGCTTTATATGCTCTCCATCCACATGCACACACAACCTCCCTTCTTTTGTCCATGATTACCATCCAAATAAGGAGCTTCAGCTTATCAAGTACGTCCTTGCTCATACTTTCCTTCACTCTTCATGTTTTTTGGCAAGGAGCCCTATGGGTTTCTTTTAGCACTTATGTAATTTATGTAACTTATGTAATTTTCTCACCCCTAACAAGCAAGATTTTGGGTTCTTTATTTTCTTTGCTTTTTGCCAATGCATTGCCTTGTGTCTAGTGCCTTTGGGTGCTACTCAATCATTTGGTGCATCTTGTCTCCTTTATTTATCAAAGGAGCTACTTGGTGTTTGCCTTATATCCATTAGGGACATTTCTTGCACTATATGTCTGCAACCTTATTGCTCCTTTTCATCATTCTTACCTCCCCTCCCCCATTACCTCTCAATATGCAGTGGCTATTCTTGGAGGTTGCAAGACAATCATTACATGCATTAGAGCTTCCTTTTAAGTCTATCCAATTGGGTGACAGTTAATTGAATATCTCAAATGTATTTTATACCATCTCTTGTCCAAAAATTTTTGGCAAGAGATTAGATCTCCTCCTTGATCCCCTTTATGTGTCCATTTTATGGTATTAAGACACCTTTATTGCATAGCCACCATAAAGGAGTTCATGCAATTGGTACCTATTGAGAGCATACGCCAAAGGGATCCCTTGGGAGGACTATTATTTCCATAGCCACACTACATGGATTTGCAGCCGGTTGTAGTTGCTTTCTTTTGTGTCTTTTTCCTTTCCTCTCAAATAATACAGATATTGCGTGCCCTTTTCAAGATGTAGTTTGGGCTATGTATGTGTTTACTCTCAGCCTAGAGGCCTTGGATTTATGAGTATAGACTCATAAATGAAAAGTTTGGAGTCCATGTATAGCTCTCACTCCCTCAAAGTTCCCGTTAGGATTCTAGTTCCCAACAACGTGTTTGAGAGTCTTGGGATCTCCCCTAGGAGAGGATGATTTCTGTAGTGCATTTATCTCAAACACCTTGGTACAAACTATATCACATGCTCTTCTCCTCCCTTGCTTGGTGAATACCCATGTGGCTTACTCCATCCTCACGTGATATTATGTCCCCAAAGCCTACCTTTATGGGCCATGTAGCATACCTTCTCCATTAGATTTGGGCCATCCATGCTCTCATAATTATCAAACTAGTAGTATAGACTGCAAATAGCTCTCCACATAGCCATGGAGGTTATGGTATCATATTATTTGCAGAAGATGGTTGGTAGTGTATCTAGGAGCATGAGCACTAGGGCCTCCTTATCGGCATATAGATTCTTACATGAGGGTCATCATTTTTTATTGGCTCCTATCCCAATAGGATAAACTAGTTCCTATGCATTCCAATCATGTACTTGGTCCCTTGTGACCCACTACAAAGGCCCGTATGCACAACAATGCCCCAATTTGTTGACTTTGTATCCATATACTCTAGGAAGATTCAAGTGGATCTTAGTGAGCATATGCACACTCATACCCTTACTAGCATCCTCACTAAGGCATATGTCCGTGATAGAGCCAAGATTGTCTCTTGTGGCGGGACAGTATATTGTGCTTGGCTATATGCCTCTCCTTTGCCTCTCCTTTGATAGAGGACTTTTGGTTCACTTTGAAGAAGTTTACCATGGCACTCCACTTATGATTGGGATTACCACACCTAGCACTTTTAGGGCTATTGGATTAGTGTATGTGTGGTTCTACATACAATACATAGGGCATCCACATTTTACATTGTGTTATAGAGAGAGTACACCTGAGTTCATTATGCATCTTGGGACACAATAGCTCAAATTTTATGATCCACTCATTCCCAAGTTCAGATTGAGAAATGGTTGGACCTACCAAGATCTCTTCCATGTAGTGTGAGTGCAAACATAGTCTCATTCATAGATGGCCAAAGTACCTTGTTTGATGTGGTGGTCACAAGCCTACCTCAACCACAGTCCTTGGTTAGAGTAGGTTTATCAACGGGAGTTGCAATGACCATTGCTACCAAAGGGAAGGAGGATCACTATGCACCACAACTCACCTTGGATACTCTTGTCCCATTTTGGTGGATTTTTTGCCATCCAACTCACCATTTTGATAGTCTGCTTCTTGATGTAGCATAAGGCTTGCCATTCAATGAAGAGGAGCACTAACTATCTCACCATTAATGCTCACCTCTAACTTTTGGCAACTAGTATTTGTTACCTTACAACAATCACAAGCATTGTGTCTTCACCGATGGTAATGGCAATAGGACCTCTCAACAAGTCTAGGCCCCTCCCTCCCCATCTACCAAACATAACTTTGGAAGACCTATATCATACAATTCATGAGTAGGTTACTTTGTGTGTTACTTTGTTTATTTTTCAATATAATTCTTAGGCCATTGTTTTTCCTCAGCTATAGGGCTTAGGCCCTTGTTTCTCTTTGCTTTTGGGCCCATTTTGCTTGGACCTCTTGCTCAGTTTCTCCATCCACACTTCTTAGTGTTTTGTACTCTCTCTTTTTCCTTTTGGGCCGTTACTTTGTTGCTTAATGAGTTGTTCAAAGTAGTTGGATTATCTATTTCTTTGAGTAAATGTACATCCTTTTTATTGTTGATTGAAAAATAGCACTTCTAAATTCTTTTCTTTTCTTTCTTTTCCTCTATTTGACCATCCTTTCAATTCTATTCTTTCTCCTCTTCTATTTGACCATTGACCTATCAATGAATCATTCTTGATTCTTGCAAAGGTTCATCCATCCATTCACACTCACTCGCACTTATAAATGGAGAATTGCACATGATTCTCCTTCTTCTCAATAAAATCAAACCAACCCGGTCCCAAACCTCCAAAATCAAACATAAATTCTAACCAAGTCCTACTTAACCAAACCTAACAATGCATAGTAATCTTCACTATGGTCTTTCCTCCTTCCAAAACACAACATCCAACAATTCACAAAATTCCACCCTTGTTGTTTATTGATTTTAGTATCTTATCATTCTTTTATGCATAAAAGATTTTTGAGCTTGAGCAAAGCTCATCAATTTAGATCTCATGAACACATTTTATTGCAAAAAAGTCCAATCTTGGATTCTTTTAGTCTTGAGTTGTCTGTCAATCATTTAGACCTCTAGCAGCTACCTTCTCCAAAAATCTCATTCGAGGATTTCTTATTTTCTTTTATTGCTGCTCGCCTTCATTTTCATATTCATGTTGACAATTGACCTCATCTCCTTCACCACCAGCAAACACAAAAACTCAATTCCAGCTCAAATCTCCCAACCTAGTCTGCCTTTTCCAATAGGATAAATCCAATTCCTTGGACGCAAGTAAAATGACCAGATGAGCTTATAAACGTAGTGTCTACAAATGCATCAAGTAAAATGACCCACCACCATACCAAATGGACTTATAAACATAGTGCCTTTGAATGCATCAACAGTCAAAGTCGTTGGAATGGTCAAGCACAATCACCAACAATATTTCATCTATTGAATTGCTAGTAACAACGATATGTAAGATATGCATAAAACTATATGCTCCTCCACATTAAGCATCCAAGTAATGTAACATTTAGCAATGTAACATCTTCCACTCTCTTTATTTGGATCCTTTACTAGTCTAACACTCCTTGTAGTACACAAGCAGGCCACTCAAAGCCAATTAAAGACCACTACTCAGCTGGTCCAAAACTATTTGGCTTTGATGGCTTATGCAAATTACTCTATTGCATCAAAAGTGATTTTTTGTAAATTTAGACTTGTAACCTAGTTGCATAAACTTGGAACTCCCTCAAATAGGTGGATATCTTCTCATCAACAAAAATTAGACAATATGAGTTCATTTGGGCTCTGTTTTTTGTAGTCTAAACTTCAAGGTTATGTAGTCATTGTAATAATCCTTGTCTAAAATATAATACATCATCCATAAGAAAATGACAGTGATTCTAGACTTTGGTGAAGAATTTCATCCTACTACAATCTTACTTTGTACTCGATTCGACATATTTTCTTAAGGTCTATTTTCAATTTTTGTAGAATATATGACATGAAGTAAGTATGAAATAATGTTGAGCTCAAATTTTAAATTTTATGTCTAATTAATGTAGTTAATCAGGAATCATTGTTTAAGATTAGGAGTTTTTTACTATATACATATATCGATCACTAGACTCACATTGCATTGCCATTAAAAGATAACCATATCTCATCCACCTGATCCCATAATTACCTGATAATATTAAAAGCTTTAGTATGCTTTGTGATTGATTATGGCTAACTAACTGTACATATTACATTGTAGCCATTTCAAAGAATCATCTAGCTAAAAAGAATTACAAATAGACCTTCTACTATCTAGATTTTAGTCACAATATGTTCAAAAGATCAAGCTTGAAGTCTGATATTAATATTCTAAAGATTAAAACTTGAAAAAAAAAATTGATTTTGCAAATTTAATCTAGATACATGATATTATTTTTAGTTAAGACTAAAACTATCTTATAAGATTAAAGAAAATTTGACATTTCAACATATCATCTCTGAATTATATTTTCTGTCCCTATTCTTATAAAATCAACTCTTCCATAACTCATAAATATCTTCTCATAGATAAATTCTTTTATTTATTAAAATTCTGCTCCACTTGCACAAACTTTACAGAATTATAAAATTTTACTTTTACATGATTATTTTTTTGCATATGTTTTATAAATACCTTTCATTTCTACTTTCCATTTTTTTTTTAAACCCAAAAATAGGAGCTACAAAATTTATATATGAAGATTTACGTTGCAACTCATTAACAATAGACTAAGTAAAAAATATTTTTTAGTTTATTAGATTAATCCATATCCTTTTGGTCTTAATTATTTAAATCTACATTTGGGAAGAGAAGGTATAATAATAAAATGTTGCAAATAGAGTGCATCTGATTCAATCCACTTAATCAGGTACTTAAATATGCCTTTAAAGTTTTATTTTCATCCTACCTTACTTAATAAGTCAGAAAAAAATTTTCCATCATTGAGTATGAAGATCTAGTTAATTTAGGTTTTATGTGTTAGAAATAGTAGTGAAATTGTATGCTTAAGGAGTGTATTGTCAATTTAAAGTAGTTGAAAGACCAAGTAGCATGTCCCAGAGGGAAACATAAAAGAATACAAGGTACAAAGTTAACCCTCGCTATAGTGATACCTTAATTTAGCGACATGTATGATATAGTGACAGCTTGATTTGGACAATTGTAATTTATATTGAAAAGGTGATAAATAATGACATGGTGTCATTATTCACTAATAGTGACATGTACTTGTCAATATAGTGGGAGTCACTATAGAGATGTGCAATTAGATATTATGATATTATATCCAATGGACAGTAGCAAGTAACTGTTGGGGTCTCTCTTTGCAATAGGAAATATCACTGGAAAATTTGCAATTGAGAAGAAACACATAGATATCACATTATAAAATAAGTGTCTATAATGCTTTGTGTCCAATCTATTTGTAAACTACAATACATGACAAGAACAAGCATATATAAAATGCAATGCAAAGAGTTTCTTTCCAAATTACAAGTTTGCAAAGAATGAAATGATCAACAATTGTTTGAGATTCTACAATTTCATATTTTCCTTATTCTTCACCAATTTTTTTGCAATGCACGTGGAACCTGGTACAAGTTATTGTCACAGGCAAACTTTGAGGAGCATGATGACAAATAAATACTTTTGAAAAATTCCAACCGTAGTGATAGCAATCTCCATTGAAACAAGCTTTGTGATATCATCATTGATCAGTCCTCTCTCAATTATCTAGGTCATATCTATCATAGAGTTGCTCATGTGCTCATCATCATCAAAGTTGATCAACTTAATAGACTCTTCCAATATGTTACACAAAATGCAAAGTGAGTCTGCCAAGACATTGTGAAGTTGGACAAAGACCATCATGTCAATCAACTCTACGATATTTTCATCATCCTCATTGATAGATGCTTGCCACAATCTGTATTAGTTTCAGAACCATTAACTAGGGGAAGCACATTTGCTTTCAAAAAACAACATTTTATTGTTTTTTCAAACAATCTTTCATAAGCTTCCTATACTGATGGAACTATCAAAATGGAACTACATTTTGCATATGAGTATGCTGATGTAAAGGAAATTGGTCTACTAATGCCAAATTTTGGAACTTTGCCACAGTTTGTACTTTGGAAGAAGCATGCATAGTTATGCATTGTGAAAGCCATCTTTTTAAAATTGAATGATACCTTGATCAAGCAATTTGTAGCATTTGGTGCTTGTAGCATTTGGTGGAAAACAATAAGTAATTGCCTCTTCAAATATGAATGATGTTTCAATAGAACCATTTGGATCCAAAATCTTGGCAGCAAATACATGCAAATTGCAATTGTAAAGAAGAACAAAGAAGTGTTTGGAACATTGCCTTGCCTCTCTGCTGATGCAATGAAGAAAACTTAGCACTGAATACCCATCTTGCCATGCCTTGTCTTGGTAAGCATACATGACATTGTAAGCATTCTTGATCTTGATGCCTTTCAAAGCTTGTTGTCACTTTGATTTGCCTATCATTTGGACGGTAAGTTTCTCACCATTGTACATAATTGGTATGACTATAATATGATCTTTAGACCATTTGACTCCTTGTTCATTATTTTTCATGGTCACATATGATTGTGAAGAAGTTGTATTATGTTGCAATGCGGTTTCATCAACATTCCAAATATCTTTTAATGGAGCGTTCTCCAAATGTTGGCAAATATCAACTAGTAACTTCTCAATTAATGTAAGGTTTGAGCTATGTTCACCGCAATGATGCTTGCTGGTGGTACCTTTATAGCTCAGATGCTTTTGGAGCCATCCATTGATGCCTTGAAATCAACCATATGCTACTTAAGCTTTGGAGTAAGATCATCAACATAATCTTTCAAGATTTTGTCACAAAATGCTCTAGCTTTGCTTTGAAGAACCTCCCATGTGACATTTAGATCAGGTGCATCACTTTCAACTCAAATATGCCAATCATGAAGCATGTCTTACAAAGAGCCATAGTGAGCAAGTCGGAGACTCTTCTTACACCCATTGGCAATCATTTGATCAATGTTTGCTATGATCAATGAGTATGAATCTTTCATAATTTTGCTTACCATTGGTTGTGTTACTTCAAGGTTAAAAATTTCACTTTGTGTTTTACAAGCTTTGACATAATTGATAACTCTCAATTTCTGATCTAGGGTGAGTCATGCTTGCTTTGCATCCTTTACTATGGCTTGTAAATCAACTAAGCATATTGTCAAAATCCAATCAAAAAATTAGTTCCATTCAAATGTAACCTGAAACTCAACTTTGAATTGCACAATCTGACATAGTGATACCCTTACAATAGTGATCCCTTGATCCGCCCCAATAGGTGTCATTATATTGAGGTTTAACGCTGTACTAAGAATTGCAAAAGGAACAAACACTATGTAGAAAGAAAAAGGGTAAAATGCTATGCAGACCTAGGACCCCAAAGCGAACAAAGTGGAAAAAAACATTTTATCATTGGATTGTGTGATATAGATTCTATCATGGTATGGTAGATGGGAAGGAAGGTTCTTAATGTGATGGGATCTTTTATTGCCACTACTTGTCTCTGAAAGCCTAATGTTTAAAAGCATTGTAAAGTGTTTAAAATTCTTTGTTTGAAGAATGAAGAGAACGTAGTTGAGAGATGTAACCGTCACAAGACAAAAGAACATAAGATAAGAATTCCCACGACTCCGATGTCCATTTTTGTTATATAGTGGAGAAGATGGACTCCAAGGTAGTGACATCATTGGATTAGTACATAGACTAGTGATATGTTAACAAGCTACACTTTTAGATTAGTTATGTGAATTGGTGACATGTCAATCCTAATTTCATTTGGTTGGTTAAACAAGTTTGACCAAAGGAATGTTTTGAGAATCTTTTTATTGAAAGCTCAAAATAGAATGGAAATGGTACTGTTAAAAAGATATAGATGAGACAAAATAAGGGAGAAAAAGTAATATTTTCCCCTAAGAGAAGGTAAAATTCTATTTTTCAAGGTTTAGTTTATTTAGATTTTTAAAATTAAAAAAGTTTTCATAATATTTCTTATCTTTGCCATATTAGTGAAAATCTTCTTTTGATCACTTTTCTATTTAATCCATTTAAGTTCTCTTGTATAATATCTTAAATTATTTTTTTAATTGTCAAAAATTATTTTATCTTCAGGTAACTTATCTAGCTTATATTTTATAAGAAATAATCATAACTCTTCTTCACAATATCTAGAAAGAATATTATGTTATCTTTTGAAGGACCAAAGGAAATCATAGACTTGGCGATGAAAATGGACTTAAATCTTTATAGTCGAAATTACAAAAATATCCTAAAATAACCATGGTGTGTAATAGTCTTCTTTTCTCTTGGTGATAAGGATAGCTTGTGCTCCCACTTTATGCCTACTCCTGCCCATGACTAAAAAATAACCGGACCAAGTACACTCCGTTTGAAAGAAGATATAACAAAACAAGGCCAAAAATAGAGCACACCTATCTTGAGTAGCGGTCTTCCAATAGACAATTTTAAGCAAGTTGACTCTTTGTTTAAAGCGTGTCGTCGCAAGACATCCAGTACAATTGAAACGATAGAAATAAGATTAGCAGGACCTTGTGCAGCCCCCATGGCCCAAAGGATTCTCACCGGATTCAGGAACAAGACTTAGTAAGGTCTCACCGGATCCAAGAACAAAACTTAATGAGGAGTATGTTAGATGAACGCAAGGATGAGTACCCCGCAGATTGTAGAGTGAGTATGAATTGAATTTGAGTGCGTAAGAATTAAATGAGATATACACAGACGTGACGTTGTTGAGAGAAACTAGTGTAGTGATTCTTTCAGAATGCCAAAGTTTTATGGATCGAGTAGTCAGTACACTTTCTTTTGGTCATTGAGTACGTGAAGGGCCACGACAAACAATCCGGCAACTGCGTTGCACGTGTTCCTGGAACTGACTATCCACGTTATACTTTTTCTCGATGCTTTCGACGGACGTGACTTACCCTGGAAGATTCACTGGTGTGCCATATGTAGATGGTGAGAGTCCTCCAATGCAAAATAGTCAAAGAGTCCGCAGGTTGGCGGCCACGCTGTGTAGGAGGATAGGTCACTCTATAAACTTTATGTCTTATCCTTGTACGGCTCGATTTTGATTTTGATTTTTTCTTTCTTTCTCGATTGGGTCTTCCCATCTTTCTTGTTATCACACGCCGTCGCCTTCCCTGCCATGCACGCAGTGAAAATAACATTATATTTGTGAGGTTTGAAATGTCAGAATACAAATACATGAGATTTATGATATCCAATGAAATTAATTTATAGAGTGGTATCCAATCTGTGAGATCCACATGTCGCAGATCCCGCAGCTGCTGTGGTCTATGAGTAGTATATATATTAACTTCGTGTGATTGATGTACAGAAATGCTAGAAATCCTGACGTCAGGAACGGCGGCGAGCTTAAATATCTTGGTGTTAAGTGGGCTCATAATAATTCCGAGTCGACTGCATGGCTCCATGGAAATTTGGGCTCGATGACTGCATCCCTGGACGTGCCGGAATCAGATAATCTAGTAACTAGACAACAGATACTGCATGTAGAGGCTGGTCCCCTTGATAAAATCATCGCTCCTCACACCACAATTTCCGTGGAAGCTCACACTAAGGGCAGATATTCCCCGTTTGTAATATCCGTATGTTCCAACATACGGATAGATTCATGATCTGCGAAGAATTTCGGCTGACCAGCTCTTAGATATCAATGAGTGATAGCTAGACTAGCGAATGCGAAATCTGGATCTTCATATGTTGATGCTCGCAGACGTGGTACATCTGTTTCCAATCAGCTGATTCTGTTTAGCTTTCTTGGTTTCGTGATCATGATTTCGAAATCAGCGGCATGATCGTCTCGCTTACAACTTTTCTATGTCTGGCCCGTCATTCTATACGGTTACAATCTTTGTCTTAGTCCAAGCCATAAGCCGGATGATACACGTGCCTGTCATGACTTGGAAGCTGATCATGCATGGACACAGAAAGAAGCCTTTCAATCAGATTGTTCATATGGTTGTTCATTCTGTGACATCCATGATCATGTAGTTTATATGCATGCGATTAAACACTGGCGATTCTGCCTAAGTTTTCATTGCTTTCCAATGGTTGCCGGGACCTCCCATTCTATTTCACGGTCGACTTCCTCTTCAAGAAGCAATCGAGAACTCCACAATAGGAAGATGCTACTTACGAAGGGAAGTGCCTCCGCAAGTCTCGCAGGTTCACAAACCGTCGAACACATTGAGAACCTTGATTTTCGTGATAGATGCAGTTGATAGCAATACTATGTAGACTGTTTTATCAAGATCAAATCCAGTATCGCTTGTCCTGAACCTACAGTTACAAAGCCAGAGTGGCTACGGCGTGCTTGCATGCCTCACACTCCTCTTCTTCGGATGCCTTGTTGGCTCTTCTAATGAGAAACGTCTCGAAAGCCGATGAGTGGCGTTTTCGACTGAGGGCGTGGCCGGTAGCGGTAGTATCTGGCTGGAGAGGCGGGTTTCTAAGAAGATTCGGAGATTATGACATCTTTAATTTGCATGCTCATTTCCAGTTCCCCACCTCTCGAACGCTCCTCTTGCAGGTCGACCTCCACAACCAGCAGCGGCAACGCCTTCAAGTTGATCAGTTTATTCCGAAGAGTGAATTACACTTGACTTTGAACTAGTGAAATAAACGTATCTTGCGATTACGAGTCTACTCATCGCACTTCACTTTAATTGCCGTTGGAGAAACCAAGCTTATTTTTCGGGGTTTAAGTTATCGAGCTTTACATACGCACAGTGTTCTTCCTTCAGATATTACAGCCTTACTGTCGATGTAGTCGCGTGGTCGCTAGCTGGTAATGGACGCAATACACGTCTAAATCCCAAGCTTTATAGTTCATAGTTAATCTACATTCTATCTGTTAGGTAGAGATTGTAGTTGTACTCACTACCTAGAGTTTTACTTCACTGGCAGTCCCAGTTGATCTCATGATGCCTACTGAACGGGTCAGGTTAAGCAATGGTGGGTCTTTGGTCCTGTTTTGCGTGCACCTTTCATTCTACCTAGGTACCTGATTGTTGATTTGAAGACTAAGTTTTCCTCTGTGACGGTTTTCTCCAGAGGCAGCAGGCAGGAAACTCGTCTCGTACCACTCTACAAGCATTGAGGCTATTTATATTTACCCTTGGAGGATCGGATGAGATTGAGGCTAGTTGCTGATTCACTTGGGCACTAGAGAAGCCCACACACAAAAAAATAAAATTCTCTGGTGCAGCTTCATACTAATCTTAATTTGCGTAACCAATTCATGGGACTCCCATGAATTGGTTATAAGTTGGGAAACCTTCACGGATCAATCCCCTCTCAGCACTGGGGTCTGATCTCAACCCCGCATTAAGCCCATTCGTTGCAGGATCATATGAACTACTCGCAACAACAACCCTGGATCGATACTAATTTCTCCGAGGTTCAAATTTGCATCCGACTCTATGTTCCATAACCACCAAAGGACGTGCAGAGGCTGTCTATGAGTCTGATGAGGGCAATGCCCCGGCTCTTGGTGTAATCCATCTTGGATGTTGATCACGGATCCTCCAATTCTTGGTTTGTATATGTTTGCGAAGTTAGAATACCTGTCAGATCGTCGCTTTTACCTAGAAGTATCTCAAAAAGTCTTGAAATTCTTTTGTTGAATCCTTCCGTCCGCCTTCAAAACATCATTCGTGATTGACCGAATCCAAATGCGCACCGAGCAGTCCGCGGAAAGGTGGATTCTGGATCACTTTCCAACTTCGCCATGCTCTCATGATTCTTGATGATTGTTCTCTGCACAGCAATTCAAGGATTCTTACTAAGAGTGGTGCGGTCCAGATGAGCAATACATTCACACTCTCTTCCGTCAGTCACCTTCTCAACATTTACCATAAATTGAATCTTTGAGAACTCTCCGCCTACTTAGATCTGCCTCATCAAAACAGATGTCTTGTGGAAGTTGGTATAAGCAGATGAATTCGAGGCCACGTTCATAGTTGCTACAAACTACAGTACAGTCTTGCATACTGTACTTCGAGTTCGATAATCAAGCTTAAGACGTTGTTTTCTGCAGTTAAAGGTCTACAGTCAGCATTTTATCCGAAATTCTCCGGTTTGTCTACAAACAGGAATTCAAGTCCCACATGGCGACAATATAGATATATCCACGTGGACGGCAATGTACGTGAATCAGACTCGTCCTCATTGGACTTTAGCAAGCCTTCGCAGGCGTCGATATCTTGACATCGGAGTGGTTTCAAGGATATGCAGGGAAGGACTGAAAAGATCGACGGAATGTTTCGTGACACCTCAGCAATTGCGAACTGTCGCAGTGGAGAAATGTATCTCTTAGTTGCGTTTACAGTGGTTTGGCTGAACTCGCAGGTGTGGTTAACCCCAATTTACCTGTCATATTTTATCTTTGGACAGCTTTATGGGGTCTTCCCATCCTTCTCGTTATCCTACGCGAGGCACCCTTTTTCCCTTGCTATCTAGTTTCAAAGAAAAGTGAACGCAACTGAGACAAGAATTATCTCCAATCTTTGCCCTCCTCTGTATTAAGAAATGATCAAATTGCCAGTGAGCCGTCTTCCCCAATTTACCTCTCATATTTTATCTTTGGACAGCTTGATGGGGTCTTCCCATCCTTGTCGTTATCCTACGCGGGTCACCCTTTTTCCCTTGCTATCTAGTTTCAAAGAAAAGTGAACGCAACTGAGACAAGAATTATCTCCTATCTTTGCCCTCCTCTGTATTAAGCTAATGATCAAATTGCCAGTGAGCCGTCTTCCAAACTACCACAGAAATCTTGAAAGCAATAATCCAGCAAAGATTAGAATACAATTAGCTATAAACCCCGATTATCTTCAAAGTATAATTCTCCTGGCAGACTCTTTGTAGTTTCTTTTCACTTATTTGATCTACGTAAATATTTTCTTTACCCAAGTTAAACGGGATTCTCTTTCTGAAAGACGATCTAGAAAGAGTTCAGAAGTTACAAGCCTTTCAATGTCAAACTTGTCACATAATATAGATACAGATGTAGAATTGGATGTTACATATTGGTGTATTCATTTTTCACAACTGCGCATGAACAAGTATGAAGATCTCTGTAACTAATGTCCACTTTGTGAAAATCAAAGCAGACAGATCAAATAAGTCGATTGATGTATCCACCATGAATTAGTCCTTTTATGAAAATGTTATCTCCATGTAAGTTTACATTCTTGGTTGTAGGTAAAATTTCCCGAGAGTGTGATGCAATCCCATGATAGGACATACTTAATTTGATTTAGGTATCTGAAATGGCACATCTTGGCTTAGAGCCAATAACTATCTCTTTCGGCTTCTAAAGTCCACCTTCTTGTTAAGTTTTTACATGAATAGCCTACAATACAATGTGCGATACAATTGGGAGTATGCCAATTAGAAAAGCGTGTTATCACCATAAGACAATTGAAACATTTGGGCGAGTTTCTACAAGGTACGAGGACTACGTATTTATTTCTTTATTTTTACGCTGGTCCTTGATAGACACAATGGCAGGGAAACATAAGACATAGGCGACGAAGCTCATCAGGGTATTATCCATAGATATGGTTCATGGGTGACGAGTAGGAAACAATAATAAGCTTTCTAAGCTCGAACGAAAATGGACGGATGGGAATGATGTTCTTGAGCGACAACGTAGTGCGTGGGGAGCCTGTTCGGGTATCGTGGTGCGGATTCCAGCAAAAGGACTTTGGGATTTTCTGTGCGTTCTCTTCGACTGCTTGGCAATTTCATCTCTTTAGCCCTCTCGTGAACCTTAGCAACAGTCTTGCGAGATGTCTTGCGGACGGAAGACCTGAGTTCACGGCAGGGTACTAGTCATTGACAAACTTGTCTTAATGAGAGCAAATTTGAAGGAGAAAGTGTTTGTAGATGTCTCAATCAAAAACAAATCACCCCAATTTATAAGGACTAGATCATTATTATCACATATTTTATAAAAGATTGATCAGCGTGAGAAGTTGCTGTCAGTGTGACCCAATTAGATATTTCTATCCGGAAGAGCATCCTATCCCAGTTTATTTGTTTCTTTATTTTTTAAAATACGTTCTGAAGGCGATCGAGTGCTTCCTTTTAGTTTATTACGTATTTATATAATGCAGATGAACGTTGAAGCTTATCAGAGGATAGGGAACCATAACACAAACAATGACCAATAATTTCGAGTAGAAAAAGAAGTAAATAGCTATGTATAATTTATTATTAAATATATTCTTCCAACCATGCTTTCAAAGTCTAAATTCTTAATCGTTTTACTGAAGTAGCTCGGTTCCAAGTATAAAACACGAAGGAAGATATTTCATGTATTAGTCAGATTGAGCAGTTTAGGTTTAAGTTTTTAGCATCAGCTTCTATTTCTGTTCTCCATTGGAAATTCTTCTTGCATGGGCGTAATCATCGACTGTAGTATTCTTCCATTCTTTCGTAGTATTATTTACTCTAGGTACTTTAGTATAAACATACGATGATAGGTGATGCAGAAGAAATTCATGTTTTCGATAACCTTTCTGGTTGATTGGGAATATAGAATTATGTTTACTTAAAATATATTTTTTGATAAATATAAAATATAAAATTAATTAGTTTTCAATTCTTAGTGCTCACAAATTGTCTAATAAAATCGTGAAATCAAAAATGGAATTTTATATTATTATTAAAATTGGATAGAAGATAAAATATTTTATATTTTTATGATGATGGCCTAATGCCAAAAGTAATGAAAAATTGATAATATTTAAATTTAACTAAAACTTTAAAAAATAAAAATAGCTAAGATTTACATACATACATAGTATTTACATAATTTATTCTGATGCTATGGAAATATGAGAAAGAAACGAATGCAAATTAATATTTCAAATTTAGTTAAAAAATCATATGTATTGATCATCTTAACTATATTTGAAGAAAACTTAGAATCTCAATTCACCATAACAATGGTTCCAATCAGCTGTAATAATTTGCGCAATATTTTTTGGAGATGTTTTCGTCCTTATCACAAATTGGTACCATCCCAAATTTGTAATTATTTTATGGGAATAAAATTGAGAATTATATATTTTATCTTCTATTCCATTATTTATATATTTTGATAATATAGAATTACATGTATTTATCATACACTAGAATATATTCTCTAGAATATAAGATGACAGATAAAGAAATAGAAGATAAGGGACAACAAAGAAATAAAGAGAACCTATTCCAAATTCAGGTGTAAGGCTTTTTATTTTGACTTCAGGTAGGTAGAAGGTTCCTTTTAAGCGGACATAGTTATTAGTTTCTAAACTAAATTAACTTCCTGAGCAAGTTACTCAATACTTCGTAAGAAGATTATTCTACAGTTTTCAACCCAGATCTATAAAAAGATTGTAGAGTATCCTACTAGTTTATTTAGCCCTTAGATAGATTCTTGAGTACCTTTTAAATAATCATTTATTAAACTTCTTATAGATTTACTAGATTTTTAGATCTAAATCCTTTATTAAATAATTTTTAGAATTGCTAATGATTTACATGTTTGAATTCTACTGGTTAAGTTTGATCAATTTTCATAGTTGCACATATTCTCCTCGATGACATCCTTGTCATGTTCTCCTATCTGGAACTCTTGGATGTTAAATTATGATGATGAAATTGGTTCTATGTAACATAAGATTTACATATCATGTGTGTAACTCTTCCAAAGAAGCTTGTTATTTATATAATTGTCAATATAAATTCATATTTTTGGTACGAATTCGATTAAGTCCAATTTCATCATGATATTCATCGTGAGTGCAAGTAGAGGAAGTTTTACTTTTATTAGAACAAAAAGATAAGTTGGAAATATGGAAGTTTTGATGAATGCAAGTATAATGAAGGAGATCAAGTTGAGAAGTCATGAGAGAAATAAACTCAAGAAAGAAAAAGTGAACAATTCAGTTGGGAATAATTTTACAATACTTACTACAACGAGGTAAGGAAGGTTTGTTTAATGAGTATAATATATCACCGATTATGAAAATCAATCAAGATGTTATATCAACATATTTTCTTTGCCAATGTTGTGCAACTAACAAATAAGCTTTAG
The DNA here is from genome assembly GCA_948567375.1 of Lunularia cruciata. Lineage (NCBI taxonomy): Eukaryota > Viridiplantae > Streptophyta > Marchantiopsida > Lunulariales > Lunulariaceae > Lunularia > Lunularia cruciata. The sequence continues at coordinate 43,155,960 of OX419762.1, read as the reverse complement.
CTTCTTTTTAAGCAACAAAGATAAGAGAAATAAGAAGGTTAAAGTACTACAAACTTTAGAAGTCGGAAGTATTGAGAATATCATAAGGTGAGGAAATTAAACGTGACGGTCCAAAATGGTAATCTCCTCTCTCTCTCTAAAAAACTTGATTTTCATTTCGTGCAAAAGAATTCCACTTGACTAAGCAAGTAGAAATGCTTTACCTTGTTAGATAAGAATCTCATTTGATACACTAAAGTATGGTAAACTTGAGGTTGAACAGTTCATCAATGATAATACTTTAATAAATGGTAAATGATATATATCATTATTTAAATCCTTCACATGTGATTTGAAAATTGAAAAGTTAAAGTTTTATTATTTTACATATTAATTTCATATAGATTTTAGATTTAGCTAATCTTTAAGACTTACTTTAACTACTTTAAATTATCATTTTAAATTTCTTCAATTATAATTTGAAATTTTTACTAAGATATTTAACTACATAATTTATAGATAAATTATATATATTCGTTGATTCTATAGTATATAATGACAAAATCTATGTTGAATGATGGAATCTTGATTTAATCAAAACTGTTTAAATGTTAAACTTAGAGCTTTTGCGATGGCCAAGTACATGAGTGTATTTATTATGCCAAATGGATTCATGGCATATGAATCTTATCAAGGCACAGCCATAAAATCCCGAATTTGGTTAACAGCCCATAATCTCGAAGTTTCAAGAACACTTGATTGAAGTGAATGTTGAAAACTCCTTATCATCCTACATTCTCAAACTCTTTAATTAGTTCAAATATAAATGTCACGAATTTACCGTAACAAACTCAATAACACTTGAGGAGTGGAGTACCTTACGTAATATCGATTCCAAACCACCATCAAACACGCATTTTCTGGCATTGAATGAAAATCTTCTCCAAAATTCTTATTGAATTCAATGAGGGTCAGAAATGATATTCAAGAAATGATCATCACACAATCTCGTCAAATGCTTTATATGATCCCAGTGTCTGTGAAATTGGGAAATTAAAACCCATCATGTAAGTTTAAATCACAAAATCAGAGAGCACCTTCTCACCATGTTTGTATCTATCTGCCACTAGGTGGGCACACTTGCTATAAAGAAAGATTGAAGGTTTAAGCTCTATACGAGGGGTTTTCAACTAGCATGTTATGAAATTTTTTAGACATTATTTTTATGGATAACTTGATACAAAACTACGGTTGTGTTAAAAGTGATTCATTGAATCATATGGGAAAAAATTTACCTGTCTTTTCTTTATTAAGTTTCTTCTCTGTTAAAAAGTGTTTTTGGATGCCCAAAAACATTCTGTCTTAATATACCTCGGCCACATGCACCTGCTCCGCAGATCTGCCAATTCAGTGCAGTAGGGTGCATGTGGTGGAGGTCACAGGAGAGCTGGTGGCAACCTGTCGTGAAATCCTGATACTGGGAACGAATGATCCTCGTATTCTGATAACGAGAGTGGAGCAAGATGAAACCTCCCTTACATGCACCTACTCCCCTGAGGAGGAAGGTCCTAGGAGCAGGTGTATTTGGTGGGGGGCTCATTGTGTTTCACTTTCTTTGCCCCGCAACATAGGAACCAACTATCAACCTCAAGTTTCAGTCACCATTCCGAGGGTTGACCTGGTGAAGGGCACATAGTCGTCTACATCTAGTCTTGCAGCTGCATGTGGGGAAGGCCTTATCGTGTTCCACTTTCCTTCGAATTTGCTCTAGCCTTTATCCTTGCTTTGCGCACGTCTGGTGTGTTCGTGCACAAACTGGACGTCTGTTCGTCTTTCCCGAGACACTGTAGCGTATTGTTGAACAAGCTGCGAACGAGCCTGATGCAGTCGTAGAATACCACCACCACCGTAGTAGAATTAGGACTTTACGGTTCACTCAAGCATATACCGTAACTAAATTCGCTCACAAGGATGTTTACAAAAGGGTGGCTTTACTTTTGCACTAACAGTGAGCTAATCCTTTTTACATCATTCTCAGAAATCAAAACTATATGGATAAACACCTACTCGTTATCATATCTCTGAGCGGTCACGTTGACAGTGGAAGGGGATGATTGTCGTAGTTTTTCCTCAACGCAGTACTGTCATTAATTTGGAGTGTTGATGAGCAACACAATACCTTGTTTGTTAAGCTCAATGGTTTTCCATAGAATATCCGGATGTACATATTTTGCTGCTTTAGTCTTTTCCATCTACTCATCTTCATGAGCAAAAGCCAAAGAAACTTCCGAATTAAGGGATCTTCTTGTATTGCAGCACATATCTAGACTATCAGGAGTATTAGTAATTCGAGATGTCTGCAAAGCAAGTTCGCTGGCTAGACGAGTAGAGTTCAAGTGGGAAGGAAGTGGGATCACAACCTTGACCCCAAAATAAATTTTGATATACAGCGTTAAATAAAGACCAGTTCATGTTTTGATGAGGTAAATGAGTTCAGGATGGATGCCGACTATTGATTACGATGTTAATCAAATGATGAGGTAATGGTAGGTGTAAGATTGTATGATCTGAAGAATAAATATGGTACAGACAGATCATGTTATGTCCCAGGAAAGTTCAACTCTGTAGAAGTCGAAGAAGCGTATATTCTCATCTTCTCTTGTGTTCAACTTAGAGTTTTAGAGCATTGATTTACACTGGGTGATACTTAAAATATAAAAAATAGTGTTATGTTTCCATTTTACTTGCTTCCTCAAATCTGAATAGTTTCAATACCAAGAAGAGATAACAATTATAGGTCTAACTTTTAGAGGGAGTCAATATAACTCCAGAAGCTTGTCGTACTTAGAGTACTTAACGTAGTATTTCCATTAAAGTCCAGTAACTTTATTCAAGGATCAAACTGATTAACAGTTAATACGACGTAGCGAACAAGGAGAGATTGAAAAGTTTTTGTTCATTCAACTACATAAGATAGTTGGAAGTCACCTCCCAGTGTTATTATTTGCAATATTACAATGGATCCCGAGATCCTCATCTTATGGTTTCACATGCTATGGTTTCCCACCCCAATGTTACTTCCTCCTCATATGTTTCCTGAATCCTGACCTGTTTACCACACTATTTTTCAGAGAACCAGTAACTGCCGAATAATAGAAACTACTTGCTACAATGTATATAGAGTCGGATGTGTAATCGAAATTGCTCTTGCAGAATTCCTGTGGATCAAAATTGAGCGTTCATAGAGATGATCCGTCCAATTGCTCCCGCAGAAATTCCAGGGGATCAAAATTGAGCGTTTATAGAGATGATCAGTCCAATCTGGTCAAGCAGATGCCAAATGCTTCAAACGCTGTGAGAGGGTACTTATAATCCATGAACAGAATGTCTGAAGTTGCTTCTCCGAATTGTAGAATTATGTCGGTATCGTCCCTCTCCTCCGTGTCTTCATGGGCAACTACTAACTGAAAGTTCTTGGAAGAACCCTGCACGTTCTCACGATTTTCGAATTTCGCATAGAATATCTTCATCTTATCGTCCCACTCATAAGCCTTCGTCTTCAGTTTTAGTGGTCCATCGACCTCCCCGCCAGCTGCTGTATCAACCTTCAAATTGATCTTCGCTCCATTTCGTGATCCCAGACCGAGCATATTCGGAAGAGAGTTTTCAGATTTACTGTTTCGCATATTCCTTCCACCTTTCTGTGGTCTTGAATCACGCGGATAACTTGAAGACTTACCAATAGGAAGTTCTCCTTCGTGGTCACCAGAATTCACTTCTTCTGCGGGCATCGGCTTCTCTGAATCCTCAAAGTCTGGTACTGCTCCGAGTATCTTCCCGGAATTTCCGTGAAAGAATTCTGTAGTCCGTTTCGGTCCCACATGACCATCTGCACTATCCGAGGGGTACCTTACTGTATGAACCACACAATGGAACTCCTGTGGTTTGCCTAAAGTCATGTTGTAGTGCACCTCTGCCACCCTAGTACTCCCTGGTCGGAGACCATTGTGTGGGCGCCAACAGCTGGTTACACGCGGGGCCCCACACTGCCTGTAGTCGTACAGTAAGTATTCTGTGCGGCTCAAATTCGACCTGTAAAATCAATTGAACTCTGAATCATTTTCACGGTCGGCGGATCAGGCATCTACAATCAATTTCTAGATAAAAGAACACTCTTGCCTGGATCAATCGAACTACGAAAAGTGAAGCTCGCAGCTCTCACATGCAAATCTTTTGAAACTGCCACTTACAATAATTTCCCACTTAAGTATTCACTGTCTTCTGTTAGGTCATCAAGGTCTTTCCAGATCGAAAACTCCGTGTGGGACAGGTGACTAATTTCTCGACCAGCAAGGAGAAATTTTCCCTCATTTGTGAAAACTGTCAGAGAAAGATAGCGAGACTGTTAGGATCGGTTAAGTTTTTTATTTACATAAGGCAGAGGACTTGCAAGTCCCTCCAAATGACTGAATCTCGGTCCCATCAGACTCAAATGATACTATCATGACAAACTTTGAAGAGCAACTAGGTCCCTAAATCTTACATAATGAAGTGTTCAGTTGCAGAAAGAGACAGTAAGCCTGTGAAACTGGATCCTTGACAATGAAGCATTGCACAAGTTTGTGTTTGGGACCAGCCTGCGATTAACGGAAAGAAGACTGTTAATCAGTTGGAACTAGGAGAAGACCCATTCCTCTGTTTTACAGTGACCAATACTGGTATTGGCACAACCTTAGAAAGCGAGCAATGGAAGAGGAGCAGTGCGTTACAGTAGAAGCATGAGCTGCATTTCTCATCGAAATATCAATTGAATTTGCTCAATCAAGAGAACCAACTTTAAGGAAATTGAGCCAATAGCTGGACCCCGGACCAAACTCAAATAGTGTGCAATTCATGCAAACCAGACATGGCTGGAACAACTAGAGCCAGAACGTGACTGAAGAGAACGAATACTTTGTTCGGGCTTACCGTACTTTAGTACGAGCAAGCTCCAAACGACGCAGTAACTGAAAGTAGAAGTCCAAAATACCTGAAATGGATCGATTTGATGTTTCGGATCTACGGTATGCGGTTGCCAGACTCCTCGAATTAGTCTGTGTTCAAATTGGCTGTCTGGAGAGCTACCCGGGGAACCGGCCATCACTGCACACTCACGTTGTGACAGTAACCTCGCAGAAAGTGTCGATCGATTTACAAATTGCTCAACTTAGAATTTCTGCAGACCACCGAAATTGAACCCTAAGGAATACGTAGTCCTTCCCTATCTTTCCGGGCTCACTCGACCCTTGTTCATTCAGGACTCTGCAAATGCAATGTCCGAAATTATGCACTCTACGTACTTCGCGGCCTGTTTAAACATGTACCTTCTGCATTCCTGCTCGACCCCCGACATGGACAGCAGATATGTGCCTCGAATAGCAGCGACGGGCAGAGATGGTAAAACATAAACATGGACAACAACGTAAAGGGGAAGTTATTTATAGTTAAATCCAGACGAGGCCCAAGTTTTTGTCAGAGATTTGTAATACATTAAAGAAGAAAAGAGAGACCGCTTAGAATAACAAGAAGGAAAGAAAACCCATCAAGCTTTTCTTTACTTACAAGGATGAGACACAAGAGATGCGAAATGGGCTAAACCCCAATAGTATCGTTATTAGTAAAAGGAAAAGGACGACCTTTTCCTTTTACTAATAACGATACTATTGGGGTTTAGCCCACGGTGAACACGTGAAGGATGAGAGAAAACCCCACCAAGTACATAAGAGACATGAGACATTAGAAGTAAAATGGAGCTAAACCCCAATAGTATCGAGATGAGAAATCTGCCCCCACCACACCTAAGATATCCATGAAACCAATAGAGAATCCATGGTATTAGAATATATATATTACATCCGATGGAGAACAACGTCGAGGGGAGCTTGTGAGAGAGGGAGGGAAATACTGATAATTAAATCTAGAGGTGGCCCAAGTTCTTATCACGAGTCCATGCTTACATCGAGTTTCAGTGGAAAGTCTAAAATGCGACGGCGTGTGATAGCAGGAAGGAGGGGAGGAAAAGGAAAAGACAAAGCGGGCAAAATGGAAGCTAAGCACCAAAAGTACGAGGAATCTGCCCTACATAAGATATGTGAGCGATGCAAGTGGAAAGATCATCAAGCTTAGGATAACAGTATTCATGATAAATACATTAGATTCTAACTTGGCTATGGTAAATTGAGAAAAGCCGACCTCATCAAACACAAGAAGGATAGGAAGACCCCATCAAGCCAAACAAGGGAGAGACAAAAGAGGTAGAATGGGGCTAGGCCCCAATAGTATTGATATGAGAAATCTGCCCTACTGCATCTAAGATATCCTAGCTATGCAAGTGGTAAGGTCTACAAACTACTAGAGCATCTAAAGAAGCATCACCTAAAGTGATTGCTCTCCTATGGATTGCACCGGCCAATACTCTCTGTAGAGCAATGGACACATGTTGTCTAAAGTATACTACAAAGTATCAGAGTGAGAGTGGTACCCATTGGCATCTAATGAGATAAGCTGTCGTGCACTCCTTGACAAATGTGTTGAACACCATGTCCATCGCTCCATACAACTCCAAGGCTCGAGGAACAAAGAGGCAACATTGCTGCATACCCTTATACTTGGAGACCTCGCGTGTTGCTGCACTGCTCACCGCCCATCAATGAGGATGAGTAATCACTTGCTCCTAAACTGCATCGCAGATAGGGTCTGTAACCACAACATCTGCCATTGTCACCTGATCATCTCATACCAAGTATAAGTATGCTCTAACACGTGTCATTTACAAAGAATATGAACGTTCCCTCCAAGCAAGGTATGCACTCTCTTGTGCCATGGCAAACACTATATCCCTAATGGCATCATGGGTAGCTATCTCTTGTACTCCATGAGGACACCATGTCATATGGACCGTTGCTGCATCAAATTGTAGAATCACACTCACAAGTGAGTAACAAAGGTGAAGATGGGTGGACCAAACCTAAGCGGAACCTCATCGCTATAGAGAAAGTGGCTAGTGTGAGTCAAAATTCCCTAATGCATAGTAGAGCTAGGATCCAAGAGCCTGCACCCTTGTCAGAGCAAGAGCAAAGACGTGCTCTAATGGCCTGAGGAATGGATGAGTCAACTATGAGAGAATGTAGTATATGTTGACACTATTGCTCCATCAAAGAATATTGCAAACCTTTGGTCCAATCTGACAATAGTGAAGTAAAGGATGGAAGGTCCTCACGTGCTCATGGAGATAGACCATCTCTCATATGCCGCAATAACACCTAGAGAGAAAAGGATCCCTTTTCTAGCTCAATCACATAAGTCTCCAAAATTGGCATATCAACAACCACAAAATGGAAGGAAAGTAGGGGTGTCAAGAGAGCCCAACTACCCAAAAAAACTACAGGTGTCATCTCCTCCATGGATAATAAGTCTACCCCTCCACACAAGTTTGGTAGAGAGATGCTTGTCTATATGCCAATTTGTAATACCACGAGGACAAGAAAACTCTCCAAGAGAAATACAAGAGAGAAAACACAAGTTTCACATTCAATACTCCGATGCCCCAAAGGAGCACCTTCTCTTTATTATATAGCAAAGAGGATCCCCTCAAAGGAAGCTCCACCCTTGGATCAGATACATGGATTGGTGGCTTGTCACTAAGCTCTATCCTTGGATTAGTTGTTTGGATGCGTGACATGTCAATCCTTGTCCTATCTAGTTGGTCAAATAGGTTTGACCAAAGGGAATCTTTAGGGAATCTTCTTGTAGGGAGCTCAAAATCGTATGGGTGAGGTACCATTGGAAAGCTCTCAATGAGATAAATCATAAGGGAGAGGAGGCAAGCCTTTTGCTCTTTGGGGAGGAAATCATTTTATTTTTGAGACCTAATTCATCCGTTTAGGCCTCTGAAATTGGCTCTAAAGTATTACCTTAATTGTAGAAGTACTCTTTTGGTGAAACCTTTGTCTGATCTTCCTAGCCCATTGTACACAAAATTCTTCTAGATGTTACCAAGCCAATTTTCACCTCCAGATAATATGTTTAACTACTTATCTAACATACCTCCACCCTTTTAAGACACAACGTCCTCATTGCAAAGTTGTCGCTCAAAAGATTGAACTAACACTAGTGCATTGGTCAAGTTGGTGGCTGGCTCCCATGTTGCCTCATATATAGGTACCTTTTCCAATGAACCAAATATTCTACATGTGGATGGCAAGTACCATAAATGTATTTCTGTAGAATGTATTTCTGTAGAATGTGTTCAACTCATACTCGTTCGCCTCATCAACAAGTGTTAGACAAGGTCAAATTTCTTGGATGGAAGAGAAGTGGGGCGGCCAAGGAGCATATTGGCATAATAAGGAAACAAAAAACATTGGGTGGATTGTCATATGTGGCAGTAGCTCAAGGTGATAAGCCATGGTGCCAATGCAACAAAGGATGGAGAAAGGTCCAATAAAATGAGGTCTGAGCTTATGAGGACCAACTAACTTGTGGATGGTAAGCTATAGACATAGCCAATTTGGTTTTGAAAAACCCAAAGAGTGTTCTCCAAAACAAACTAAGATACGCCACAGATGGAGTGCTTCTATCTGTGATGAGTACTTGAGATAAGCCATGATGGGAATCTTAAAGATTACATCTAAGTACAATTGAGCTAGTTGTGGAGCAATCACATCCTTGGGAGTAGGATTACATGAATCATTTTTCTTGGTCTACAAGGACTACAATGGAATTGAACCTAGAGGTGGTCTTGGGCAATTCAAAAAACCAGATTCATGCTTACCTATTCCTAACATTGTGTAGGAGTGCAGAGAGGTTGGAGGAGTCTTGTGGTAGCTTGATTAGAAGCCTTATTTTTGTGACAAAGTAGGTAGCTCCAAACATATTTCATCATATTGTTGCTCATCTTGAGCCAATAGTAATGGTGTTTGATTGCATCCAAGGTCTTGTCCATTCCAAAGTGACTTAGAATGGAAAAATCATAACATTCCATTAGGATGGTGGTTTTTAGATCCATATCATTTGGGATCCACAACCTGCCATCTCGAAAAATGAGTCCTTAGGTGCTGGTGATGCCTTTGGATGATTGAGCACCTACAATCTATGAATTAGTTTTTTGTAGCAACAAGAATCTTGGGCCAGAATTCAAGGTTCATTTTGATTTCCATCACCAAATTGTTTGCCATCGGCATTTGAATGAATGCATCTGCAAGTTGCTTCTTGCCTTCCACATTTCTCATTGTCAGGTTGAATTGTTGTCTCCATTCTACCCATTGAATCTATTGATGAGAAGGATCTTTTTGTGTCTTGAGGTAGACTAGAGGTTTGTGGTCCGTCTCTACTACAAATGCCTTCTCACCCAAATAGTGCTTCCAATGCTTGGTTGCAAGGACAACGGTCAGCTCTTCTCGTTTGGTGGTGTGATAGTTGCATTCTGCCATTAGCAATTTACAAGAGAAATACACAATTAGGTGTCATCCATCTTGCCATTCTTGTTGCAAGACTGCTCCTATTGCTACACCTAATGCATCTATAGCCATCTTGATTGGACGTTTTAGGTCATACTATTTCAAGATTGGTGCATGTAATAATGCATCTTTTGACTCTTGAAAGGCCAATTCGTGCATAGTTCCCCATATCTACCTCTTCCTCTTGACCAATAGTGCTATTAGAGATTCTGCAATCTTGGAGAAGTCCTTGACTAATCAACAATAAAACCCCATCAATCCCAAGAAACTCTTGAGTTGAGTCTAATCTTCTAGAGCACTCCATTTTTTAATGACCTATATTTTATCTATTAACACTTGGATACCTTTTGCACTTACTCTATTCCCTAAGTAGTCTACTTCAAATTTGCCAAACTTGCACTTTGAGATTTTTGCATACAATCGATTTTGTCGTAGAATCTAGAGGACTTCTTGCAGATGTTGTTTGTGCTCTATTAGTAATCTACGGTAGACTAAGATGTCATCAAGTAAAATGATAATAGATTTATCCAAGTATGGACAAAATATTTCATTCATTGGATGAAATATGGCATTCATCAAACTCATGAAAGTATTGGAGCATTGGTGAGGCCAAATGTCATCACCAAGTACTCAAAGTGACCATACCTTGTTTGAAAGGCCATTTTGTGTATGTCTTCTTCTACAATCCTGATTTGGTTGTAACCACTCCGTAAATCAAGTTTGGTGAAGTGCCTTGCCCAATTGAGTTGATCAAACAAATCATCCATGAGAGGTAATGGATATTTGTTCCTCACTATTTGTTGATTCAGTCCCTGATAGTCAATGCACATGCATATTGTTCCGTCTTTCTTCTTCATAAAAAATTCTAAGGGCCCTTATATGGTGATACTGTAGGTTGGATAAACCCCTTCTGTAACATATCCTTGATTTAAGCCTTACACTCCTCCAACTCATGAGGTGATAGTCAATATGGGGCCTTACAAGGAGATGTCTTCCTAAGAAGTATCTCAATTTTATGATCTACTATCCTTTTTGGTGGTAAACCTATGGGTAATTCATCCAAAAAGACATCTTGGAACTCATTGACCATATCATTCAATTTCTCAAGAATTTGTCCATTGTGTTGGGCACTCTTGACTTCTCTCATCAAACCCATGAAACATCCATCTGTCTTACTAATAGATGTGGTCCTTATGATATATAGAGGCAACTCTTGCCTTTATGATCTTCCTTTAATCCCAAAGATCTTCCATTGACTAGTTTTCACTATTGTCTTGCTCCAATCTACCATGGGGTTGTAGTGCTCCATCCACGACATACCTAAGATTGCATCATAATGAGCTAGTTGTATCACTCGCCACTGGATTGCTTCTTGATACCCTCCTACAAAGAGTATTACCTTTCTAGGTAACAACTCAATCCTCTTTGTCTAACCATTAGGTAACTCTACTTTGTCCTTCTCATCCTTCTCTAGTTCCATCCCCAACCTTATTGCAAAAGGGCAAGACAAGAAATTCTCTATTGCCCCAAGGTCTATCAACACTCTCATAGGATTGCCTTCTAGCACTCCATTTACACCAATTAATTTTGTGTTTATCTTCCTCCTTCTTTGTACACTCGTCCTCTTATTTCCCCCGCTTTTACTCTTCTTCACCAAGCTAGTAAGGTCACGAGGTACATTTACTAGCAATCTTTGTTTTCCAATCCGGTTGCCATATCTTCTTCTTCAATTTGCTTCTCTATGTGGTTCAAAGGTCACTTGTATGGAGGTTGAGGGCCTCTAAGATGACAAGCACAACAATTGATGGCTATGTGCCCAATTCAGCCACAATTGTAACATCATTGTGGCTCTGCTCAAGCCCCTTCTCATAGTGTGACTCCTTCTTTCCTTTCTTTGACCCGTCATCACTCTCCTTGGCAAGGTCTTGCTCCTTTACCTCAGAACCAAATGTTGCCATATTCCATAAGAACTAGTCCCCCAAAATAGTGTGTCTTGGTCCAATAGTTTTGCATTGGTGTTATTGCTTCATCTTTGCCAAGCACCCTGCTATTCTTTGAGTGCTATCAATGGCTTCAAAAATAGTATGAGGATTTTTCACCATTACCTCTTGGTGAATTTGCTCTTTTAATCCTCTCTTGAAATGGTCAAGAGCTTTAGCTAGACTCATTTTGGTTATCGCAACCTATAGATCCAAAAATGCCTCCACGTACTCTTGTATGCTTTTCTTTTGCTTCAACCTCCAAAGTCTAGTTTGGGCCAATTGCACGGAATCCACAAATTGGAATTCTTGAGCAGCCCTTCTTGCATGGCTATCCAAGTGACCTCTCTTCTTTTACAAACAATAAACATTCCCAAGCGTCATACCATGTGAGTGCTTTATTGGTCAAGTACCCAAACGCAAACACACTTGCAAAATGATCAGTGATCTCTGTTGTGAATAATCAAAGGTATTGATTCATTCTTGAAACCCAATTTCCACTACTCCCATAGAATGTTGTTCCTTGTAAGGCTTGATGTTGCATGTCTTTTTCATTTGTAGTAATAATGTGGCTTAATTGTTGATTGGAATCGGTGTCATTGGTGTGCATAACTCTCCAAGTACTTTGATTGTTGGTGCTGGTTGTTGAGACAACTTCCCTTCTTGCATTACTTGATCATTCTTGATAGTATGTATTTGATTTTGTGATTCATTCATGGTCATTTTGATTTCTCAAAAAAATTTCAACATCCTCTGCATTCCTCGCATCAAGTCTTGCAATTACGGATCCATGATTCCTACACACAACCAATGTTCAATTGCTACTTCCAACTTCAATAAAAGGTTAAAATGATCACTTGAGAGGGTGCAAAAATTATGGGGACTACCATTAGGACCTCAAAAGCTACCACTTCTTGATAATATTCCTCACCAAAATTATAGACTACAAAATCCTTAAACATCACTTTTGGTCTAACTACATAACAGATTTCTACTTGCACGTTGAAAGGGTAAGGATTTGGTACATTCAGATCCATAACCTCATAATAGAATGTAGATTGTCAAATCCCACTCTTTTTTGTATACCACCACAAGTAGAATCACCGGGTCTGGTGAGTTCATCACTTTGTCCATGAATTCTACTCCAAAGTGATAAACTAAAGATACTTTCATTTGCTTGTGTTGGTGGATGCACATAAATTGATGTGGAATGGATTCAAGAATAGGAAGCTAGGTGCAAGAAATTGTCCTCCCGGTGCCTCCATCCCATCTGCTCTCTAAAGCACTTCCCAAGTCTAGCAATTCCAATATGTTCTCCACCTTAAATTACTCAATTTCAATAGCTTGGGCTCTTCCAAGAGGTGATCCACTCTCTTGGAGTAAAACACCTGCTCTAAAACCATTGTAATACTTTGAGGACAAGAGAACTCTCCAAAAGAGATACAAGAGAGAAAACACAAGTTTCACGTTCAATCCTATAATGCCTCAAAGGAGCACCTTCTCTTTATTATATAGCAAAGAGGATCCACCCAAAAGAAGCTCTACCCTTGGATTAGATACATGGATTGGTGACTTGTCACTGAGCTCCATCCTTGGATTAGTTGTTTTGGATGGGTGACATGTCAATCCTTGTCCTATCTAGTTAGTTGGAAGGGAATTTTAGGGAATCTTCTTGTAGGGAGCTCAAAATCACATGAGGGAGGTACCAATAGAAAGCTCTTGACAAGACAAATCATAAGGGGGAGAAGACAAGCCTCTTTTCCCCCAAGAGGATGAGATCTTTCCATTTTAGAGGCCTAATTCATTTGTTTAGGCCTCTAAAATTGGCTTTAAAGTTTTTAGGCTATTTTTGGCTTTTGCACTATTAGTAGAAGTACTCTTTTGGTGACACCTCTATCTAATCTACCTAGCCCATTGTACAAAACATCCTTCTAGATGTTACCAAGCCAATTTTCACCTCTAGATAATATGTCTAGCTGCTTGTATTACAATCTCTACCACAAATGCCTTCTCATCCAAATAGTGCTTCCAATGCTTGGTTGCAAGGACAATGGATAGCTCTTCTCATACGGTGGTGTGATAGTTCCATTCTGTTGTTAACAACTTACAAGAGAAATATACAATTGGGTGCCATCCATCTTGCCATTCTTATTGCAAGACTGCTCCTATTGCTACACCTAATGCATCTATAGCCATCTTGATTGGACGTTTTAGGTCATACCATTTCAAGATTGGTGCATGTAGTAATGCATTTTTCAACTCTTGAAAGGCCAATTCTTGTGTGGTTCTCCATATCCACTTCGTTTTGCCCAATAGTGTTGTTACAGGTTGTGTAATCTTGGAGAAGTCCTTGACAAATTGACAATAAAACCCTGTCAATCCCAAGAAACTCTTGAGTTGAGTCTGATCTTCTAGAGCACTCCATTTTTGAATGACCTCTATTTGATCTATTAACACTTGGATACCTTTTGCACGTACTTGATGCCCTAAGTAGTCTATTTCAGATTTGCCAAACTTGCACTTTGAGATGTTTGCATACAGTTGATTCTATTGCAGAATCTGGAGGACTTCTTGTAGATGTTGCTTGTGCTTTATTAGTGACCTACGATAAACTAAGATGTCATCAAGTAAAACAATAACATATTTATCCACATATGGAAAAAATATCATACATCGGACAAAATATATCATTTTCAATGAAAGTGGCTAGAGCGTTGGTGAGGCCAAATGGCATCACCAAGTACTAAAGTGACCATACCTTGTTTGAAAGGCAATTTTGTGGATGTCTTCTTCCACAATTCTGATTTGGTTGTAATTGCTTCATAAATCAAGGTTGGTGAAGTGCCTTGCCCCATTGAGTTGATCAAAAAAGTCATCCATGCGAGGTAATGGATATTTGTTCCTCACCGTTTGTTGATTTAGTCCTTGATAGTCAATGCACATGAACATTGTTCCATCCTTCTCCTCCATAAACAATACAAGAGCCCCTTATGGTGATATGTTGGGTTGGATAAACCCCTTTTGTAACATTTCCTGAATTTGAGCCGTACATCCTCCAATTCATGAGGTGATAGTTAATATGAGGCCTTACAGGGAGGTGTCTTCCTAAGAAGTATCTCAATTTTATGATCTATTCTCCTTTTTGGTGGTAAACCTATGGGTAATTCATCCAAAAAGACATCTTGGAACTCATTGACCACATCTTTCAATTTCTTAAGAATTTGTCCATTGTGTTGGGCACTCTAGACTTCTCTTATTAAACCCATGAAACATCTATTTGTCTTACCAATAGATGTAGTCCTTATGACATACAGAGGCAACTCTTGCCTTTGTGATCTTCCTTTAACCCCAAAGATCTTCCATTGACTAGTTTTCACTATTTTCTTTCTCCAGTCCACCGTGGGGTTGTAGTGCTCTATCCAGAACATACCTAAGATATCATAATGAGCTAGTTTTATCACTCACCATTGGATTTCTTCTTGATACCCTCTTATAGAGAGTATTATATTTCTAGGTAATGATTCAATCTCCTCTATCTGACCATTAGGTAACTCTACTTCATCCTTCTCATCTAGCTCTAGTTCCATCCCCAACCGTATTGCAAAAGAGTGAGACAAAAAATTCTCTATTGCTCTAGGGTCTATCAACACCCTATCGGATTGCCCTCTAGCACTCCATTTACAACAAGTAATTGTGTGTTTATCTTCTTCCATCTTTGCACACTCATCTTCTTCCTTACCCTACTTTTACACTTCTTCACCAAGCTAATAAGGCTGTGAGGTACATTTACTAGCAATCTTTGTTTTCCAATGTGGTTTCTATACCCTCCTTGTTAATTTTTCTCTCCATGTGGTTCAGAGGTTGCTTGTATGGAGGCCAAGGGCCTCTAAGATGATAAGCATGACAATTGATGGCTATATGCTCAATTTGGCTACAATTGTAACATTTTTGTTGTTTAACTTGAGCTCCTTCTCCCCATGGGACTCCTCTCCTTTCTTTGACCCATTGTAATAATCCGAGGACAAGAGAAGAGAGAAAACATAGATTGCACACTCAAACATTCGATGCACCAAGGGAGCACCTTCTCTTTATTATATAGACAAAGAGGATCTCCTCCAAGGAAGCTCCACCATAGGATTAGGGACACAGATAGGTGACATGTCAGCAAGCTCCACCCTTTGATTACTTACTTGGATGGGTGACCTGTCTGGTCTAGGTCCTATCTGGTTGGTCAAACAAGCTTTGACCGGAGGGAATCTTTTAGGGAATCTTCTTGTAGGAATCTCAGAATCACGTAAGGTACCGTTGGAAAGCTCTTGATGAGACAAAGCAGGGGGGAGGGAAGGCCAGCCTTACCTCCATTGGGTGGGAGGGAATCTGCACATTTTCAAGGCCTAATTCATCAGTTTAGGCGTCCAAAATTGCCTTCAAAGATTTCAAGCATATTTTGGTTCCTACACTATTAGTAGAAGTCCCCTTTTGGTGATACCTCTTTCTGATCTGTTTAGTCCATCATGTGTAACATCCTTCCAGATGTTACCAAACCAATTCTCACCTTTAAATCATATGTCTAGCTATTGGTTCTAAGGTTCTCAAGTCTATTTCGGTTTTTGCCCTATAAGTAGAAGTACTCTTCTGGTGATACTTCTATCTGATCTATTTTGACCATCATGTATAACATCATTCTAGATGTTACCAAACCAAATTTCACATCTAGATCATATGGCTAACCCTTGGTATTACACCCATCCTCCTTCTCCTTGGAGAGGTCTTGCTCCTTGGTCTCAAAATCAAATGTTGTCCAATTTCATAAAAATTTGGTCCACCAAAATGGTATGTCTCAGCTTGGTAGTTTTGCATCGGTGTTATCGCTTCACCTCTACCAAGCGCGCTTGCTATTCTTTGAGCATAGGTACTGGCTTCAAAAAATAGTACAAGGATTTTGCACCATTACTTCTTGGCAAATCCACTCTTTTAATCCTCTCTTGAAATTTTCAAGAGCTTTGGTTGGACTCATATCGGTTATTGCAACCTATAGATCCAAAAATGCCTCCACGTACTCTTGTATGTTATTCTTTTGCTTCAACCTTCAAAGTTTAGTTCGGGCCATTTGCACGGAATCCATAGATTGCAAATTCGTGAGTAGTCTTTCTTGCATGGCTGTCCAAGTGACCTCTCTTCCTTCTACATAACCTTGATGTGGAATGGATTTGGGAATGGAAAGCTAGGTGCGGGAAATTGTCCTCCCGGTGCATCCATCCCGTCCGCTCTCTAAAGTCCTTTCTTAGTCTAGCAATTACTCTATGTTCTCCACCTCAAATTACTTAGTTTCAATAGTTTGTGCTCTTCCAAGAGAGGTGATCCACTCTCTTGAAATAAGACACTTGCTCTGATACCATTGTAATAACCCGAGTACAAGAGAAGAGAGAAAACACAGATTACACACTCAACATTTGGTGCCCCAAAGGAGCACCTTCTCTTTATCATATAGACAAAGAAGATCTCCTCCAAGGAAGCTCCACCATAGGATTAGGCACACAGATAGGTGACATGTCAGCAAGCACCACCCTTGGATTACTTACTTGGATAGGTGACATGTTGGTCTAGGTCCTATCTGGTTGGTCAAACAAAGCTTTGACCAAAGGAATCTTTTAGGGAATCTTCCTATAGGAGTCAAAATCACATGAGTAAGGTACCATTGGAAAGCTCTCGACAAGACAAACCAGGGGGAGGGAAGGCCAACCTTTCCTCCATTGGAGGGGGGGGGAATTGCACACTTTTGAGGCCTAATTCATCCGTTTAGGCGTCCAAAATTGCCTTCAAAGATTTCTAGCATATTTCGGTTTCTACTCTATTAGTAGAAATCCTCTTTTGGTGATACTTCTTTCTGATCTTTTTAGTCCATCATGTGTAACATACTTCTAGATGTTACCAAACCAATTTTCACCTTTAAATCATATGTCTAGCTATTGGTACTAAGGTTCTCAAGTCTATTTTGGTTTCTGCTCTACTAGTAGAAGTACTCTTTTGGTGATACTTCTATCTAATCTATTTTGACCATCATGTATAACATCATTCTAGATGTTACCAAACCTAATTTCACATCTAGATCATATGGCTAGCTCTTGGTATTACACTAGCCCATTGTACGCAACATCCTTCTAGATGTTACCAAGCCAATTTTCACCTCCAGATAATATATCTAACTACTTGTCTTACTGAAATCTCCCATCACACACTTAAATATCCCTAGTCCAATGATATCACCAAAGACTCCCATGATCCTCCCATCAAAAGCTCTCAAATGTGATAGGAAAGTCAAGGAAGGAAGAATCGTGCATAGAAGGTAAATTGTTTGATGTGCAACACTAGAGGAGAGTATACCAAAAGCCACCTATGGATCTCATAATAGAGAAAGGTCATCTACATGGAGAATATTCTCTACAAGGGCAATGTCTAAGAAGTATGTGACAAAATCCTCAAATCCTATTGGCACTCCAAGAATACATAGTCCATACATAGATGTGACACACCCCTCTAGAAGCTCAAGGTGGGAAGGGATACCTGAAGGGGAACATGCTTTGCATTTTGACACCTTGACAAGCCTACAAAATGTAACTTGATAGTCAAGTGATCAAAGTCCTACCTAATTTGATCTATAGTGCACACAACATATATTTTTTTTGCTAAGGAGCCAAAAAAACAACCTAATATGGCCAAAGTAATAGCTAAGAGAGCTCTAAAGTGAGCATGGTAAACAAAGGATCTCCTTGTAGTGTACCAAAAATTGATTCCAAGATGGTGACTCCTTCTTGTGACTACCCATGTTGGTAGTAAAGGGAAGTAAGAGAGCCATAGAACAACCACACAAAGGGAATGAGAATTGCCAAGGATCCACCAGCCTCCTTAAACTCTCTAAAGATAGATGCCCCAGAGATGTTATTAAAATCATTCTCAACCTCCACCTGTAAGACAACCCACTCCAGATGGATATCTAAGAGTTCCCTAATACCTAAGGAAATAGCCTCACAACCTCCAGGTGTAGCTATTCCAGATTGATGTGGACTAAGGTGCTTTTAGAAGTGAGATTGATGCTGAAGGACAATGGTGTGGCTAAACAAGCACAAAAAGATCTCTCCCATAGCAATATGTCTAATGGCCCCTATGCCCTTCTCCATCATGAGAAATTGACTAGCCCTTAATACCTGACTCTTCTTGCTACTATAGTAGCCACCTAAAACAACTTGGTAAATCCATTAGAAGGATCATTTGCCTAAAAGAAATCTCTAAGATGCTCATATACATCCCTAACAAGCCTCCTAAGGAGAGGTGAGGAGCAATGCACAATGCTTGTGCAAAAAGTGACCTATCAAGACATAAAATTTACTCATGTTGATAACCTAAGACCTCTAATGGTACTCCCTCTCCTACCATAGGATGTAGTGAGCATAGGAAAGAGATATTCGCATTAGTGGACTAGCCATAGACTAAGGATACAACACTTGTGTTGCTCTACAAAGCTTTCCTACTTGACCCAATGTCCTACACCATTGTAATTGAGTGGACTCTGTGGTATCTTGTGGTAGAATCAATCTCCTAAAACATGCAGCCCTAACAAACTCCTCCTATATAGGGCAGCCCAATCTCCCACTCAATATCAATGAAATCTAGTAGTCACCTCTCTATGCCCCGCATGTCTCCCTCTAGCATAACAAAGGCATCATCAAGGGAGTAAAAGGAATAAGAACCATGCTAACTCATCCAAGGGATCACGTGCCAAACAATCAAGT
Source organism: Lunularia cruciata (assembly GCA_948567375.1). Lineage (NCBI taxonomy): Eukaryota > Viridiplantae > Streptophyta > Marchantiopsida > Lunulariales > Lunulariaceae > Lunularia > Lunularia cruciata. The sequence continues at coordinate 43,136,715 of OX419762.1, read as the reverse complement.
GTAGGCAAAGAGCCTTTCTAGCCTCATCATGGAGTGTACGGGGTGGGCATGGAACCTGTCTCAAATAATTCCAAAATATAACCTGCTTGAGATGTTAACTACTCCCACGACTCGATCTGTATCCCTAGGACAGTCAACTAAAGGATGGAAGAAGCATGCATAATCTCGAGTGTCACCGCTATCAATGTGATTGCTTGCCTCACATGAGCATCCCACGTGATCCAATCATAGTCCTTGTGAATCCTTCCCACATGGGTCTTACTCCATGCAAGGTAAGTGACATACCAAGCATGGTGTATCCCGAGCTGCTTTAGGCAGCCTCACATGGGGAAGTGTAGCCATGGCTAGCACAAGAATAACAATCACAACACACCACGCTCCTCTCCATATCTCCCCATACTTGCAGAATCACAACCCCTCACATCCCAACTCACATGAGGAAATGTAATCTCTTCAAATCCTAACAACTATAAACTCTCATAACTTTCAATTTTCATCTCAAAAGTTTTCAAACTAAGTTCCCATAGAACTCAATCATGGAAACGAAGAGATTAGAAATGAAAATTCCAGACCCATCACTCTCAATGTGAAATAGTCACTCTGAACTCTAAAAACCTAAAATTATTCATAATTTTCTACTGAATTCTCCATAACCTTCAATCTAGATACCATTAGAACCAAAATTGAAAAACTAACATAGTAGACTTTTCAATCTTGTGAGGTATGTAGATGAGCTCTCTAAAACCTGGAATATCCTTGTCTCCTTGCTCACTCTCCCGCTCCTTTTCCTCTCCTCCCGTTCCCTTAAAAAGCGGTACGGTAAATTAGGGTTGTAGAGTAAGGCACACCAATTTACCGGCCGGGCCAATTCTGAAATAGCAATCACACTACGTTAGGAGATTTTTTTTTAGGATGTTTTAGTGACATATAGAACCTCGAACTTATCTAGTTTTGACATTCTAGGCACTGTAGGATAGTTTTCTTTTCCGATGTTATTAAAATTTGCATTTTCCTTACAATATATCCTTGTTCGATTGATTTATTAGGGTCTTTCAGTCTTTCTTGTTATCCTATGTGGGTCGGTTTTTCTACGGTATACATAAGGGAATTAAGTTCATTATAAGAATATATAGACATCTTAAAATATGACCAAATTAATCCTTAAACTCCACTGTTTTTCTCGTTTACCCGTTTCCTAGAGGCTTCAAGTATTTCATAGCGACCAATCTTGAGAATCACCAGCCTTATTCCAACACGAGGGAAACGGGAGCTTGCAAAGGAAGCTGCAAGAGCATAGTACATGCAACTCCGACGTATTACATCTGTTTGAGAAAGCGCCCGTAACAGATTTTCCCACGTGGCGTATGCGGTAGTTCATTCAATAAGAATCTGGTCTATTGCTACAGGTTCCTGTACGGTTTCAGATTGGTCCACATTTGAAGTAGACTATTTCAAACCTTGCACTTCCAGCTCTAATTCACGGTTTTGCTCGAAGATAGGGATAAACAGGTTTACGATATTGTTACCGTAACGCTTCTACTTCGATGCATGGTCGAACGGTAATGAAAAAATCAAAAGCTGTGGGCGTGCCTATAGTCACTGAGAGGCCTCAATCCGAGTATTGATGTGGAAAATCTCCTCACCGATGGAAGCTCTGATCAATGGCCGCCGAGCCTTATAGCTAGCTGCTATGATCAGAATTATGAACGGTTTATGTCCCAAAAATCAATAAGGTCGACTTTCCAAGGTTTTGACTGGATGGAGCCATAAACTGAAACTGGGAAATGAAATACCTTTTATATCTTGAATAGGAAAGTTGACAGGATGACACAGTTGGTCCTCCATTATTTGACCACATCGGTAGGGCCAAAACGTAGATGCTTGACTTGACAATCTTGTATTATTGAACCTGCCTACGTGAAAGAAGGTCTGCCTTTTGCCACATGAACCTGAACCTATAGGTCCCCAGAAACTTCTCAACTTTCTAGAGCTCTTCTAAATAATACTCAAATCGCCGCTGCATCAATCCACCGGGATGACTTGGATCTTCGCCCCCGTCTTTCTTCTTCAGGCGTCTCCGTTCCATGTGGATGTCTTGGGTCTTCCCAGCCGTCTTTCTTCTTCAGGCGTCTCCCTTCCTTATCGCGGAAGTCCTGCTGTAAACTGTGCATGGACCGTTACGCATGAATGTATACCAATGTCGCAAGCTCTAAGTGATAAGCAGGATGGTGACTCCCTCGAGTATATATATGCCAATGAACTACCCCTATGACAATCATGCCATCGTATCTAATACTGGAGGCGGTAAGTATCTGGTTTGGTATTTCCTAATTTCCGGTTTTCATAACTTCTCCATGTATTCCTGGTTCTTTATTCGGGTGACTCCCTTGAGATTCGAAACCATGAGAAAAGCCTGTTCTCTCACCCCTTTTGCTTTCTGCGTTTCGGCCGCGTTTATACCCTTGGTCCGCTTTCGAGACTTAGCTCATGTGCTACTCCTATCTGATTTCAACATGTGATGTGTAACTAATCATAAAATTGATATCAGTCGAGAAGGTTCTGGTGTCCATTGAACTTTCTCCAATACGCTCCCTGAATCTTCATACAAGTTTGTTGTACTTTTCATCTGTCAATCTACTGCTGGGATTTTATCCTGCTGACCTTGTCGTCGTTTGTGGCTCTGGTATCCTAGCACGTACAGAAACGTGCGAATGTTTTATCTATTTCAGAAACTATCTAAGAAGCAGACGCGGTACTCTGGAAATTTCTAGTGGTTTACGCGTAATCAGTTTATTTATTTCAGCAAATTTAGTAACAAATCTAAAGAGATCGTACGGCCAAATGGTCAGAGGAAACAAGAACCTTTGTGTCTTCCTGTTCCTCAAGCGGACGAGGTTGCAGCCTTTCGTAATTTAGACAATTTAGAGGATCATACTCCGAGTTCATTCCTGGATTCTCTAGTCGGTGTAAGTCAGAAAACAGTCATTTAACACACCATACGTAAGCATAACAATTCCATAACTATTAAGATATTCCTTAGTGACTCTAAATTGTAATTACCTTTTGTAACTGTATGAGTACAAAAATACTTTTAGCAGTGGACTTTCTCAAGAGTTAATAAATATCTAAATGATAATGATATTGCTTTAGAACTTGAATGTTATCCTATTTTGAATTCCAATTTCATTTAATCAACTATATGGGCGAGATTACTTTTAGAATGTACTTCGCTGAAGAGTTAAAATATTATTCTAAATAATAATATTATTATTACTTTAAGGAATCAATGTTATCTTATCTAAATTAAAATGTAGTTCAATTATCTATTTGAATGGGAGATAAATTTTAAATTAATAAGCTGACTGTTTGCTAAAGAATTAATAAAAATATTGCTAACAACATTGATATTAATTTGAGATGCTATCTTCTAAACTGATCATTACTCTTTGAATTAGAAATTCATGTACATGATATACTTAGCTAGTATGCTTATCATAGATGTGATCTACTTTGAAAAAGTATTATACATATTTTTATTTTTATTTTTATTTTTAAATATCTAAATTGTTACTTTGAAATTTTATTTTAAAGTTTTTTAAAATAGAATATTATCACTTATTAAAATAAATGTTAGTTGTCCAATTATTTCATATTTTATTGGAATTTCGTAGTCTGAACTTAAGTTATGATTCTATATGAATGAGAAGTAAGACTCTTAGAGGATATAGTTTTTAACATTTTATAAATATTTATAAATTTGATGATCTTATCATTTTCCAAATTTTAAAAGGAGGTATCTTTAATATGGCAATGTATCTTTACTTTGCATATTATTTTATTCCCTCCAAGTATCTCACTGCTCTCAATTCTATTTGTGGAGTTGAGGGATGACACAGGTAAAGAGAGCTATAGAACAGAGATAAAAGATTTTGAGAGGTAAAAACAGTTTTTTAACTAAATTTTTTTCTCATTAATAGTTTTAATCACAAGTCTTAAATTGGGAAATGTTCCAGAAAGACTTATACAAACACTTTAAATTGATTTTAAATAATAACTAAAACTATGTAGGAATTATTTTTAGTATTTATACTAAACCATTATTCCTATTAATAGTGTTGAGTTTTTCCAGTTTTTCTGTCAATTTTCAATAATTTTATGACATTCTTAGTCAATATATGGATATTCTTGATAGATTGATTATTTATTTGTGTCCTTCTTTTACTGTATATATTGTAATACTGCTGTATATGTATGTTTGATTCATATAAAGAGCAAAGGAAAATATGTATATTGATATACTTATTTGTGATAACAAAATACTAAAACTCTAGGGCACATGATATTAGATTCTTATGTGAATATTAATTTGATATAAAGAACATAATGATTTGATATATATTGATAATTCAAGGTAAGTAATATCCACAGCGATTGATCAATCACTTGGTTAAGCCATTCCATACTTTAGCTTTAATAGAATGCTTGTAAATATAAGAACTTGATTATTTCTTATAAATATAAACATATTGTAACGTTGAGATACAAAGCTCTCATTAAATATAAAGTATATACGTCACCTATGCGTTATATTTCTAGGATCAATATGTGGTCTATGGCTTCCTAAATGAGTGTTATTCGGACAAGGTATGCTCATTATAATGTAATGTTCTTATACAATATAATTGTGTGTTCTTCTAGAAAACGCATTTGTTAGTGCACCTTAGTAGATTATTGGGAATCAGGAATCAATAAACAAGTACCATTGTTCTTTATGGGTGGTATTAGGGTTGGCCGATGCTTATTACATTCATAGCTCTTATGCAGGTTCTTATGTAGGGTGGTTTGGCTTTTATAGGAAAGTACCTATGAGAAGTGCATATCCCTTGTAGTGGACAAGTGCATTTCTCTTTAGTTTCTATAGGATTTGCATTCAACAATGATTCTTACTTCCATAGCTTTAAGTTTATGGTGTGATTTCTAGATGCTCATGATTGGATATTGCATTTTTTTACAGGTTCCTTCACTCATACATCTTGTACTTACATTTTGATTTGATTCAATTCTAGAAATAGTGTCCGAGCAAACTATAGAATTCAACTTCGTTTCCATGTTGGATAGTAGCAAAGAAATTGTTGATTAAGGATATCAATTTCCAGAAGTATCTTGTTATGAGTATGAATACTTAAGGCAAACCTTTTTTTCTCAAGAAAAGCTCTAAATTGCTAGTGTACACATAGTTGTTCCCTACCGTTGTAGACTTCCGCTTGTATGGACTGTCTCAAACCTGCATTTTTTTTCTGAAAAGAGTTTTCCCTTTTGCAATTTGTGAGCTCTCTAATAGTTGACTTCTCTCTTTGTGGTACTTACATGTAGCTATCACATGTGACAATGATAGGAGTCAAAGATTGAAATTGCATGCACTAGTTGTTGAGAACATCTAATAGAATACTTGTTTCTTTAAATAAAATGAATCAGTAGTCAAGGATTTCATCTTGCTACAACTATGACCAAGACCACAAAAACAACCACAAAATTGTACTATAATGGTTTTCCTTGCACACAAGCTTCTTTGTACACAAAATGGTTTGCTTGTGAATTGGTAGTCCATATATTTGTTATACCGAATACACTCATTAGCTCTTTGGTATAGTTGACATGAGTTTGTGAGCTAGATTTTTAGCTACACTTTGAAAAATAATAGCTACCAAATTATTTACCAAGAACTCTTGCTAGTAGATTTGTTTAAAATATATTGAAGTCTAGGTTCCAAATATGTAGTTTTCACTAGATTTTGTTTAGTTTTTGATTTTGTACATCCTAGAAGGCTCTCTTTCTTCTAAATTTTATTATTTAGTTGTAGTGAGATTTTAATGTTACCACATTGCAGAGTATATCAAGAGCATAACACAAGGGTATATCTTCTAACAAGGGTAGCATTAGTAACACTCTTAAACCAACAACTTACAAACAATTATGAAATGATCAGTGAACATTCACTTCAGCTTTTTTTAAAAATTGATATTATTTTGATTACAACCACATCCAGAAACTCCTCCAATATCTCCTAATACCATTCCTACCAAGAGTTCAATTTCATTTTAGTGTCAAGATACTAAAGTTAAGGAGTATATCCAAGCACTCAAAGAGGAATAAGTATGTGGTGTACTCTCAATTGAGCTTATAGGGGGGTAACTTTTAACCTTATCTTTCTTTCAAGTTGCACAAACACTACAAACAAATAGTATGGAAGTTGGCATTCATTTGGAAGAATTGAGAAGCTCAACAAAAGAAAAATTACTATGTCTCTAAGGGTATTCAAGACTTCTCTCACAAAAATGGTTATTGTATGAGAGTTGAAGTATGGTGCAAATTTTTAGGAATTGAATGCTAATTCAATCATAGACCAAAAAAATAAACATGGGAATAGATACAAGATTCTTATTTAGGTTCACCTAGCTTGGGCAAAGTTCCTATGCAAACACACTTTTCTAAAAGTGCTACTTAACTCAATAGATCTTTACAAAAGAGGATAACCCAATAACTAACAAAAGAAATAATTCATTTTTCTCTCTTAGTAAAACTCTCTCCCATCTTTCTCTACAACAAACCTAGTGTTTTTGATATTGGAATCAATCAAGTTGAAACAAAGAGAGTTTTATTTATAATAAGGCTAATCTTAAATGGCACCATTGGTCTTGCTAACCCTAAACCTATCCCTAAAGGCATATTTCATTTAAGCCACATACATTGGAGCCACCAAAACAGAAAAAGCTCATGCTCTTTCACATGCAGAAGGAATTAAGCTCAATAAAACTCCCCTTCCAAACTCATATAAAATACATCAAAAATATTGAAGCTCTTAGCTTCTGTTTGACTATGTATGTGTGCTTCTACATTTTTCTCATCAATTTCTTAGAGCAATACCAATACTGTACTAAAAAAGCATGCTTGTCATTATCTACTACGTTGGTAAAAATATAGCCTAGATGCTTTGAGCTATCAATCTTCTCAAGTTTCAAATCATTATCCTTGAATGTTAACTTGATGAAATGATATCTTCTCTTGATATGCCTAGTCTTGGAATGATAAGCAACATTCTTTGCCAACTGTTTTGTAATTTGACTATCTCTCCATAGTATAATTATTGGCTACTTTCTATATAATCTTGCAACCAAATCATTTCTTTTGAAGCTTCCATGATCACCACATACTCAAAATTTTTGGTTGATAGAACCATAATATTTTTTAGTTGAGACATCCAACTTATAACTATAGCTCCAATTGAGCTCCACTTGTAAAGACATATCCAATGATGCTCCCTCTACTATCTTGATCACCTAAATGATCAGCATTTACATAGCTCTATATCTCTAGAGTTTTCCCCTCAAAACAAAGATACTAAGTAGATGTGTAGCAACTAGATACCTAAGAATCTATTTTATAACTTTCCAAACTCGTTACTTGGATTTTGCATATATTTGCTAACAACTCCCATTGCATGCACAATATCTGGTCTTGTTCTCACCATTACATACATCAAGCTTCCAACTCTTGGTTGATATGGAACCTTGGCCATCTCATCTATCTTGGCTTTAGTGCTTGTGCATGAGTCTTTGGAAAGTTTGAAATGTCTTCCTAAAGGAGTGGATAAAGGTTTAGCATTATTCATATTAAATCTCTTCAACACTTTCTTCACATAATCCTCTTGTGATAGCTATAAGTTATGTTCTTCATGTACTTGATCATCTTCATACACAATATCATTTTTGCTTTGCCCAATGTTGTGCATATATACATCGCTGCACAACATACATCACTTTCAACATCATACACTATAGAAGCACAACTCACACATAAGTCATACATAGACTCTAAAGTGCCACAATAATCAGATTGTTTACCACTCTCAACTCAACTCAACACAAATCAATACTTGATCTATCACTCTATAAACTGCCAACAACTGGGCACTGATTATAGTCAAGAGACACCCACTCAAGCATAGAGAATCCAGGTGACACTCACCGGCCTCTATCCACCATAGCCAGGAACTCGAAGGCTCAACATCAAAGAAGTGAGCTCTTTGGAGCTCACTTCAAAACTATACCCCCTAGACTCAAGCTAGCTCTGAAACCCTAACGGTCCTGTTGATGACACACTTGACAGTGTAAATGGTGCAAAGTGATGGTGGGCCCCATCGTGAAGTTAGTACCACGAACACAAAATCTGAAGTAGTCTTTGAGATATTGCTGAAATAACTCTAACTACTATCACTGGAACTCTAGTGTCCGAGCAATCTAGATATGACACTACAAATGGCATGACAGTTGTCGTGCGTATATACATTGCTACACAATATACATCGTTGTCAACATCATACACTATAGAAGCGCAACTCACACATAAGTCATACATAGACTCTAAAGTGCCACAATCGCCCCCCTAGCTGGCGGTTAGGTCCCCCTAACTCCAGATAGCCATCTACTCTAAGTATATGTTATACCCTATAATGGGCAAAGATCAGGAGGTTGGGTGCTATGGAGCCCCATCGTTAGTTGCCTGTCTGCAATCTATACCATATAGAGAATAAACTAGCTATAGGTCAAGTACATCTAGGACATAACCACTATCCCTAAGGAACCACCGTGAGGGGAGGAGTCATACATGCCATATGCCATCCTCTCAAACAGCTATCACACACTAACATAATAGCAGCTCCACCAAAAGAGCCACATAACATACACCTCAAGCCTGCACATACAAGTGCCAAGCTTGGATCCATAGTACCATCAATGTTTGGGAGGTGGCATGGCGCACAATTGCAGACATGATCCTTCCAAACAAAACCATCACGTCCTTCCAACACAAGGACTCCAAATGGCAAAACCTCATGCACTCTCAAGATAGTGCGGCTTGTCAAAACATCAAGTGTCATCGGTGTTGTCTGCTGTAGATATACATAGTTGCTTGGATGAAATTGACGGATCGAGGGTCTATAACCTCCTCCTCGAATGGTAGCATAACGTAAAGTATCTCTATGCTTAGCAATCACCTAGTTCTCAAAGGCCATTGGCATCACTCTCTAAAAGATCTCTGCCTGTTGAGAACATGCGCTCATCCATACATCAGGGTCATCCAAGTCCAAAACTATAGTAGCATCTCGACAAATGGCTATAGGTAAATCTGGATCTCGTCCATAGAGTAGAAAGTACGGAAAGAAGGATGCTAAGGAGGCTTGCCAGCTGAACCGATAGCCCATGGCCAACCAAGGTAACTAGAGATCCCAATCTCCCAAGTGGCCTCTTTGCAAACCATACTTTTGCAATCCTCTCTTCACCGTCTGAACCACTCTCTCTTCTAAGCCGTCTGCCTTAAGGTGATCTCGGGATGTAGTACGATGATCAATCAAAGCCTTGTCACACAAGACCTGAAACTCTCCTAAGAACTCTGTACCATGATCAGTCAAAACCTCAGCTGATGCACCAAAATGACTAAGAACTCGATCCAGGAACGAGTAAGCTGTCCCTTCACTAGACTTGTCAAGAAGTGCCACCAACTCAATCCACTTGGAGAAGTGCTCCACCATCACCAAAACATACTGATGATGCCTCACAGTCAGCGGTAAAGGTCCAGCAAAGTCCAAACTCCAACGATAACCCAATCCCATGATAGGTAATGGATGTAATTGTGGAGTAGGAGCATTGAATGATGCTATAACTTGATCACAAACCACACATCTGGCAACCAACTGCTGTACCTTGGTCTGCATACCGCACCACCAATAATGACTGTGGAGTAAGCTATACGTACGCTTTACTCCAAAATGTCATGAGCATGACGGACCAATTGTGGTCTCAATGTTGGAAGTGGTACTACTCACACTCTACCATCCTCCCATACACACAAAAGGTGTTTTCCCTCCAATCTAAACCGTTTGGCTCGCTGAAGAACACGGTCTCTCTCCTTGGCTCCAATTGTGCCACCCACAACACCAGTGCAAAGATAGTCCATCACTAAGACATCATCATGAATGTCTTGCTGAACTATACCAATATCTTCACTCCTTGGATTTGTGACCTCAATAACTCCTTTTGTATGCGCTGAGAAAGATACCACCAAAGCCTCTGAAAATATACACAAAAAGGCCGATGCATGCCAACCTGGCACCATCTGTCTCACCATGCCAACGTGCTCAGGTCTGATCTTGCTGGTTGGGACATGGATTTCTACTCAACCCATCTGCAACACGGTTCACCAATTGTTCACAGTATGAACAACCATGAAATCATACTCCTGTAAAACCATAGCCCATCGTGCAAGCTTCCTTGAAAGCTTGTTGAACTCCATCAACCACTTCAATGACTGATGATCAATGATGAGAGTGAAGGGGTTACCAAATAGGTAACATCGGAAATGTGCTACTATCCAAATTGTTGCCAAGCACTCTCCCTCATATGAACTATACTTTGCCTCCATTGAATTGTTGGAGCGACTAGCATAGACCACCACAAACTCCTTCTCCTCATCATCATGTTGGGTGAGCACCGCTCCAAGCCCCAACATACTCCAATCAGTATGAACCTAAAATGGTCGTCCTCTGATTGGTCTCCTCAAAATAAGAGCAGATGTCAACCTCTCCTTAAGCTCTACAAAAGCTCTCTCTTGCTCATCTCCCCAACACCACTCATGTGTAAGCTTGGTCAGCTTCATCAAGGCCTTGGCAATGGCACTAAATCCTCTAACATAACGGCGATAGAAGTTTGCTAACCCAAGGAATGCTTGCACTCTGCTCACATCCGTAGGTCAAGGAATACGTGCAATAGCCTCCACCTTGGTCTGTTGAACACCAAGTCCTCTGGGGTAGATAATGTGACCCAAATACTCAACCTGCTCACGGAAGAACCTACACTTCCCAGGATGTAATTTGAGTCCATGAGATCTCAACCTCTCAAACACCTCCAACAATTGTCTCTCATGCTCCTCCACAGTAGTGCTATAAACCAAAATGTCATCAATATAGCACCGAGCAAAATCCAATCTAGCTAGGATCCTATCCATGATCCTCTGGAACTCAGCATGAGCGTTCTTCAACCCAAATGGTAAGAACCTCCACTGATATGTCACATCCTTGTCATGAGGATCAATAACCCAAAATGTTGTCTTGGACTTATCCTCCTCCCTGATCGGCAACTGATGATATCCCGCTCAAAGATCCAAAGTACTAAAGACCTTTGCATGCCCAATCGCATCAAAAATCTCCTCTGGTGTAGGCATGGCATACCGATCAGCCCTGGTCTGTTGGTTGATAGGACGGTAATCTCCACACATCCGCCTATCTGTGTAGTTGCCATGCATATCCTTCTTGGCTGGCATCACTGTTGCTGATGCATACTCTCTATGTGGAATCTCCACCAAACCAGCCTGAAAAAGGTCACTACTCCGGCTCTGAATCAATGTTCTCTCCATATCATTATATCAATAAGGACGTCCAAAAACTGGTATGTCGCTAGTCAGCTCAATCCGTATACCAAGTCCCTTCAGAGCACCCAAATCCTTCATACTGAAGGCAAAACAACTCGTGTGACTCCTCAAAAACCTCCAAACCCTCCGTCTTTCCTCTCTAGTAAGCTTAAGTCCAAGATCTGGCTCCCAAGTATTCTCTGTAACTGTAGTAGGAGTGGAAGATGTACTGACTGGCTGCTACACTGGGCCCTTGGGAGCAATAGTGTCATACTTCCGACCACTAGAGATGCCAACCTCTGTGTAAAAAACTCCCTCCACTCTGGCTGCAAGCTCCACACGTACTCTAGCTGCATCCCAAGTGGACCAAGGGTGTAATCCAAGTAGCCCACGCTCACCTGGATGGACTCCAAGTAGACCACTCTCCCTAGTAGCTATTAGATGTGTCCCAAGAATACCATGTCCACTCGGTCCATCGCCCCCAGCATGTGCTTTAATTGTCTCGATAGGCATAGGGCTCACAAGTGTCCGAGTGGTGATGCCTATCAAGCGCATCCTATGCTGCTCTGCCAAGCCAAGGCTCACAATCCAGGTCAAACAATTCAGGTCCATAGCCTAACCTAACACCTGACGCTTGGATGCCTTTGACACTACTAGAACAACGGTAATACCGGTGCAAAAACCCATTGCCCGCTCTCTCTCATCAGCGTTGGGCTCCACCAACTGCTGTAATTGTGGGTCCCAAACAAGTCCAGGTCCTCCCGCTCGAAAAGCATGAGAGCCTGGGAAACTCATGAGTGTGAGAAATGCAGCTCTAGGCTGTCAAACTAGGTTCATCATTGCCATAGGTGACCTATCAGCCACTACCACTGTTTGAGACTGACGCCCAACATCCAAGATATCATCAATAAGGATGTGATCAAGTTGTTGAATCCCATCATAAGCGCGTTGTAGAACCTCTCTGGGTAAGAGGTTTGTCTACCAAAGACAAAGACAATGAGCCCGTGATCCCACTCTGGCTGCATCTAACAATATAGCAGGTCCCATCCAAGAATGGACCTGATGTGTACTCACCACCACTTTGGTGCAAGAATCACCCATCAAAGGAACATTCTCCAAAAGGTTAGCTGGAGAAACGGACTGATGAACCTAGAGATGTTGTAATATCCGTAACATCTCCCAAAACACACCAGAATAAGGATCCTAAAGACCCAAACCGCGGCCTGCATGTGTATGTCCCTGACATGGCCATCCAAAAATCACCAAGTGAATAGGCCCATGTCTCTTTAGGTCATGCGCCCCCAGTAAGGAAATGTCTGCTAGTAGGGCCTTTTGATAACCTTTGACTGCTGACATTGGTAATAACTCTGAATACCAATAGGCCAAGTGTGCCACATGATGTAGAGAGACTCGCCTGGCAATCTCATCTCCCTCTACATACAAGTACCTCTATACTTGGATACCCGCCTGTAACACCGCAACTAGTCTGGTGCTGATCCCACCAAACAACTCCAATAGGCATATCCCCTCTACTAGATATTGCCAAGCAATGAGTGTGGTATCTAGAGGTGTCAAAGCAATCGCCTTTGGAGGCTCATCCTCACACTCATCTCTTGATGGTACAAAGGCTCCACTCCAAGCCTGCTGCACCAACTGATTTGCATGCTGCTGCAATGCCTCCTCTGAACTCCACAATGGAATATCCAAGGTGGATGGAACAATCACACTCATACTCCAAAGCTGAGTGATCTCCTCTGGTACTAGAGTATCCTCTGCATGAGCATTCTCCTCCAACAAGTCACCAGGCCAAGTAACTGCACCATTGAAAGCTAAAACTAATGTTGCCATGGTCCCGGACTGTAGTGAGCCAAGATTGCCACTACTAAAGCGTACTAGTAGGCGACATACCCGTCCCTCACCAAACTACCAACCAGGTCTGTAAGAGGCTATCTCCTCCCAATAAGCAATGCTGAAACCCATGGGGTATAACACTGCTCCCCCAACTAGTACATCATATGACTCAGCTATTGTTGCAATAGCCTAAGCCCTCACCACCAAGCTATTAGTCGGATGACCAGGCTGAACCTGGACAACAAGCTCCCCACGTGTGATGTACTGTGTCGAACCACCACCTAGAGATGTTTGGATCTGAAATGGATACCTCTCCACATTGGTCTTCCGTAACTCCAACTCGACAACTACAGCCTTCTCCAACATAAGGGGCTACACACCAGAGTCTAACAAGACTCTCTGTGGTGTATAGACCTTCCCTGAGGTCCCACCAAACAAAAAATCCCCATCTGGTTATCCAATAGGACATCACCAGGTGTGAATCGTGCTCTCTCAAAGGCCGGTCTAGTTGGCAACTCCTCCAGTCTAGCTGCTGCTGCTTGCCATAAACCACTGGTCGCTGAATGGATCCCATGCTCCTCAACCAATTCAACTCTACTATCAACCACCTTTGCCCTAGTAGTAGGAACCGCACCATCCCTACTCTCACACAGCGTGGCAGCCAACCGGAACATTGGGGCTGGGTCAACTCCCAATGTAAACATGTCACTGACCAAAAACAAAGGATGCCGCATAATCAGCTGAGCCGCCCCCAACATCATGCTAGACTCAGTCTGTGTAGTAGTAGGTGGTTGACTAGCAAGTAGTCCATCATGCACTCCATCACCACCTACCACACCTGCACTGGGACATTTAGGAACCATGGATGTCGTTTGCAATGCCTCAAATAGCATGAAAGACTGGGGAAGTCTGACATGTCTCCCAACCTCTCCTCTCTGTGGGTCCAACTCCACTGATGCTCGTCTAGGCTCTAGAGCACATACTGCACTCCTAGTCACTGCTGTAGATACATCCACCTGTGATGCTCCGCACATGAAGTCCAAAGCATCTCTATCACTAGCATATGAGGTAGAAACCTCAACACTCAAATCTGATCTCCTCTAAGCAATAGCCATACTAGCCAATCTCTACTCCAACTACTCAATCCAAGTAACCATAGTTGTGTCAAAAGTAAGGGCAGGTATTGCACCCCTACTAGGTGTAGATCCTCTACCACCACCTCTACCACCTTGTCCTCCATGAATTGGAGCTCCTCTACTACCTGCCATAGCAGCCCTACCACTCCGTAACTCCGGGTGTAGGTCAAAACACCGGTCACTAGTGTGACCAAATCTATGGCAGTGCTCACACTGCCTCTGTGCTGGCTATGATGCACCAAAGGTATCAGGTTTGCTGCCTTGAGTACACTCTCTCCTATGGTGAGGTCTACCACAAGTCCGACAAGCAACACTACCACTCATTGGTTGTTGCTGACCCAAAAATGAAGGTAAGGGTCTAACTCCACTAGGCCCTCCACTTGCTCCATAGGATTTGGGCTGTCTACCCTGTCCTCAAAAACCAACTGAGCGTGGTGCACTCTGCTGCACTCTAGAAGAAGTCAAAATTGTGGATGAGGTCTCCCTACCAAATCCTGATGTCACCACTCTCTCCTCTACCATGTTGAGCTTAATACGCTCAGCCAAACCAAAGACTACTGCCAAAGTGGGCAAAGTAGCATGTAACAACGTAGCATCACAAACTCTACATCGTAACTCCTTGTCTAGTATCCCATACCAAAATTGGACTGCTTGGGCCTCAGTAACTCCCTAAGTGAAACTTATCAGCCACCTCATGCAAGTGTATGCCTTGCGTAGGCTCTCTCCAGCCTTCCGCTGGAACTCTTGCAAGCTCCTCAGCTTGTCAATCCGCACTCCCTGGTAGTTCTACCTCAAACACAGGAAGAACTCCACCATGGGGTTAAACCCTGGTTCCATACCACCTCTTGTAGCGGTACCTCCACTCATAGTAGCACTATCTCCAGCTAGTGCACCTCCACTAGCTCCACTAACACTACTTGAGCTAGAACTCGTAGGTACAGCAGATCTACTCTTGGCCACCGAACCTGAAGTGATGGAGACATAGTGTGGAGACCAATACTGTCTCCAAAACTCAATCTCCTTCAAATGAGCTCTCCTAAACTCATGGTAGTCATCCATTGGCGGACCTTCTAGATGTTGAAACAACCCCTTCCATGCCATGAAGGGTGTGAACAAAGTCGGGTTCCGCATCTGCTGCAAATCACACCAACTATCAAACTCCTGGATGAAGTCATCTAACTCAATGATACCCACTGTACTAGAGTAATGCCTAGGGCCTTTGGAGGCCCCATAAATCTCATCCATGTCCCACAACAACGATGCGGACACACCAAGTGCACTCTCAACTGAATCAACTCTTGTGTCGAACTCCAACTCAGAGTCAATCTCCTCCCTCACCGGGACCTGAGATACAGGCTGATACCAAGTACCACTCCAAGTAAACCCACTGTGTATTGCAGGGCTATCTCCTCTGGAATCCCCAAAGAACTCTATCGTGACCAAGTGACCGCAATAGCAAACCCAAACCACCAATTGCAACCGCAAGTTCCACACCAAGTGCCAATACAAACTAAGCACCACCCACTAATGTAACTCTAACTGAGATAACTATACTAGGGGAAAGGGCAATCTATAACCTGCCATCATAACACGCACTCTCACGGTCTGCAGGTCATCACTTCCTGCCTCACCAGAGAGAGACAAAGGTAGTATGATTGGTCATCACTCCAGCCTCACTATCGAGAGCACACCAGAGCACCAATGCTCAAAAGTCAGGGCACCTCACACAAACGTGGTGCACAAACAGGAAGCAAAGAATGGAGTGGGTCCAATCACAAGAAATCTAAACAAAAACCCTCCATCTCATAACACAACACGAGACTAACTCTACCACTATTTGTCATTTGACATAAGAGAAGTTCGTATCTAAGTCCTAAGCTACCAGGATCACCAAGAATGGGATCAAATTGCCTCTCTTAGCCAAAGCTACATGTGTATAGATAATAGTGGCATAGTCATTAGGACAACAAGTGAGGGTGAACTAATTAGCTAGGGCACCAATCTAGGAACAAGAGATCTAGGAGACAAAGCCTATTGTGCATAGGAAAGGCAAATTTTGCCAACTAATGACCAAGATCTACTCTAAACTAGCTAGCCTCCATGCCAGCAAGCTGGCTTGCTGGCCCTTCTAGGCCTTTGTAGCCTCTCATAGCCCACAGCCCTATGCCTCAAAGCCTCTAAAAGCCAAATGAAGCCTTTCTTCTTGCCACTTCAAACCTCCTCCAAAATTGGTGAAACTTCTCCAAACTTGCGAAAGTCCTCCAAACTAGCAAAAGTCTCCAAATCTGGCCAAAATTTGATGTAAATTCCAACCAAAATCTAGCATAAAATCTAACGGAAACCCTAAAGTTGGTTGTCCACCAAATCCCTCGCTAACTTTCTACTTGAGCCAAATTGACAACACGGGTTTTTCCAAATCACAAATTCATGAGAATAGTTTCCCAACTCCACCTTCAATTTGACTTTCTGAGCCCAACTCGCAGCAAATTGGTCTTGCCTTCACCTCTTGAGCTCAAAATCACAACCACTACTCAAAATTTACTCCTTCTTTGCTCAACATTTGGCCAGCGCTTTCGCACATCGTCTACCTTACTGCCAAATCTGCATCAATTGAATGAGCTTTTGCACACTAGGGAAACATCAAACTTGAATCGAGCTACCAATGATCCACCGAGCTTGGAGATACCACCAACACTCAAAGTTCCTGCACTCGATTTTGCCCTGATTTCACTTCTTTGATGTAATCAGATTGTTTACCACTCTCAACTCTACTCAACACAAATCAATACTTGATCCGTCACTCTATAAACTGCCAACAATTGGGCACTGATTACAATCAAGCCACACCCACTCAAGCATAGAGAATCCAGGTGATGCTTACCGGCCTCTGTCCACCATAGCCAAGAGCTCGAAGGCTCAACATCAGAGAAGTGAGCTCTCTGGAGCTCACTTCAAAACTATACCCCCTGGACTTGAGCTAGCTCTGAAACCCTAACGGTCCCACTGACGGCAAAATTGACGGTGCAAACGGTGCAAACGGTGCAAAGTGAACGGTGGGCCCCACCGTGAAGTCAATACCACAAACACGAAATCTGACCATCGGAAAGTAGTCTCTGAGATATTTCTGAAATAACTCTAACTACTATCACTGGAACTCCAATGTCCAAGCAATCTAGATGCGACACTACAAATGGCGTGATACCAAGTCTTTCATAGAAAGTTTGGATCTCAACAACTTCTTCACTTTTATAATTTTCTTTATATTGGAACTAGCTACTAGCATATCATCCACACATAAAGAAAGATATACAATATCATCATTGCTTAATTTTTGAAGATAAATGCAACGATAAGCTTCACACCTGGTGAAACCTTCTGCTTGCGTGAAACTATCAAATCTCAAATACCATTGTTACAAAGTCTATTCAACCCATACAAAATCTTCTCCAAGTGACAAACCATGTGCTATTTTCCTTTACCAACAAACCTCTTTGGTTGTACCATGTAAAATTCTTTGTCTAACTTACCATATAGAAATGTCACCTTTACATCAAGTTTTTCAAGATGAAGATCCTCCATAGTGACTGTGTTTAGTAACACCCTAATGGATGTCATCTTTACTACTAGTGTAAAAATATTTTTGTAAATGATTCCTTTCTTTAGAGCAAAGCTTTTGACCATAAGCCTTGCCTTGTGTCTAATGCTACCATCTACCTTTGTCTTGATTTTGTGCATCCATTTGTTCAAAAATGCCTTTTGCCAACATGTAATCTTGTTAATGCCCACGTCTTATTTTGATTTAATAAGTTCATATTGTCTTTCATGGCATGTTTCCATTCCATAGGAGAAGTGTCATGCTTTGTGTCCTCATATGTCTATGGCTTTCCCGTATCTCTATAAAAGACATGACTTAGAAATGTATTTGCAGATGGTCAAATATATCCTTTGCTTTTCTCACTCTTGTGGATCTTCTTGGTGTTGGAACCACTTGTTCCTCATGTTCTTCCTATTCCTCTTGTTGGACTTCTTGTTCATTGGACTCCTTGTAAATCTGATTTTTAGGTGTAGTTTGCTCTATTAGCAGCCTCTTCTTGGACTTGATATCAAAATCAATGTACTCTAGTGTAATACTCCGAGTACAAGAGAATAGAGAAAACACAGATTGCACACTCGAACATTCGATGCCCCAAGGGAGCACCTTCTCTTTATTATATAGACAAAGAGGATCTCCTCCAAGGAAGCTCCACCCTAGGATTAGGGACACAGATAGGTGACATGTCAGCAAGCTCCACCCTTGGATTACCTACTTGGATGGGTGACATGTCTGGTCTAGGTCCTATCTGGTTGGTCAAACAAGCTTTGACCAGAGGGAATCTTTTAGGGAATCTTCCTATAAGAATCTTAGAATCACGTGAGTAAGGTACCATTAGAAAGCTCTCGACGAGACAAAGCATGGGGGAGGGAAGGCCAGCCTTTCCTCTGTTGGGGGGAATCTGCACATTTTGAAGGCCTAATTCATCCGTTTAGGCCTCCGAAATTGTCTTCAAAGATTTCAGGCATATTTTGGTTCCTACTCTATTAGTAGAAGTCCCCTTTTGGTGATACCTCTTTCTGATCTGTTTAGTCCATCATGTGTAACATCCTTCCAGATGTTACGAAACCAATTCTCACCTTTAAATCATATGTCTAGCTATTGGTTCTAAGGTTCTTAAGTCTATTTTGGTTTTTGCTCTTTTAGTAGAAGTACTCTTTTGGTGATACTTCTATCTTATCTATTTTGACCATCATGTATAACATCATTCTAGATGTTACCAAACCAAATTTCACATCTAGATCATATGGCTAGCTCTTGGTATTACATCTAGTTTAGTTGACTATTTTTCTATTGTGTATTTTGATAATTCTTGTGCTTCTTATTTTCTTGAAATGTCACATATTTTCTACATATGACTTTTATTCTCATAATCCCAAAGTCTATGACCATATTGTCTGCCATAGTCAATGAAGATGCACTTTTGGACTTAGTATCAAGCTTCTTTTGGTCCTTGGTGTAATTAGACCAATGTTATGCAACCAAACACCTTTAATAAGGAATACTTCACCGTCGTATATGACCATACCTCCTTTAGTATCTTTCTATCTAACACACTAGATAGACGTTTATTGATTAAGTATGTAGTTGTATCAACTATAGTAGCATAGAAGTGGAGTGATAATCCTATTTGTAACCTTATATATCTTGCTTACTCCAAGATTTTTTGATTCATCATTTCTAGTATACCATTTCCTTGTGGCATTCTTTGAACAATCTTTATATTGCATATGTCTTCTTGGCTCAAGAATCTTGTGAATTCTTAACTTGTGTACTTGCACTTGTTAGATTTAAGGGCTTTTATTCAACACCATGTATCTTTCTTGACCATTGCTTTTCATATTTTGAACATCCCAAAAACTTCTGATTTTTTTTGCAAAGAGCATTAACCCAAATCTTCCTTGTTGCATTATCAATGAAGTTGACAAAGTACCTCTTGCTTCCATATGAAAACTCCTCTACTAGATATAGATAAATTGGTGTGTTCTAGCTCTAGCTTCTTGCTTGTGTTATATCAATCTCTTAGTTTGAAGTTGATTGCTTCCTACTTTCCATAGATGCATTGTGAGCCAGCCTGTCTCTCACTTAAGATGAACCTTCAATGGCTATAATGGTAGCACACCATGGACTTAGAAGGCAAGGAACCTCAACTCCATCTTACTCCTCCAAAGCTAACACTCCAAGACTCAAAACATTGCTCACTAGAGAACTCAATGAGAGAGAGATAGTTGTAAATGAAAGGATGATGAGTACCTTCTCACTCCTAGTTTGTATACTTGTAAAACAGTTATCCACCAAAGTTACTAATGACCGGATTAACTCAAGTTACTAGACTAAAAATTCAAAAGTCCAAAGGAATATCCATATTCTTGGGAATATTCTATTATGCATATGGTCTTATCTTGACCCAACCACTAAATCAAGGATTCCATCATATGGGCTATCCTTGGACTACAAAATAATCCAAACCAAAAAGGCTTGTGGGTCCAAGAGTTCTCAACTCTTTCCTCAAAGCCAAACACCTAGGAATAATACCAAATCAATACACTAGAATCCAAAATAGTAGTGCTCACCTTTTACACTTCCTCTAAAGTAAGGTCCCCTCTATCTTAGCTATGATTAACTTTAGCTAATCATGACTAATGTAGAACCATCCTTTATCTATATACAAATAATATCTCTCAAGTACTTGTAATACCAAACTAAATATCAGCATAACATACACATACACAAATGGGTGTTACATCACATCCTCCAAAATTTAACTCAACCTTTTAAAAACTTATGTTTATTGTGTGTAACTCCTTTATACCTTTTTGCTTGGATGCCCAAGTCAGCAACTCCATAGTGTGAAATGATTTTTTAAATTCATAGTAGCTATAATGATATCATCAATGTTGCCTACTTGGAGTAGGTAAAGTGTCCATTTACAGTTTCCCTTTGCCACTACTCTTGCTCCAAATTTTATCTTCTATTCTCCATATATGAAGGTTGTAACAAAACCTTCCCTATTGAATTTGCTAGCTGAAGTAAGATTTTTATCCACCTATGGGACATGACTTGTCTCTTGTAGAACAAGCTTTGCTCCACCAAGAATTTTGATCATGACCATTCACTTCCCAATAAAATGATATCTTTGACCATGGCCCACAACCACTTATTAAAAATCTCTTCTATAATTTAATAATTGAAAAAAAAAATTGTACAATGAAAGGAAGCTCCCAAGTCTACAAACCACTTGTCTATAACCAAATCAAAACCTATAAATAAACACAAGTTTTTTGCATGAAATTCCTTGCTAACTAGATTTGTATCTTCACTATCTTCTTGTAGTGTCTTTTTTAGGCTTCACATTGATGCCTTTTATGTGCAGGTTGGTGGTAATACCAACACTCATTGTTCAATATTGCATTCTTATCTCCTATCCTCTATTTAGACTTTAACCTACCACAACCATTAAATTTGTATATGCTCTGACTTCTTTCACAATTCTTCAATATTAGTGTCATAAAACATGTAGATGTTGAGTGATTGTCTCCCCCAAAATCTCTTCTCTACATCTATTCATCCATGATGCTACTTACAATATAGTTAAGTGTTAGATAATCTTTTGTGGAGCTAGAAATCCCTTGCACTATGTGTTGTAGTTGTTTGGTAAGGCACTGTAATACCAAGGGTTAGCCATATGATCTAGATGTGAAATTTGGTTTGGTAACATCTAGAATGATGTTATACATGATGGTCAAAATAGATCAGATAGAAGTATTACCAAAAGAGTACTTCTACTAATAGGGCAGAAACCAAAATAGACTTGAGAACCTTAGAACCAATAACTAGACATATGATTTAAAGGTGAGAATTGGTTTGGTAACATCTGGAAGGAGGTTACACATGATGGACTAAACAGATCAGAAAGAGATATCACCAAAAGGGGACTTCTACTAATAGAGTAGGAACCAAAATATGCCTGAAATCTTTGAAGGCAATTTCGGAGGCCTAAACGGATGAATTAGGCCTCGAAAATGTGCAGATCCCCCCTCAACAAACGAAAGGCTAGCCTTCCCTCCCCCCTGCTTTGTCTCATCGAGAGCTTTCCAATGGTACCTTACTCATGTGATTCTGAGATTCCTACAGGAAGATTCCCTAAAAGATTCCCTCCGGTCAAAGCTTGTTTGACCAACCAGATAGGACCTAGACCAGACATGTCACCCATCCAAGTAAGTAATCCAAGGGTGGAGCTTGCTGACATGTCACCTATCTGTGTCCCTAATCCTATGGTGGAGCTTCCTTGGAGGAGATCCTCTTTGTCTATATAATAAAGAGAAGGTGCTCCCTTGGGGCATCGAATGTTTGAGTGTGCAATCTGTGTTTTCTCTCTTCTCTTGTCCTCGGAGTATTACAATGGTATCAGAGTGAGTGTTCTAGTCCAAGAGAGTGGATCACCCCTCTTGGAATAGCATGAACTACTGAAACTGAGTAATGTGAGGTGGAGAACATAGAGTAATCGCTAGACTTAGGAAGGACTTTAGAGAGCGGATGGGATGGATGCACCGGGGAGACAATTTCCCGCACCTAGCTTTCCATTCTCAAACCCATTCCACATCAAGGTATTGTACATCCAGCGTGAGCAGATGAGGGTATCGCTAGTTTATCACTTTGGTGCGGAATTCATGGACAGAGTGATGAACTCACCAAACCCGATGATTCTACCAGCGGTGATATATGGCAGAGAATGGGATTTGACGATCTACATTCTATTATGATAAAATGGATATGAATGTCCCAAATCCTCTCCCTTTCAACACTCAAGTAGAAATCCGTTATGTAGTGAGGCCGAAAATGATGTTTAGAGATTTTGTGGTTAGGAATTTTGGTGAGGAGTATTATCAACGAGTGATAGCTTCTGAGGTCCCAATGGTAGTTCCGATAGTTCATGTGCCTTCCAGAGTGATTATATTGACTCTGTATTGAAGAAGACATTAGCAATTGGATGTTGCAGGAACCATGGATCCGCAATTGCAAAAGCTGGTGCAAGGAATGCAAGGGACGTTGAATGGATTTTGAGAGATTAAGATGACCATGGAGACATTACAAAGTCAAGTGCAGATCCTGAGGAACGATCAAGCCATGCAAGAAGAAGAGCCACCTCAAAACCTTGTACCTATGACTGAAGTGCTTGGAGAGGTACCCGTGCCTACGAACCCTATCAACGGTGAAGCCACATTGCTACTCCGGATGAAGAAGACCTGCAACATCAAGCCTTACAAGGGGCAGCGTACGATGGGAGTTGTGGAAAATTGGATCTTGAGAATGAATCGATATTTCCGATTGTTCTCAACAGAGATCACTGAGCATGCTGCAGGCGTGTTTGCATGTGGGTACTTGACGGATAAAGCCCTCATATGGTATGATGCTTGGGAACGATCCATGCTGGCAGAGAGAAGGGAGGTCACATGGACAGCAATGCAAGAAGGATTGCTGAAGAATTTCCAATCGGTGGATTCTGTGCAGATGGCTCGAACCCGACTATGGGGATTGAGACAGAAGAATAGCGTACAAGAGTATGTGGAGGTGTTTTTGGATCTACAAGTCGCAATTACCAACATGAGTCCAGCAGAGGCTCTCGACAATTTCAAAAAAGGGTTGAAAGAGCAGATTTGCCAAGAAGTCATGGTGCAAAACCCTCGCACGGTATTTGAAGCCATTGCTTGTGCGTAGAGAATAGCAGGAGCATTAGGTGGAGGTGAAGGAGTAGTTCCACCTCAACATTATCACGCAAAAATGCCACACATGGGTGGACCAGTACCAATGGAATTGGGCAACCTTTGATTCCGGGATCGAGGAGCACGACCACTTCAAGGAGAGCGGGGATGGGTAGAAGAACGAAGAGATGGAGCCCCACGAGGAGAAGGCACACGAGGAGAACAACGCCGTTGTTACAATTGTGGCCGTATTGGGCACATATCTACCAATTGTTGCACTCGTTTCCCTAGAGGCCTTCGGCCTTCGTACATGCAATCTTTGAACAACATGGAGAGGCACATTGAAGAGGAGGA
The DNA here is from genome assembly GCA_948567375.1 of Lunularia cruciata. Lineage (NCBI taxonomy): Eukaryota > Viridiplantae > Streptophyta > Marchantiopsida > Lunulariales > Lunulariaceae > Lunularia > Lunularia cruciata. The sequence goes on along the minus strand of OX419762.1, from coordinate 43,112,620 downwards.
GGTGGAAACCACGTCAGAAAACAAAGATCGCCAGTAAATGTACCTTGTGGCCTTACTCGCTCAATAAGGAAGCAGAGAAGCGAGGGAAGGAAGAAGAATAATGCGCAAAGAGCCAGAAAGGCAACCTCTCAACTGATTGTTGTGAATGGAATCCTAGAAGGTAATCAAGTGAGAGTATTAATAGATCCAAGAGCAACAAAGAATTTCTTGTCTCGCTCTGTCGCAATAAGATTGGGAATGGATCTAGAGAGAGATGGAAGTGAAGAAGTAGAGTTACCAAATGGGCAAACATAGAGGATTGAATCATTACCTAAACGGTGTTGTCGGGAAAATAGCCCACTTGTACCCTTGAGGCTTTTGGTGTGATAAATTTTTTTTCTCTTTTATTTGTTGTAAGGAACAAGGATTTATGATAATATGTCTCGGGTGTGGTTTTGCTACGTTGTTTTCGGGAGAAAGGGAAGAGGAAAAAGAAGGGCTGAGGGTTCTTTTTTAGAAAATGCCAAAAGATTTTGAGATGGAAGTTTGCAAAAGGATTTCGAGAGGGAAGTTTGCAGGGGATTTCGAGAGAAGTAGCGGAGATTTTCGGGAGAAAGAGGCCTGGAAGGGGAGGAGATTTTTGGGAGAAAGTGGCCTGGACAGAGGGGATATTTTTGGAAGAAAGAGGCATGGACAGGGAGAGAGGAATTTCGGAAGGGTTTTGTGACAGGTGTGAATTGAAGGAGAGGAATTTCGGAAGGGTTTTGTGACTGGTGTGAATTGATGGAGAGTAGATTTTTCGGGAGAAAGAGGCCTGGACAGAGGGGATATTTTCGGAAGAAAGAGGCATGGACAGGGAGAGAAGAATTTCGGAAGGGTTTTGTGACAGGTGTGAATTGAAGGAGAGAAATTTCAGAAGGGTTTTGTGACAGGTGTGAATTGAAGGAGAGGAATTTCGGAAGGGTTTTGTGACTGGTGTGAATTGATGGAGAGTAGATATTTTGGGAGAAAGAGGCCTGGACAGAGGGGATATTTTCAGAAGAAAGAGGCATGGACAAGGAGAGAGGAATTTTGGAAGGGTTTTGTGATAGGTGTGAATTGAAGGAGAGGAATTTCGGAAGGGTTTTGTGACAGGTGTGAATTGAAGGAGAGGAATTTTGGAAGGGTTTTGTGACTGGTGTGAATTGATGGAGAGTAGATATTTCGGGAGAAAGAGGCCTGGACAGAGGGGATATTTTCAGAAGAAAGAGGCATGGACAAGGAGAGAGGAATTTTGGAAGGGTTTTGTGATAGGTGTGAATTGAAGGAGAGGAATTTCGGAAGGGTTTTGTGACAGGTGTGAATTGAAGGAGAGGAATTTTGGAAGGGTTTTGTGACTGGTGTGAATTGATGGAGAGTAGATTTTTTGGGAGAAAGAGGCCTGGACAGAGGGGATATTTTCGGAAGAAAGAGGCATGGACAGGGAGAGAGGAATTTCGGAAGGGTTTTGTGACAGGTGTGAATTGAAGGAGAGGAATTTCGGAAGGGTTTTGTGACAGGTGTGAATTGAAGGAGAGGAATTTCGGAAGGGTTTTGTGACAGGTGTGAATTGAAGGAGAGGAATTTCGGAAGGGTTTTGTGACAGGTGTGAATTGAAGGAGAGGAATTTCGGAAGGGTTTTGTGACTGGTGTGAATTGAAGGAGAGTAGATTTTTTGGGAGAAAGAGGCCTGGACAGAGGGGATATTTTCGGAAGAAAGAGGCATGGACAGGGAGAGAGGAATTTCGGAAGGGTTTTGTGACAGGTGTGAATTGAAGGAGAGGAATTTCGGAAGGGTTTTGTGACAGGTGTGAATTGAAGGAGAGGAATTTCGGAAGGGTTTTGTGACAGGTGTGAATTGAAGGAGAGGAATTTCGGAAGGGTTTTGTGACAGGTGTGAATTGAAGGAGAGGAATTTCGGAAGGGTTTTGTGACTGGTGTGAATTGAAGGAGAGTAGATTTTTTGGGAGAAAGAGGCCTGGACAGAGGGGATATTTTCGGAAGAAAGAGGCATGGACAGGGAGAGAGGAATTTCGGAAGGGTTTTGTGACAGGTGTGAATTGAAGGAGAGGAATTTCGGAAGGGTTTTGTGACAGGTGTGAATTGAAGGAGAGGAATTTCAGAAGGGTTTTGTGACTGGTGTGAATTGATGGAGAGTAGATTTTTTGGGAGAAAGAGGCCTGGAAGGAGAGGAGATTTTTGGGAGAAAGAGGCCTAGACAGAGGGGATATTTTCAGAAGAAAGAGGCATGGACAGGGAGAGAGGAATTTCGGAAGGGTTTGTGACAGGTGTGAATTAAAGGAGAGGAGATTTTTGGGAGAAAGAGGCCTGGACAGGGGGATATTTTCGGAAGAAGAGGCATGGACAGGGAGAGAGGAATTTCGGAAGGGTTTTGTGACAGGTGTGAATTAAAGGAGAGGAGATTTTTGGGAGAAAGAGGCCTAGACAGAGGGGATATTTTTGGAAGAAAGAGGCATGGACAGGGAGAGAGGAATTTTGGAAGGGTTTGTGACTGGTGTGAATTGAAGGATAGGAATTTCGGAAGGGTTTTGTGACTGGTGTGAATTGATGGAGAGGAGATTTTGGGAGAAAGAGGCTTGGAAGGAGAGGAGACTTTTGGGAGGAAGAGAGTGTGGCTGATGAGTGAACAGTTAAGGTGACAAGAGAGAGAGGAATTCCAAGGACAAGAGATCTTGCTGAATCGAAGGATGGACAGTCAAATGAGAGTTTAGGGATGACTTCAAAAGAGAATTGGCTGAAGGAGTAGAATTTTGCAGGGAATGGCCTGGATAGTGGACAGGAGGAGTGCTTCTCACTAAGCGATTGTAGGTTTTGACACTATGGGGCAGGGAGTTTTTCTTGAGTGTAGGGGTTTGTGAAGACTTGAGTAGAGAGAAATCATGAATGTAAGGACTGATTTGAAAGCTAAGGTAGAATAAATTTCTCGAAGGACAATGAATGTGTGCAGGAGCTGGAACTTGGTCAGAGAATGGGTTTTTCAAAGTTTGCTTGAGGATGTGTTGACTGGACAGAAGGAGATACTTTATAGGAAATAAGGTTGGTTGTTGAGTGGGTGACAGAAGAGAGGGAGGTTTCCTCACAAAAGTGTGAAGACTGGACCAGAGAAATTTTGAAGTGAGTCAGTTCATCTGAAGCTGGGAAGGAGATAAGAGTCAAAATTGGCAGCCTTGACTGAATGTAGTGAATCTGAACTACAAAACATGGGCATAGGAAAACAAAGAAGTTCAGAGGATCCTGAATTGTAGCCTAAACCTGACAAGAAAATAGAATATGAGACCAGGCAGAGGTAGAAACCATAACACCAGACCCGCATGACAAGACCGGTTCTGCAAAAGTCAAGGATAAAACAAACCCTTCAAGAAGAGACTTCCAACCATCCAGGGAAGGAAGAGAGTGCCAGACAACAGAAAACTTCCAAGCAGTGACAATAGGAACAAACCGAGCACGAGCAGCCATGTGCCCGGTGCACTCCCGAGACTAAACATTCCCTGCAACAACGGGTAACCCTCTCTGTAGGAGAATATCAGGAAGCAATTGAGTGGCGAGTGATACAATTAGCCCGTTATGATGCAATTTTAGGCATGCCATGGATGGAGCAGTACAACCCAATGGTGGATTGGAGGAAGAAAGTAGTGAGAACCCACCAATGGTCAATCATTGGGGTTAAAGAAAAATCACACAAGCAGAAAATGCCTCTATATGTCGTAGGGACAACAACTGTCTGTTAGACCGATAGATGTTTTATGGGTCTAATAAGAGAAGTCCAGAGTGCACAACTTGCTGGACAAATTCCATAGAAATTGAAGGATGTGGTGGATGAGTTTCAAGATGTCTTTCTCGATGATCTACCCTCAGGATTACCACCTAAAAGGCGAGTAGATCACAAAATATAGACACTCCCGGGGAAGACACCTCCTTGTAAGGCCCCATATCGCCTATCACCTCATGAGTTGGAGGAGTGTAAGACTCAAATTGAGGAGATGCTACAGAAAGGGTTCATCCAACCTAGCGTATCACCATATGGGGCCCCTGTCTTGTTTGTGAAGAAGAAGGATGGTACAATGCGCATGTGCATTGACTATCAGGGTCTCAATCAGCAAACAGTGAAGAACAAATATCCCTTACCTCGCATGGATGACTTGTTTGATCAACTCCATGGAGCGAGATACTTCACCAAACTGGACTTGCGGAGTGGTTACAATCAAATCCGAATTGCAAAGGAGGATGTGTACAAAACTGCCTTTCAAACCAGGTATGGCCACTTTGAGTATCTTGTGATGCCTTTTGGCCTCACCAATGCGCCTGCCACTTTCATGAGTCTAATGAATGACATATTTCGTCCATACTTGGATAAGTCTGTTATCGTCTTCTTGGATGATATCTTAGTATATAGTAGCACGATGACAGAACACAAACAACATCTACGAGAGGTCCCCCAGATTCTAAGACAGAATCAATTGTACGCCAAAATCTCAAAGTGTGAGTTTGGCACGTCTAAAGTAGACTACTTAGGGCATAGAGTAAGTGCAGAGGGCATTCAAGTATTGACAGATAAAATAGAGGTCATTCAAAAATGGAGTGCCCTAGAAGATCAGACTCAACTTAAGAGCTTCTTGGGGATGACGGGATTCTATTGTAGATTTGTCAAGGACTTCTCCAAGGTTGCACAACCTTTAACGGCACTACTTGGCAAGGGGAAGAAGTGGACATGGGGAACTGCACAAGAGTTGGCCTTTCAAGAATTGAAGGCCGCCTTGCTACATGCACCAATCTTGAAGTGGTATGACCCAAAACGTCCAATCAAGTTGGCTACAGATGCATCAGGCATAGCCATAGGAGCAGTCCTACAACAAGAGTGGCATGATGGATGGCATCCAATTGCATATTTCTCTCGAAAGTTGTTACCGGCAGAGCATAACTACCACACCATAGAACGAGAAGAGCTGGCCATCGTTCTAGCAACCAAGCATTGGAAGCACTACCTGGGCGAGAAGGCATTTGTAGTAGAGACAGACCACAAACCTCTAGTCTACCTCTAGACGCAAAAGGATCTATCTCGTCGCCAAATTTGGTGGGAAAAGTAGCGACAACGCTTCAACATGACAATCACCTACGTGGAAGGTAAGAAGCAACTTGTAGATGCATTCACCCGCATGCCAATGGCCAACAACTTGGTGGCATAGGTTAAGATTAACCTTGAATTCTGGCAAGAGATTCTAGCTGCTACAAAAACTGATCCACAGATTGTCGAATCACAATCGTCCAATGGCGTCACTAGCACCCAAGGACTCACCTTTTGGGATGGCAGATTATGGATCCCAAATGTCCCAGAATTACCCACCACCATTCTAGCGGAATGCCATGATTCGGCCATTGCAGCTCATGCCGGAGTGGACAAGACCTTGGATGCAGTCAAGCGCCATTACTATTGGCCCAAGATGAGCAACGACGTGATGGACTATGTGCGTAGCTGCCTACTTTGTCAACAGAACAAAGCTTCTAATCAAGCTCTTGCATGGCTCCTTCAACCTCTCCCCACTCCTACCCAACATTGGGAACAAGTGAGTATGGATCTCGTCTGTGAATTACCCAAGACCACCTCAGGGTTTGACTCCATTGTGGTCTTTGTGGACCGGCTCAGCAAAATGATTCATGTACGCCCTACCACCAAGGAGGTGACCGCTCCACAACTAGCTCAACTATACTTAGATGCAATCTTTGCTCACCATGGCTTGTCTAGAGTACTCATCACCGATAGAGGTACCCAATTCACCAGTTTGTTTTGGCGAACACTCTTTGGTTTCTTCAAAACCAAGTTGGCCATGTCCACAGCTTACCACCCACAAACAGAGCGGGCGAATCGCATGATTGAAGACATGTTACATGGCTTCACCTTAGAAGAGCAAGAGAGGTGGGACACCCTATTACCGTTGGTGGAATTTGCTTACAACAATTCAGTGAATGCGTCCACTCAGGTCACTCTGTTCTTCCTCATGTATTGTGAGCATCCCTTCACACCTTCTAGCTTGATGAAGATCCGTCCAATGACTACCAAGGTTGATGCAGTCAACACATTTGTTTCTAGAATCCAACAAGGTGTGGAGAGCGCTAAGCACAGGTTACAAACTGCACAAAATTGACAAAAGCAGTATGCTGATGCACACCGGAGGCACATGGAGTTCAATTTTGGGGATCAAGTGTGGCTATCGACAACGAACCTCACATTAGTTGGATCTCGTAAGCTCAGACCTCGTTTTATTGGGCCTTTGTTGATTCTTCGTCGCATCGGCGCTGTGGCCTATCACCTTGAGCTACCACCACACATGAAGATCCATCCAGTGTTCCATGTCTCCCTACTATGCAGATATGCTCCCTGATCAGGCCAAGGTCCTTCCACACAAGACATTCGACCTTGTCCGACACTCATTGATGGCACAGAGGAATATGAAGTGGAGCGGATTCTCCAAAAGTGCATGTGTGGTACTTGCCATCCGCGGGTGGAATATCTAGTACAATGGAAAAATTACCCCCTCTATGAAGCAACCTAGGAACCCGTTGCCAATTTGGCACATGCACCGATGTTGGTGCAAGCATTTGAGCAACAATTGCACAACGAGGACGTTGCGGCTTAAAAGGAGGGAGGTCTGTAATACCAAGGGTTAGCATATGATCTAGATGTGAAATTTGGTTTGGTAACATCTAGAATGATGTTATACATGATGGTCAAAATAGATCAGATAGAAGTATCACCAAAAGAGTACTTTTACTAATAGGGCAAAAACCGAAATAGACTTGAGAACCTTAGAACCAATAACTAGACATATGATTTAAAGGTGAGAATTGGTTTGGTAACATCTGAAAGGATGTTACACATGATGGACTAAACAAATCAGAAAGAGGTATCACCAAAAGTGGACTTCTACCAATAGAGTAGGAACCAAAATATGCCTGAAATCTTTGAAGGCAATTTTGGAGCGCTAAACGGATGAATTAGGCCTCAAAAATGTGCACATTTCCCCCCCTAACAGAGGAAATGCTGGCCTTCCCTCCCCCTTGCTTTGTCTCATTGAGAGCTTTCCAACGGTACCTTACTCACGTGATTTTGAGATTCCTACAGGAAGATTCCCTAAAAGATTCCCTCCGGTCAAAGCTTGTTTGACCAACCAGATAGGACCTAGACCAGACAGGTCACCCATCCAAGTAAGTAATCCAAGGGTGGAGCTTGCTGACATGTCACCTATCTGTATCCCTAATCCTATGGTGGAGCTTCCTTGGAGGAGATCCTCTTTGTCTATATAATAAAGAGAAGGTGCTCCCTTGGGGCATCAAATGTTTGAGTGTGCAATCTGTGTTTTCTCTCTTCTCTTGTCCTCGGAGTATTACAGGCACATAGAGATAATAGAGCTTGGAGATTAATGTCCAAATTTATAATTGCTGATTGTAATTGATTTGTAACTTACATAAAGCTAGTAATATGGTCTACTATGTGCTTTTGTGAGTCACTTCATATTTACTAATTCTTTCAGCAAAAATATCTAATTGCATGTTAAGTGCTTCTCATGCATATTTTTCAAAACATCCATTGCTTCTTTTGTTTTTGTTCTTTTGCTTTTACAATGTGATATTCCATCTTTTCATCAAACTTGGATGAATTTTGCCAAGTTCCTTTTTATCAAGAACCATAAAAAGTAAACATGGTACACAATTTGTTATCAATGTTTGCCTAACTTGGGCTAATCCTTACACAAAGCAATCTTTTGTGAGTTCTACTAAACTCAATAGGTCTTTACAAAATAGGATCATCCAAAAACTAACAAAAGAAAGAACTCTTTTTTCTCTCTTAAAGAAACTCTCCTTTGTTTCTTTCTCTCTACAACACTCCTAGTATTTTTGATCTTGGAATCAATCAAAATGAAACAAAGAAAACTTTGTTTACAATAGGGTAACCCTAAATGATGTTTTTGGCCTTGCTAAACCTAAACCTATCTCCAAATGAGTACTTCATTTAAGTCATATATACTACATCCACCAAAACTTAAAGCTCATGCTCTTTTGCATGTAAAAGGAATTAAGCTTAACACAAACTTCACTCTCTAGTCTTTTTCATTCAAGCAATTAGCTTGGAATATGCACTAGAAATATTTGCATGTTTTGGAGCAAAATTCTCTTCAAATTTTGGGCACCATGTTGGTCCCTAATCTAGCTTATGCTATTGCAATTGCTACAATCATTGCTGCTATCTCTCAAACACCTTTGTATGTTGCAATTCAACGACATAATGCCATGGTAAATTGTCCAACCTAAGTTCCTACTCAATAGCTATTACTGTGCAAGAACTTGCTATAATTATAGCAAATATACATTCTACAGTAATGTACAAACTAAAACTCACTCAATATTTATAAAAATATTCTTTTTAAATTTATACCAAAGAAAATGTATCTAATTTTTGTAACAAATAAGTCCAATTTTTTTATGCAAAACAAATTGTATTGTTTTAGATATTTATTCAACTCTATTATCATAATATAAGCATTTCAATCACATTGAAAAATATAAAAACCCAGATCTAAAATTTTACAAAGATACCATGTAACATTTGCATACAAGAACCAATCCAATCTATCATGGAGTATGATTTGGGTCCAAACTCTAGTTTTGAAGATGGTGTGACCGCTAGGCACTTGTCATGAAGCACATCATCATTGTGCAAGCAAGTGAAAGTTGATAAGATGAACCTAGAGGTCTATTGTAGCTATAATTTGGAGGAAAAGAAAGTGTTGAATCAAATTGATAAGATGAAGTTGAAGGTCCACTTTAGCTATAATTTAGAGGAAAAGGAAGTGCTGGAGCATACTTTTAGTGATGTTGTATAAAAGATGGTGGTCCTTTTGATCTTTTACATCAATCATCACAAATTTTCTTCAAGTTGTATTGCACATCATAAAAAATACCCTTGCACATATTAATCAGCACAAATATACATTAAAAAATTACATGGAGGTATAGATACAATGAGCAAGGTGTTGTTTACATCTCCAATAGTAGTCATTGGCATCAATGTATCACCAACATGTTGTCAAGAAATATATCCAACATCATTGCTCATGACTTACAACCATGGTTCCTAGAGTATCTTTAGGCCAACCTAAAAATAAAGTCTGAGGTTGAGTTAGCCATCAAGGTTGTTAATTGTATAAACTTGTTGCATTGCTTTGTTAGTAAGAACAAGTTTCATCATTACAACTTTCATGTCCAACTTGTGCAATGTGTGGAGAGTTGTCTGACAAACTTGTTGAAAATAGCTACGTCAATTATGTCTACATGTGTGGTGCATCCAATTATCAATTTTTGTGAGGACTTAAATTAAACTTTATTTATTTAATTTTTTTTGAAGAAATCAACTTTTGTCTCCAAGAGCATAAGAAACCAAGACCTTTTTTACAAGATCTATGTCACTCTTAAAAAGGAGATGGCTTGGAAAAGTGTTAACTATGATCTTATAATCTACATTGCATTGGTCCAATGTGAACTACATGTTTTGCTGAGTCTTCTCTATGGTAAGAAAGCCATCACCTTGCTATTGTTGACAATTAAGAATGAGAGCCAAGAAAGAGGAATTGATGAAAGGTAAAATCTGCCATCAAAATTTTTCAACATTCTATTAGGTTCTCAATTCTTATGTGGCATTGCTTCCTTTATAAATGTTGTTGATCCTATCTATAAGTCCTTTGGATCTTGGAGAGTGACTCATTGACAATGGCAACCATCTATGTGAACTTCATCTATATCTACATTCACATATCACAAGTTCTAGAAGGCAACATCCACATTATGTTTTTTGCAAATATTGTTATATTTTTGGATTTCTTATATTCTCCAATCCATTCTATCATATTCCTTTGTGATCCTTTCTACCATAGCATTGGTAGAATGTTATGAATTTGGATTTGAAGCTTTGAACTTTGCAATAGAGATATCAAGACCTAATGTTTACAAGCAATCCATCTTCTTACAATTTTCTATAAAGAGGATTCAACTTCTAATCCTTTGAACAATAAGCTCTTGAATAAATTCTATTTCTATTTCTATTCCTCTAGAAGTTCTATTTCAATAAGTACAAGTTCATCATTGAGTTTTCTTTTTCAATGTCTCCTTGAGTATTAGCCTTGTCTGATTTGGGCTCAAGTTAAAGATCAATACCCAACTCTAGCAACATGTCTCATCAAGGTGTAGAGTAGACCAAGATCATCCAGAAGAATTGAACAACATAAGGTGAGCAAGCTGATGCATACTTCCCACCACAATTGTACCATGGGCGGTAAGGTGAAGCAACTTGCATATGACAAAAAATGCACCAAAATATCTACCTTGTCTTGATTCCAATGAAGCCCAATCAAGTTATTGTTGGTTGATTTGGAGTTGGTAGAGCAAGAGCAGTTAATGCATTGACTTCAGATTGATGGTATGCCACATGATATAGATGATTAACTACTCTTGAGGAAAAAATTGAAGAGATTTGACTCGTAGAAATTTACTACTTCTATATCCCTAAATTTTTTTTTTATATGGTCTAACTTGGAACATATTTTAAACCATTTTTAAAAGTTCTATTTTTACTTGGAATTTCAAATATTTATTTCCATACCAATAGGTGAATTCTTTTGGATTCTAGAGCTATATTTTTTGGTTAAGAATTCTGAAAGATTATATATTTTGCTACTTTCTCTTGATAAAAGAATGAGACTCTACTCTACATGTTGCTTCTCAAGTTGAAAAGAACACACTCACATTGGTATCTTAGAGGCTGCACACCAATATCTTTGTGCATTAGAGTGTAATTTGACACTTCATTTGCAAGTGCTTGTAATGAGTTTTCTCTAAGTTTGGTGACTCATATATATATAAGGATTTGGATATTAGGTCATACTCTTATATACATTTTTAAGGATTTGGAGTTAGGTCATACTCACTATGAAGCTAGTCTTTTGAGGCTTGCATCAAGAGCTAAACCTTGGCTCTAACCAATGGCACCAACCAAGTTGACTCATTCTTCTTCAAGAAGTAAACAAACATATTTGCTACACTTCCTTCTTGTAACTACTTTGGCCACCCTATGAAGCTACTCCTTTGAGGCCTATATCAAGAGCTAAACCTTAGCTCCAACCAATGACACCAACTACATTGACTCATTCTTCTTCAAAAAGCAAACAAACATATTTTGCTGAACCTTCCTTCTTGTTACTACTTTGGCCACCTTCATCACAAGATTAATGAGTATGACACCTCTTCCATGGACCTATTTTCTGATTATTGTGATAAGTAGGGAATTTAAAAGGCTGTTTGTTTTGCTGAGTTTCCCAAAAGAAAGCAATTGCACAAACCAAACCAGCCTACAACTACCGTTGCCACTCCTTCCAAAGGCTAAATCACCTCAACCTTCAACTCCCAATACTCCATCGAAGTGTAATTCTAGCAAGAGTGAAAAGAAGAACTAGTATCAAAATGCAAAGAAGGAAGTACTTCAAGCCCAAACCAATCACATGCAAACTCTACAAAGTGAGGTAGAATTATTTAGAGCTTAACCTGCAAGTTTGAAGGCAAATCCACCCAACCAGCTAAGCATGCATGTGCACATTTTAGCATCAATGAAAATATTCTAAGGTCATTTTATGACCTTTTTGATAATATGGTAGGGGAATGTGTTATCTCCAACAACCAAAAATATTCAAGTCTGACCTCTAACTTTTCCTCCTTGTTTTGTACTTTGAATACCAAGAGGTTAGTGTTTCTCCTAAGGTTTCTACCCCTAATAAAGTGGTTTATACTGATTGTCTTGCATCAGGTTTGGTCCCCATGACTAGAACAAGGAGCCAAGGCACTTGTGCCACACTCATTCCAACTTCTAACCTTGAAAGAAGAACGCAACTTGTTGGCAAGATAGGAGAAGAATACATCTAATTCACCACAAGTTGTCAGTACATTAAATTCTCATATTCCTAGAGTTTATGTAAATCAGGAGGATACACATTGTCCCTTTAGTTGGCATATGGAATTCATATTTAAGTCATACATGGTAAATAAGGTAATCACTATATTTCTATTTAGTTTTCAAGATTTGAAGCTAAACACTGAGGTTATTGCAATGGTGTAGGATACCTTAGAATTAAATAAAGCCCTCTATCAGCCCTTATTTCACATGTTATAAAGGTTGTAACACACATTTTGGAAGGGACACTCTTCTAGTTCATACATTGCAAATAGCATTTGCAACCTAATCACTAGTTGTAACATAGCTAAACTAGATATCCCCACTACCTTGGGATAGAGATTTGCATATCAAATGGATCTAAGACTACTTCAATTGTGGATATAATACTCAAAAAGGTATTATGGATAGCCATTACCTTCACAAAGTTTCTCACTCATTGTCTTAGGTGGTACCTAATTAGAGGACTTTTATTGCCATTGGAGTTGCTATCGTTGACAACACTCAATCGGAAATCAAGGTGGGAGGACATGCTCCCAAAGTTATGCTCTTAGACACAAGATCCCAACAATGTTAGTTGGAGTAGAATTTGCAAAGAAGATGGAGTTACTAGATTCTAAACAGTAAAATCTATATGATAAATTTTTCATAGTAGCATGGAAGAAGTACAAGGAGAAAGCTCTGATCTGATCTCCCTCTCTTTCATGGAAGGTACATATTAGGAGCTCAAAATTTAAGTAAGATGCTTGGTCACTAATGCCACCAGCTATGATGTGTTAATTAGATAAGAGATATTGTTTCCATTAGGCTTCACCATTGACAATTGGTATCATCATGCATACCATAGAATGGAGTGGAAGAATGATGGACAACAATTGTGCTATATCCCTCTTGATTTACATGGAGAATATAATTCTATAACTCACCACTATATGCTCAAAGAGGTTCATACCATCTCTTACATCAAGGTAATCATGAATGGATGGAAGAAGATGAGATAGAGATTACCAAAGCACAAGCAATTGGTGGCTTAAGGGCTACTTTTATTGATATTTTTCATGGAACATAGGTTATCTAAATGCTCAAGGTATCCCATGAGCCATTGGTATGAACTATACACAAGTTTTGCAATAGAGGATGATGATGAGCCAAGTCAACCATTGTTGAGCAATGTAGTCACACGGACATCACCCAAGAGTAGGGTCAGACTACTTGAGCTCTTTGGTGACATCTCTACAAGTCTTGGGGCCTTGCTATAGTCATGATAGGTAGTAAAATTATGCATGATGGAGCTAACAATTCTCAACTAATACATGGAATGCAAGCTTCATTTTCTTCCATTTAAACATGCAACTCATACAAAAAATTTATTTGGAGGTTCTTGAATCCTTAGATTTAATTATTTCAGGTGGGGAATTGAATATCAAGGAATTTCAACAATTGGTTTGGGAAACGGTTTTAGTGATCTAAGATCTGGTCTCTTTATTGATATGATGTAGGTGATCACTTGAGCCCAAGCTCTGTACCATTCTATTTTATATGTGATTTAAAATACTCCTATTTAGTATCATTAGAGAGAGAAGGTCCAAGAACACTTCCATATTGGTGTAACACTACCTTGGAAAATGATACTACTTTGATATGATGCAATATTGTTCCCATGTATATCAGCTGCAAAACTTATAGACCAACCTTGCACCTCTTTTTACTTTGGAATTATCTCTAAAATACATAATCAAAAACCCTAACCTTTAGGTTTCTCAAATATTGTATACTAATAGAGCTTGCCAAGCAATTATAAAGTAAAAGAAAGATCTATGGTTTTTAAAAATATCATTTGGTAACAAGAGGTGCGGGTTTACTTTTGTGTGATTTCCATATGCATATGCTTTCCAAGGAAATCGGCAAGTCTTGTGTATTGCAATTCCACAAGTATATGGGATGAATTAGGCACTAAAGAGAGAGAAAGGACTATGGGTGTAATACTATAAATTTTACCAATGAGTTAGTCAAGACTAAAAAAGTAGAAAGTAGGCAAAATTAGCCAAGAATTATAAGAAGATTCTAAAAGCATCTAGGAAGCTACTTGGTACCTTCCAAGTATCAACTAATATGCATACCAAGTTGTGACTTCTAAGAGGAAGCTTCTTGGGAAGTTTCTTGGCTAGCTTAGCTTGCATGCCAAGTAAGTTACTTCTAGAAAGAAGCTTCTCAAGAAGCTTCCCATTTAACTTGAGTTGTAGTCAAAGGAGGAAATTTTTAGAAAGCTTCTTGAGAAGCTTCTCAAGAGCCTTGTATGTTCTCTATAAATACCATAGCCTAAGCTCATGCTAGGGATTCAAATTTTTTCTCATCCAAGAGTCCTAATGTGATCTTTCATTTTGATTTTCCATTCTCTTATTCCTCTCCTTGGTCTTTTACATTAGTATCAAAGTAGGAGTGTGATGAATGGAATTTGTGGACCACCAAATCCAATTTTTGCCAAACCATTGGGATTTTTCTGTCCATGTACTACCCAAACATCATTTCACCTAGTTCAGCATCTCACACTTTAGGTAGAATTTTTTGAATGCAATCAACTTGTTCAATGAACCCTTGGTACTTTAGATCGTAACCCATGAAGAATAGTGGATGAGTTGCATCTACATGTTAACTTAGATAAATTGTAGGTAGTTTGATAGAGTAGTAGCCATTGGGGCAATGCCTAAAGTTATCATTGCCATGCAGTAACAAATTGAGCACCTTATTCTATTGTTGGAAGAACAAGATCATAAACAACAAGAGCATGTAGAGAGAGCACCATTTTGAGAACAAGAAGAGAAAATTTGATTTCCAAAGCCCAAGGTATTTGAAGGCAAGAATCTCTTAAGTGCAGTGGATAATTTTGTGTTTGATTGTGAATGATATTTTGAAGCTACAAATTTTCAAGATGAATGGAGATAGATTCTCTTAGCTTCAAGCCAATTGGATGGAGTGGCAAAACTATGGTGATAATTTTGAGTGGATCAAATGGAGTTCATGGAGAGTGATGATCAAGAAAACAAGGAATCCTAATAGGAGAACTCGAGCCACCCACTTTGATTAGTTTTAATAGGATTAAAGGATTGACCTATACATGTTTGTTTCACTTGCAAAGTATGATATTTGATTGTGGTTGTAAGATTTTGGTTGATTTTGGAAGTTCAAAGAATTACATGTCCATGCAATTAGCAAAGGAATTAATTATTCCTATCAAGCCATTAATTGGGAGTAGATTAATGATGGTAGATGGTAAAAAGAGTTCTATATATGTACCTCATATCCTATCACATTCAAGATTGGGAAGGAATATTCAAAGTGTATGAGCTTTGTAGTGGCACTCTACACTATAATGTCATTTTAGGTTTGCCTTGGCTTGAACGTCATGAGGTTCAATTTGATTGGACCCAATCATAAATTAAATTTCAACATCAAGGTAGGAGGTACCGATTAGGTTGTCTAGTACTTTTGAGCAAGACACCTAAGAATAGTCAGTCTCAAGATGGGAAGTTTGTTAGTAAAGCAGCCATAGAGCAAGCTTTGGAGGAAGATAAGCTTATTTTTGTTGTGTGGATCAAGCCAATTGCACATGGAGAATCTGATGAGGAGAAGCCTCATCAAGCAAGGGTTTTTCACATAGTTTAGGAGTTTGTAGATGTGTTTCTAAATGATTTGCCAAAGGGATTACACTCTGATTATGGTATGCCCTTTAAGAATGAATTATTGCCAAGAAGTACTCCATAGTACTTCAATCTATCGGCTCTCACCAAAGGAGTTGGATGAGCTTCAAACAACACATTGGAGTTATTGGAGAAGGATTTCATATGATATAATACATCTTCTTGAGGAGTACCGATACTATTTTTCCCAAAGAAAGATAGAGAACTTTACTTTTGTATTGATTACCATGACCTCAATAAACAAATAGTGAAGAATACATATCCCTTGCCTTGAATTGATGACTTGCTAGATCAATTGAGTGGAGCATGATACTTTTCATAGTTACATCTTTGAAGCGGCTATTGGAAAATTCTCATTGATAAAAAGGATGTGCAAAAGATTGCCTTTTGTACAAGGTATGGCCATTTTGAATGGAGAGTTTTACCTTTTATGTTCATTAATGCTCCAACAATCTTCATGGATCACATGCATCAAGTGTTGGATCAGCTATTGGATAAGTACGTGGTGGTGTTCTTGGATGACATTTTCATACAAAGCAAGATAGAGGCAAAATATACAAATCATATGTGATAAGTTTAAAAATGACTATGTCAATAGAAGTTCTATTGCAAGAAGTCAAAGTATGCCTTTTGGCAAAAGGAAGTTATCTTCTTGGGTCATAAGATCTCATAAGAGGGGATCAAGATCAAAGAGGAGAAAATCAAGGCCATTGTTGATTGGCTTACTCCAAAGGATGGTATAGAAGTGCGGGCATTTAATGGATTAGCAAGTTTTTATTGATGATTCATTTACTACTATACTCATGTGGCCGTACCATTGACCAACCTCTTGGAGAAGACCTCAAGCTTTCAATGGACCACCAAGCACAAAGAAATATTCCAAAAGCTAAAACATATGGTGTCTTTAGGATTCATTCTTCAACCATGTGATCCTCAACCACATTGTGTGGTTGACTCTAATGCTTCTAACTTTGCCATTAGAGTTGTGTTGCAACAAGAATTCTATTAGGTGGGTTACATCCCCTTGCCTTTTTGTCTCACTAACTAAATACCACAAAAAGGAATTACTCTACTTGAGATCAAGAACAACTAGCAATGGTATATGCCACCAAGGTATGGAAACATTATCTCTTGAGGAAAAAAGTGAGCATGCAAATTGATCACAAACCCTTGTTGCAAGCATTACATATGGAGCACATGAAGAGTTGACATCATTGATAGGACAAACAACTCCAATTTTTTGATATCAAACTTGAGTACAAATTTGATAGGTTCCATGTCATCCCCAATGCACTATCACAATGACCTGATTTGAAGACTCTTCCTCTCATCACAACATAAATTACAATGCAGTCAATTAACTCAAAAGTCCAAATTGAGTTTAGGACCACCTTACAAAAAGACTCCTTTAAGATGGTACAAGGTCATCTTGTAGCACATGACAAGAAATAAAACACCTTCTCCTTTAACAAAGGCTTTCTATTCTGTAAGAACCGGATCTATGTTCCAACCAAGGGTGATCTACAAATTATGCACCTTCAAGAAGCCCATGACTTACAAGTCGTTGGTCAAATGGGTATAGACAAGACCTTGGGTACCCTATAATGCCAATGGTGGTGGCCCAACATGGCATGAGGTGTTCAGGAGTTTGTCCAATCTTGTGAAAGTTGCAAACACAACAAGGTCAACAATGAAAACAAGTAGCCTCCTTCAACCACTTCCCATCCTATCTATTTGATGGGAACATGTGAGCTTAGATCTCATCACCTCCTTGCCCAAGACAAAGTAAGGTCACACAACAATTGTGGAAAAGCTTAGTAAGCAAATCCATTTTGGCACCAACCTTTGATACAATGAGTGCTCCAACATTAGCTTAGATCTACTTTGACAATGTCTTCAAGCATCATGGGATGCCTTGTGTACTCATCTCTAACCATGATCTTTGATTCACCAAAAAATTAGGCAAGCACTCTTCTAGATACTTGGCACCAAGCTTGCTTTGTCCATGGCCTATCATCCTCAAACCGATGAAAAAATGGAATGTGCAAATTGCACCTTGGAAGATATGATTTATGCCTTTATCAATGTTCACCATACCAACTAGGATGAATATCTTGTAGTTGTTGAGTTTGCCTACAATAATTCCAAACATACAAGCATTGGATTCTCTCCCTTTGGATTCTTCATTAATTTTGGCCAATACCCAATTGTTCCAGATTTCCTTCTTGCTCTTCCTCCATCTCATGTCCCTTATGCTTCCACTTTCTTGACCACGACATCCCAATCCTTATAACAAGCCAAATCTCATCTCCTTGTTGCTCAAAATCATTAGAAACAATACACTTACTAATATTGTCATGATTTTACCTTTCAACTTGGTGATAAGGTCATGTTTTCTTCTAGTAACCTACCTCTACCACTTGATACCCAAGTCCATAAACTTGCTCCTAAATAGATAGATCCATTTGATGTCACCCAAATCATTTCTCCAATTGCTTATTGACTTGTCTTGCTTTATCATAAGCAAATCCATCCTGTTTTTTGTATTTCCAAGTTCCTTTTGCTTTTAATCCATCTTCCTTTTCCTCTTGTGTCTAACCTCCTCATCCTCCCGTCTCTATCAATGATCATGAGGAGTATGACGTTGATTGAAACCTTGCATGTTGCCACATTCAACATGGCCGCCAACAACATACTAAGTACAAAGTCCTTTGGAAAGGGTATCCTTTTCATGATACCACTTGGGAACCTCTTTCTCATCTCCAAAATGCACAAATGGTTATCCAAGAGTTTGAAGCTTCTAATGGTGATGAGGATGTCACCAATTAGTGATGGGAGAAAATGTAACAATATAGAATTTATAGATGAGCTAGTTGAGACTAAGAAAGTAGCAAATAGGCCAAATTAGCCAAAAAATTATAAGAATATTCTAGAAGCATCTAAGAAGCTACTTGGTACCTTCCAAGTATCATGTAATGTGCATGCCAAATGGTGACTTCTAGGAGGAAACTTCTTGGCTAGCTTAGCTTGCATGCCAAGTAGGTGGGTTCTAACTAGAAGGAAGCTTCTTGGGAAGCTTCCTAACTAGTTTAGCTTACATGCCAAGTAGACCACTTTTAGAAAGAAGCTTCTCAAGAAGCCTCTCAGTTAACTTGGCTTGCACTCAAAGAAGGTGGTTCTTAAGAAGCTTCCTTAGAAGCTTCTCAAGAGCCTTGTATGTTCCCTATAAATACCATAGCCCAATTTCATGCTAGACATTTGAAGTTTCTTGCATTCAAGAGTCCTAATGTGTAATACCAAGAGCTAGCCATATGATCTAGATGTGAAATTTGGTTTGGTAACAACTAGAATGATGTTGTAAATGATGGTCAAAATATATAAGATAGAAGTATCACCAAACAAATACTTCTTCTAATAGAGTAGGAACCAAAATATGCCTGAAATCTTTGAAGGCAATTTCAGAGGCCTAAACGGATTAGGCCTCCAAAATGTGCTGATCCCCCCCCTAAATGAAGGAAAGGTTGGCCTTCCCTCCCCTTGCTTTGTCCCATTGAGAGCTTTCCAACGGTACCTTACTCATGTGATTCTGAGATTCCTATAGGAAGATTCCCTAAAAGATTCCCTTTAGTCAAAGCTTGTTTGACCAACCAGATAGGACCTAGACCAGACATGTCACCCATCCAAGTAAGTAATCCAAGGGTGGAGCTTGCTTACATTTCACCTATCTGTGTCCCTAATCCTATGGTGTAGCTTCCTTGGAGGAGATCCTCTTTGTCTATATAATAAAGAGAAGGTGCTCCTTTGGGGCATTGAATGTTTGAGTGTGCAATCTGTGTTTTCTCTCTTCTCTGGTCCTCGGAGTATTACAATGGTATCAGAGCAAGTGTTTTAGTCCAAGAGAGTGGATCACC
Source organism: Lunularia cruciata (assembly GCA_948567375.1). Taxonomy (NCBI): domain Eukaryota; kingdom Viridiplantae; phylum Streptophyta; class Marchantiopsida; order Lunulariales; family Lunulariaceae; genus Lunularia; species Lunularia cruciata. Next base: position 43,093,004 of record OX419762.1, on the reverse strand, counting down.
CCTCTTAGAATAACACGAACTACTAAAACTGAGTAATTTGAGGTGGAGAACATAGAGTAATTGCTAGACTTAGGAAGGACTTTAGAGAGCGGATGGGATGGATGCAACGAGAGGACAATTTCCCGCACCTAGCTTTCCATTCTCAAACCCATTCCACATCAAGGTTATGTATATCTAGCATGAGCAGATGAGGGTATCGCTAGTTTATCACTATGGTGCAGAATTCATGGACAGAGTGATGAACTCACCAAACCCGGTGATTCTACCTGTGGTGATATATGACAAAGAGTGGGATTTGACAATCTACATTCTATTATGATAATATGGATATGAATGTTCCAAATCCTCTCCCTTTCAACACTCAAGTAGAAATCCGTTATGTAGTGAGACCAAAAGTGATGTTTAGAGATTTTGTGATTAGGAATTTTAGTGAGGAGTATTATCAACGAGTGATAGCTTCTAAGGTCCCAATGGTAGTTCCGATAGTTTGTGTGCCTTCCAGAGTGATTATATTGACTCTGTATTGAAGTAGACATTAGCAATTGAGTGTTGCAGGAACCATGGATCCGTAATCGCAAGAGTTGGTGCAAGGAATGCAAGGGATGTTGAATGAATTTTGAGAGATTAAGATGACCATGGAGACATTACAAAGTCAAGTGCAGATCCTCAGGAACGATCAAGCCATGCAAGAAGAAGAACCATCTCAAAACCCAGTACTTGTGATTGAAGTACCTGGAGAGGCACCTGTGCCTACAAACCCTATCAACGATGAAGCCAGATTGCTACTCCGGATGAAGAAGACTTGCAACATTGAGCCTTACAAGGGGCAGCGTACGATGGGAGTAGTGGAAAATTGGATCTCAAGAATGAATTGATATTTTTGATTTTTCTCAACAGAGATCACAAAGCATGCTACAAATGTGTTTGCATGTGGGTACTTGACCAATAAAGCCCTCACATGGTATGATGCTTGGGAACGATCCATGTTGGCAGAGAGAAGAGAGGTCACATGGACAACAATGTAAGAATGATTGCTAAAGAATTTCCAATTGGTGGATTTTGTGCAGATGGCTCAAACCCGACTATGGAGATTGAGACAAAAGAATAGCATACAAGAGTATGTGGAGGCATTTTTGGATCTACAAGTTGCAATTACCGACATGAGTCTAGTAGAGGCTCTCGACAATTTCAAACAAGGGTTGAAAGAGCGGATTTGCCAAGAAGTCATGGTGCAAAATCCTTGCACGGTATTTGAAGCCATTGCTTGTGCGTAGAGAATAGCATGAGCATTAGGTGGAGGTGAAGGAATAGTTCCACCTCAACATTATTGGGCAGAAATGCCACACATGGGTGGACCAGTACCAATGGAATTGGGCAACCTTTGATTCTGGGATCAAGGAGCACGACCGCTTCAAGGAGAGCGTGGACAAGTAGAAGAACGAAGAGATGGAGCCCCACGAGGAGAAGAGCCTTGAGGAGAACAACGCCGTTGTTACAATTGTGGCTGTATTGGGCACATATCTACCAATTGTCGCACTCGTTTCCCTAGAGGCCCTCGGCCTTTGTACAAGCGATCTTTGAACATGGAGAGGCACATTAAAGAAGAAGAGGTGGAAATCACTTTGGAAAACAAAGATTGCCAATAAATGTACCTCATGGCCTTATTGGCTCAATAAGGAAGCAGAGAAGCAAGGGAAGGAAGAAGAATAATGCACAAAGATCCCAAAAGGCAACCTCACAATTGATTGTCGTGAATGGAATCCTAGAAGGTAATCAAGTGAGAGTATTAATAGATCCGAGAGCAATAGAGATGGGAGTGAAGAAGTAGAGTTACCTAATGGGCAAACAAAGAGGATTGAATCATTACCTAGACGGGTAACCCTCTCTGTAAGAGAATATCATGAAGCAATTGAGTGGCAAGTGATACAGTTGGCTCGTTATGATGCAATTTTAGGCATGCCATGGATGGAGCAATACAACCCTATGGTGGATTGGAGGAAGAAAGTAGTGAGAACCCACCAATGGTCAATCATTGGGATTAAAGAAAAATCACACAGGTAGAAACTGCCTCTATATGTCATAAGGACGGCAACTATCTGTAAGACCGATAGATGTTTCATGGGTCTAATAAGAGAAGTTCAGAATGCACAACTTGATGGACAAATTCTTGAGAAATTGAAGGATGTGGTGGATGAGTTTCAAGATGTTTTTCCTGATGATCTACCCTCAAGATTACCACCAAAAAGGTGAGTAGATCACAAAATTGAGACACTCCCGGGAAAGACACCTCCTTGTAAGGCCCCATATCGCCTATCACCTCATGAGTTGGAGGAGTGTAAGACTCAAATTATGGAGATGCTACAGAAGGGATTCATTCAACCTAGTGTATCATCATATGGGGCTCCTGTCTTGTTTGTGAAGAAGAAGGATGGTATAATGCGCATGTGCATTGACTATCAAGGTCTCAATCAGCAAACATTGAAGAACAAATACCCCTTACCTTGCATGGATGACCTATTTTATCAACTACATGGAGCAAGATACTTCACCAAATTGGACTTGCCAAGTGGTTACGATCAAATCCGAATTGCAAAGGAGGATGTGTACAAAATTGCCTTTTGAACTAAGTATGGCCACTTCAAGTATCTTGTTTGGCCTCACCAATGCACTTGCCACTTTCATGAGTCTAATGAATGACATATTTTGTCCATACTTGGATAAGTCTATTATCGTCTTCTTGGATGATATCTTAGTATACAATAGCATGATGATGATGGAACACAAACATCTATGAGAGGTCCTCCAGATTCTAAGACAAAATTGATTGTACGCCAAAATCTCAAAGTGCAAGTTTGGCAAGTCTAAAGTAGACTTCTTGGGGCATAGAGTAAGTGCAGAGTGCATTCAAGTATTGATAGATAAAATAGAGGTCATTCAAAAATGGAGTGCCCCAGAAGATCAGACTTAACTTAAGAGCTTATTGGGGTTGATGGGATTCTATTGTAGATTTGTCAAGGACTTCTCCAAGGTTGCACAACCTTTAACGGCACTACTTGGCAAGGGGAAGAAGTGGACATGGGGAACTGCACAAGAGTTGGACTTTCAAGAATTGAAAGCCGCCTTGCTACATGCACCAATCTTGAAGTGGTATGACCCAAAACGTCCAATCAAGTTGGCTACAGATGCATCAGGCGTAGCAATAGGAGCAGTCCTACAACAAGAGTGGCATGACGGATGGCATCCAATTGCATATTTCTCTCAAAAGTTGTAACCGGTAGAGCGCAACTACCACACCATAGAACGAGAAGAGCTGGCCATTGTTCTAGCAACCAAGCATTGGAAGCACTATTTGGGCAAGAAGGCATTTGTAGTAGAGACAGACCACAAACCTCTAGTCTACCTCGAGATGTAGAAGGATCTATCTTGTTGCCAAATTTGGTGGGCAGAGTGGCGACAATGCTTCAACATGACAATCACCTACGTGGAAGGTAAGAAGCAACTTGTAGATGCATTCACCCGCATGCCAATGGCAAACAACTTGGTGGCAGAGGTTAAGATTAACCCTGAATTCTGGCCAAAGATTCTGGCTGCTACAAAAACTGATCCACAGATTGTAGAAGCGCAATCATCCAAACGTGTCACCAGCACCCAAGGACTCATCTTTCGGGATGGCAGATTATGGATCCCAAATGTCCCAGAATTACCCACCACCATTCTAGCAGAATGTCATGATTCAGCCATTGCAGTTCATGTCAGAGTGGACAAGACCTTGGATGCAGTCAAGCGCCATTACTATTGGCCCAAGATGAGCAATGACGTGATGGACTACGTGTGTAGCTGCCTACTTTGTCAACAAAAAAGCTTCTAATCAAGCTCTTGCAGGGCTCTTTCAACCTCTCCCCAATCCTACCTAACGTTGGGAACAAGTGAGTATGGATCTCGTCTGTGAATTACCCAAGACCACCTCAGGGTTTGACTCCATTGTGGTCTTTGTGGACCGGCTCAACAAAATGATTCATGTCCATCCTACCACCAAGGAGGTGACCGCTCTACAACTAGCTCAATTATACTTAGATGCAGTCTTTGCTCACCATGGCTTGTCTAGAGTACTCATCACCGATAGAGGCACCCAATTCACTAGTTTTTTTTGGTGAACACTCTTTGGTTTCTTCAAAACCAAGTTGGCCATGTCCACAACTTACCACCCACAAACAGATGGCCAAACAGAGCGGGCTAATCGTACGATTGAAGCCATGTTATTCGGCTTCACCTTAGAAGAGCAAGAGAGGTTGGACACCCTACTCCCGTTGGTGGAATTTGCTTACAACAATTTAGTGAATGCATCCACCCAAGTCACTTTGTACTTCCTCATGTATGGTGAGCATCCCTTCACACCTTCTAGCTTGATGAAGATCCGTCCTATGGCTACCAAGGTCGATGCAGTCAACACATTTGTTTCTAGAATCCAACAAGGTGTGGAGAGCGCCAAGCACAGATTATAGATTGCACAAAATTGACAGAAGCAATATGTTGATGCACACCGTAGGCACATGGAGTTCAATGTTGGGGATCAAGTGTGGCTATCAACAACCAACCTCACATTAGTTGGACCTTGTAAGCTCAGACCTCGTTTTATTAGGCCTTTCTTGATTCTTTGTCGCGTCGGTGCTGTGGCCTATCACCTTGAGCTACCACCACACATGAAGATCCATCCAATGTTCCATGTCTCCCTACTACGCAGATATTCTCCCCAATCAGGCTAGGGTCATTCCACACAAGACATTCAACCTTGTTCGACATTCATTGATGGCACAGAGGAATATGAAGTGGAGCGGATTCTCCAAAAATGCATGTGTGGTACTCGCCATCCACGGGTGGACTATCTAGTACAATGGAAAGGTTACCCCCTCTATGAAGCAACCTGGGAGCCCGCTGCCAATTTGGCATATGCATCGGTGTTGGTGCAAGCATTTGAGCAACAATTGCACAACGAGGACATTGCGTCTTAAAAGGAGGGAGGTATGTAATACCAAGAGCTAGCCATATGATCTAGATGTGAAATTTGGTTTGGTAACATCTAGAATGATGTCATACATGATGGTCAAAATAGATAAGATAGAAGTATTACCAAAAGAGTACTTCTACTAATAGAGTAGGAATCAAAATATGCATGAAATCTTTGAAGGCAATTTTGGAGGCCTAAACGGATGAATTAGGCCTAAAAAATGTGCAAACCCCCCCCCCCCCAATCATGGAGGAAAAGCTGGACTTCCCTCCCCCTGCTTTGTCTCGTCAAGAGCTTTCCAACGGTACCTTACTTACGTGATTTTGAGATTCCTACAAGAAGATTCCCTAAAAGATTCCCTCTGGTCAAAGCTTGTTTGACCAACCAGATAGGACCTAGACCAGACATGTCACCCATCCAAGTAAGTATTCCAAGGGTGGAGCTTGCTGACATGTCACCTATTTGTGTCCCTAATCCTATGGTGGAGCTTCCTTGGAGGAGATCCTCTTTGTCTATATAATAAAGAGAAGGTGCTCCTTTGGAGCATCAAATGTTTGAGTGTGCAATCTGTGTTTTCTCTCTTCTCTTGTCCTGGGAGTATTACATAATGTGATCTTTAATTTTGATCTTCCATTCTCCTATTTCTCTCCTCAGTCTTTTACAATGGGATTCCAAATTGAAACTACTAGTGACATCAAGATGAATAGATTGGAACAATGCTCTATTGGGAAGAGTTATGGACTTGAATGCTCTTAAATGGATTATGGTCCAATATATACTCTTTTATATGTATATTAGTTAAAAATTTGGTTTTTAAGTATTCAATTCTAAAAGTTCTTCTACATGATATCTCAATCAAATCTTCAAATTAGACCAATATTCATTTACAAATCTTCAACACTTTATACATCATAACAAGTGTTGGAGGAAGAGGTATAATGTAATTTTCCTCAATTTGCTTTTGATATATTTAAACCCACTCCAAAGACCCATACATGACTATATTAGACCTGAAATTCCATCAAGTTTTGGTGAAGCATGTAAGTTAGTTCATAACATAACTAGCTTAGAAAATGGAGAAGCTAATGATGCCATTTGGCTTGAAGAATGGCCCAATATTCTTTCAAAGAGTCATGGACCAAGTACTTGAATGTGCACATTTCTTGAACTGATATATCAATGATATTCTAATCCATATCAAGGACTTTGAGCAACATGACTCATCTAGAAGAGCTATTCAAGAGACTTATGGCTATGGATATGAAAATACATCCCAAGAAATTAGAGCTTAAGTTACATCAATAGTTTACTTTTGGCATTGTATTCTTTTGAATGGTGTTATGGTTCATTGGGCCAAAGTGGTTGCTATTTTGGAGATGCTCAACCCAGCAATATGAGCACATTGAGAAGCTTTATAATGTTATGCAATTATTATTGGATTTACTTCAAGAATTCAATATTTTTTCACATCCTCTTTAAACATTATGGAAGAAGTATACCTCTTAGACATGGAGCAAAGATGCTCAATTTTCTTTCCAAGCACTCAAGGAGAAGCTCTTGGAATACTCAATGCTTAGAAGACTTGATTTCAGCAAGGTCTTCATATTATATATAGATTGGATTGCTCTTGGAATTGGTGCAATTTTAGGTTAACTTGAAGAGAAAGACAAGGAGTATCTCATTGATATGCAATATTAAGACAAAAAGCATTTAATCTTCTTACAAGGTGAGTGTTTTTTCTGTTTTGTACATTTTAGACCTTACCTATATGACATCCAACACATTATACACTAACTACTAAAGTGGTTGATGACCAATGACAAACTAATTAGCAAGCTAGCTCATTGTGCACTCATACTTCAAGAGTTTGAGGTAATTCACAAACTTGATATCACTCACCAATACCAAATTGTTGATACTATGTCTAAAAGACCTCTAAAGGTTTTTCAGGTGTAAGATAATACTTTGACCATGTTTTTGAGGTAGCTACTTTTCATTCATTGATCTACCTTGAGTTTCTACATTGCAATCTGGTTGAATAGCACAATTTGAACACATGGGAGGATTTGGACAATTTGTTATTTCTTCAATATGCTGAGTACCTTGCTTATTTTATGTGAGGGAAGGAGGTGTAGATATGAGAATTTCATATCACTACTCTCTTGTGCACTATCTAGTTGACTAGTCACCACTTAGTTTAATAGCTTTGTGTATGATTTCAACTTGCTGATTGGTCATAGTACTTGGTTCACATATATATATATATATATATATATATATATATATATATATATATATATATATCATATTTATTCAGTTTAGTTTATGTAGATTGTACAAGTCTTACCAATGCCGCATATGCTAACATCTTATGACACTACATGTTCATAGTAGTACATGTTATGACAACTATCATGCTTAGATACATAGAACATATTAATGTTTAGAATATACCTCACCTATATACTATATTTCCAAGATCAACATATGGTATATAACTTCCCACATGAGTTTTATTTAAACAAGTTATATATAGTTATAGTTTATTACAGTATAGTGTTCTCATGTATCATTTTAGGTTCTTATAGCAAATGCATTTGTTAAAAGTCCCTTGGTATATTATTTGGGACAAGGAACCAATAAAAATTTGTCATGGTTCCTTATGTGCATATTTAAGGTTCTCCGTTGCTTATTATATTCATGGTTCTATGAAAGTTCTTATGTAGGGTGTTTTGGCTTTTACAGCAAAGTACCTTTGATAGGGGCATATATAGGTAGTCTTTCAGTTATTTTCTAGAATTTATATTCAGCCGTGGAGCTTACTTCCATAGCTAACTCTCATGTTTTGAGCTTGCAGTGCAATTCTTAAATACTCACAATTGAATATTGCATTTCCAATGGTATTTTCAGATTATATATCTTATATTAATTTTGATTCAATTCAGTATTATATGAGAATTTCATCTTAATACTTTCTTGTGTATTTTGTGCTCTCCCTTATACACTATCTAATTGACTAGTTACTACTTAGTTTATTTTATTACCTTTGTGTGTGATTTCAACTTGTTTAGTGGTCTTTTTATGCAATGCATATATTGAGATCGTAATTATTTAGTTCAATTTAGTATGGTTCAATTCAATAAATTGCATGAGTCTTGCAAATGCCTCTCATTACACTGCACATCATGACAATATAAATGACAATCAAGTTAAAATTACTAGATAGAATTTAATTTGTTGAAAAAGCATCTGTAATGATTTCTTTGGAACTCATTTTAAATATATGTGTTTGAATATTGATATTTAAAAAATGTATATCTCTTTCTTTTAAATTTTTTACAACTATAATCTAAGACACAAGCAAGAATATGAGTTATATTAGATGAGAGAGAAAATATTAGATACAGATTATAGCATATTATCTAACTAATGAATGAGAAAGAGGTATGTATATATTTAGTAGAACATGGAAGTTTGTTTCTTTTACTTGTTAGTGATGTATTTATTTCATAACCTGAAAATGAATCATACAAAATTTAATTATAATCAAATAATTTGAAATTTTCTTTTTAGATAGTATAACTTCAATTTAAAATCTTATTAGAAGACAAAAATTTTATATAAATGAAATATATTATGTACTTTTAATGTTACAAAATATGATTAATTTTTTTGCTTACAAAATTGGAATGCAAACTCTGATCATGAGAATAAATTTCTCTCACTTACATAATATCTATTTATATAATATTCAGATCTCAATATATTATGAGTACTATCAAGATTTGAGATGGACTTAGGACAATTTTGTGTCGGTGAAGATGATTACCTCTTTCCTTACCTCTTTCAAATGTTTGGGGAGTCTGGGAGAGTGTGGAGATGGGAGAGGAGAGGGAGAGATGAGAGAGGAAAGATATTAATTTTTTGAGTGCTCTCTAGCATATAGCACTCAAGTGAATAGTTCATTTTGTTTGTTTTTTCAATTTTTGATTCCATTGGTACCTAGATTGAAGATTATGGAGAATTGAGTAGAAATTTATGGGGATTTTTGGGTTTGAATGATCATTACACATTGAGAGTGATGGGTCAAGAATTTTCATTCTAATCTCTTGGTTTTCATGATTGAGTTCCATGGGACTTAGTTTGAAATTTTTTGAGATGGAAATTGAAAGTTATGAAAGTTTATAGTTTTTAGGGTTAGGAGAGATTGTATTTTCTCATGTGACCTGGTATGTGAGGGGTTGTGGTCTTTTAGGTATGGGGAGATATGGAGAGGAGCATCATGTGTTATTATTGTTATTCTTGTGCTAGCCATGGCTACACCTCCCTATGTGAGGCCGCCTAGAGCGGCCTGAGATAGACCATGTACGGTGTGTTATTGATGCTTTACCTTGCAAGGAGTAAAGACCCATGTGGGAAGGATGCACAAAGACTATGATTGGGCCACTTGGGATGCTCACATGAGGCAAGTGACCACATCAACAACAATGACACTTGGGATTTTTTATGCTTCCTCTATCTCTTTGTTGACCGTTCCAAGGATATAGATCAAGTCGTGGGAGTGGCTAACTTCTCAAGTGGGTTGCATTTTGGGGTTATTTGAGACTGGTTTTCCATATCCACATCTATTCCATAGGCTACTCCATACACTTCATGATGAGGCTAGACAATCTTTTCACCTACCACGTGTATGTTTGATTGTTTGGCACATTATCACTTGGATGAGTTAGCATGGTTCCTATTGCTCTTACTCCCTCGGTGGTATCTTTGTTATGCTAGAGAAGGATGTACGGTGCATAGAGAGGTGGCTACTAGATTTTGTCAATTCCAAGCGGGGTATTGGGTGAATGTACAAGAAGAGTTTTTTAGGGCTGCATGTTTTAGGAGATAGGTTTTGCCATAGGATACCATAGAGTCCACTCAATTACGACGGTGTAGGACATTGAGTCAGGCGAGAAAGCTTAGTAGAGTAGCACAAGCACTACACCCTTTGTTTATGACTAGTCTTAATGATGAGACTATCTTTTCCCTATGATCACTATCTTTTCCCTACACTCACTACATCTTATGGCAAGAGAGGGATTACCACTAGAGGTCTTATATTATCAACCTCAACAGCCTTTATGTCTTGATAGGTCAGTTTTTGCACAAGCATTATGCATTGCCACTCACCTTTCCTCAAGAGGTTTGTTAGGGATGGATATGAGCATCTTAGAGATTACTTTCAGGTAGATGATCCTTCTAGTGGTTTTATCGAGTTATTTTAGGTGGTTGCAATAATAGCAAGAGGAGACATTATTATGTATATTAGTCAACTGTTAGGTGCTAGTTGACATTTTGTGATGTAGAAGGACACAAGGAGCATTAGATCAATTTCTATTGGAGAGATCTTCTTGCATTTGGTCAGCCACACTATTGTCCTTAAGCATCATTCTCACCTCCAATAGCACCTTAGTCTACATCAATTTGGAGTAGCTACATCTGAAGGATGTGAGGCTATGTCTTTAGGCATTAGGGCACTCTTAGATATCCATACGGAGTAGGTTGTCCTACCAGTGGATGCTAAGAACACTTTTAATAGCGTCTCACAAGCAACTATCTTTAGAGAGCTCAGAGAGGTTGGTGGATCCTTGGCAAGTCTTATTCCTTTTGTGTGGTCGTTTTATGGCTCTCATATTTCCCTTTACTACCAGCACAATTTTTCATAAGAGGGAGTCACCATCTTGGGCTCACGTCAAAGGGATCCTTTAGGAGGACCTTTATTGCCATGGTTCACTTTAGAGCTCTCTTATCCACTACTTTGGCCATGTGGGTGTTGTGTATTTCACTCCTTGGCAGATGATACATACATTGTGGACCATGTAGATCAGATTAGGCAAGCCTTTGACCACTTGACTACCGAGCTACATCTAGTAGGCTTGAGAGTCAAGGTGTCAAAGTGTAGGGCATGGTCATCTTTAGGTATCCTTTCCTACCTTGAGCTTCTAGAGGGGTATATCACATCTACAGATATAGACTACATGTTCTTGGAGTGCTAGTAGGATCTGAGGATTTTGTCACATGCTTCTTAGATGTTGCCCTTGCAAAGGATGTTCTCCATGTGGATGACCCTCTAATATTGCTTGTTGACCAACTTACCTCCTCCACATAGTTCCCCATTCCTTGACCTTCCTATCATGTCTGAGAGCCTTTGATAGGAGGATTATGGAAGTCTGTGGTGATATTATTAGACCAAGGATATTTGAGTGTGTGACAAGGGATTTGGCACATAGAGAGATATCTCTACCAATCTTTTGTGGAGGGTTTGGCTTGCTATCTATTGAGGAGATGACATCTATAACATTTTTGGGTAGTTATGCTCTCTCAACACCCTTATTTTCATCTTGTTTTGTGGTTGTTGATAGGCCAATTTTGGAGACTTATGAGACAAAGGTGGAGGAGAGATTCTTTTCTCTCTAGATGTTATTGCGGCAGATGAGAGATAGTCTATCCCCATAGGCACATGAGGACCTTCCATCTTCTGCTTCACTATTGTCAAATTGGACTAGAGGTTTACAGTCTTCCTTGATGGAGCAAAAATGTCAATGTAAGTTACATTCTCTCTTAGTTGACTCGTCCATTCCTTAGGCTAATAGAGGATGTCTTTGCTCTTGCTCTAACAAGGGTGTAGGTTCTTAGATCCTAGCTTGACCATGCATAAGGGCATTTTGACTCACGCCAACTAATTTCTCTATAGCGATGAGGTTTCACCTAGATTTGGTCTACCCATCTGCATCTTCATTACTCACTTGTGAGTGAGGTTCTACACTAGATGCAACAACAATCCATATGACATGGTACCCTTTTGGAGGACAAAGGATAGCTACCCATGATCCTATTAGGGACATAGTATTTGCCATGGCACGAGAGAGTGGATACTTGGCTTGGACGGAGCATTCGTATGCTTTGCAGATGACACCTATTAGGGTAGACTTATACTTGGTCCAAGATGATTAGGTAGTAGTGGATGTCATGGTTACAAACCCTACGTGTGATATAGTTTGGAAGGAGTGATTACCCATCCCTTTGGATGGGCAGCAAAAGCAGCAGCAACTCGCAAGGTCTCCAAGTATAGAGGTACGCATTGAAGTTACCTCTTTGTTCCTCTAGCCTTGGAGTTATGTGGAGCAATGTACATGGCATTTGACACATTTGTCAAGGAGTGGGCGAGAGCTTATCACATTAGGTGCTAGGGGTACCACTCTCACTCTCATACTTTGTAGCATATTTTAGACAATGTGTGTCCATTGCTCTATAGAGTGTAGTGGTTGGTGCAATCCATAGGAAAGCAATCACATTAGGTGATGCTTCTTTGGATGCTCAAGTTATTTGTAGACGGTACAACTTGCATAGCTCAGATATCTTAGGTGCAATAGGGCAGATTTCTCATTTCGACTCTATTGGAGTTTAGCCCTATTTTACCTATTTTGTTTCACCTTTGTCCAGCTTAATGGGGTCTTCCCATCCTTCATGTTTTCTATGTGGTCGCCCTTTCTTCTTTCATCTATTATTCAGCATATGATATCAAATAATATATATTTTATATACATTAAATAAAAATAAAATAAAATAAATTTTATTCATCAAATACATACACTTTAATATATCTAAAATGTGGAAAGGGTCCCTCGATTCCATAGGAGTATATTCTCATTCATTACGGATTTTCTTTTCGCTCGGTGTGCGGTGAAATAATTACCTTTTCTCTTATATATTATTCAGCACCAGGCCCCCAATTTCTAGCAGATAGTTCATGGATGAAAGCAGTGAATCAATTCTAAACATCCCTCAAATATTGGTAATCGCTTTCTAGTATACAGGCTACTAAAATTAATCAAAATTTTGAACTTTGAGTTCTAAAACGCTACGAACAACAGCTCTAAACATCGATATTTATTTTTGATGATTTTAAGTGATAATGAATTCTAAAGTATATGATAAGAATTTTAATTAGTCCTCAAGTTCACAAAGCAGTTTATTACCTTAGCAAAAGATGTAAAAGCGAGACATTTTACATACGGTATATTATATATTCAGCACTTCACACCTACCACTTAGTTTAGACCTACCGATGTCTTTTTGGATGGTTGTCTGAACCTTAAACCACATAATGGACTCAATATCTTCAAACTGCGTGATCTTCCTCACAGAACAGGTCCATTACACAAACACATATTCATCATTGAACGGTATAAACATTAGGAGATGAAATCATTTTATGGTTCAACTTTTGTAGTATATTTTAGACATAGTGTGTGTCCATGGCTCTACGCAAGGGTGTAATCCATACGAGAATAATCACATTAGGTGATGTTTCATTGGATGTTCCAATTGTGTGTAAACTGTAAACCATATGACCCTCATAACTCTAATATCTTAGGTGCGGAAAGGTAGATTTCTCATCTAGATTCTATGGGGGCTTAACCCCATTTTACTTACTTTATTGTCTCTCCCTTGTGCGGGCTTGATGGGTCTTCCCATCCTTAGTTTTTTCTACGCGGTTGCCTTCTCCAACCAATATCTACCGTTGTATGGATGGAACGGTATTTTACGTAATTACAAGTTATTGAGACTTAGCCACGTGTTACCTTTTTTTTCTCTCCCTTGTACGGCTTGATGGGGTCTTCCCATCCTTCGATTTCCCACGCGGTCGCTTTTCCTTCTTTTACGTAATACAAGTTTAGTCAAGGTGCCTTGCTCGCATACCATACTAGCGAGAGAAAGACAGCTCCGTCCCTGACAGATACTGCCGTGAACGTACTCGGAGGTTTGCCGTCAAAAAATCACACGTGTTGCTTCCAGGAGGACTGTGTAAGCATTTGCACATTCAGCAGATAATGGGCCTGATCACCATCGACTCCCCTGTCTTTGATTGCAGAGAAGAGGATCTGAGAAACAAATGGTGGTGGGTAGGCGAAGAATATAATGCTGCTGCTGCGCATGCAAGTGGGTTGTGGTGGCAGGCGAACGATCGCTTGTTTCTAGCCCAAAAAATATCTTGTAAATGGACCGTCTAATGCTTCAGAAGGGAAGTTTTACGATTCTGGAGCTGTTAGAAAACTCTACATTCTGCTGAGGACAGAAAGGTATGCTGAAGCGACCAATCACTTAGTTCGAACATTTATTCTCTTTGCTTTCCTGTTTCATCGATCAAGTTACAAGCTGGAGGCTTTGGTTTCAGCTTATGTTCACCTTTTCCTGCGATTATTTTTGTTGGACGCATTTAGTCTCTTTGTTTGCTTTTTTCCTTTTCATCTAACAGAATGCCGTCATCTGTGGGTTTCAGCACTATCCAGCTTCTACTTTTAATCGTTCAGTCGATGTAGTGTTTTTGCTTCTGCTCTAATCCGAATAGATGATAATGAAAATTGTTGACTCTGGATTTCGAAGGATTGTGTGTTTCTAGTTATTCAATTGTCTCAATTCGTTCTTCTGAATGAGGAAATACCTCTTAGCCATGGCATTTGTCGAGGGTGTAATTTATTTCCGATTTCGCAGTTTAGTCAATCAATTGGATGACTGGTCGTTAATGGGTCTTAGTATTATCTATCCAGTTTGATAAATTGGGAAATCCTCTGTTACAGAATATGACATTTGCAAGAACTTTGAATTCTTGTTCCCAATCAAGGGTCGTTCGAGTTGTTGATCTCAGTATTATAATTCGTGTCTCTGGTTTTTGCAGGAATACACGACTAGTGTAAAGGACATCGGCTCGTGACCTTGTTCTAAGACATTATACAAAGTGAAGTCGTCACTGAGAGCCATGGCTGCCTCATCTGTGACCATGGCAGCCGTAACTTCGATCAATGGATTCAAGGTACCAGAATCGCCCAGTGTAGGCACCTCACGTCTTCCCACTCCAGTTTCAATTCTGCCAAGAACTCATGCCCAAACGATGGGTTACAAATCTGGGTTTCTCGGCAATTCCTGGAAAGTTGTAAATAGTCCTCGGACAACTTTTGCTCAGCATTCTGCTTCCAAACGCATGGCAACATTGCCTGTGAGAGCGTCAGTGGGAACAGATAACGAGGTAGTGGAGCCAGTTACGGGGATAAAATTTTCCAAGTCTGAGACTACACCTGGAGGCACCAAGGGCCTTGTACTTGCTGGAGTAGGTGTACGAGAGAAGAAGATAGCGTTTCTGAAAGTTAAGGTTTATGCTGTTGGGTTATATGTGGAGCCTTCAATTGTGTCTTCACTGGAGGAATGGAAAACAAAGGGTGCTAGTGACCTTGAGAAGGACGAGGGTTTTTCCAAAGCTCTGATCAATACCCCAGTGGAGAAGTGTTTGAGAATTGTCCTGGCAAGGGATATAGATGGAGCTCAATTCTGGGGAGCTCTGGATGAGGCTTTGGCACCAAGGCTGAAGGCAGTGGGAGCTGGAGCTGCAGGAGGAACAGCCCTTTCAGCTTTTGGTGCTGTGTTTAGGGACCGACCACTTAAAGAAAGGACTGTTATCTACCTCACCTGGACACAGCCTGAGACACTGAAGATATCTATCACGCCAGAAGGCGTTGCTCCTTCTGCTCCTGATGCATCTATAGATTCGGCAGCCCTTCTCTCCTGCTTGTTTGATGTTTACCTTGGGAATGACCCTGTTTCTCCCTCTGCGAAGGTTTCCATCGCTAAGGACATCCTGTCGGTCGCCTGAACATTTAACAAAGATTATGTGTACATGTTTGTATTTTCTAACACAAGAATATTGCTTTTCAGAGAGGACAAGAATGAATGCATATACTTTGTGGAAGTTGCTCGTTTGGTGATATATACCATACCCTCACTCCTTTAGATGGTTTCAAGTAGATAACCAATATGAGATACATTTGTGCTCTCCTATCCCGTCCGCATCGTAAGAATGCCGGTTTTGGAGTTCGGTGTCTCTTCTATCTCCGGAAATTTTCAATTAGGACCTTCCCTGGTCCGTTGGCCTTCGTGTACTACTGTTAATATCCCCGAGAAGAGGCATAATGCTCTTGCTGACGCAAGAGAATCGACTTCATGCATTGGACATTTGACAGAGTTTATGTTTGCTGACCTGTAATGACCTTCCTCACTTGGGCTTTGCTGGCGTTTCTCGAACCTTCCGATATTGGATGAACAGGCCCTGCTCCTGCAAGCAACATTGGAAGAAGCGTTTTGTAAACCACATACGCATAGTTTCGAAGACCTGATGGTGACATAGAGCATGCTCGGGTATAGATCCCGATTCACTTCCTTGGACGTTTTCTCTTCGTCCTACGTCTCTTAATAAAGAGATCGCCCGTCAGTCATCACCACTATGTATCGTAAGTTTTCTCGCCTTACGCCAGTCGTTTATTCTTGAGGCACTTACTTGCAGGTTACTCCTGTGTATAATTTGAGTACCACTATATGCAAATAACCCTTTCACGGAAATCAAAGTTTATGTCAAGATTATAAATGTGAAAATCATTTCCTGTACAGTCGGGTCATGTTGGTGTGAAACCTTGTTCTCACAACCGCTTCTGCGTACCATTGCACAATACGAATTGCCTTGCCACTCTTGAGCTTCCGAACAGAAACTCGCTACTTCAGCAATGCGTTAGGCACTGAAGTCGTTAGTGCTTTCGTGAAGGCTTACTATGACCGCCTGTCTGCTTCCTTCAGTGTTTAGTTTTTAGGACTCTTGCACTCATAAAGCATGCTGCGATCCAATCCTCTCCCGTTGGATCCCCCGTTCTTCGAATGGCTTCTGCTTTCATGTCCTAATATCCAGTCCTCTCTGTTGGTTACCGTTCATATGCATTTAATGAGTTCTGGATCCCCCGTTCTGCTCTTCTGCTCTATCTCCTAATATCCAGTCCTCTCCTTGCCTTGGCACTCATGATCTTTCGAACAGAAACTCGGTGCGAGGCTACTGACTTTCGCTCAGCTACTTCGGCACGACGTTTGGCACTGATGATGTCTTACGTGCTTTCGAGGAGGTTTACTATGAACGCCGTCTGCTTCCTTCAGTTGTTTCAGTGTTTTAGGACTTATGTGTTCATAGCACATGCTGGCGATATACTCTATCCAGTCTCAGCCATAACACCTTCCTCTCCTCTTTCACACTGCGATCCACTCCAAACTTTCCGCAACTAAAACTCCTAATGTGGTCCGCTTCATAGTTCCTTCACCCGTTTCCCGACTTCTTATTTCATTACCTGATGTTCGTTCGCAGACTGCTGCTAATTCAATGTCTGACTCATCGGTTTTCGGTTACATGATTTGCTTTATGTTTACCTTGCGGTTACGTTTTTTCGTGATTGTACATTTCTGTATTAGTCGCGGTTTACAATTTGCTTTCAATTCATTCAGTTTGTTTCTGATTGTTTCACATACGCTTGCTTCGACATTTCTTTATATGAGTTGACTCTTCGTTTTCTCAGTACATATTGGTTGACGGATTCTCTACATGTAGTTATATGTGGTCGATGCTTGATAATACATGCTTTTTATGAATTACATTTCATCTCCTTATCGCATGTATCTTTCAGTCAGTTCTGCTTTCATTTTATTGCTATTTCATCTACACTTCATATGCATTTAATGAGTTCTGGATCTCCCGTTCGAGGAACAGCTTTTGTCCTAATATATCCATATCCAGTCCTCTCCAGGCACTCATGAGCTATCGAACAGAAACTCGGTACAAGGGGTATTGACATTCTCTCAGCTACTTCAGCACTGCGTTGGGCACTGATGAAGTTGTAATGCTTTCGTAGAGGTTTACTATGACCGCCTTCTGCTTCTGTTTGTTGTTTAGTTGTTTTAGGACTCATGAGTTCATAGTTCATAGCGCATGCTGCGACATACCCTATCCAGTCCTCTAACGCTTCGCTCTGCATTCCCCGTTTTCTGGACGGCTTCTACTCTCATTTCCTCTTCTAGGTAGTTTATTACCTGATGTATATTTCTTGACATAGCTGTTACCGATGGCACGATACTTACTAGTTCTTTACATGTGTTGCTCTCGATATGTTGCCATTATGCCTTTACTTCAATTTACTGCCAGACTTACTATGAAAGTGTAGCTGCTTCCTTTCAGTATTTGGTGTCTATGGACTCATACGCGCATCGAGCACATAGAGATCTGAACAGTCCTCTTACACCAACTCTTTTCTCTTTCACTGTTCTCTCTTTAAATCAATTATTCATTTCAATGACTTACTGCTCTCGCAGATTCCTCACCGATGGTAACTATCTCTAGAAATTTCATTTCCTTCACTTCATGCACCTGCGCTATCTTGAGAATAGTAGTAACATGGAATACATAGTTTGCACTCTGACTTCTGCTTGCACGTACACAACTACTTTAATGACTTCTTCCCATTATCACTCGTTTGTTTGACGCAACTTGAAACTCTGTTTCGTATGTATTCATGTCTCTGTATTTCTGGTATTGATCAGTGGTTTCATAGCTACATTGCATGAGTCATGTCTATCATTTGTGGGCTTAAATTCTGGTTCTTCGAACGGCTTCTGCATAGTATTTCACAATATCCCTCTTGAGGCAATCTTTTCCTCTTCCAGAAGATTATTATATAACACTGTAAACCAAGAGGAGAATAGAGATTTGTATCACTGAACGCAAGGTTTTGTTCAAAGTTAATGTTGATACTTGAGTTCGTCTGTTTCTCCTCGATGATAAGCAACATAGTTTTACTGTAACGCAGCCGCATGTGGTTTTCCTCAAGTTCAAGTGGAATAGGGCATAAAATTACATGACCTCTGAGACAGCCGACTGAGCACCCTGTTAACAGAGAGAATTAAGTGTGTGCAGGTGAATTTTTTGTATCAGTGGCACTCATCTATATGTAAGGAACATACAAGCCATTTGTGACGTTCTAGAGTGAGAAGTTTTGAAGTTAGCAGGGGATAGTCTGCAACTCTTTATAACAGAAATGATAGTTAAATCATTCTTATAGTGTACGTTCAGTACTTTAGTTTGCTTAACAACCGAAGTGGTTGACAGGGAACCAGACGAGAAAGCGCATTGTTGTATGAACTTTGTGTTGTCTTCGGCGCTGAAGCAGAGTCTTTCATGCGTTGATGCTCACCATTCTGTGATTGTTGATGGTTTCTGGGAGCTCTGCTGGTATCGACATATACTCCATCCTGATGTGTCTTCTCTCGATTAGGATTCTTCGTGACCTCATTCACTCAATTTCTGTTAAGATAAGTTTCCACTGTTGATCATATACCGTTTCCTCCACACATCTTTAGTCCTTACAGCTACTTAAGTTCGCTGCATCCAGACACTTATTCATTGCACTAAATCATTCGTAGCCTTCTTCACTTTTCGCATATGTCACATTCAGCCTTCTTTGAACGAAAACATCTCTCGACTAAATGCACACAATTTCTCCCCCCTCCTCTTTTCAGAAGCATGCTCAGTTTGTACAATGCACCCTACCTTCCTTCAGTATTAAGGAAGTAACTAGAAGACCGGGAGGTGCGTTCTTCTAATTGCTTCATTAATGATGGTATCCAATTCTGTTTCAGATCCATATTCATCACCTCACCACTCGTCGTAGGTGCCGACCCTGGCCCAAAAAGATGTGTAATTTGGAAGCGCTGATCTTTTTGATCCAGTCAGTAAACCCCTGAAGCTCATGAAGAACTAAAACCAACGGGTTGAGGAGAACCCATTGGTGGCAAGAAAAGCTCAACATATTAATCGAAGGGCTGAACAGCTCAACTTTGTTGTCTTGGCTGTCGATTTTAAATCCTTCACAGTAAGAGCTTCCATAAAAATGATAGAATCAAGATAGACCAGAAGGTGATGAATGTGTCTGTCCATATTGATGCCAGACAGCACTTCCATGAATGTAGGAAGGGCATCAATTGCACCTATCGTCATTTTTCAACAAACTTCTTAAGCATCAAAATGTGGATGGCAACTTGAAATTTACTCTTTAATATGTTGCATCACCGGCAAACGCTAATGTGGGAAGTACCCACATTAGCGTTTAAACGAATAAACTTCATATTGCCCGTAAGGTCAGTCATCTCTGATCGTGGACCTGTACTTGAATGAAAATCATACGCTGGAAAATGCTATCACATGACGTTACGAATTCGGATTGCAACCTGATGGAAAAAAGTGAACACACAGAATACCAAGAAGAATGAGAAGACCAATTAACCCTGACAAGGACGAGACATGAGGGTTAAAATGGGGTGGTTAAATCTCAATAGTATAGTAATGACAAATTTGCCATATTGCATTTGAGATATCTTAGCTATATGAGTATAATGATTTATAAAGTATTAGAGCATCTGAAAAGGCATCATTATGTGATAGTTCGAAGCAGGATTGTAGCAACCAATATTGTATATAATAATAAGGTTATTAATTTTTGCATATTTTTTATAAAAATATTAAATATTAAATATGTAACTTTATATCATTCTAAAAATCACCCCATATACTTCTAAAAATAAAAAAAATTACCTTTAAAAACAAAAAATAAATATACAAATTTTTCTCACTTAGTTTCGGCGCCCATGAGAGCCCTCTACTTGGAGATCTTATTCAGTTCGGCGCCGATGAGGACCCTCTTCTTGGAGATCTTACTCTGTTCGCCGCCCATGAGGAGATCTGCATCACATGTGAGGTCCGAAACTACAATATCTATTACCGTCACCTGATCATTAGGTCTTGCAATTTTGCAATCTACCACATTTACCCTTTTGCTATTCAACCTTGTATTGGTGTATCTTATCTCTCGTCAGCTCCGCATGTGCGCACGCTGTCATTTTCACACTATTTTTGGCACCGCCTGACTATCCCGAAGTATCTCTGCTTGGGACTGACAAAACTTGCTCGATCCCTGTGGACAATTGACTCTCTCTAAACGTTAGTTGTCTTATCTGATCGTGATTTTCTCTAAATGTTACAGATTTGAGTACTCCGTGTCCGTGACATAGAAAACTCGTTAAAAGATTATGCTTTTCTTAAAAGGTTTTACCTTGAGCTACTTCTGTCTCGTACAGCTTAGATGTGGATAGTTTTGAAAATAAAATTCGAATATAATAAAATATAATTAGTAAATGTAATAGAGTATTTTCATGATACCTTCGTGCCGGTACCCTTTTCCGTCAGGGTGCTACTTTTCCTTGATCGAACTATGGCCTGTTCCATAACGAAGTATGCATGCATAATAATATGGGCATGGTGAAATTTCTTCCAAGGTAGAGTAAGTTAAAATAAGAGAGAACGCGACCGCGTAAGCAACAAGAAAGATGGGAAGAATCCATTGTTTACCATGGGTTCTAAGTTAAACTCAACCAATGAAATCTTCCATCTCCCATAAATCTAATTGAGAGGCAAAGTGGAATTTCTATATAATAATTTTACTTCTTAGTATTTAATATGAATAAAGTAAAAATAAGAATTCAATGATATGATTCTTTACTTCAGTTGAAAATACAATGATTAATTTTATGTATCGTTACTTGAGTTGAATAAACTTATTTATCCATGACTTCAAAAGTACGACTATTCACTTAGGATACATGAAAAGGGATTGATCACATTACACGTAATAGGACTGAGCACATGATCATGTAATAATAGTAATGAAGGAGTAACATGATTTTACCATATAATATTGTTACCTTTCACACATTGAGTTGAGTAAAGTTATTAACCTTGACTTATTGGTATGGCTACTTATGGAGATAAGATCGAGTAATATTATTATTACTACTTGAATCGAGCAAAGTTAATTAACCCTGATTTTAAATTGTAATAATTTACGTGAGATGATATCGAGAAGGTGTAGGACGTAATCACATAATTTAAGAGTCACGTCAAAACCAATCTACTCTTCACAGAAATCAACTTCACTTCAGTTTCAAAAGGAGTTTCCCCATCAAAGGCTAGATTAACTATTGAAACTAACTATCAACAATGTAGTATGAATGCTTCGACTATAAAATGGTAAAGGTCAATAGATCAATCAATAAAGTATACTATCTTCAAAAGTAAAGTATATTTAAAGATTAAAATTCTCTCTGATTCTTCAATTGTCTTTATCTCTAATTGTTACTCCCGAACACTAACAATCAGAGAGCCGACTATATATATATATATATATATATATATATATATATAGTCCGACCATCAAGATACAGCAGAACTTGGCTATTGTCGTGCTTTGTTACAAATCTCGTTCTGTGTTTACCAAGCAATCAATCTTCAGTCACATTCGGTGATCAAGCTGTCATCGCAGACTTTGCCCTATTACTGGTCTTCACAATTTTCAAGTGGGGACCCCTGAAATTGAGGCATACACTATGATTAGAAAACACAGCTTCGGCCCTCAGCAGATAGACTTTTCAGGCAAAGGTAGATAGACTAGCTTCGGAGCCGGCTTCACGCTGACGACCACATTTGGCGATTCTCATGTGACAATGCATTTTACATTAATATCAGAGTCGTCAATGGTCGAGGTCCTCCTAGTGTCCGCAAATGCCTACATTCCAGTAGCAGTGTGGTAATAAACGATTGAGGTCTGAGCTGGCACCTTGCAGAACATCGCAACTTCTAAAAGTCTGGAAGCAAAAGGAGGCCTTGTTAATGGTTTACAAGATCAGACTGTTCCGTAGAGGAAGTGACTGCAATGCGTTCAAGAAGTGCACCCTTAGTTTGTTTGTAAATCTGCTGTAACCGAATTTTGAAGGACACTGATCGTGCTCTCTATCTTAGGTTTCATCAAGTGCCACGACTTATCTTCCCCCTGAGAGAGAGAAAACTTGCAGTTTCGTGTACATACTGAAAAGAATGTGGTCTCGTTAAGACAGGTATAGTACATAGAAACATGTGGATTCGATTGCCAGAAAGAAATGCTACTGCAAATCACAAGCCATACAGTAGACACTGAATACTGTGGCTTCACGGTAGAACATCGTGCACATATTGAGTTTCATGAAGCTGAACAATGCAGGCCTTCCCTTGTTTAATTTGTGTCTCCCGTCGATGAAAGCCATCTGCTACGTAAACTACAGGGCTCGTCCAAGCGAATACACTTCTGCCAAGGTCCTACAAGGATTGGAATCCTGCTGTGTCCCACGAGTAAAGTCTACCTCGTTACCACCTCGCACGGCGATGATATCGGGCCTTCTTTGCTCACCAACAGGTATCTCGAAAAATTGTTATTCGAGACCGAGATCATGAAGTGCCGTGTCGGGATTACACTTATCCACCGCAGCAGGAGATAACAAACGCGTTCTTTGGTGTACCCTATATGCTTCGCATTAGATTCATGTAGTTCCAGTGGTTATTACACATACTTCGTCTGTGATAGTGAGGCCCAGTTCCGTCCGCCACAAACTACTTGCGGCCGGAAACGCTTCATCATAGATGGTTTCCAATCATCACGAAGCGTCGTTAGCTCATCATGAATCCTTTGGCAATTTCGTTGGCTCGAACAACTTCAATCATGAAGGACTCCACAAGTCATTGCCATGCCATATAATCGGCATGGAAAAGAGAGAAACCAGGAATTGCGGTCTTGTACCGTGTTTCCGGAAAGTTGTACAGTTGTGTTTGATTTTGCACAAGCAAAAGGACCCTTAATTCTCCTTGTAGCCTCTTGTTGTCTTTTCTTGCTCCTTCCGCTTTGCAAGAAGCAAAGTAGTTTATTGCTTTGCCTCAAAGTTCTCCTGCACTAGAGCATTGGCTTTATCCGTATATTGGTTCTGCATAGTCTCCATTTCCTTCTTTGCCTTGGCATACTCTGCCCTTATCGAGTGGGGGTTCTTTTGTAGTCTTTGGACAAGAGAGGTGTAGTTGTTGACATCTAGGTAGGAGTCCTGGTATATTGGCAAAATCTGCTCCAAGATTGGTCCCACCAAATGTATCACAAACTTTGATCCTTTAGGTATTGGGGCTTTGCTCTCTTGGAATTTGAAGAAGTGTACACACTCCATTAGAATTTGAAGAAGGGTACACATTCCATTGCTGGTGCTACCTCCAAGGGCTCTTCTCCTTTGTCTTTGATGTCAATCTTGTCTTTTGTCTAACCTTTGGGTGGCATAGGTTCTTCTTCTTCCACCTACTCCATCTCCCCTAAAGGCCTTCCTTCTTTCTCCTTGATCTCTACTTGTTCTTTCTCCTTGAGCATTTGACCTTTGGCTTTGGGTATTTTTTCTTCCTTGGGCCTTTCTTCATCCTTGCACTTTGTACCCAAAGGTCCTGGTTCTTTGTCATGTGTGCCTTTGGTGTGGATTGCACTTTTGACATGAAGGTTTTCTTCCTGGTTCGGTTGGGGCTATTGAAGCTCTTCTCTACTTGGTTCTCCTTTTGTTGGTGCAGATTGTGCTTCTTTGTGCTACTTACTTCTAAGTTTACCACTATCAAGGTCTCTATTTTATTTAATTTCTAGCATCATCTATAGGTGGCTGAATTCCCAATTCCATAGCAAGAAGCCCAATTCTTACTATGGATTACATTTGCTCTAGAGTGCAATGTTAATCTTTTATTGCAAGTGGTCTAAGAATTACCTCAAGCACTCTCCTATGTTGCCTTGGTGCTCTTCCATGTTACCTACTCTCACCATATTACTCCATGATCTCTTGAATGAAAGCAAATGGAAGTTTCTATCGCAAAGGCTTACAAAAACTCAATACCAAAGGTGGGAAAACTCTTAATTTCTCTAGGCTCGTAACTAGCTTTGATCTACAGAATGTGAAGTATTGCTAATGAGGTCATGATTTTATAGCCTTAGCTTTTCTAGTACCCACTTCAGTGACTAAGTCATGGTTGAACAATCTCAATCCACACATGCAAGTGTTTTGGCAAGTGCCAATGGTTCTTGTTAGTTATTATTTATCTAGGTGGTGGTGGATTCAAATTGTTGTACTTCCTTTGGGGCCAAAGGTCTTCCAAGGTGAAGGTCCTTGGGCCACATTTTGGCGGCAATAAACATCTTTGGGTTGAAGGTTGGCAGTGGTGCAGGTCTTTTTTCTTGTATTGATTTGGGGCAAAACTTCCTCTAACTCAATCTCTTTGGGTTCATGTCTTAAATATGCACTTCCTCCTTCATGCTCATTCTTCTTACTTGTGTGGTTTTCTCAGATGCTCTAGAGTGCTAGTTGTGAGAAGATGGAGACACAAAGCAAGCAAGTACAAGCTCACAAAGAGATGGTTCAAGCTTGTGATGAAGTTATGGCAATGAAGGAACAATTGAAGACTACTAATATATAGAGGATCCATGAGTTAGAAGAAGCACTCGCAACTCAATATAGAGACTGATATCCGCACAAAGAGAATGAAAATAATTTTTTGATGAAAAGGGAAAAAGTGGAAAAAAGACAAGAAGGAATCTTGGGAGAAGTATGACGGTGAGATATGGAGGACAAAAGCTTAAGTCAACATTCCAAAGATAGCAAATGACCAACAGACTTGGGATTCTTGGACCAAGTGAAGAGGCATGAGGAGCAATTAGATGCATGTGATGAAGAACTAGCCATAATCATGGAGGAATTAACCAAGGTATGAATCAAGGTCACAAAGATGGAACTGGTGCATCAGAACTACAAGGAGATGACCAAACTCCACATGGAGAGGCTAATCAAGACAACAAATGAACACAAGGAGTGGGAGTGAATCCATTTTGTACAAGTACAACAAGAGGTAGAGATGAAGATGAACTCCATTTGCAACACCCTGGACAATGAATGAATGAGAAACCTCACAATCATGGAGTATATTTTGCATCAATTGGTAGATCATATGCAAAAGGCAGTCATGGCTCAAGCACATTAGCCAAAGTTGTGGGAAGTAAAGGTGCAGATTTACATCTTGAAATAAAAGGTTTACTTCAATGAAAAGTTCAACAAGTTGGCTACCCAATTGGAGGAGCATACCAAGGCCAAGTTCAACTTAGCCACCATCCTAAAGGACTTGGAAATTATATTAATTATATAAATTATATAAGGATAAATTTGGTAGGCTAATTAGAATATGAAGAGGTGAAGGTTGAAAAACTTATTAAATTTCATTGTATATAAACCTCTATAGGATGAAGGAAACATCTTGAAAGTGGTACACTTTCATATTTGAACATTTTTATAGACCTTTGCCGTGGTAATGTACAATAGGACAATTTTGTAGTGAGAAGTCATCAAGACCATTCTCCCAAACTTGAGATGGAAAAAAATTACAAGCAAAGTGTACAACATGGATGTTGCCATGTAGGCCATACCTTTGCAAATCTTGATAAGATAAGATAAGATAAGATGATTAGATAAGATTAGCATTGATAGGAGTAAAATCAGTTAGGGTTTTAGTAATGCAGAGATGTTGGATTTGCCCCATCATTTTTTAGTAGGAAGTATAAAGGGTTGAGTATCAAAATAATTTTACTTTATAACTCAATATTTTTGTTCAATTTGAGGCTTACTAAGTGGCTAATCTGAGTTAGTTGATAGTTCCCTACTTTATTAGCTTTCTCAAAAGCTTTTCTACACATTTGCAAACCTCAACATAATGTATATTTCCTACTACCTACATCCAAAAGACCTGACTATAGAAAAATATTTCTTGATTTATTTGATTGTCAAAATTATACTTCTTAAATTATTTTGAGCTTCTTGACTTGATTCCCAAAAAAATAGATTATTTTAGTTTCTTTTACAATAAGAGGGAAATGAGTTTAGATAAAACCTTGCTGTTCTAAAATATACTTGATTGGCTTTAACTCTATGTAAGGTGTATATCTTTGATGAAGGACCCATTTTTTTCATATATCAAGATTAGAAACTATATGTCATTCCATACATCCTCATTTTTAGTTGCTTTAAATCCACTTGGACAAATTCCTTTTTTGGACTTTTTCTTGGATGAGTTTTTCTATCATGACTACCATAAGAAGAAGATTTCACATTCTCATATTTGAATTATAGAAAATTTTAATTTTCCTAGTTGGTACTATATACCTAAGCTACAACAACTAAAGATCCTCTTATTCAATATTATCCTCAATTTCCCAACTAGCACGGTATTTTTTGACAAAGATACCTAATATAACTTGGGAAGATGAGAACAACTGCCTTAGGCACTCCGATCTACATTTACCACAAGGTGAAATCTGAGCAAAGTACTCCGTACCAAAATCTACATGTGACTTCAACTTCAACTCTAAGGGATCACTCACCTCTAAATATCTTGAATCACTCTTTGCTTATTTTTCAACTATCATCAGAAGCAAATATTTTTGTATTTCTACTTAATGGATCAATATCTCAAAGATCACAAGACCTGCTTTTAGAAGGTCATTTTTCAACGCTCTTCTCCAATATGGGGTTTTCATTTTTTATTTGCTTGTGACTTGGCCATTCATTTCTCACATCAATTCAAGAATCCTTGGATGTTATAGTACTCAACCTGCCTACATGGCTAAGGAAACAAAAAAAGTGTTGACCCATTGCACTTTGGACCTTATACATGAAGAATATCCCAAAATTTTTTTATCTAAATAATATCCCAAACTTTTTTTTCCAAATTTTGTTGCTATATTTGGAGATTTGTATGGAGTGCTGACACAAGGTAACATAAAAAGTGGTGACCTATTGTACTTTGAACTTATGCATGAAAAAAACTCTAAAGAATATCCCAAACTTATTTTCTCCAAATTGTATTTTGTGGCTATATTGGAGATTTGCAGGGAGTGCTCACAAGAAGTACACCGAGCTATAATAATCTTATAACACAATATGCATATTTATAAATTTTTCTAAATCTACCATAGCCCTTTTGTGAAACTTGGTCCTAACTGTAGACCAACTCAATTAGCCTAAATCTTAATTTCAACTTAAATGAATTGATTGCCAAACTCTCCACATATGAACTAAAAAATATTAGAATCCAAGTTTGGGCTAACTCCTTTAATGTTGAGAAATCCAATCAAACCTTGACATCTTGGATCTCTATCCCACGTTCAACCGAACTAAAGAACTTGACCTAAGTCCTAGCTCAGACTCATGTTTGAGTTTTATCTTACTCTCCACTCAACTTGGAAAATCAAGTTGAGTGGGGAGTCAAGTTGGAAAATCAAGTTGAGTGGGGAGCCAACTTGGAAAATGAAGTTGAGAGTGGGGAGTCAACTTGATTCCCTATCTGATATTCACCTCCAAAAGACTACTCACATACTCATAAATGTATTGCAAATTGCACTCTTTTTAATTTCACATGAAGGCTTATGAAAGAAAAGAACATCATCACAAACATACTCTTCATCTATTTGACATTGCACACTATGCCAATGGATGTTAGTTCAATCTCCATATGATTAATGGTATCTTTACGTCTTTTGGCCAGCTTGTGGTATTCTTAACACAAAGTGCAAATTTTAATATATCGGGATGCTTTTCAATGTTTTCTATGACTTTTCAAGATAAAGGATCATGCATTCCATGTTTTATTATCCAAAAAACCTTCATCAGTTCGTGTCAAAACCTTCCATAGTTATTTCTGTTCTAGAAACTAGCAAGGGACAGATAAACGTACCTTAAAGTGAGATATGTTCTCCTATTGTTTTGTAGCATTTAGCTCTATCTCTCTATAAACACCAAATATTTTTTATATACCCTGTTCACCACGATGAACGGGGTCCCGTTTATCGTGGTGAGCAGGGTATATCATAAATAAATTGTAAAACAAAATGAGATTATCTTGTTATTATGATGAATTCTATATTAAAAAAAAAACGTTTTACATTGTGAACACACCGAAAGAAATTTTGTGTTATAAAGGAATGTCATATAAGATTACCTTGCAAGTCAATGGCCTCTATCCACTATTCCTTATTCTACTACTCATGATACTTATAAGCCTCACAAAGCCAAACAAGTAATTTTTCACATAGAATGATAAAGAAAGTGTGTGCTTTTAAGATGATTTAGCTTTTAAACATTCGAGCACATGGCTTGTGTTGTTTCTGTCCTATTAAGGTGCATGAAAGCACCTGTTGACAAACCTGCAAGACTGCACCTTCTCAAAAACCTACAAGACGGCACGTGTCACACGATTGTGCATTGATACAGCGGGCACCTATTGGAATGTTACAGATCGACACTACGATGAATTTTGCGTTTGAATGTTCTTCTGGAAGATCTTGTCACAGGGTCCTTTTTCTTGGCAAATTCATCTGATAGTTCATGCACCAGATTTCATTCATCACTCTCGAACAAGACAAGACAAACTCTCAAATGTGCATCCTATTTGGTAATATGATTGTCCCTGGAACCACAGAGAAGCCAAAAAACCAGGAGAGAGAAAAAAGTGAGCATTGATTTGAACCACGAGCAGACATCCTCAACCACACAACCAAGCAAAGTATGCTCCAGAGTCTATTTTGCCCGACGCTTGATCTATGAGCATTCCGTGCAGCATAAAGTGCTAAGTTGATCAAAACTTGTACTATCGTAGAAATTGAAGGATAAACCCCACGTTCCCAAGCGTGAGAAGCATGTGTGGCTATTTGGACATTTTTACTCGTTTGTGCCTTTTTGTGTACTATGCTAAGCACTTTTGACCCAATTAAGGAGCTGTCACGACCATCACTTTGAACAGTATAATAATGTGAAATGTGGTATCTCCTAATTCCCCAGCCGCTCAATGCATTGCAGGACGTCTGAGATCCTAGCGCTTATTTGGTGCTGTATTGCACGGAAGGAGAACACAAACGTCATGCTCCTGTGATTTGGAGTCGGGCGAGTCACTCGACACCTAATCAATCACATAACGTAAAGCAGTTGTGTTGCAAAGGAGCGAGTGGCATCGCCAGACGGATGTGCTTTGGAGTCGGACTGGTCACTTGACTTTACACCAATCGCATAAAGTAAATGAGTTGTGATGCAGCCGGAGCGAGCCGTATCGGCAGAGTGGCGCGACGGGGAAAGAGAGAGAGAGAGGGACGCGACACGGATCCTTTAATTTCAAATGATCATCGAGTTATAGGTTACAAGGAAGTAAACAAGAGATTTATTTTTTCTATGGATATTGAAATTGAAGGTTATGTAGAATTTTTGAACTAAGATATAGATATAATTAATAATTTAGTGTAATATATTATTATTTTAATATTATTTTTTGTTTCTAGTCTCTAAACTAGATTCTATCGAATCTAATTTAAAAACCATAAAAATATTATATATAAGTATTTTTATATAGATATAGATAGACAAATAGATAGAAAAGGTATAAATATTTTTCAAGTTTGGAAAGTTAGGAGTGTATTTATGTGAAGGAGTTGTAGTTTTGAAGGTATGGAGAAATATTAAATGGAACATTTTATTAATAATATTATCTTAGTTATAGCTTCACTCTCCACGTAGTATTACCTAGAGCGACACAAGATTCACCAATGTCATATGTGTTATAGACTCTTTATCTCACAAGAGGTAAAGACTCATTTGGAACAGATACACAAAGACTATAATTGGATCACTTAGTATACTCTATGTGAAGTGTGCAATCACATTGACATTCAAGATTATATACAAGATTATATATGACCATCCCTTGGTTGATCATTTTAGGTATATCGATCAAGTCATGTGGGTGATTAGTACCCCAAACGAGTTGTATTTCTAGGAGTTACTTGAGACTAGATTTCCTTATCCTTACTCATTCCATAGATTACTTTATGCTTTAACCCTTATGCTTATGCTTTAATTTACACATAATCCTTTAGATGAGTTTACATGGTTCTTATGGTTATTTCTCTTTCTCTTACAACAGTGTCTCTGTTATACTAGAAGGGTGCATGTGGTGCAAAGAAAATTCATTACTATTATTTAGATTCCGGGTTGAGGATATGTGCTATCTTACTAGAGGAGGTGATTTGCTACCTCGAATGGTTTTATAGAGTTGTTTTAAGTAGCTAGGGTAATAGTGAGGAGAAAATTCTGACATCAATTAAGTAAAGTATTAAGTGCTAGTCTACTTCACCATGACAAAGAAGACACAAGAGTTATTAGACCAATTGCTATAAAGAGTTCTTATGACACCTTGTTAGCCCAACCATTGTATTTCAATGTTATTCTCACTTCTTGCAACACCGTAGTCCACATAAATATAGAGTTATTATGTTGGGAGGCTGTAATACTCCGAGGACAAGAGAAGAGAGAGAAACACAAATTACACACTCAACATTCGGCCCCCCAAAGGAGCACCTACTCTTTATTATATAAACAAAGAGGATCTCCTCCTAGGAAGCTCCACCATAGGATTAGGTACACAGATAGGTGACCTGTCAGCAAGCTCCACCCTTGGATTACTTACTTGGATGGGTGACATGTCGGTCTAGGTCCTATCTGGTTGGTCAAACAAGCTTTGACCAGAGGGAATCTTTTAGGGAATCTTCCTATAGGAGTCTCAGAATCACGTAAGGTACCATTGGAAAGCTCTTGACGAGACAATCTAGGGGGGGGGAGGGAAGGCCAACCCATCGTCCATTTGAGAGGGGGTGGGGGGGTATCTCCATATTTTCAAGGCCTAATTCATCCGTTTAGGCCTCCAAAATTGCCTTCAAATATTTCAGGCATATTTTGGTTCTTACTCTATTAGTAGAAGTCCCCCTTTGGGTGATACCTCTTTCTGATCTGTTTATTCCATCATGTGTAACATCCTTCCAGATGTTACCAAACCAATTCTCACCTTTAAATCATATGTCTAGCTATTGGTTCTAAGGTTCTCAAGTCTATTTCGATTTTTGCTCTATTAGTAGAAGTACTCTTTTGGTGATACTTCTATCTGATCTATTTTGACCATCATGTATAACATCATTCTAGATGTTACCAAACCAAATTTCATATCTAGATCATATGGCTAGTTCTTGGTATTACAGACCTCCCTCCTTTTAAGACGCAACATCCTCGTTGTGCAATTGTTGCTCAAATGCTTGCACCAACACCGGTGCATGTGTCAAATTGGCAGCGGGCTCCTAGGTTGCTTCATAGAGGGGGTAACCTTTCCCCTGTGGATGGCTAGTACCACACATGCATTTTTGGAGAATACGCTCCACTTCATATTCCTTTGTGCCATCAATGAGTGTTGTACAAGGTCAAATGTCTTGGGTGGAATGACCCTGATCTGAGCGGGAAGCATATTTGCATAGTAGGGAAACATGGAACACGGGATGGATCTTCATGTGTGGTGGTCACTCAAGGTGATAGGCCACAACATTGATGCAACAAAGAATTGAGAAAGGCATGATAAAACAAGGTCTGAGCTTACGAGGTCCAACAAATGTGAGGTTGGTTGTTGATAACCACACTTGATCCCCAACATTGAACTCCATGTGCCTACGGTGTGCATCAACATATTGCTTTTGTCAATTTTGTGCAATTTGTAATCTGTGCTTGGCGCTCTCCACACCTTGTTGGATTCTAGAAACAAACGTGTTGACTGCATCGACCTTGGTAGCCATTGGACGGATCTTCATCAAGCTAGAAGGTGTGAAGGGATGCTCACCATACATGAGGAAGAACAGTGTGACTTGGGTGGATGCATTCATTGAATGGTTGTAAGTAAATTCCACCACGAGAGTAGGGTGTCCCACCTCTCTTGCTCTTCTAAGGTGAAGCCGCATAACATGTCTTCAATTGTGCGATTAGCCCACTCTGTTTGGCCATCTGTTTGTTAAGGTGGTAAGCTATGGACATGGCCAACTTGGTTTTGATGAACCCAAAGAGTGTTCACCAAAACAAACTAGTGAATTGAGTGCCTCTATCAGTGATAAGTACTCTAGACAAGCCATGGTGAGAGAAGACTGCATCTAAGTATAATTGAGCTAGTTGTGGAGTGGTCACATCCTTGGTGGTAGGGTATACATGAATCATTTTGCTGAGCCGGTCCACAAAGACCACAATGGAGTCAAACCCTAAGGTGGTCTTGGGTAATTCACAGACGAGATCCATACTCACTTGTTCCCAATGTTGGGTAGGCGTGGGGAAAGGTTGAAGAAGCCCTATAGGAGCTTGATTAAAAGCTTTATTCTGTTGACAAAGTAGGCAGCTGCGCACGTAGTCCATCATGTCATTGGTCATCTTAGGCTAATAGTAATGGCATTGGATTGCATCCAAGGTCTTGTCCACTTTGACATGACCTGCAATGGCTAAATCATGACATTCTGCTAGAACAGTGGTGTGTAATTCTGGGACATTTGGGATCCATAATCTGCCATCACAAAATGTGAGTCCTTGGGTGCTAGTGACACCTTTGGATGATTGCGCTTCTACAATTTGTGGATTAGTTTTTGTAGTAGCCAAAATCTCTGGCCAGAATTCAGGGTTAATCTTAACCTCTACCACCAAGTTGTTTGCCATTGGCATACGGGTGAATGAATTTGCAAGTTGCTTCTTCCCTTCCACGTAGGTGATTGTCATGTTGAAGCATTGTTGCCATTCTGCCTACCAAATCTGGCAATGAGATAGATCATTCTGTATCTCAAGGTAGACTAGAGGTTTGTTGTCTGTCTCTACTACAAATGCCTTCTCACCCAGATAGTGCTTCCAATGTTTGGTTGCCAGAACAATGGCTAGCTCTTCTCATTCTATGGTGTGGTAGTTGCATCCGCCGATAACAACTTTCGAGAGAAATATGCAATTGGATGCCATCCGTCATGCCACTCTTGTTGTAGGACTGCTCCTATTGCTACGCCTGATGCATCTGTAGCCAACTTGATTGGACGTTTTGGGTCATACCACTTCAAGATTGGTGCATGTAGCAAGGCGGATTTCAATTCTTGAAAGGCCAACTCTTGTGCGGTTCCCCATGTCCACTTCTTCTCCTTGCCAAGTAGTGCCATTAAAGGCTGTGCAACCTTGGAGAAGTCCTTGACAAATCTATGATAGAATCCTGTCAACCCCAAGAAGCTCTTGAGTTGAGTCTGATCTTTTGGGGCAATCCATTTTTGAATAACCTCTATTTTATTTGTCAATACTTGAATACCATCTACACTTACTCTATGCCCCAAGTAGTCTACTTCAGACTTGCCAAACTTGCACTTTGAGATTTTGGCGTACAATCAATTCTATCTTAGAATCTGTAGGACCTCTCATAGATGTTGTTTGTGTTCAATCATCATGCTATTGTATACTAAGATATCATCCAAGAAGACGATAATAGACTTATCCAAGTATGGAGGAAATATGTCATTCATTAGACTCATGAAAGTGGCAAGTGCATTGGTGAGGCCAAAAGGCATCACAAGATACTTGAAGTGGCCATACCTGGTTCAAAAGGCAGTTTTGTACACATCCTCCTTTGCAATTTGGATTTGATTGTAACCACTCTGCAAGTCCAATTTGGTGAAGTATCTCGCTCCATGTAGTTGATAAAATAGGTCATCCATGCAAGGTAAGGGATATTTGTTCTTCATTGTTTGCTGATTGAGACCTCGATAGTCAATGCACATGCGCATTGTACCATCCTTCTTCTTCACAAACAAGACATGAGCCCCATATGGTGATATGCTAGGTTGGATGAACCCCTTCTGCAACATCTCCTCAATTTGAGTCTTACACTCCTCCAACTCATGAGGTGATAGGCTATATGGGGTGTTACAAGGAGGTGTCTTCCCCGGGAGTGTCTCAATTTTATGATCTACTCTCCTTTTTGGTGGTAATCCTGAGGGTAGATCATCGGGAAAGATATCTTGAAATTCATCCACTAGCCTTCAATTTCTCTATGAATGACCTCTATTTTATCCATCAATACTTGAATACACTCTGCACTTACTCTATGCCCCAAGTAGTCTACTTCAGACTTGCCAAACTCGCACTTTGAGATTTTGGCGTACAATCAATTCTATCTTAGAATCTGGAGGACCTCTCGTAGATGTTGTTTGTGTTCCATCATCATGCTATTGTATACTAAGATATCATCCAAGAAGATGATAATAGACTTATCTAAGTATGGAGGAAATATGTCATTCATTAGACTCATGAAAGTGGCAAGTGCATTGGTGAGGCCAAAAGGCATCACAAGATACTTGAAGTGGCCATACCGGGTTCAAAAGGCAGTTTTGTACACATCCTCCTTTGCAATTTGGATTTGATTGTAACCACTCTGCAAGTCCAATTTGGTGAAGTATCTCGTTCCATGTAGTTGATAAAATAGGTCGTCCATGCAAGGTAAGGGGTATTTGTTCTTCACTGTTTGCTGATTGAGACCTCGATAGTCAATGCACATGCGCATTGTACCATCCTTCTTCTTCACAAACAAGACATGAGCCCCATATGGTGATATGCTAGGTTGGATGAACCCCTTCTGCAACATCTCCTCAATTTGAGTCTTATACTCCTCCAACTCATGAGGTGATAGGCAATATGGGGCCTTACAAGGAAGTGTCTTCCTCGGGAGTGTCTCAATTTTGTGATCTACTCGCCTTTTTGGTGGTAATCTTGAGGGTAGATCATCGAGAAAGACATCTTGAAACTCATCCACCACATCTTTCAATTTCTCAAGAATTTGTCCATCGAGTTGTGCACTATGGACTTCTCTTATTAGACCCATAAAACATCTATCGGTCTTACAAACAATTTTTGTCCCTATGACATATAGAGGCAGATCTTGCGTGGATGATTTTTCTTTAACCCCAATGATTGACCATTGGTGGGTTCTCACTACTTTCTTCCTCCAATCTACCATAGGGTTGTAATGCTCCATCCATGGCATGCCTAAGATTGCATCATAACGAGCTAATTGTATCACTCACCACTCAATTGCTTCCTTATATTCTCCTATAAAGAGTGTGACCCGTCTAGGTAATGATTCAATCCTCTCTGTTTGCCCCTTAGGCAACTCTACTTCTTCACACTCATCTCTCTCTAGATCCATTCCTAATCTTATTGCAACAAAGCGAGATAAGAAATTATCTGTTGCTCCCAAGTCGATTAATACTCTCACTTGATTGCCTTCTATGACTCCATTCACGACAATCAATTGTGAGGTTGCCTTTTGGGATCTTTGCACACTAGTCTTCTTTCTTCCCTTGCTTCTCTTCTTCCTTATTGAGCCAGTAAGGCCGCAAGGTACATTTACTGGCGATCTTCATTTTTTGAAGTGTTTTCCACCTCCTCCTCTTCAATGTGCCTCTCCATGTTGTTCAAAAATCGCCTCTATGAAGGCCAAGGGCCTCTAGGGAAACGAGTGCAATAGTTGGTAGATATGTGCCCAATATGGCCACAATTGTAACAACGACGTTGTTCTCCTTGAGTTCCATCTCCTCGTGGGACTCCATCTCTTTGTTCTTCTACCCGTCCACGCTCTCCTTGAAGCGGTCGTGCTCCTCGATCTTGAAATCGAAGGTTGCCCAATTCCATTGGTACAAGTCCACCCATGTGTGGCATTTCTGCCCAATAATGTTGAGGTGGAACTACTCCTTCACCTCCACCCAATGCTCTTGCTATTCTCTGTGCACAAGCAATGGCTTCAAATATCTTGCAAGGATTTTGCACCATGACTTCTTGGCAAATTTGCTCCTTTAACCCTTGTTTGAAATTGTCAAGAGCCTTTGTTGGGCTCATGTTGGTTATTGTGACTTGTAGATCCAGAAATGCCTCCATATACTCTTGTACGCTATTCTTTTGTCTCAATCCCCATAGTTGGGTTTGAGCCATCTGTATAGAATCCACTAATTGGAAATTCTTCAACAATCCTTCTTGCATTGATATCCACGTGACCTCCCTTCTCTTTGCCAACATGGATTGTTCCCAAGCATCATACCATGTGAGGGCTTTATTGGTCAAGTACCCACATGCAAACATGCCTGCAACATGCTCCATGATCTCTATTGAGAACAATCGGAAATATCGATTCTCGAGATCCAATTTTCCATTACTCTCATCATACACTGCCCCTTGTAAGGCTCAATGTTGCAGGTCTTCTTCATCCGGAGTTGCAATGTGGCTTCATCATTGATAGGGTTTGTAGGTATAGGTGCCTCTCCAAGTACTTTAGTCCCAGGTACTAGGTTTTGAGATGGTTCTTCTTCTTGCATGGCTTTATTTTTCTTGAGGATCTGCACTTGACTTTGTAATGTCTCCATGGTCATCTTAATCTCTCAAAATTCATTCAACATCCGTTGCATTCCTTGCACCAGCTCTTGCAATTGCAGATCCATGGTTCCTACAACATTCAATTGCTACTGTCTACTTCAAGATAGAGTCAATATGATCACTCTAGAAGGCGCAAAAACTATCGGAACAACCATTGGGACCTCAAAAGCTATCACTCGTTGATAATACTCCTCGCCAAAATTTCTAATCACAAAATCTCTAAACATCACTTTTGGTCTCACTACATAATGGATTTCTACTTGAGTGTTGAAAGGGAGAGAATTTGGGATATTCACATCCATACCATCATAGTAGAATGTAGATTGTCAAATCCCACTCTTTGTCATATATCACCATAGGTAGAATCACTGGGTTTGGTAAATTTATCACTTTGTCCATGAATTTTGCGCCAAAGTGATAAACTAGCAATACCCTCATTTGCTCACACTGGATGTACATAACCTTGATGTGGAATGGATTTGGGAATGGAAAGCTAGGTTTAGGAAATTGTCCTCCCGGTGCATCCATCCCATCCGCTCTCTAAAGTCCCTCCTAAGTCTAGCAACTACTCTATGTTCTCCACCTCAAATTACTCAGTTTCAGTAGTTTGTGCTCTTCCAAGAGGGGTGATCCGCTCTCTTGGACTAAGACACTCGCTCTGATACCATTGTAATACTCCAAGGACAAGAGAAGAGAGAGAAACACAAATTACATTCTCTTTATTATATAGACAAAGAGGATCTCCTCCATGGAAGCTCCACCATAGGATTATGCACACAGATAGGTGACCTATCAGCAAGCTCCACCCTTGGATTACTTACTTGGATGGGTGACATGTCGGTCTAAGTCCTATCTGGTTGGTCAAACAAGCTTTGACCAGAGGGAATCTTTTAGGGAATCTTCTTGTAGGAGTCTCAGAATCACGTAAGGTACCATTGGAAAGCTCTCGACCAGACAAACTAGGGGGGGGGAGGCCAACCTTACCTTTGTTGGGGGGGGGGGGGGAATTTGCATATTTTCAAGGCCTAATCCATCCGTTTAGGCCTCCAAAATTGCCTTCAAAGATTTTAGGCATATTTTGGTTCCTACTCTATTAGTAGAAGTCCCCTTTTGGTGATACCTTTTTCTGATCTGTTTATTCCATCATGTGTAACATCCTTCCAGATGTTACCAAACCAATTCTCACCTTTAAATCATATGTCTAGCTATTGGTTCTAAGGTTCTCAAGTCTATTTCAATTTTTGCTCTATTAGTAGAAGTACTCTTTTGGTGATACTTCTATCTGATCTATTTTGACCATCATGTATAACATCATTCTAGATGTTACCAAACCAAATTTTACATCTAGATCATATGGCTATCTTGGTATTACAAAGGCCATATCTCTTGGCATTAAAGCACTCTTAGATATTCACCCATATTGGATTCTCTTATAGGTGAATGTTGAGAATACTTTAAACAAATATCTTACATGCATCCATCTAGAAAGAAGTAAGAGAAATGGGAGGATCATTGGGAAGTCATATTCTTTTTATATCTCCATTTCTTCTTATTACTTTTGTGTGGTCTTTTTATGGTTCTTCTTTTTACTAGTAATATGGCTCCTCTCAAGGAGTTATTTTTTATTGGTAATCAACTATACATACACAATAAGAAGATCCACTTAAGGAGACATCTACTTGCTATGGTCAATTTTTAGCTATTTTGTCTCATGTTATACATATCATGGATCTTGTAGACCAAATTAGGTAGATCTTTGATCATTTAACCAAACTTCATCTTGTTATCTTGAGAGTCAAGGTATCAAAGTATAAGGAATGATCTCCTTTAAATTTCTCTCCACTTTCAACTTTTGAAAGGTCTATGTCTAAAGGTCTAAGGTCTACATCTACAAAAGGTATACATATTCTTGAATTACTAATAGAGTCCAAGGATTTGGCACTCTTTTTAGTAGCCACTTTTGTAGAAGATCTCTTTTGTATGGATGACCTTCCTCCTTTAGGGAATCCTGAAATAGTTTTTTGTAGATATCCTCTAGTATTGCTTGTTGATTGGCCTACATTCTTTGGATAGTTTCTACTTCCATAACCTTATTATCATGTTTGAATACCTTTAATATTTTTGAATAATGGGATAATGGGAGTCTTTAATGATATCACTAAACCAAGAATGTTTAAGGTATACGATAGAGGACTTGGCATGCAAATAAATATCTCTATAAGTTTTGTATGGAGGGGTAGGTTTATTAAGTATGGATGAGATGACATCTATAGTTTCTCTGTGTTCACCAAGTTTTGCATAGGTCCACTCATCTTCATTACTCATAAGTAAGGTCTTTGAAAGTGTGGAAAATTGCTTTCTATGTTATTTTCTGCACTTTGGTAATTTTTTAAATTTTTTGCTTTAATTTGGAATAATCCACATTTTATGCATTTTATGGGTAGAATACATTATCTTTAGAAAAATTATGGTTTTCACCTCTTTCCTTTAGACACACAATAACATAAATACAACCACATTGCCATTCTACAATTGTTCACTATTCTAGTCATCATCAACACCTTATTGGAAGAAAATACCACCCAGATTCAAATCATCACTCACAAGCTTGCTATTTAAGTGGCAGTCAAAGAATTCTAACCTCAATGTCTTTGACATCACAGATTAGATCTAATGTGGAAAAAGTGTATCAAACTAATTACTAAGGACAAAGCTGCCATAACACACGGACTCATGCACATGAAGTGGCATCTCAAATCTGAGTTCCATGGCTGCATGCTCAAGAATGAAGTGACCTAGTCCAGACTTGAGCATTTTCTCAACAAGAAAAATGAACAAAAATATCAATAACTTTAACTTAGAGCTCATAAGCCATTACATCCAACTCAATGTCCCTATTGAAATCCTAAGGAATGAGATTCAAGGAATTCATGAACAAAAGACAAAGAAGCCATTGAAGTTGATGGCAAAGTCATACAAGTACACCAAGTACATCTACCTTGCTATCAAGGAGCCCATTGTGTCTATCATTGGGACTTACAAGATCAGGATCATCACTGATGAGGTGACTGACTTTCTCAACCAAAAAGTGGTCAACATACTCATTTTCCTTCTCATAGCAGATATGTACTAGAAGCCGCTCCTCTAGTTTGTTACACATCTCAAGGAAAGGGAGAAATGTGATGCAATTAAGATTTTCCAAATTGTGCATGATACAATCCATGACCTCTTCAATGGTCAAGTCAAGGACAAATACTCACAACTTGCATTGCTAGTCTCAAATAGAACACCATACATGGTTGGAGTCAAAAAGGACCTCAAATCAACCTCATTTCCAAGGATGCTTCATATCACATGCCTTGCACATGCAATGCACATAATCTATGGAAACCATGCAAAATGGACTTCCATTACTCAATCAATTTATTGGATCCATGAAAAATATCAACTCCAATTTTCAAAATTGGCTAGAAAAATTCATCAAGATTGTTGGGAGCCCAATTCTTGACCAACCCATCATCACTTGTTAGGAGATATGGATAAAGGCCACAAACTTCTTATCAAAAGATGAACATCAGCAAGTTGGAAGAGTTCATTGCACAACTTGACAACAAGTTGCTTGACATCTCTCATGCCAAGAATGTAATAGTCAATCAATTCTTTACAATAGACTGCCAATCCATTTAGAAGTAAGAGCTAATGACCATGATCATCACCAACTAGAGGCTCAAGGACTAAACAATAAAGGAATAGAACTCCTTGATTGATAAAGGAAAATAGATATTGACCGGTGGTTATCTTGAGTGACTCGAGGCCATTCTCAAGGTGAACTTAGACTTTGGCTGGTTTGTAGTATAGGTAGACCAACTCAACATCTCTTGGATTCATGACCCTCGAGTTTATATGGATATCTCCACATTGGGCGCTCTTTCTCCCACATACACATCCTCATTGTCGACAATACCAACCAACTTTGTCCAAAGACAATCAAATAAGTACATGGTCAATTAAATTGTGATTTTCTCTAATCTCTTTACCGTTTATTCTTCTACATTTAGACTACCCATATTAAAAAATAATAATCAGCTTAAATTCTGCTTTTAACTGAAAAATACTTGGCACTTTTGAAGTCCCTACTCATAAGCTACTTATGTGATTCCAAGGTTCAAAGGAATGTATATAGTTTGACTTACATTGCTAAACATTATAAATGCAAAGATCAATTTCTCATTTGAATGGTATGTATACAGTTTGACTTACATTTGCTAAAAATTCTAAAAACAAAGATAGATTTCTCATTCAAATGGTATGTAAATAGTTTGACTTACATTGCTAAATATTTTAAATACAAAGATAGATTTCTCATTCAAATGGTATGTAAGTAGTTTGACTTATGAGCCGGCCTGTATCTCACTCAAGATGAACCTCTGATTGCTATTACGGTAGCGCACCATGGACTTAGAAAGCAAGGAACCCAAACTCCATCATACTCCTCCAAGGTTAACACTCCAAGACTCAAGACATTGCTCACTAGAGAACTCAAATAAGAGAGATAGTTGCAAATGAAAGGATGATGAGTACCTCCTCAACCCTTGTTTATATACTTGTGAAATAGTTACACACCAAAGTTACTAATTACTGTAGTAACTCAAGTTACTAGACTAAAAGTCAAGTAAAGTCAAAAAGTAGAAAGGAATATCCATTCACATGGGCATATTCCACTAGCATGTGATCTTATCTTGACCCAACCACTAAGTCAAGGATTCCTTCACATGGGCTATCCTTGGCCTATAGAAGAATCCAAAACAAAAAGGCTTGTCGGCCCAAGAT
This sequence comes from Lunularia cruciata, assembly GCA_948567375.1. Lineage (NCBI taxonomy): Eukaryota > Viridiplantae > Streptophyta > Marchantiopsida > Lunulariales > Lunulariaceae > Lunularia > Lunularia cruciata. The sequence continues at coordinate 43,051,060 of OX419762.1, read as the reverse complement.
TTCTCAATTCTTTCCTCAAAGCCAAACACCTAGGAATAATACCAAGTCAACACACTAGAATCCAAAATAGTGGTGCTCATCTTTTCCACTTCCTCTCAAGTAAGGTCCACTCTATCTTAGCTATGACTAACTCTAGCTAATCATGATTAATGTAGAACCATGCTTTATCTCTATATAAATAATATCTCTCAAGTACTTGTAATACCAAGCTAAATATCACAATACCACACACATGCACAAATGGGTGTTACATTTACCCCCGGACTAAGTTTTCACTTTGTCCTCAAAGTGAAGGTCTCTCTACCTTCTATGATACATCTTCAACTTCTCATGGTTAATCCTATCAAAATGTCTTCCTCCCAACTCCTTGAGATCATAGGTGTAATTTCCCCACACCTTATCCACTATGAAAGGTCCAAAGTACCTAGGCAGAAACTTCTTTTGCACTCTCTTGAATCAAATAGAATCAAATAACATTACCCAATCACCTTCTTTGAAAGGCTCCACCTTCTTCTTGCATTGCCTCTTGTCATAGCTCTCCTTTTGTTTCCTTTGGGCTTGCTCCACTTGAACCATAGAAATTGCTCTTGCCTCTTCCAACTCCATGAGTTGTTCCTTCCTTGACTTTTATGCATCACCTCCTTGTGCTTTCTTCAATCTCTTATGAATGCTTTGGAAGGTAGGAAGATCAAAGTGAATAGGTAAGGTAGACTCAATACCATATACCAATTGAAATGGAGAATACCTAGTGGAAGTCTTCATGGTTGTCCTATACTCCCACAAAATTGCATGAATCCTCTTGTCCCAATGATGTTTAGCTCCCTCCATTTTTGCATCTTTGGCCAACATCATGCACAAGGTCTGATTTGTTCTCTCTGCCAAGCCATTGGAATTTGGCTTATAGGATGTAGTTACTCTATGTGTGATAGAGAAATGTCATAGCATGGCTATAGAAATGCTTCTTGTAAACTCTCCTCCTCTATTAGAAACCAACTCCAAAGGGCATCCAAACCTAGTGATAATGCGTTCATAAAGAAATCTACCAACTTCATCTTCATTCTTGTCCCTCAATGGTCTAGCCTCAACCCACTTGGTAAGATAATCAGTAACTACCATAATATACCAATTGTTCCTTGGGGTTCTATTGAGAGGACCTACAAAATCAATTCCCCACTTCTCAAAAGGTCCTAGCAATGGAATTGATATAAATGGTGGAGTGGATGTAGAATTTCTAGCAAAAGCTTGATAAACATGACAAGTTTTGCAATAATCAAAAAAATCCTTGAAAATCCCTCTCCAATGGTAACCTGCATCTAGAATCTTGAAATCAATCACCTTTGCTGCAAAGTGTCCTCCACATACTAAACCTTCATGAAACTCCTTTATGAGTAGGATAGACTCTTCCTTACCCATTGCTCTTCAAAGTAGACAATCTGCTCCTTGGTGAAAAAGGATATCCTCCACCATTGTGTAAGATCTAGATCTTGTTGTAAGGGCCTTCCTCTCCCTAGCATGCATCCCTTCTAGATAGTTACCTCTTGTCACAAAATCCACAATCTCCTTGTACTCCATTGGAACCTCATGAGTGATTGAGATTGTCATGAGCTCCTCATCCGGGAAGGAATCATCCACTAGCTCATCTCCATCATGATCATAGGCTCTAGATAACAAATCAGCATTTGCATGTTTCTTTCTTGGCCTATCCTCAATGGTGTAGTCATACTCAAACAAGAGTATCATCCACCTTGCTAGTCTCCCTTCAACATTAGGCTTGTTGAAGATGTACTTCAAAGCCTTGTGATCTGTGACAATGGTGGCTTTCCTTCCAATCAAGTAGTGTCTAAACTTCTTGAGACCAAAGATCACTGCCAACCCTCCTCTCTCCATGACAGAGTAGTTCTTTTTTGCTAAAACCATTTGTCTACTAGCATAAGCTATTGGATGATCATGCTCATCTTGGTCTAATTGACTACAAGTGCATCCTATAGCTACATTAGAAGCATCAATGTAGAGGATGAAAGGCTTACTCCAATCAAGTTTAGCAAGAATTAGAGCTACAACAACGGATTGCTTGAGCTCCTCAAAAGCTTTGAGAGCCTCCTTGTCCTCCAAAATCACCATGTAATCTATACCCTTCTTCATGTAGATAGTCAATGCATAAGCCTTGTTTGAAAATAAGTAGATGAACCTCCTATAGTATCCAACCATCCCTAAGAATTGGTTTAACTTTGTTAGGCTTGAAGGGAATGGAAGGTTTGAGCTTTTCCTCACCTTCTCAAGATCAACTACTATTCCATCCTTGGAGATGATGTGCCCCAAAAGTAGACCTTCTTCACATCCAAAAATGCACTTCTCTGGGTTGAATGATGCATTTGCCTCATCCAAGCATTGCAAGACCTTGATTAGGTGCTCAAAATGCTCCTCCTTGCTCCCATAGACACAAAAGTCATAAATGAAATCTCTCACAAATTTCCCAATGAAAGGTTCAAATGCCTTGTTCATGAACTGTTGGAATGTGGCTGGAGCATTGCAAGGCCCAAAAGGCATGACCTTGAAAGCATAAGTTCCCCAAGGTGTGGTAAATGTGGCAAGTTGTTGATGCTCTGGTGCAATCTTGATTTGGTTATATCCACTATAACCATCTCCAAAACTGTACCTCTCATGACCTACAACCTCCTCCAAGATCTCATCAATGAATGGCAATGGGTAGTAGTCCTTCTTGGTAATAGCATTGAGCTTGTTGTAATCCATACATACCTCAAGCTTGTCATTCTTTTTCTTCACAATCATAATTAGATACACCCATTCTGAATTCTTCACCTCAAATGTAACAATATAGAGTTTAGCGACAAAGTTTGTTGGGCTTACGAAGTAGCACATAAGACAAATTAGCCTAGAATATTTTGAAAGTATCTAGGAAGCTTCTTGGGAAGCTTCCCGTTTAGCTTAGCTTGCACCTCAAGTAAGTAGCTTCTAGAAGGAAGCTTCTAGAAGCTTCCAACTAGTTTAGCTTGCATGCCAAGTAGGCAGCTTCTAGAAGGAAGCTTATTGAGAAGCTTCCTAGTCAACTTGGCTTGCACTCTAAGAAAGCGGCTTGAGGAAGCTTCTTGAGAAGCTTCTCAAAGGCCTTGTATGCTACTTATAAATACCAAAGCCAAAGCTCATGCTAGGCATTCGGAGTTTTCTCTCATTCAAGTGTCCCAATGTGAGTTTCTATTCTCCTATTTCTCCTCTCAGATTTGGTCTTTTACATTGGTATCAGAGCAGGAATGGGATGGATGGAATTTATGGACCACCAAATCCACTTCTACCAAACCATTGAGATTTTTGCAACCAAATACTACCCAAGCATCGTTTCACACAATTCATCACCTTGCACTTTGGACAAGATTTTTTGCATATGATCACCATATTTGAGGAACCCTTGGTGCTTCTAGTTATAACTTATGGAGAACGGTGGACATGTTTTTTCTATGTGTTAGTAAATTAGATAGATTGGGAGTGGTGTGATAGAGTAGCAACCATGGTGGCAATACCCAATGTTATCCTTGCTATGCAACAACAAATCGAGCACCTTACTCAATTGTTGGATGAAGGTGATCTTTGGCAACAAGAGCAAGTGGAGAGAGTACCAATTCAAGAAGGAGAAGATTGGATCAAATTCCCTAAACCCAAGATATTTGAAGGTAAGAATCTTTTGGGTGCAATGGAGAATTTTTTGTTTGATTGTGAATGTTATTTTGAAGCTACCAATCTACAAGACAAGCAAAACCTGATTCTCTTGGCTTCTAGCCAATTGGATGGAGTAGCAAAGCTATGGTGGAGATTTTGAGTGGAGCGAGCTGAACAAAAAATTTTGCACCAATCTTGACATGGGCAGAATTCAAGAGCGCAATAATTAGTTGGTTCCAAGCTATAAATGCCACACGAGCTGCACGAGATAAGTTTGCAGAGTTGAAACAGATTGGCTCTGTAACTTACATCACGCAATTCCAAAACACCATCATGCAAATTCTAGATATATTGGAAGGTGAAGCTCTAGATCGATTTGTGAGGGGCTTGAAGGCAAGAACCAAATTAGAGGTAACCATGCGAGAGCCACAACACTTGGAGGAAGCCATGCGGTTGGCCGACATTTTGATTCCTTGGTGGCAACAACTTGGTCTCGACCTCGACCTCCATAGAGCCTACCAATACACTATACACAAGTCAAGGAGCCAGCACCAATGGAGATTGATGCCATTCAACAAAGACCACTTGGCATGGCAGATAGAGAGAAACTACGACAAAATGGTGGTTGTTTTTATTGTCGCCAATTGGAGCATCGCATTACTGAATGTCTACTCAAGAATGGACAACCTCGACAAGTTGCCCAGGTGGAGGTTGTGGAGCAGAATGATCAGAGAAACAAAGAATCCTAGTAGGAGATTTTGAGCCGCCTACTAGAAGCTTGATTAGTTCCAATGGGATTGAAGGCTCGACCTATGCAAGTTTGCTTCACTTGCAAGGTACGATATCTAATCGAGATTGTAGGATTTTGGTTGAATGAATTTTGGTTGAACATTGATGGTACTATGGACTCAAGCTTGGCACTTGTACATGCAAGTTTGTGGTATATGTTATGCGGCTCTTCTGGTGGACCTGCTACTATGTTAGTGTGTGATAGTTGTTTGAGAGGATGGCATATAGCATGCTTGACTCCTTCTCTCACAATGGTTCCTTATAGACAATGGTTATGTCCTAGATGTACTTGACTTATAGCTAGTTCATCCTTTATATGGTATAGATTGCAGACATGCAATTGACAATGGGGCTCGATAGCACTAGGCCTCCTAATCTTCTGCCCAACATAAGGTATACCATATACTTGGAGTAGATGGCTATCTGGAGTTAAAAGGACCTAACCGCCAGTTAGGAGGGCCACAATCTGATTGAGTGTGATTGTATAGATTTGATTGAGTGTGATTTGAGTTGTGAACAAACTGATTATTGTGGCACTTTAGAGTCCATGTATGACTTATGCGTGAGTTTTTCTACTATAGTCTATGATGTTGACAGCAATGTATGTTGTGTAATGATGTATATATGCACAACAAGGATCCCATTGAACTGAACCATCACTTTCTTGGTGTTCCTTGGATCTAGATTACTTAGAGTGAGTAATTTTCATTTGTTATTTTCCACAATGCACCTTCTTGGTGTCCTTGTCCTTGTTTGGGAGTTGTCTTTGCCCAAAATGTTAAATAATAAACAATAAATTACTCAAATGTGACATGTTCCTTTGTATTTGATCACTCATGATTCATATCATTGGAACAAACTATTACTTATTAAAATGCTTCAATTGGGTTGTTATAAGTGGTAGTTTTGGGATGAAATTACCTTTGGTGCAAAGTGAGCCATCACCTTTAGGAATAATTTGGAATAGATTTGCAGTGAAAGTGATTTTTGTTTTCCCTCTTTTGTAGTGCACCATATGGATGATACTACTCTTTCTTGGGAGTAGTTTTGCACAAGAAGTTGAATAGGAAATAAAGAACTACCAAATATGACATTTATCTTCTTCTAGTCATTTCTAACCCATATCCTTGAGTGTACTTATCATTTTACTATTAGTAAGTAAACATTGGGTTGCCATAATAATTATCTTGATATATAATTTCATAACATTATTGTATAATATAGCTATTAAACAACAAACCCATTTAATATATAGTGTATACTTGTTATGTGATATAAGGATGGTAGATCATATGGTAGATACAACATATTCTAGGTAAGATAGAAAATGTTTTCCTCAAAACGTTCTACAAGTATGATCAATAGTATAGTTAAGATAACAAACTACCTCCAAATCTTCTACAAGCTTAGATCTTGATACATCAAATTATTAGTCACCAATCATTATGTAGTATAGCATTCAAGTAATTTTTTTAAACAAACTATGGCATCTATTACACTCAAAAAAAATACAATGAACTTGAAGTTGTGAACTTGATCAACTTCAAATAATTTATATCTAGAAATTTTTTAGACTACAAAAATAGAAAATATTATGAAATTAATAAATCAATGGAGTGATTTCTATTCTAACAGAATATGTAGAACCTATCAAATACATAAGTGATGAAATACAAGAAGAGAAATTATTAAAGAAAGTGCAACACATTACACAAAAATTTATTGAATCATCAATGTAAAAAGATGGGCGTACTCATTAGCTAGAAAGTATAGTGCACTTAGAGTGAATGCACTATCAAATTATATTGTTATCTTCTTAAGGGGAAACCATTACAAAAATTACATTGAAAGCAATCTTTTCGTTTACGCTACTATTATCAGCATTCATCTCGACTGCAATTATTTAATCTTGATCTTATCTTGTAACATAATGAACATAATCTTAATCTCCTCTTAATCCTACTGCATCCATCTGAAGAACAACTGCTCAACCCCTTGTTCATGTTAACAAATAAAGAAGTCATCTCGTAAGTAAAATCTTCTAGATAATTTTTGAAAACTGTAATAAGTACATCTTGAGTGTATGGATCCTTGAATAATGAACATGTGACATGAAACAATCGTGGACTATGGGATATGGAGAGTCAAAGGGACAAAGTACCTCCTTCCTTCTGGAAGTAAGGTGGATGAGGGGAGAGAAATGAGCATATATACCTAGGACCTCTGCCCACTTATGCCTCACTTCCATTATCTGACGATGCCAACTAGGATAGCTAACAAGAGCGTATTACTCTACTGTATTTGTGAAAAACAGTTTAGATCGGCCCTCTTTCTCCTAAAACTATTTTAAAATCACTGGTTATCCTTCACCGTGCCCTCCATGTTGTTTGAATAAGTAAAACATGTTTAAGAAAGTTGATGATGGAAAGAGAATCCTCATTAAGAACAAGTAAATTACGGAGATGATCGTATACCAAAATTTTATGATAATTAAAGTTAGAACAGTAGATTCAAAAAGATAAAGCACTCCATCCAAAATATACACCATATTCAGCAAGAAATATTTTTAATGCGAGGTGTGCCCACTAAGAATATGTTTTAAACACCCACTCTATTTCAATTTTATTCAGGAAAAATTTCTTGTTTAATGGAACGTACTATCATCGTGAATGATAGATAAGGAATAGGCGGCTACATACGTTTGATCTGCTGAGATAGGGGATAAACCGTTTTGATCAGCTTGTAAATTATCCAAAGGAAAGTATTCTTTTCACTTTATTTGCCAACAACCGACATATCTTCACCCCCTCTATGGAATCTAGCTTATTCTCTGCTTGATGATAAATTGGCCATCTACCCACGAGAATTGATAGCTTTTCTCAACACACCAAGTTATACGTACTTTCAAGAAGGGTCGAGTACAGCTTTTCTGAACAGACTTATTAGTCACAATGGTAACAAGTCTATTAACTCTTAAGGGGTATGAATGCATCTCATTTAGAAGCCCCATTCTATCTCTCTTGTCTCTCCATTGTTCGGCTTGATGGGTCTTCCCATCATTCTTGTGTTCTATGAGGTCTACTTTATTCGATTTAGAAGTGGGTATTGAACCCGAATCTCCTAACAAGACCATCGATCATGGCTTAAGTGAAGGAAGGTCCCTCCACTTTACAATGCGACAAAGGAAGTGAAGAAAGGGCTCCTCTTTGATAACAATGCGACGGAGTTCGCAGGACCTATTCTCTTTGTTATCCTATGTACGTCGTTTGCGTCGTTTTCTCCCTTGTATGCAGGAGTGTAAATAGTCTTAGTCTAGTTTGTTGGAGCTTAGCCTCATTTTACACTCTATGTCTTCGCCTGGTACGGTTTGATGGGTCTTCCCATCTTTCTAGTTATCACACGCGGTCGCCTTCTGTTCTTACCTAAAAAATTCTTAGTTAGGTTGAGGCACCGGCTCTCTTGGAACTCCCCATTCTCTTGTCATCTTTTGTAACATCCTGAACTCGATCCCATCCAGAAACAAAGGAGTGCAAGAGCACTACAAATGGCATTGTAAAGCACACGTCCTTGAGTCTCAACTAATATCCTGAGGCTTCTTTTTATCGGGATCAACACCGTGATCCTCATGGACGAATCAGTGTATGGATGTTGGAACTGTGGCACGTAACCTTTTGTTTTATTCTGGACAGGCAGTGTCGCTGGTCGTAGCAAAGCGTGATGGACATCATGCTGCGTGGCAAATATTTGCATTGTCTTCCTCTTCCCGTATTCTTTCCTTGGGAATATACAAGAAGCCAAATATTTACTGTACTATGGGGATCGAGACATAATGCCACCCTAAAGTCTTATGATTCAGTTGGTTTATTGATATATTGTAACTTATTCTTATATTCGCTCATACCTATGTTTAGATCTTATAGTTACTTCTGATTGGAAAAGGAGACCTCGTAGGATAACAAGAAAGATGGGAAGACCCATCAAGCCTTACAACGATACGACATAAGTGCTAAAATGGGGCTAAGCCTCAATAGTAACAGTACTATAATTTGCTTATGGATAATCCTTGTTGTTCATGATGCTCAAACCACCGCATCAACTGTGTTAAATCTCAGCCTTAATGCCCAAGAAGAGATATGATATACATTGTATGAAAAGATAAAAGTATGTATATGGGAATTGGTAAACCTATCTCACCTTTTCGGCAACTCCACTTCACTGTATAATACCAACCAATCTGATGGTTCGATTTTACAATACTAGATCTAACGAGTAAGGAATAATAGCAAGTAATGGCGGGGTCTGGGGAGCCTTACTTCTGAAGAAGAATTCACAAGAGTTGGAGTTGGATTGCTTGCCTTCTTGCTTGTAATCTGCATGCATCTGCTACTACTTTTTGCTTGTAATCTGCTTGCATTTGTTACCACTGTTTGCTCATAATCTGCTTGTGTTTGTTACTACTGGTTGTGCATAATCTGATTACTTATTGTCATGCCTCTGAACATCTCTCCTATGTGTTCTTATACCACTCTTGATGAAGCCACTACAGCTTTACTATGTCCTTTCCAAGTGGTCATTCGCAAGGAAGAAAATGGAACTTGGATGAGGGGGGTCATCAACTTGAATCATAATCACAATGACATTGCATTATATCCAAGTGCAAGAGTCCTCTCTGCAGTTTCAAATTTTACATCAATTGTGCAGAGTTGACATTGCACCGTGTCTAGTTCTTAGTACTCTCCGAGAAATCAACACAAGTTGTCGGGCAATAAAGCAAGATAACTTAACAATATGAAATGTGCTCAAAAAAGGAAAGCACTTGATGGAAGATCTGCTACACAGGCCTTGTTGTATATGCTCATTGAGCACAGTGCTAACCACAAGCTTCAATGCAATGCTGGTGGAAATTTGACCCACCTTCTCATTGTCCCAAAAAATGTCGAGGCAGTCACACAAATGTTCTTTGCAAACAAGATTTGGCCGTTGGATTCCAAAGATAAAAGAAAAGAAAAGTAATATAGAATGCCCTTGTTGCATGGAATTGGGGTTCAACAACCAATCAAATGTTCACCTTGTTCTTTTTTTTATGCGACATGAATCTTTTGAGGATTATAGTGGGAAATGAGAAAGCTACAGAAGACCTTCAGCCAAAAGCTTGGAATTGATGTAATTTGTCAATCTGCCTTTGTGATTGACCATGAACTTGCACTAATGAATGCAATATCAATGGTTTTCCTAGGTTCAATCAATGTGCTTTGTGTGTGGCACATTAATAAGAACATACTTGCCAATTAGGGTGCAACATTTGACTCTAAAGATTCTTGGATTAACTTCATGCTGTTATGGAAAGGCGTTATCTCTTCTTTAAGTGAGGAAGAGTATCACAAAAATATCCATCAACTTACCAAAAATACTCTCAATGCAGTTTTCCATTATCTTGCAACAATATGGTTGTGCCACAAGGAGAAATTTGTTGTCACATGACTTTGACATGTTTTGCACTTCGGGCATACATCAACTTCTTGAGTGGGAGTTGCACCTGCCACGTTGAAGTGTTGGATCCAGAGGTCAACTGGAGATTAACTTGGTGTTTATACGTTGCTTGAAGTTTCTTGCAACCAATAGCTCTCCAACATCAACCATGCCAACAATTACCAACAAACTTGATCTCTTCTATCCCATGGAGAAGAACCTTTGTGGAAAGACGTGATGAAGAAGATCTCAATCTTTGCAATGAAGGAAGTTCTCAAACAGTACCAAAAGTCACTTTCTCTATCACATGATGATCAATGCAACAATGTGTTCTTGTCAACCATAGGCATTCCTTGTTCATATCAGATCAGGCAAATGAAGGAGAGGCATGCTAATGTGTCTATGTTGATTTTTCATTTTGACAAGCGATGGTGGCTCCAACAACTATTCACCAAGCAACCGGTGCAAAAATTACAAACATTTTCGGAGATCACAGAGTGTATTCAATGAAAGCACAAAATGTTGCTCCCCCATCAAAAACACCTGATGAAACATGCTCTTGTTGAGATTGTTATGCAAGATTTTGTAGTGCATAATCCCTTAACAATGCAACCAAGAGGTCTACCTTCTAGAACACATTGTGCAACACAAACATGGCAGAATTCCATGAGCCATGACCTTTGAGAAAAACCCGTAAGGGAATGCCTCCCCTTGACCCCACTCAATGGGGCACACACCAGGCGATTCATTATTGTTCCTTACTTGTTAGATCTTGTCAAACCAAACCGTAAGATTGGTTAGTATTGTAGTGGAGGTAGATTTGCTAAAAAGATGAGATGGGTTTACGAATCCCCTATGTATATATGTATGCAGTGGATATATGACAACTCTTCATGAGAAGAAAAGCTGTGACGGGCACGAGGTACCACATGTGTGAAGGGTGCCTTGTGGTTCTTCAGAGTGATAATAATAAAATATTAATAATATACTGGTTTACAACTAGTAGTTTTTAGAGTGTAAGGCTACATGCTTGCACAACAGACGGGTTTCAATTTTTCAGCTTTATCATAATGCTATGGGAGTAACATCATGGTTGTATTATTTTACAGTAAAGATCACAGAGATCATATGCCTCGGAAGTGAGCATGTTCATAAAACAGGTCGCAGAAATTTCCGGAAAATCAAGAGAGAACTGATCTAGAAGCGCCACGATTTTACGAAAACAAACTTCAAACCATGAAATATCATCCAACACTTGGTATATATACCTCATTAAATTATACAAGAGCACCCATGGAATGATTTAAGGTATTGCTACAAAATCCGTAAATACGCGTTGAAACCCCTAAATGTAATCAACGCATATTTAAGAGAATGAAAAGTAACTTATAACTAAAGAGATATCAGACGGTTTGCATATCTGTCCACTTTCAATGCGCTTAAGCGCAGAATGTAGCATTTGCTCGTTTTCTTTTGAAAACATCCTATTGTCGACAAATGCAATAAGGGTTTCCAGGTGCAGTCATTTCGACTAAGCCATGAGAATGAAGTCATTAACGTAAATTTTTACAGCATATCAAGAGCAACAGGGTTGTCCGTTGCAGATTTACGGTTATATGGTATACGGAGTGAATTTATGGAATATCACTAAAGTGGAATTGAATAAGATAATAAAATAGATTCTTTATTTTTCTGAGATATAAAAAAGAGTAATTAACAGGAGAACAAGAAAAAAATTAAGAAGTGGTTTAAATATCGCAAAATTTCACCAGTAATTTTGCTATATATTCGATAATATTTTACAATCCCGTCCATAGAATCGTCATGAGATTCCAATCCGTGCCCAATTGAAAACCCTGATGTTGGGTTCCGCCCTGAAGAGTGCACTTATAGAGGACTTGTAGTTATTATTTAACAGTGTTACAAGACCGTCATCCAAATAGTTGCACTTATCAAGAGTCACGCTACGAATAAACTTGCACTCATACCGTAATTCTCGATAAGTGCAAATTTAGGAAGAATTGTAGTTGTCAAGAGTTATAAGATTTCATGTATGTTCTCTCATCTGTCAACTGATTACCTGCTTGGATTTCCCCTATTTTAAAGGGAAATTTTTAAATATTGCGTTTACGAAGCACTTGCAGTAACAAAATTGTCAACAGGGGAAATAATTTTCTTCGAGGATGAAATGCTTCCATAATATAAGAACCTATACGTGCTCGTGTAATATTTATCCTCTCTCCCATCCAGTGCACTTAACTTCCCGTTATCGAGAGTCGACTATAGTTTATATTTCAAGTTAGGTTCTCTTCTACCCACTCTTGGAAATAAGTATATCGATTAATATGAACGCAAACCTCGAAAGACAAAATCATGGTCCCACCGAAATGCAGTCGTAGGATTGAGAAAAACAGTTATAGACTCACATGGACGACCATGTGGGGAGGAGGGACAAGACATACAGCACATTGGTGATAAGAAGACTGCAGAGAGCATATAAGATATACTAATATAATCATAGTGCGGTGCAGACTATGAGTATGTTACGTGCTTAGCTTATCATAAACTGAAGACCATAATTTCAAGACGTGTACGCCACGAGAGAAAAGACCTTTCTTAGATTTCGTTAGCACCATCCATACTGTGCTACGGTTCTCGCACTATCATGCACATCATCGCACATGCTCTCATCCATACTGTATTACGTCTTGCACTCCGTACTCTGATCTCTGTGGCACGCCCCACTGATCAGCACACATGCCATTGAACGGTGATTAGGTTACGTTAGGGCGAATACATGATCGGAGGAACATCATGTTGCCTCCGACTGAGAGAAAGAGGCGACCGCGTAGGATATGACTCCGCCTCCCTTCTTCCAATGAGGAGGCGATAGACACGTATGGTCTGCGTGTTAATCCTCTTATCAAGGCGTGCTGTTGTATTATAAGACAACTTTGAGGTTGAGTCTTCGTACGGTATAATTTCGCGTCATTGACTCCACAGGAAGACCACGTCAACAAAATCGAGGTTTCGACGGCGTATATTGGAAGATGCATGATGGGAAACTTGTATGTGTATTTTGGAAACAATTATACAACATACGTAAATCATTTAATTTAATTTTACAATTTTTTTTAATTTAAATGGAAATTTGGTTTAATTTATTCCATATTTGAACTCATAGAAAGAACATGGATCATTATCTAAAGAAGAAGGGAAAGGATGACACATATCTGTATATATCATAAAGATAAACTTAATTTCACATTCAAATCTTCAATTTGATGTTATATAGCGGCTCAAAGTTATTTGGTATTTGCAGTGAAATTCATGTACCTCTCTAGTTACTGGTTATTTTCCTGGCTGGGATAAAATATTATTATTAAGATGTTGATATTCGACTTTGGATATGAATAACATTGAACGGGGAAGTTAATTATTTAAAATTCTTCAATTTAAAGTCTAGAGGTAGTTATAAATTATCTTTACAACCTCTCGACCTTCATACTCTATTATCAAGTAATCGTCTAAGATATTCAAGAAGTGGATTCATAGAACTCTTGAACGTTGTGTGGACAACACTCCTTATTACTAATATTCTTAAGATGGCTCATAAACAAAAAGAATCAAGGGAGACAGATATGTATGGTTTCACATCATTATGCTCACATGTAAGAAAAGTCGGAGATAGATCTATAAGCTTCCATATCATTATGCTCACATCTTGTATAATCAGGATGAACCTTAGAATTTCAATCCATGTCATGGTTAAACTTGCAAAGAGCTTGTGCAAAAGTGCACTCTAATCAATTCAAGTATATTGCACTTGTATGGTGAAAATTGAACGTGGATATGTGCGATAATAAATAAATAAAAATCTATGAAAAATAGACTAGATATATGAGATTCATAAATCAGCACGGCATATCAGTGGAAGGATATATACAAGGTGGAGTCTGGTATGGATCATAAGCAAATGTCCTCAAAACCTCAAAAAGCAATTTATTCACAAGCTTCCGTAATAAAGGAGTGAAATTTAGTTTGTACTATAATAGAGCAAGTCTCATGAGTTTTCAATGTTAAAAAGAATCTGAAACTCGAGTATTTGTCTCAAGAGAACTTAAAAGATAACCATTGAAAGAAGCTTATAAAACAGCTAAATGGATTTAGTGGAAGTGAAAGAATAATAAGTGAAATCAAAATGAGGTCATTTTCAAAGGACGTTCAAGATCTAAGTCCATAAAGGTCACAAGCAACATATAAGACTTAATACATTATTTAAAGAAAAAAAGGCACTCTTTAATAAATATACCATATAAACTTTGATTTGGTACACCTCCAAGACTCAATAAATAAAATTTTGGTATATATGGTTTATTGCTATTATTACATTTCATTTTACAAGTGAAGATCTCAATAATACCCGACCTTAGATTTATACTTTATTAATTTATGATTCTAAATCTGATAGCTTCTTTTTAGTGTGACATAGTCTTTTAACCAACATTCAGTAGCATTTCTCAAGTCACTTGGTTTGAAGAGTAAGTTACTTCTATAGGCACAAGGATGGATTATTCAAGGGAAAAAAAGTATCAAAATGTAGCTTGAGAAGGTGCGACATGGCAAGCAATTTGACTGAATTAGGATCTCCAAACATTAAGATGACATAAATAACAAGATACTTTAGGTGGATTTTATCAAAGAAAAGTGTAAACTACTGAATAGAAGATAGAAGGATATTGCTCTTATAATATTGATCTAAAATCAAATGATGAAAACTATCAAGTAATATATAAGATTCAATTCTAACATAGAAGACAATAGTAATATAATTTACTTTGATTATAGAAGACTTCCTCTACAAATCCTTGAAATAAGTATTTTATGATCTCTTTCCTGTTCCATTTCTTGATGGAAATTGATACTTCAATATACATTAAATGTTCTCCTTTGCAAGAAAAGGATTGTAATTTCATTTGCTACGCACTTTGTCTTATTAAAAATAGGATTGCCACTTATATATATAGCCCGGGACTAAATATCATACAAATTGTTGTTTGCTTGATTTCACACTTATTCTTGAATCATGAATAGTCCATCTTCTTTTCAAAAGGCTAAATTGTATGTTACCTCCTACCTCTTGAATACCTCATAGCTTGATCATACTTATTCTATCCATGGCTTCCAAATTGTTTGCCACCAAATGCTTTTGTTGAAAAGCTATTAAGTGGGTATGCAATAACTAGAAATAATCTAACAGCTACTTTGGTCCAAGTAGACCTTCAACGTCCATAGTTTCTTCTTATAATATAAACTTACTTATCTACCTACTCCATTATACTCTATACAGGATATACGGAATATGTTACATTATTATGTAGTGAACCAAGGAACACATGTACTACATTCAAAATTTTATAATCCTCGTCACACAACCCTTGTAACAAAATCTAGTGACGATGGTGAGGATTCATCGTTCTCTTGTACAAGAGAACGATGTTATTAAATTTTCTTTTTCTACGGAATATGACTCTTATATTTGAAAGGAATCATTAAATATTTTGAAAGGTTTATTAATTTCAGTCAATCAATTACTTGTTCGTACGCTAAAATATATCTTAGATACCTTGCTAGCTATTATTACGGAATCCAAAAACACCATGCAAAATATTATTTTCCATTCGAGAGTGACATCACAGTGGAGAAAAGAAAATCTATGATGATGCAAACCTAAAGGTTCATAAACGTTAATTCAGTTACTCGATGAGCTGTGGAAAATTTTGATGCAATATCGAATGTCTCTGATCTCACCTCCCAAGTTTAAATCCAATCCCCAAGCTGAAGATACTTGGGAAGTACTTTCAAGGTTCTGGAAAGTTGAAATCAGAATATATGGTTGATTTAATCTTTTGTAACTCTCTCTATTCATTTTTCTAGATTATGACCGTCACTCACAACAGCTGAAAAGCAGTTTTGTGTGACGTCACAAATTGAATGTCACAAATTGGATTCCATAGTTACTTTGTCTTCAAGATTATTCTTAATTTATTGTCACATCACTTTTTCAAATTCACCGTTCTACTGTACTGAACAAAGCTACAAGACATTTCTTTAGATACAGGATGTAAATGAGACTTGAATGGCAAAGACAACTCAAAGACCGCGAGTATCTTCGTGGTAATAATCCTTTGAGGACGATGGGATGATAAAGAGTGCTGTCCACTACATGGCAAAATTCCTGCATTAATGGTAGAAAGATGAGAATGAACTAGCTTGCAATTATTCCCTCCTCAAATGCAACAGCATCTCGTAAAGTCTGTAGGATATACACCATCACAAGGTTTGTAGTGCCATCTGGATTGAGCTAGGATTCTTTATAGTCAAGTCAAGGAAGAACACCTCGAGATTTGGGTTCATTGACGCGCTGATCGAGACTGTGCAAGTCAAAGCGACTACAATAGTTTAGATTTCGCGTACATGGAGCAGTTCGAGGCTCTCAGGTTTCATAGTTCTTTAAACTCGATACCCAGGAAGTTCAATGATGGAAAACTTGTAGATATGATGTTGCTTGTCACAGGCCTTCATGTCACCGCTGAGATATTCTAATATTCACTGCACCAAATTAATTTACCGTGGAGTTTTAACATGGATACCTTTGTTACCTCATTGATTCTTGAGTCGGAGTTTGAAATTTCTTGTGGAACTCATTTCACTGAATCAGTTTTTGATGTGACATCTCTCGTCGAACATGATGCTTCCATGTTATATTTAGCGTTCTCCAGCATATGTGTCAAGTATTTGGAAGAGAAAAGAAACAAATGCAAACATTAGAAAGTAGAAATGAGTAGAGTGCCCCTTTGAGTCCCTCAGTCGGCGTCTCAGGGAGAGAACAGTTCTTATAACTGAAACCTGATTCTGTAGAAATTCTTCTTACCAAGCGATAATGAAAAGATCATGGTACGGTACCTTGGGTGGGTTGTGTTGTATCGAGTCGCCTTTTCACTGTCTAAAAAGCTACTTGCTATTATCTCACCCGTACATATGGCATTTTGTTTTGTCTCATCATCCCATGTCCCAAAAATAGATCATTTTGTTATGTATGGACATAACAAAATGATCTATTCTTGTTTACAAAGGCCACGTCCACTCGTATGGCCAGAATGATACGTTCTAGAGTTACTAATCCACTCGTACAGACGGAATGAATACATTCTGGAGTTACTAGCTCTGTATGGATGGGCGAGATAGTAACAAAAGATCTATAGGTATATGTACGAGTGAGCCAAATATCAAAAGCTGGGTAAAACAATAACAAGAGTCTTTTTAAAAAGTACAAGAACATATGAATTTTTTTTTAAGAGATACAGTACTACAACAGTGTCATGTCATTAATAGATTAGGATCTACTTTCAAACACAGTACATCTTCAGATATTTTCACGTTGAGTGTAAGCTGCCTAATGGAAGTAGAGATGAGCAACTAAAATCTAGTACCAGGATGACATTGGAGTGAGAGATCAATGACCAGAATTCAAATGCAAACACCGACAACGCTGAACTACAGTCGCACATGGATAACTTCAACTTACAGAGATGTAAACTATCAGATTTGTAAGGTTCCAGATAAAACAAATTGAAGTAGACAAAACACTTGGCCGCGAAACCGTGCACAGAAACTTAAAATGTGTTATGTTTCTATTTTCCCTCACTAACGACACATGTATGACTATAAACTCCTTCTAACTTCAAGTTTTGCACATGCACATTATTAGCTGAACTTTCAATGGATAGCTCTTAACCATATTCTGTAATGAACATTGTCAGAGTCAGGGATTTTGCACTGTTAAGTTAGAGATGACATTTGGAGAGTGCAACACTATCATAAAGACACCCGCGGGATTTGTAACTTGCATTTAGAATGAGATTCTGAGTTTTCTACTTGAATCCGGCTTATGAAATATAGTTTGACTTTGTTTACATTGATTGATTATTGAAAGTTGGATGTTTCAACCCTAAATGTTTTACGGAATTTCGGTAGTGAGACTGTTATCATAAAAATCATGAAATATCAATGGAGATATAAATTGTGGAATTGAGAAAGGTCTTGAAGTTGATACAAATTAGGAGAATAAGCATTATAAAAGATTTTGGAAATGAATTAAAACACGTAATAATTTCTTGAGATGGTTTGATTATTATAAAATCTAATATATTACATTTACGTCATTTCAGTTTTTATATTAAATTTTTTTAAATCTAATTTGGTCCATGACGTTTTTCGGGTAATCCGTAAAACAATTTGCAAATTCAAACCAAAATTTGGTATGTTCCTACCTGACCATGTGCTCGTCGGAACGAGAAGGACAGGAGGGACAAAGTACAAAATTTTATGAACACTAGGGGGTTTCAGAAATAGATTTGACGGATGTCTACGGGATTAATAACAAACTTCGTAATAATTTTTAGTGAACTCTGTAATGAGACGAGATTGTAATAACTGAATGCTCTGTAAATTCAGTTAAGGGATATTTTATGCAAATTGCATTCATTTATAAAAATCAAGCCATATGTTACGGAATGCCATAACTAAATAAATATTGTCAGATAGAGTGACGTGTTTTCTCAAGAGTGTGGCCACGTGGTCAGTTGAGTCACATATGATTTATGATTTGGTTTAAGTATTCAAGATCCAAAATGCCCCGCCTAACAATTCAAATTTCTAAACTCAAATTCACCACCCTCTCGAGCAAATGTGCAAGTTTTCAGGCAGCTAATGACAGTTTTGTAGTTTCGCATTGGTGTGGGAAATGATCAGCGTTGCCGTGCGGCAACCAAGAAATTGCTTAGGGGTCGAGGAATGTTACGCTAGGAGTGCAACAAAATGTTTGCAATGGGAGATCAAGTACCTTGTTTTAGTGCAAGAGACTCACTTTTTGATGCTGATCCAGGACCTATAGAGTCATCTTTGGATTCAAAACCTCAACAACCATTAGGGAAATTTGGGGACCTGTTGAGGATGGCTTCTTCTGTGCTGGGCAAAACAAAGGAGGATGAACGATTTTGCATGGCAATGCACCATTATAGCCAAATATTGGATTATTTGGAGGACCCCGAGCATTTTGCACAAATTCATGGTGGGAATTGCAAAAAGCCCATTCAAAAATAGACCGCATTTAGTTTCATGGCAACCTTTTTGATTAGGGAGGGACAATGATTTCCTACTTCTATGATAGGTGATAAAATTTACAAGAAATGGCTGTGGTACATGAAACAATACAAAGAAACTTGGGAGCTTAAGAACAAGTCTATTGGAGAAGGAATATGGCAAAGGGTGGAGAACTATAGACGATAAATTGAATCGAATGTGCCTGCATTTTGCAAGAATAGAAGCCATGTTTGGGACCAGAGTGACCATATATACATCGCTACACAACATACATCGCTGTCAACATCATACGCTATAGAAGCACAACTCACACATAAGTCATACATAGACTCTAAAGTGCCACAATAATCAGATTGTTTACCACTCTCAACTCAACTCAACTCAGATCAATACTTGATTTGCCACTCTATAAACTGCCAACAAGTGTGCACTAAATACAGTCAAGCCACACCCACTCTAGCTAAGAGAAGCCAGGTGACGCTCGCCGGCCTTTGTCCACCATAGCCAGAAACTCAAAGGCTCAACATTAGAGAAGTGAGCTCTCTGGAGTTGCACTTCAAAAGTATACCCCTAGACTCGAGCGAGAGATGAAACCCTAACGGTCCTGCTGATGGCACACTTGATGGTGCAAATGGTGCAAAGTGACAAGGGGCCCCACCGTGAAGTCAGTACCCCAAACATGAAATTTGACCGTCGGAAAGTAGTCTTTGAGAAACTACTAAAATAACTCTAACTACTATCACTCAAACTCTAGTATCCGAGCAATCTAGATGCGACACTAAAAATGGCATGACAGCTGTCATGCGTATATACATTGCTACAAAACATACATTGCTGTCAACATCATACACTATAGAAGCATAACTCACACATAAGTCATACATAGACTCTAAAGTGCCACAATCGCCCCCTAGCTGGTGGTTAGGTCCCTCTAACTCCAGATAGCCATCTACTCTAAGTATATGGTATACCCTATAATGGGTAAAGATCAGGAGGCTGGGTGCTATGGAGCTCCATCATTAGTCGTATGTCTGCAATCTATACCGTATAAAGAATGAACTAGCTATAGGTAAAGTACATCTAGGACATAACCACTATCCTTGAGGAACCACCGTGAGGAGAGGAGTCATACATGCCATATGCCATCCTCTTGAACAACTATTACACACTAACATAGTAGTAGCTCCACTAGAAGAGCCACAGAACATACATCTCAAGCCTGCACGTACAAGTGCCAAGCTTGGGTCCATAGTACCATCAATGTTTGGGAGGTGGCATGGCGCACAATTGTGCACATGATCCTTCCAAACAAAACCATCATGTCCTTCTTACACAAGGACTCCAATTGGCAAAACCTCACGTGCTCTCAAGATAGTGCGGCCTGTCAAAACATCAAGTGTTGTCAATGTTGTCTGTTGTAGATATACATAGTCTCTTGGATGAAATTGACAGATCGAGGGTCTATAACCTCCTCCTTGAATGGTAGCATAGCGTAAATTATCTCTATGGTGAGCAATTGCCAAGTTCTCAAAGGCCATCGGCATCACTCTCTGAAAGATCTCTGCCCGCTGAGAACATGCGCTCATCCATACATCAAGGTCATCCAAGTCCAAAACTATAGTAACATCTTGATGAATGGCTATAGGTAAATCTAGATCTTGTCCATAGAGTAGAAAGTACAAAGAGAAGGATGCTAAGGAGGCTTGCCGGCTGATCTGATAGCCCATGGCCAACCAAGGTAATTGGAGACCCCAATCTCCCAAGTGGCCTCTCTGCAAACTATACTTTTGTAATCCTCTCTTCACTGTCTGAACTACTCTCTCTGCTAAGCCATTTGCCTTAGAGTGATCTTGAGATGTAGTATGATAATCAATCAAAGCCTTGTCACACAAGACCTAAAACTCCTCCCAAAACTATGTACCTTGATAAGTCAAAACCTCAGTTGGTGCACCAAAATGACTAAGAACTTGATCCAAGAACGAGTAAGCGGTCCCTTCACTAGACTTGTCAAGAAGTGCCACCAACTCAATCCACTTGGAGAAGTGCTCCACCATCACCAAAACATATTGATGATGTCTCACAATCAACGGTAAAGGTCCAGCAAAGTCCAAACTCCAATGGTAATCCAATCCCATGATAGGTAATGGGTGTAATTATGGCATAGGAGCATTAAATGATGCTCTAACTCGGTCACAAACCACACATCTGGCAACAAACTATTGTACCATGGTTTGCATACCGTGCCACCAATAATGACTCTAGAGTAAGCTTATGTATGCTTTACTCCAAAATGTCCTAGCTCTTGATGAGCATGACGGACCAACTATGGTCTTTGAGATGGAAGTAGTACTACTCGCACTATACCATCCTCCCATACACGCAAAAGGTGTTTGCCTTCCAATTTGAAGCGTCTGGCTTTCTGAAGAACACAATCTCTCTCCTTGGCCCCAATTGTGCCACCCACAACACCAGTGCAAAGATAGTCCATCACTAAGACATCATCATGAATGTCTCGCTGAACTGTACCAATATCTTCACTCTCTGGATCTGTGACCTCAATAACTCCTCCTGTATGCGCTAAGAGAGATACCACCAAAGCCTCAAAAAATATACATAGAAAGGCAGATGCACGCCAACTTGGCACCATCTCCTCATCTATCTCACCATGCCAACATGCTCCGGTCTAATCCTGCTGGCTGGGACATGGGTTTTTACTCAACTCATCTACATCATGGTTCACCACTCCAAGTCTATGAACAACTGTGAAATCATACTCATGTAAAATCAGAACCCATCGTGCAAGCTTCCTTGAAAGCTTGTCGGACTCCATCAACCACTTCAGTGGCTAATGATCAGTGATGAGAGTGAAGGGGTTACCAAATAGGTAACATCAGAAATGTGCTACTGCCCAAACTACTGCCAAGCACTCTCCCTCATGTGAACTATACTTTGCCTCCGCTGAATTGTTGGAGCAACTAGCATAGGCCACCACAAACTCCTTCCCCTCATCATCATGCTAGGTGAGCACCGCTCCAAGCCCCAACATATTCCAATCAGTATGAACCTGAAATGGTTGTCCTTTGATTAGTCTCCTCAAAATAGGAGAAGATCTCAACCTCTCCTTGAGCTCTACAAAAGCTCTCTCCTGCTCATCTCCCCAACACCACTCCTATGTAAGCTTGGTCAGCTTTGTCAAGGCCTTGGCAATGGCACTAAATCCTCTAACATAGCGGTGATAGAAGTTTGCCAACCCAAGGAATGCTCGCACTCTACTCACATTTGTAGACCAAGAAATACGTGCAATAGCCTCCACCTTGGTCTACTGAACACCAAGTCCTCTGAGATAGATAGTGTGACCCAATAACTCAACCTGCTTGTGGAAGAACCTACACTTCCCAGGATGTCATTTGAGTTTATGAGATTTCAACCTCTCAAATACCTCCAACAAGTGTCTCTTATGCTCCTCCATAGTAGTGCTATAGACCAAAATGTCATCAATATAGCACCAAGCAAAATCCAATCCAGCTAGGATCCTATCTATGACCCTCATGAACTCAGCAAGATTGTTCTTTAACCCAAATGGTAAGAACCTCCAATGATATAACACATCCTTGCCATGAGGATCAATAGCCCAGAATGCTGTCTTGGACTTATCTTCCTCCCTGATTGGCAACTGATGATATCCCGCTTGAAGATCCAAAGTACTGAAGATCTTTGCATGCCTAGTCACATCAAAAATCTCCTTCGGTGTAGGCATGGTATACCAATCAACCCTAGTCTATCGGTTGATAGGATGGTAATCTCCACACATCTGCTTATCTGTGTAGTTGCCATGCATATCCTTCTTGGCTGGCATCACTGGCATTATTGCATACTCTCCATGTGAAATCTCCACCAAACTAGCCTCAAAAAGGTCACTACTCTGGCTCTGATCAATGTCCTCTCCATCTCACTATATCGATAAAGATGTCGGAAAACTGGTGTATTGCTAGTCAGCTCAATCTGTATACCATGTCTTTTCAGAGCACCCAAATCCTTCATACTGAAGGTAAAACAACTTGTGTGGCTCCTCAAGAACCTTCAAACCCTCCGTCTTTCCTCTCCAGTAAGCTTGGGTCCAAGATCTAGCTCCCAAGTATCCTCTGTAACTATAGAAGGAGTGGAAGATGTATTGACTAGCTGCTACACAATGCCCTTGGGAGCAATAGTGTCATGCCCCCAACCACTAGAGGTCCCAACCTATGTGTGAAAAACTCCCTCCACTCTGGCTGCAAGCTCCACATGTCCTCTAGCTGCATCCCAAGTGGACCAAGAGTGTAATCCAAGTAGCCCACGCTCACTTGGATGGACTCCAAGTAGACCACTCACCCTAGTAGCTACTGGTTGTGTCCCAAGAATACTATGTCCACTTGGTCCATCGCCCCCCAACATGTGCCTAAATTGTCTTGATAGGCATAGGGCTCACAAGTGTCCAAGTGGTGATGCCTATCAAGCACATCCTACATTGCTCTGCCAAGCCAAGTCTCACAATCCAAGTCAAACAGTTCAGGTCCATAGCCTGATCTAACACTTGATGCCTAGATGCCTCTGACACTACTGGAACAACGGTAATATTGGTGCAAAAACTCATCATCCATTCTCTCTCATTAGTGTTGGGCCCCACCAACTACTATAACTATGAGTCCCAAACAAGTCCAGGTCCTCCCTCTCAAAAAGCATGAGAGCTTGGGAAACTCATGAGTGTGGGAAATGCGACTCTAGGCTGTCTAACTAGGTTCACCACTACCATAGGTGACCTATCAGCCACTACCACTATTGAGATTGACGCCCAAAATCCAAGATATCATCAACAAGGATGTGGTCAAGTCATTGAATCCCATCATAAGCACACTGTACAACCTCTTTGGGTAAGAGGTTTGTCCACCAAAGATGAAGACAATGAGCCCGTGATCCCACTCTGGCTGCATCTAACAATACAATAGGTCCCATCCAAGAATGGACCTGATGTGTACTCACCACCACTCTGATGTGAGAATCACCCATCAAAGGAATGTTCTCCAAAAGATAAGCTAGAGAAACAGACTGATGAAGCTAGAGATGTCATAGTATCCGTAACATCTCCCAAAACACACCAAAACAAGGATCCTAAAGACATAATCCACGGCCCGCACGTGTATGTCCCTAACATGGCCATCCAGAAATCACCAAGTGAATAGGCCCATGTCTCTCTAGATCATGCGTCCCCAGTAAGGAAATGTTTGCTGGTAGGGCCTTTTGATAATCTCTAACTGTTGACACTAGTAATAACTCCGGATCCCAATAGGCCAAGTGTGCCACATGATGTAGAGAGACTTGCCTAGTAGTCTCATCTCTCTCTACATACAAGTACCTCTGTACTTGTATACCCGCCTATAATACCTCAACTAGTATGGTGCTAATCCCACCAAACAACTCCAATAGACTGTGGGATTAGCACCATACTATTTGTATTTTTTTGTTTCTTTCTATTTTGTTAGCATTTGGAGAAGAAGTAAGCAAGAAAGCTGAATTGCAAAAGAAAGAATGGACGGGAGTGTCTTTGGAGGAAATCCAAAGAAGCCGACTTTGGGTCCGATGATGGAAGTACTCAGAAGAAGAAGTCCAAAGAGCATCGTCTTTGGACCAGGAAGCAAAGGCCAACACAAAGACCGTCTAACAACCTTTCTACGTGGCAAGAAATTACACTTCAAGAAACGGTGGAGGCAGAAGAAGCATGTCTTGACATGACAACAACACATAGAAGAAGGGGGATTAAATTTTGAAATTGACTGAAGAATGACTGCAATTCAAGGTAATATAAAATTGCAATTGCGCAGAGGAAAGTTAAATATGTCAAGTAGATTTCTTGTACCTCTAAGTAGTCGTCCTATAGTAATGCGTGTCAAGAAGCCAATTGAAAGTGAAATTTTCCAAAATCCAAAAGGGGTTAGAGTGTCTTGCGAGGAGAAGGAATAGTCTTCCAGTGCCAAAGAATGAGAGAGTAGATCATGGCAAAGAAGGTCACAAACGCTTTGTAAGTACAAAGTTTTGCAATTTGTAGGTTGGATGTCGTAGCAAGAATCAAAGTCTTGAATAGACTTCGTATGACTTTCTTAGCATGGAACTGGAATTTCAATTTCCCAAGAGTCATGGCAGAAATAGCTGCCAATAATTGCGAGGAAGGCCCTGAAGTCGAGGAGAAGAGAGGAAATCCGGCTCAATAGATTGAGTCGGATTGGAGGTTAGTATTGGGGAAGGAAGCATGAGAACCGACGGGGATCACTCTCTATTGGAAGTGTGATGATGCAGAGGAGACAGCAGACATATGAAATTTGTTCTTTGCTCCATGTACCACAAATTGTTACAAGGTGGAGTCCTATCGGGACCCGATTAAATGAAGTATCATGAGGATGATAATGGCCATGTTCAAAACGGAACAAATGACTTACGTTAACATGCAGTAGCCGGTCTTTTTCCACCAGATGTTTGCATGAGTGAAGGTGAACTGCGCAGTGTACTTCCACCAACAAATGAGGCAGATGGTGGTCAATTGGAGGACAAGTTCACCTCCACATTATTTTGCACTATTTGCAGCACACTTCTACTTCAAGTTGAACTTGCTGACGTTAGAGGAGAGGCGTTGCATGGTGCTGCATTTCCATCCTGATTTAAGATGGGAAGCAGTTGAAGAAGAGCAACAATATATGGCACACTTGTGAGCCAATGATGATCACTTCTTGAGGAAGGGACAATGGAAGATAGAAGAAGTCACAAGCTCAAAGAAGAAGAAGCACAATAAACCCAAAGATGCAAAGTTGCCTCTAGCCCAAAGGAAGACCCAAAGACTGATTCTATAGGGTAAGAAGGTGGTGAAAGAAGAACCATCAGAAACCGAGTCTGAAGGGGAGATAGAGTCTCGAGGAGAGGATTCAGAAGAAGCCAAACTCACTTTACAAAGTGAGGAATCCGGAAGTGAGAGTGAGGGAGAACACAAGGTTCAGCAATCGGTTGGAGTGGGTGAAGCTTGTCATGCAATGATTGACAGTGTACCAAGAAAGAAGAATCATTGTGTAGTCCTGGTTGTGGAAGAGAAGGGAGCTAGAAGATAGAAGGAGTATCTTGCGGGTCCAAGTTCAGTGGGTAAGGAATAAGGAAGCTGGGAAGCAGTGTCACTGAAGATACAAAGATTGCGACTTTGGCAGAAGTAGCTAGTAGAAGAGGTGAAATACAAAGATGGAGCCGAAGACGAAGAGAACTTGGGAGGAATATAGTATTTATTAAAGGTGGTCACTCCATTGTTGTGGATGTTAAAAGAGCACCAAAAGGTAATTCCCCAAGATTGTATGAAGGTGACAAATGAGCTGCAGTTGGTGAAGTATCTGCTGGCTGAAGTGAAGGATTTGCAGGAGCTAGTAGTCCGAAGAGATGAGGAAGTTGAAGAACTTCGAGTGGATGCAGTCTTGAAGAAGAAGACTTTTGAAAAGTTGCAAGAAAGTTTTGAGTCAAGAGGTAAGGAACTGCAGAAGCAAGCCAAAGGATTGAAAGAGCAGGCGATGTTGTTGACCAAGATGAAAGAAGAGGTTAGTGCTATGCGCATCAAGAGTATTGATGTGAAGGCGAGGGCCGCAGTGATGGAGCAGGAGTTGGAAAGCTTGAGGAAAAGTGCAGCCGGGAAGGATCAAGCATGGTAGAGAGAGTTGGCAGTTAGAAATCAAGGAGAAGAAAGATTGCATGAGTTGGTACGCAATGCTGAGTTGGAGAGTTCTCAGTATGTGGAGGAGAAGAAGATGCTCGCTACTGAGTACAAAGACGAATTGAAGATGTACCAAGAAGAGTTGAAGGCAGAGCAATCTCAAGAGTATGAGTCAAAATCAATAGGAGACATTGCGGGAAAATTGAGAGCTATGCTTGTGCACTGAGGCTGAAGGAAGATTAGAAGAAGCAAGATTACACGAGTTAAAGTTGCTTGTGTAGGAAACTCAGAAGAGGAAAGCCAAGGATGTGGATATGAATACTTTATTGATCCAATTAAGGGAGAGAGTAGATTGGAAGATGTTAGAAGTAGGAGACAATGTCAGTCTCAGATTAGATTTAGTCAATTCAGAGTTCAAGAGAATCAGGAGTAGTGTGACAGAGGAGAGAAAGTCCGATGTTGTAGAAGTAGGAATTCAAGTGTCTTTGGACTTGTTATTTGAGACATTAGAGAAGAGTGGGTCAAGAGATAAGGAAGTAGATGGATTACCCAAGAGCTCAATTGTAGTTCCTAGTGTAGAAGTAGTAGAAATAGTGAACGATTTGGCAGAATTAGGTATACTCGAAGAAGGAGAAATAATAAGAAGATCATTGGGTTTGAAAGCCGATGATGAAGTTGACATTGGATTGAGGTAGAAACAAATTTGAGATTTGAAGGGGCAGATATGAAGGGTTGCATTGTCAGTTTGGATCTGTAGGTTAGAAAAGTTGTTATAGAACGGAACGGTATTTTTTAGTAGTGTCAATTGCTTTAGTATTTAAGGGAAGCATTCACATTGTTATGTTGTTCAATATTCATATTTTTGAAGATAGATAAAGCAAAGTGCTGATTTTAGTGCTCGTTGCTTGAGCTCAATTCTGAGTATCAACTCTATGTCTATGTTTGTGAGTGTTGTGAGAAATTCAGTGTGTCAGTGCAAGTCAGTGTGTTTGTTGGATGTTGGATTCTGCAACCTTGATCTTCATTCTGTGTGTGATCCTGAGTGAAGTGCAATCAGAGCAATGCCTTGACAGATCTAAGAGGAATTGGAGTGTTGGTAGTATTCTGCATTTGTGAGTGCAGCTCAAAGTTGATGTGAAACAATTTCAATTGAGGAAGTGGTGCCTTCGGTGGAGGGTGGAACACAATTCTGAGGCAAAGTCATTTTGTAGTGAAGTGCCGTCTTTGGGAGAATCTGAATCATCACAATCAAGATTTGTTTGGACAGGATTTGCTATGTTGTGATTAAGGAGTGTGTATTTGTGACAAGTTGTCAAGATTGTGAGCTTGTTACTCTCTTCTGGGTGTGGTTTCTACCTAAGAGATTAAAGATGCAACCAAGAAGAATTGTTAGCTTGCTTTGTATTTGACCAATTCTGAATCATATCTCTGCAGGAACAAACTTTACTTACCAGATTACCGCAAAAGTGATATTTGCCAAGTTGTCACATAATTTTTGGCGCCACTGCCGGGGATACAAAACTTGGAAGTAGAAGAATACGAAGCTAATCTTGGAACTGGGCACCAAAGCAATATGAATGTCTGCATCAAGAGAACAACGGAAAGAGAGAGTTCAAAGACAAACATTGCATTGTGAAGAAGAAGAACGTCTGAAGATCCAATCTACTTTTGACAAAACCAAACAAGAGGCGTTGGACTTTCAACTTCTCCACAGAGTTCAAGAAGCTTTGCGAGAACTCAAACCAAAGAAACGTGAAGGAGGGTGGCAAGGCTACTTTTCATCCCCCTCTTGCAAGAAAAAGAAAGACTCAAGCGGGCAGACATATTCATTACGACCTAGTACACCAACTTCTCCTAAAGTTGTAAAGGAAGTAGAATTCATTAAGAAGTGTATTCGTGAAAAGATAGCACAAACACTTACGGAAGAAGAGTGTCAACATCTTCTACGCACGATTCCTTGGTTGTCTTGAAGAATTTTTGAAGAACACTTGGAAGGTGTTGAAACTCTTACTTCTATTTGGGTTAAAGTCGACAAAAATAGAGAAGAAGAAATTGTTGAAGCAGACCCCACTTTGAACTTGACTAATTGGAACCCTTGGGCCAACATTGCAACGTCCATACCAAGTAGCTCCTCAGTTCTATCAAGTTCAAACTTACCACAGCCGGTTCCGCCAAACCAAACAATGACTTTGTTACTTGTCACCCGACACGCCTATCAAAAGTATAAGGGGACAAAACAAGACAAAGATCTTGATGAATTTATTGAAGAATTCAAAGTCATTTCCTTTGCCAACAAGGAACATGACTCTGCAGATTGTCTGTGAATTTTCCCAAGTCTGCTCCGAAAGAAAGCTTGGAGCTGGTATACCCATGTAACCCAGAAGGAGTTCACACCAGCAGACTGAGCAGACTTACGAAATGGCTTCTTGGAATGATTTCACGAAGTGGATTATGATACAAGTGTCTTTGTAGCACTTCATGATTTGGACCATAGGAAGAAGGAAAAATTAAGGGATTACTCCAAGCGGTTCATGGCCCTATTGAACCAAGTTCCAGAACAATCCGGTGTGGTGGGTCACTCCGATGCGCAAGCCATTACTTGGTCCCTTGGCGGACTTTCACCGGAGATTTGTGTCTTTGCCAAGGAGAGGAATGTAACTTCCTTGGATAAAGTCCTCAAACATGTCGCCTGATATGAGGCTGCTCACTCCCACTTGTCCAACAACCAAAGAAATTGGGAGAAGAAAGGCAAGAAGCCTAGAAGAAGAGCTTCTCACAGCACATCCCCTTCTTTGGAAGAATCCTCCACATCTTTGAGTTCTTCTCTGGAATCCAAAGAAGAAGCAAAGCCGCAAAGACTACAAAGATGTGGAGGAAAGAAACCCGTAACACCGCCAACAAAGAAAGTACCTAAGGCGGATTAGAAGCTGGAGACTCTAATTAAAAAGTTTGTGGATTTTAAGATCCAGATGATTGGGCTAAGGACCAAAGGAATCCTCCATCATTTGGAAGACCAAATGTATGGTGCATTGCATGTGGTAAATCTGGCCATGCTAATACAAAGTGTTTGACCCGCGTTGCATTTCCAATGCAACAAATTGATTGGGTTCCCGGTTGGGACCAAAGTGAGGAAGAAGAGGCTGTGTACCAAACCCAAGAGGTACAGCCTCAGGCGAGCACATCGTATCAAGGTCCAAGGTATGGACCAAGGAAGTACAACAATAACGCTCCCTCATGAAGACCATTGATGGGCGGCCAAAATAGGCACCATGTGCTTGCTACAATTGTGGCTCGATGGGACATTGGTCTCCAAATTGTTCGGAGCCAAGACGGCAAATTGGGTACATTCCACTTTGCAGAAATTGTAAAGGATCGGGGCATATGAGAAATCAGTGCCCGCAACCACCAAACCCAAAGCCACCTGTAAAGTATATACAGACCCCCGTTGAGCATGTTGCACTCCAAGCAAAAGGGGATACAGATGTAAATTATATAACACTTGAGGAAGAAAGGCCTCAAGAAGTGAGTTCCGCTTCAAAAGAAGAATGGCCGGACCTCAAAATTTTGAAGGTAGAGACACGTACGGGTAAGAAGAAGCACAATCTTAAAGAAGTGAGTACTACTTTTTTGTCTTCACAAAAGGCGAAGAGGTTATGACCAAAAGCTATTCTTTCTGCTAAGGAGGAAAAGATTCTAGCAAAAGCTAAAGCCTTGCAGAAAGAAATCAAGGAAGCAGTACTCCACACGCAAGAGATGAGTTTGGAGGAGAATTTGACGACAAAGCCTCCAATGCCGGATATCAGGTCCAAAGTAAAAGACTTGATCCAAGCTGAAGTTGGTCATCCAAAGATCATCGCGTCAAGGCCACCCATACTCCAATTACCATCCTGAAGCACCCCAAAGTCCGATTTGAACAAGGATAGACTTTGGACCCGAAGACAAAGGTGAAGAAGATGAAATTGGGAGGAGTCCTACAGTACAATATTGTGGCTGATATGGCATCTACAAGTGCTAATGTCACATTTAAGAAATTATGGGAGGACAGCAAGCTGTACAAAAAGCAGCTGAGTTCAGCTTCCAAGAAAGTAAGGGCGATGACCAAGAAGGACTTGCCCATAATTTATCATATTGAATAGGAAGATTTGGGATCTCCCAAAGTGGATGTGGAGATCACAGGCTGCATGATCACATCCATACCCATTGATTCGGGGTTGGGTGTGAATGTCATGATAGAAAACAATGCACATCGACTGGGGTATACCACATTTGAACCAACACCTTAAATTTTGAAATTTGTGGATCAAACCAGGAGACGGCCCTTGGGCATGCTATCAAATATCACTATGATCATTGGAGTGTGCCCTTCAACTTAAATTACATTGTGTTGCAACCAATAACCAAAACTGGTTATCCTTTCTTGATTGGAAGACCCTAGTTGTATAGTGCACAAGTTATTGTGGATTGGCACCAGCAAAAGCTATGGTTTAAGGACATTTCATCCGAATATCAGAAGTTGGTGACCATGAGTTGGACAAAAGTTCCTTACCTCAGGGAACCAACTTCATTGGAAGACAAAGATGAATCTGAAGATTCATCATCTTTGTCTTCAAGCAACTCCGAAGATAAAGTCCAAGTCAACTATTTGGAATGCTACGAGGTAGAGGTCAAAGATGAAGACCCTTATGACATTGCCTCGGGTGAACACAACTTGGAGGAAGGGGGTCTGACTGTAATATATCTCAGGTTGAGCCGAGTAAGCCATGTTGAAGGAGTCATCAATCTCGATGATTGTCAAGATGTTGTCTTGACTGAAGGAAAATTTTTGAAGCTCTCAAAGACAGTCACTTTGGAGGAGTTGGCAGGATACACTGCCCTATTTATAGAATTCTAGGATGTATTTGCCTGGTCTATTGATCAAATGCCGGGTATTCCACAAGAATTTGGAGAACACCGGATTGATCTAGTTGAAAGTGCAGTTCCGGTTCGATAAAGATAATACCGCTTGAACCCAAAGTACTCCCTCTTGGTGAAAGAAAAAATTGACAAGTACGTAGGGGCTAGAATAATCTTTCCTGTCTTAAGCAGTGAGTGGGTTTCTCCCATAGTCATTGTTCCAAAGAAGAAAATGGGGAAGATTTGAGTGTGCCAAGATTATTGCAAGTTGAACTCAATGATGAGGAAGGATCATCATCTTTACCTTTTATTGATACAATTTTGGACCAAGTAGCTGGTCATCCTTGTTATAGTTTTCTCGATGGATTTTCAAAGTACAATCAAGTATCCATTTGAGAAGAGGACAAGGATAAAACTACATTCACTACCAATTGGGGCACTTTCACTTATAATCAAATGCCCTTTGGGTTGTGTAATGCTCCCGCTACTTTCGAGTGGATGATGAATTCAATCTTCAAGGATTTCCTATGCAAATTTGTGGAAGTCTTCATTGATGAATTTTGTGTGTTTGGGCAAAGAGATGTACATTTGGATTACCTTTGCTAAACTTTTGAAAGGTGTTGTTTTGCCGGTTTGTCATTACACTTGGAGAAATGCTTCTTCACCATGAAGGAGGGTATTCTCCTGGGGCATCGGGTGTCAAGCCAAGGTATTGAAGTCAATGTCAAGAAGGTTAAAGTAATCTCAGCTTTGGAATCTCCAAAGAACCTTTGGGAGCTGCGAGCCATCTTGGGACATGTCGGGTACTACAGACACTTTGTTTCAAACTATGCGGTGCTTGCTGCACTCCTTACAAAGCTTTTGAAGAAATCCAAAGACTACCTGTGGGAAGCAAATCAAGAAGAAGCTTTCTAGGAATTGAAGAAGAAACTGGTTGAAGCACCAATCATGAGGGCACCGAATTGGAACGTCCCTTTTCATGTGTATGTGGAAACTTTGTCCATGGCAATTAGAGTCGTCCTAAGTCAGAAGGATGAGAAGAAGAAGGACTACCCGGTTTATTATGCCAGCCGACAACTATTAGTCTCAAAAAAGAACTATTCAATGATTGAAAGAGAAGCACTCGGAATGGTGTATGCTTGCAAGAAATTTTGCCACTACCTACAGGGATACGAGTTTGTCTTCTATGTTGACCATTACGCATTGCAACATTTGGTCAAGAAGGCAGATTTGTCTGGGCAAATTGCAAGATGGGTCTTGTTGTTACAAGAATTCACATACATTGTACAAGTAAGGAAAGGAGCTTTGCATTTGAATGCGGACTTCTTATCCAGGTTAGAAACTCAAGACCAAGACTTGGAAGTTGATGATTGGTTTCCTAATGAAGAGCTTTATTATCTGATGGCTGTTTGAAGTATGAGGTATGCGGCCAAATATCACTATCTGCATACGTGTCATTGTCCTGAGGGGCTAAACCCGGAGTAGAGGGTAGTCTTCCTCCGGAAGATGGGACCGTACCAATTAAAACACAATATTTTGTTTAAGATGGGCAAAGATGAAGTACTTCGGAGATGTTTGGAGGAGTCATTGAATCCTTACACTCTAAAGCATCAGGAGGACACTATGCCCTGAAAAATACGGTGAAGAAACTCCTTTCAGCAGGGTATTGGTGGCCTACAATGTATAAAGATACTTATGCCCATATTTAAAGTTGTGATGCCTGTCAAAGAACAGGGAAACCGATGGCAACTTCCCAATGGCCTTTGAAACCAATTTTGCCATTGGCCCAATTTGAGAAATGGGGTATTGAAATTGTGTGTCCAATCCAACCAGTGACCTGAGTCACGAGGAAGAGGTACATCTTGGTATGCACAGATTTTGCTACCAAGATGGTAGAAGCAAAAGCAACACGAAGAGATGATGCGGAAACAGTTGCAGAATTTTTCTCCTGAAACATCATTTCCCCTTTACGAGTGTCCTCTGGAATTGGTCAGTGATTGGGGAACTCATTTTTTGAACTCAATGGTGGAAGCGTTAATCAAGTACTTCCAAATTAAACATTGGAAGACAATGCCTTACAATCCAAAAATGAATGGACTAATAGAGAATGCCAATGGATTGTTGTGTAAAATTTTGAATAAGGTGATAGTCAATTATGCCTACGACTTGGACACAAAGTTACTTGGAGCTTTGTGGACGTATAGAATAACTAAAAAGATTACTACCAAAAAATCTCCTTATTTTTTGACATACAGATTGCATCCCATACTACCAATTGAATTTGAAGTACCAACATATTGAATTCTTTGCGAAGAATGATTATCGGAGGAAGAAAGCCAGGATCTACGGATCCATCAACTGATGTGGTTAGAAGAGAAAAGGGACAATGCAATGCAAACCATGAAGGAAGTCTAAGAACAGCGGAAAGTCAAGCACAATAAGAGAATCAAGCTTGTGGCTGTTCAGGAAGGTGACCTAGTGTTGCTATATGACAATCGCCGCATATCTTTTCAAGGGAAACTTCATTTGCGGTGGATGGGGCCATACCGTGTTATGCACATATATGCCAATGGCTCTATTCAACTTGCAGACCTGGAAGGCAATCCTTTTGCCACTCGAGTAAACGGGTGGAGGGTTAGAAAATATTGGACCACGGACCCGACTTTGTATAAAGAACCGGCAGTTAATATTCACGAGGACACTCACATTTGAGAGAGGAGGTATGTGGTGCCCACATTTTTTGTTTTTTTCTGTTTTGTTAGCATTTGGAGAAGAAGTAAGCAAGAAAGCCGAATTGCAAAAGAAAGAATGGACAGGAGTGTCTTTGGAGGAAATCCAAAGAAGTCGACTTCGGGTCCGATGATGGAAGTACTCAAAAGAAGAA
Organism: Lunularia cruciata; assembly: GCA_948567375.1. Classification (NCBI taxonomy): domain Eukaryota; kingdom Viridiplantae; phylum Streptophyta; class Marchantiopsida; order Lunulariales; family Lunulariaceae; genus Lunularia; species Lunularia cruciata. Next base: position 43,016,477 of record OX419762.1, on the reverse strand, counting down.
GTCCAAAGAGCATTGTCTTTGGATAGGGAAGCAAAGGCTGATACAAAGACCATCTAACAACCTTTTACGTGGCAAGAAAGTACACTTCAAGAAATGGCAGAGGTAGAAGAAACATGTTTTGACAGGACGGCAACACGCAAAAAAAGGGGGAGTTGATTTTGAAATCGATTGAAGAATGACTGCAATTTGGGGTAATATAAAATTGCAATTGCGCAAGGGAAAGTTAAACATGTCAAGTAGATTTCTTGTACCTCTGAGTAGTCATCCTGTAGTAATGTGTGTCAAGAAGCCAATTGAGAGTGAAATTTTCCAAAATCCAGAAGGGGTTAGAGTGTCTCGTCCAAGAGAAGGAATAGTCTTCCAGTGCCAAAGAACAAGAGAGCAGATCATGGCATAGAAGGTCACAAATGCTTTGTCAGTACAAAGTTTTGCAATTTGTAGGTTGGATGTCATAGCAAGAATTGAAGTCTTGAATAAACTTTGTATGACTTTCTTAACATGGAATTGGAATTTCAGTTTCCCTGGAATCATGGCAAAAATAGCTACCAGTAATTGTGAGGAAGGCCTTGAAGTCGAGTGGAAGAGAGGAAATCCGGCTCGATGGACTGAGTCAGATTGGAGGTTAGTATTAGGGAAGGAAGCAGGAGAACCAACAAGGATCACCTTCTATCGGAAGTGTGATGCTGCAGAGGAGATGGCGGACATACAAAATTTGTTCTTTGCTCCGCGTACCACGAATGGTTACAAGGTGGAGTCCTATTGGGACCCGATTAAACAAAGTATTGTGGGGATGATAATGGCCATGTTCAAACCAAAACAAACAACTTTTGTGAACATGCAGTAGGCGGTCTTTTTCCACCAAATGTTTGCAGGAGTGAAGGTAAACTGGGCAAAGTGCTTCCACCAATGAACAAGGCAAATGGTGATCAATTGGAGGACAAGTTTGCCTCCACATTATTTCACACCATTTGCAGCACACTTTTACTTCGGGTTGAACTTGCTGACAACAAAGGAGAGGTGTTGCATGGTGTTGCATTTCCACCTAATTTGAGATAGGAAGCAGATGAAGAAGAGCAACAATATATGGCACACCTGCAAGCCAATGATGATCACTTCTTGAGGACAAGACAATGGAAGATGGAAGAAGTCATTAGCTCAAAGAAGAAGAAGTGCAATAAACCCAAAGATGCAAACTTGCCTCAAGCCCAAAGGAAGACCCAAAGACTGATTCTGTAGGGTAAGAAGGTGGTGAAAGAAGAACCGTCAGAACCCAAGTCTGAAGGAGAGATAGAGTCTCAAGGAGAGGACTCAAAAGAAGCCAAACTCACTTTACAAAGTGAGGAATCTGGAAGTGAGAGTGAGGGGGAACACGAGGTTCAACAATTGGTTGGAGTGGGTGAAGCTTGTCATGCGATGATTGACAATGTACCAAGAAAGAAGAATCATTGCGTAGCCCTGGTTGTGGAAGAGAAGGGGGCTGGAAGACAAAAGGAGTATCTTGCGGGTCCAAGTTTAGTGGGTAAGGAAGAAGGAAGCTGGGAAGCAATGTCGCTGAAGATACAAAGATTGCGACTTTGGCAGAAGTAGCCGGTGGAAGAGGTGAAGTACAAAGATGGAGCCGAAGACAAAGAGAGCTTGGGAGGAATATAGTATCTATCAAAGGTGGTCACTCCATTGTTGTGGCTGTTAAAAGAGCACCAGAAGGTAATTCCCCAAGATCTATGAAGGTGATGAATGAGCTGCAGGTGGTGAAGTATCTATTGGCTGAAGTGAAGGATTTGTAGGAGCAAGTAGTCCAAAGAGATGAGGAAGTTGAAGAACTTTGGGTGGATGCAGTCTTGAAGAAGAAGACTTTCAAGAAGTTGCAAGAGAGTTTTGAGTCAAGAGGTAAGGAATTGCAGAAGCAAGCCAAATAATTGAAAGAGCAGGCGATGCTGCTGACCAAGATGAAAGAAGAGGTCAGTGATGTGCACATCGAGAGTATTCATGTGAAGGCGAGGGCCGCAGTGATGGAGCAAAAGTTGGAAAGCTTGAGGAAAAGTGCAGCCGAGAAGGATCAAGCATGGTAGAGAGAGTTGGCAGTTAGAAATCAAGAAGGAAGATTGCATGAGTTGGTACGCAATGCTGAGTTGCAGAGTTCTCAATATGTGGAGGAGAAGAAGATGCTCGCTGCTGAGTACAAAGACGAATTGAAGATGAACCAAGAAGAGTTGAAGGCAGAGCAATCTTGAGAGTATGAGTTGAAATCAATAGGAGATATTGCGGGAAAATTGAGAGCTATGCTTGTGCACTGAGGCTAAAGGAAGATTAGAGGAAGCAAGATTATACAAGTTAAAGTTGCCTGTGCAGGAAACTCAGAAGAGGAAAGCCAAAGATGTGGATATGAATACTTTACTGATCCAATTAAGGGAGAGAGTAGATTGGAAGATGTTAGAAGTAGGAGACAATGTCAGTCTCAGATTAGATTTAGTCAATTTAGAGTTCAAGAGAATCAGGAGTAGTGTGACAGAGGAGAGAAAGTCCGATGTTGTAGAAGTAGGAATTCAGGTGTCTTTGGACTTGTTATTTGAGACATTAAAGAAGAGTGGGTCAAGAGATAAGGAAGTAGATGGATTACCCAAGAGCTCAATTGTAGTTCCTAGTGTAGAAGTAGTAGAAATAGTGAAGGATTTGGTAGAATTAGATATACTCAAAGAAGGAGAAATAATAGGAAGATCATCGGGTTTGAAAGCCAATGATGAAGTTGACATTGGATCAAGGTAGAAACAAATTTGAGATTTGAAGGGGCAGATATGAAGGGTTGCATTGTCAGTTTGGATCTGTAGGTTAGAAGAGTTGTTGTAGAATGGAATGGTATTTTTTAGTAGTGTCGATTGCTTCAGTATTTTAGGGAAGCATTTGCATTGTTATGTTGTTCAGTATTCATATTTTTGAAGATAGATAAAGCAAAGTGCTGATTTTAGTGCTCGTTGCTTGAGCTCAATTCCGAGTATCAACTCTGTGTCTATGTTTGTGAGTGTTGGGAGAAATTCAATGTGTCAGTGCAAGTCAGTGTGTTTGTTGGATGTTGGATTCTACAACCTTGATCTTCATTCTGTGTGTGTGATCCTGAGTGAAGTGCAATCTGAGCAATGCCTTGACAAATCTGAGAGGAATTAGAGTGTTGGTAGTATTCTGCATTTGTGAGTGTAGCGCAAAGTTGATGTGAAGCAATTTCAATCAAGGAAGTTGTGCGTTCGGTGGAGGGGTGGAACACAATTCTGAGGCAAAGTCATTTTTGCAATGAAGTGCCGTCTTTGAGAGAATGTGAATCATCACAATCAAGATTTGTTTGGATAGGATTTGATGTGTTGTGATTAAGGAGTGTGTATTTGTGACAAGTTGTCAAGATTGTGAGCTTGTTACTCTCTTCTAGGTGTGGTTTCTACCTAAGAGATTAAAGATGCAACCAAGAAGAATTTTTAGCTTGCTTTGTATTTGACCAATTTTGAATCATATCTCTGCAAGAATAAACTTTACTTACCCAATTACCGCAAAAGTGATATTTGCCGGGTTGTCACATAGACATATCTCCTCTATTGGATACTGCCAAGCAATGAGTGTGGTATCCAGAGGTGTCAAAGTAATTGACTCTGGAGGCTCATCCTCACACTCATCTCCTAATGGTACAAAGGCTCCACTCCAAGCCTGTTGCACCAACTGATCTACATGCTACTGCTATGCCTCCTCTAAATTCCACAATGGAATATCCAAGGTGGATGGAACAATCCCACTTGTACCCAAATCCGAGTGATCTCCTATAATACCAAGAGCTAGCCATATGATCTGGATGTGAAATTTGGCTTGGTAACATCTAGAATGATGTATACATGATGGTCAAAATAGATAAGATAGAAGTATCACCAAAAGAGTACTTCTACTAATAGGGCAGAAACCAAAATAGACTTGAGAACCTTAGAACCAATAGCTAGACATATGATTTAAAGGTGAGAATTGGTTTGGTAACATTTGGAAGGAGTTACACATGATGGAATAAACAGATCAAAAAGAGGTATCACCAAAAGGGGACTTCTAGTAATAGAGTAGGAATCGAAATATGCCTGAAATCTTTGAAGGCAATTTCTGAGGCCTAAACGGATGAATTAGACCTTGAAAATGTGCAGATCCCCCCAACAAAGGAAAGGCTGGCCTTCCCTCCCCCTTCTTTGTCTCATCAAGAGCTTTCCAATGGTACCTTACTCATGTGCTTCTGAGATTCCTATAGGAAGATTCCCTAAAAGATTCCCTTCAGTCAAAGCTGATTTGTTCAACCAGATAGGACCTAGACCAGACATGTCACCCATCCAAGTAAGTAATCCAAGGGTGGAGCTTGCTGACATGTCACCTATCTGTGTCCCTAATCCTATGGTGGAGCTTCCTTGGAGGAGATCCTCTTTGTCTATATAATAAAGAGAAGGTGCTCCTTTGGGTCATCAAATGTTTGAGTGTGCAATTTGTGTTTTCTCTCTTCTCTTGTCCTCGGAGTATTACAATGGTATCAGAGCGAGTGTTTTAGTCCAAGAGAGTGGATCACCCTTCTTGGAATAGCATGAACTACTGAAACTGAGTAATTCGAGGTGGAGAACATAGAGTAATTGCTAGACTTAGGAAGGACTTTAGAGAGCGGATGGGATGGATGCACCGGGAGGACAATTTCCCGCACCTAGCTTTCCATTCTCAAACCCATCCTACATCAAGGTTATGTATATCCAGCGTGAGCAGATGAGGGTATCATTAGTTTATCACTTTGGTGTAGAATTCATGGACTGAGTGATGAACTCACCAAGCTCGGTGATTCTACTTGTGGTGATATATGACAGAGAGTGGGATTTGACAATCTACATTCTATTATGATAATATGGATATGAATGTCCCAAATCCTCTCCCTTTCAACACTCAAGTAGAAATCTGTTATGTTGTGAGATCAAAGTGATGTTTAGAGATTTTGTGGTTAGGAATTTTGGTGAGGAGTATTATCAATGAGTGATAGCTTCTGAGGTCCCAATGGTAATTCCAATAATTTGTGCACCTTCCAGAGTGATTATATTGACTCTGTATTAAAGTAGACATTAGCAATTGAGTGTTGCAAGAACCATGGATCCACAATGGCAAGAGCTGGTACAAGGAATGCAAGGGATGTTGAATGAATTTTGAGAGATTAAGATGACCATGGAAACATTACAAAGTCAAGTGCAGATCCTTAGGAACGATCAAGCCATGCAAGAAGAAGAGCCGTCTCAAAACCCAATACCTGTGACTGAAGTACTTGGATAGGCACCCGTGCCTATGAACCCTATCAACGATGAAGCCATATTGCCACTCCAAATGAAGAAGACTTGCAACATTGAGCCTTACAAGGGGCAGCGTACGATGGGAGTAGTGGAAAATTGGATCTCGAGAATGAATCGATATTTCTGATTGTTCTCAACAGAGATTACAAAGCATGCTGTAGGCGTGTTTGCATGTGGGTACTTGACCGATAAAGCCCTCATAGAGCACGCTGTAGGCGTTTTTGCATGTGGGTACTTGACCGATAAAGCCTTCACATGGTATGATGTTTGGGAATGATCCATGTTGGTAGAGAGAAGGGAGGTCACATGGACAGCAATGCAAGAAGGATTGCTAAAGAATTTCCAATCGGTGGATTCTGTGCAGATGGCTCAAACCCGACTATGGGGATTGAGACAAAAGAATAGCATACAAGAGTATGTGGAGGCATTTCTGGATCTACAAGTTGCAATTACCAACATGAGTCCAACAGAGGCTCTCGACAATTTTAAACAAGGGTTGAAAGAGCGGATTTGCCAAGAAGTCATGGTGCAAAATCCTTGCAGGTATTTGAAGCCATTGCTTGTGCACAGAGAATAGCAGGAGCATTAGGTGGAGGTGAAGGAGTAGTTCCACCTCAACATTATCGGGCAGAAATGCCACACATGGGTGGACTAGTACCGATGGAATTGGGCAACCTTTGATTCCGGGATCGAGGAGCACGACCACTTCAAGGGAAGCAAGGATGAGTAGAAGAACAAAGAGATGGAGTCCCATGAGGAGAAGGGACTCAAGGAGAACAACGCCGTTGTTACAATAGTGGCCGTATTGGGCACATATCTACCAACTATCACACTCGTTTCCCTAGAGGCCCTCGGCCTTTGTATAGGCGATCTTTGCACAACATGGAGAGGCATATTGAAAAGGAGGAGGAGGAAATCACTTCAGAAAATAAGGATCGCTAATAAATGTTCCTTGCGGCCTTACTGGCTCAATAAGGAAGTAGAGAAGCAAGGGAAGGAAGAGGAATAATGCACAAAGATCCCGAAAGGCAACCTCATAATTGATTGTCGTGAATGGAATCCTAGAAAGTAATCAAGTGAGAGTATTAATAGATCCGGGAGCAGCAAAGAATTTCTTGTCTTGCTCTGTTGCAATAAGATTGGGAATGGATCTAGAGAGAGATGGGAGTGAAGAAGTAGAGTTACCTAATGGGCAAACAGAGAGGATTGAATCATTACCTAAACGGGTAACCTTCTCTGTAGGAGAATATCAGGAAGCAATTGAGTGGCGAGTGATATAGTTAGCTTGTTATGATGCAATTTTAGGCATGCCATGGATGGAGCAGTACAACCCTATGGTGGATTGGAGGAAGAAAGTAGTGAGAACCCACCAATGGTCAATCATTGGAGTTAAAGAAAAATCACATAGGCAGAAACTACCTCTATATGCATAAGGACGGCAACTATTTATAAGACCAATAGATGTTTTATGGGTCTAATAAGAGAAGTCCAGAATGCACAACTTGATGGACAAATTCCTGAGAAATTGAAGGATGTGGTGGATGAGTTTCAAGATGTCTTTCCCGATGATCTACCCTCAAGATTGCCACCAAAAAGGTGAGTAGATCACAAAATTGAGACACCTCCGAGGAAGACACCTCCTTGTAAGGCCCCATATCGCCTATCACCTCATAAGTTGGAGGAGTGTTAGACTCAAATTGAGGAGATATCACAGAAAGAGTTCATCCAACCTAGCGTATCACCTTATGGGGCCCTTGTCTTGTTTGTGAAGAAGAAGGATGGTACAATGCGCATGTGCATTGACTATCGGGGTCTCAATCAACAAACATGAAAGAAAAAATACCCCTTAACTTGCAAGGATAACCTGTTTGATCAACTCCATGGAGCGAGATACTTCACCAAACTGGACTTGTGAGCGGTTACAATCAAATCCAAATTGCAGAGGAGGATGTGTACAAAACTGCCTTTCAAACCAAGTATGGCCACTTTGAGTATCTCATGATGCCTTTTGGCCTCACCTATGCACCTGCTACTTTCATGAGTCTAACGAATGACATATTTTGTCTTTACTTGGATAAGTCTGTTATTGTCTTCTTGGATGATATCTTAATATATAGTAGCACGATGACAGAACACAGACAACATCTACGAGAGGTCCTCCAGATTCTAAGATAAAATCAATTGTATGCTAAAATCTCAAAGTATGAGTTTGGCAAGTCTGAAGTAGACTACTTGGGGCATAGAGTAAGTGCAGAGAGCGTTCAAGTATTGACAGATGAAATAGAGGTCATTCAAAAATAGAGTGCCCCAGAAGATCAGACTCAACTTAAGAGCTTCTTGGGGTTGACAGGATTCTATCGTAGATTTGTCAAAGACTTCTCCAAGGTTGCATAGCCTTTAACAGCACTACTTGGCAAGGGGAAGAAGTGGACATGGAGAACTGCACAAGAGTTGGCCTTTCAAGAATTGAAGGCCGCCTTGCTACATGCACCAATCTTGAAGTGGTATGACCCAAAACGTCCAATCAAGTTGGCTATGGATGCATCAGGCGTAGCAATAGGAGCAGTCCTACAACAAGAGTGGCATGACGGATGGCATCTAATTGCATATTTCTCTTGAAAGTTTTTACCGACAGAGCGCAACTACCACACCATAGAATGAGAAGAGTTGGCCATCGTTCTAGCAACCAAGCATTGGAAGCACTATCTGGGCGTGAAGGCATTTGTAGTAGAGATAGACCACAAACCTCTAGTCTACCTCAAGATGCAGAAGGATCTATCTCATCACCAAATTTGGTGGGCAGAGTGGCGACAAGACTTCAACATGACAATCACCTACGTGGAAGGTAAGAAGCAACTTGCAGATGCATTCACCCGCATCCCAATGGCAAACAACTTGGTGGTAGAGGTTAAGATTAACCCTGAATTTTGGCTATAGATTTTGGCTACTACAAAAACTAATCCACATATTGTAGAAGCGCAATCATCCAAAGGTGTCACTAGCACCCAAGGACTCACCTTTCGGGATAGTAGATTATGGATCCCAAATGTCCCAGAATTACGCACCACCATTCTAGCGGAATGTCATGATTTGGCCATTGCAGCTCATGTCGGAGTGGACAAGACCTTGGATGCAGTCAAGAGCCATTACTATTGGCCCAAGATGAGCATGATGGACTACATGCGTAGTTGCATACTTTGTCAATAGAACAAAGCTTCTAATCAAGCTCCTACAGGGCTCATTCAACCTCTTCCCACTCCTACCCAACGTTGGGAACAAGCGAGTATGGATCTTGTCTATGAATTACCGAAGACCACCTCAGGGTTTGACTCTATCATGGTCTTTGTGGACCAGCTCAACAAAATGATTCATGTACGCCCTAGTACCAAGGAGGTGACCGCTCCACAACTAGCTCAATTATACTTAGATGCAGTCTATAAAAGACCAAAACCGAGGAGAGAAATAGGAGAATGGAAGCTCACATTGGGACACTTGAATGAGGGAAAACTCCGAATGCCTAGCATGAGCTTTGGCCTTGGTATTTATAGGTAGCATACAAGACCCTTGAAGCTTCTCAAGAAGTTTCCTTGAGCCGCTTTCTTGGAGTGCAAGCCAAGTTAACTAGGAAGCTTCTCAAGAAGCTTCTTTCTAGAAGCCGCCTACTTGGCGTGCAAGCTAAGCTAGTTAGAAGCTTCTAGAAGCTTCCTTCTAGAAGCTACCTGCTTAGGGTGCAAGTTAACTAGTTGGGAAGCTTCCTAAGAAGCTTCTTAGATGCTTCTAGAATATTCTAGGCTATTTTGTCTTATTCTCTACTTCGTAAGCCCGACTAACTTTGTCACTAAACTCCATATTGATACATATTCCCCCGCCGCTAGTTGGTGACGTCCTCGTTGCTAGTGAAGCTTCGAATTCCTTGATGGCCATCTGTGCATTCTGGAGGTGAGAAAGAGGTTCCCATGTAGCATCATGAAGGGGATACCCTTTCCAAAGGACCTTGTACTCCGAATGTTGGTGACGGCCTCGTTGAATATGGCGACGCGCAAGGATATGATCAACTTCGTACTCCTCATGATCATGGATAGGGACAGGAAGAGGGGGAGGTTGGACTCGAGAGGAAAAGGAAGAAGGGTTAGGAACAAAGGGTTTCAACTTGGAAATATGAAAGACAGGATGGATACGCATGTGACAAGGTAAGGCAAGACGATAAGCAACAGGAGAGATAATGTGGGTGATATCAAAGGATCCTATCCAATTAGGAGCAAGTTTACAAACTTGGGTATCAAGTGGGAGAGGGAGGTTACTAGAGGATAGCATGACTTTATCACCAACTTCAAAGGTGAGATCACGACGATGATGGTCTGCATATTGTTTTTGGCAATTCTGAGCAACAAGGAGGTGAGATTTGGCTTGTTGGAGAGATTGGGATATAGTGGTCAAGAATGTAGAAGTATGAGGAACCTGAGAGGGAGGGGGAGCAAGAAGAGAATCTGGAACAAGCGGATCTTGGCCAAAATTGAGAAAGAAGGGAGAAAATCCAGTGCTTGCCTGTTTGGAATTGTTGTAGGCAAATTCTGCAGCTGCAAGACATTCATCCCAGTTGGTATGGTGGACATTGACAAAGGCCCGCAACATATCCTCCAATGTACGATTGGCGCATTCGGTTTGTCCATCAGTTTGAGGATGATAGGCCGTGGACAAAGCAAGCTTGGTGCCGAGTATCTGGAAGAGTGATTGCCAAAACTTCCCGGTAAATCGAGGATCACGGTCGGAGATGAGTACACGTGGCATCCCATGATGCTTGAAGACATTGTCGAAGTAGATTTGTGCTAAGGTTGGAGCATCCACGGTATCACAGGTTGGTGCCAAGTGGATTTGCTTACTAAGCTTATCCACAAACACCACAATTACGATGTGTCCTTGTTTTGTCTTTGGCAAGGATGTGATGAGATCTAAGCTCATATGCTCCCAACGAGCGGATGGAATGGCGAGTGGTTGAAGGAGTCCACTCGGCTTTTGGTTGCTGGCCTTGTTCCGTTGGCAACTCTCACATGATCGGACAAAGTCTCGAACATCTCGTGTCATGTTGGGCCACCACCATTGGCGTTGGAGGGTGCCCAAGGTCTTGTCCACTCCCATGTGACCAGCTATTGGTAAATCATGGGCTTCTTGAAGGCGCACAAGTCGAAGATCACCTTTGGTTGGAACATAGATCTGGTCTGCATGGAATAAAAGGCCTTCCTTGAAGGAGAAGGTGTTGTATTCCTTATCGCGTGCTGTTAGACGATCGTGTACCATTTGGAAGAAGGGATCTTGCTGTAGGGCTAACCGAAACTCGTTATGAACCTTGGGATCAATTGACACCGTCGTAATTGCTGCCGCGATGAGAGGAGGAGACTTCAAATTAGGTCATCGTGATAGAGCATCAGGGATGACATGGAACCGACCTAGTTTGTACTCAAGTTTGATGTCGAACAATTGGAGTTGCTCTTCCTATCGATGATGTTGACTCTTCATGTGCTCTAGGTGTAAGGTCTGCAACAATGGCTTGTGATCAATTCGCATGATCACTTGTTTCCCCAAGAGATAATGCCTCCATACCTTGGTGGCATATACCATTGCAAGTTGTTCACGATCTCGAGCAGAGTAATTTCTTTCAGCTGTATTTAGTCGGCGAGACAAAGGCAATAGGATGTAGTCCATCTGGAAATTCTTGTTGCAACACTGCTCCAATTGCAAAAGTTAGAAGCATCAAAATCAACCACACAAGGTAGTTGAGGATCATATGGTTGAAGAATGGGTCTTGAAGACACCATATGCTTTAACTTCTGGAATGCTTCTTCATGCTTGGTGGTCCATTGGAAGCTCGAGTTCTTTCCCAAGAGGTCAGTCAATGGTGCAACCACGTGAGCATAATAGTGGATGAACCGTCGGAAAAAACTGGCCAATCTGTTGAACGCTCGTACTTCGGTAGCATCCTTCGGGGTAGGCCAATCAGTAATGGCCTTGATCTTCTCTTCTTCCATCTTGATCCCCTCTGATGAGATCTTATGACCCAAGAAGGTAACCTCCTTCTGCCAAAAAGCACACTTTGACTTCTTGCAATAAAATTTCCATTGTCGTAGTCGTCTTAGGACTTCTCGCACATGATTCATGTGTTTTGCCTCTATCTTACTATAGATTAAGATATCATCTAAGAACACTACCACAGACTGATCCAATAGCCCCTCCAACACCCAATGCATCTGATCCATGAAGACTGCTGGAGCATTAGTGAGTCCGAAAGGTAGAACTCTCCACTCAAAATGTCCATACCTTGTACAAAAGGCAGTCTTTTTCATGTCCTCTCCTTCAATAGGAATTTGCCAATAGCCGCTACGAAGATCTAGCTTGGAAAAGTATTGTGCTCCACTTAATTGATCAAGCAAGTCATCGATCCGAGGCAAGGGATATGCATTCTTCACGGTTTGCTTATTGAGCCCACGGTAATCAATATAGAAACGAAGTCCTCCATCCTTCTTTGGAACAAATAGTACCGGTGCTCCCCAAGGGGAGGTACTATGTCATATGAAATCCTTCTCCAACAACTCTGTAAGTGTTGTTCGCAACTCCTCCAACTCCTTTGGTGAGAGCCGATAGATTGGTCTACTCACTGGAGTACTCCCTGGCAATAACTCGATCTTGAAGGGCATACCTCGATCAGAGGGTAATCCCTTTGGCAGATCATCCAGAAACACATCTGCAAACTCTTGAACTATCCGATCAACCGTCGCTTGATGCGGCACTTGGCCCTCCTCAGATTGTTCTTGTGCAATCGGCTTGATCCACACCGCGAATACAGACTTATCTTCCTCCAAAGCTTGCTATATGGCTGCTTCATTAACAAACTTCCCTTCTAGGGACTCATCTCTCTTCCGAGCTTGCTCCATGGTTGCCTTCCTGGCAAACTTCCCATCTTGGGACTCATCTCCCTTCCAGATTCGCTCTACGGCTACCTTCTTGACAAACTTCCCATCTTGGGACTAACTATTCTTAGGTGTCTTACTCAGAGGTGCCAGACAACCTAATCGGAAATTCCTACCTTGGTGTTGTACTTGAATTTGGTGTCGGGTCCAATCAAATTGAACCTTATGACATTCAAGCCAAGGTAGACCCAGAATGATATCATAGTGTAGAGGTGCCACTACAAACCTCATACACTCCAAATACTCCTTCCCAATCTTGAAGGTAACAGGATGCAAGGTGCGGAATGCAGAACCCTTTCTACCATCCGCCATCATCAAACTACTTCCAATCACTGGCTTGATAGGAATACCCAATTCCTTTGCTACTTGCATAGACATGCAATTCTCTGAACTTCCAGAATCAACCAAAATTCTACAACCCCGATTAGATATCATACCTTGCAAGTGAAGCAAACTTGCATAGGTTGAGCCTTCAATCCCATTGGAACTAATCAAGCTCCCAATAGGCGGCTCAAAATCTCCTACTGGGATTCCTTGTTTCCTTGATCATTCCGCTCCACAACCTCCACTTGGGCAACTTGTCGAGGTCGTCCATTCTTGAGTGGACATTCAGCAATGCGATGCCCCAATTGGCGACAATAAAAACAACCTCCATTTTGTCGTAATCTTTCTCTATCTGCTGTGCCAAGTGGTCTTCGTTGGATAGCATCAATCTCTATTGGTACCGGTTCTTCCACTCGTGGTACTGGTGGGTTTTGTGTAGGTCGAGGTCGAGACCAAGTTGTTGCAACTAAGGAATCAAAACGCTCAGCCAATTGCATGGCTTGTTCTACATTCTGTGGCTCTCGCATGGTCACCTCCAATCTGGTTCGTGACTTCAATCCTCGCACAAATCGATCCAGAACTTCACCTTCTTGGATATTTGGAATTTGCATGATGATATTCTGAAATTGTGTGATGTAGCTTCTCACTGAGCCAATCTGCCTCAACTCCGCCAATTTATCTCGTGCAGCTCGGGTGGCATTTATAGTCTGAAATCAACCAAGTATTGCATCCTTGAATTCTGCCCATGTAAAAATTGGTGTAACAATTTGTCGTTCAGCTCTTTCTACTCGGAATCGCCACCAAAGTTTTGCCACTCCATCCAATTGGCTAGAAGCCAAGAGAATTTGTTTCCGCTTGTCTTGAAGATTGGTGGCTTCAAAGTAACATTCACAGTCAAACACAAAATTCTCCACTGTGCCTGGAAGATTCTTGCCTTCAAACACCTTGGGTTTCGGAAATCGAATGCGATCTTCTCCATCTCGAACTGGCGCTCTGTCTATCTGTTCTCATTGTTGCTGGTCTCATTTATCCAACAATCGAGTAAGATGCTTGATTTGTTGTTGCATTGCAAGGATAACATCCGGTATTGCCGCCATCGCTACTACTCTATTCCACTACCCGCAATTTATCTAGTTGATTAACACGTAGATACAACACGTCCACCGTTCTCCATAAGTTACAACTGGAAGTATCAAGGGTTCCTCTGACATGGTGATCATATGTAGAAAATCCTGCCCAAAGCGTGAGGTGATGAATTGTGTGAAACGATGCTTTGGTAATATCTGGACATGAAAGTCCCAATGGTTTGGCAGAAGTGGATTTGGTGGTCCATAAATTCCATCCATCCCATTCTTGCTCTGATACCAATGTAAAAGACCGAAACCGAGGAGAGAAATAGGAGAATGGAAGCTCACATTGGGACACTTGAATGAGGGAAAACTCCGAATGCCTAGCATGAGCTTTGGCCTTGGTATTTATAGGTAGCATACAAGACCCTTGAAGCTTCTCAAGAAGTTTCCTTGAGCCGCTTTCTTGGAGTGCAAGCCAAGTTAACTAGGAAGCTTCTCAAGAAGCTTCTTTCTAGAAGCCGCCTACTTGGCGTGCAAGCTAAGCTAGTTAGAAGCTTCTAGAAGCTTCCTTCTAGAAGCTACCTGCTTAGGGCGCAAGTTAACTAGTTGGGAAGCTTCCTAAGAAGCTTCTTAGATGCTTCTAGAATATTCTAGGCTATTTTGTCTTATTCTCTACTTTGTAAGCCCGACTAACTTTGTCACTAAACTCCATATTGTTACACAGTCTTTGCTCACCATGGCTTGGCTAGAGTACTCATCACCGATAGAGGCACCCAATTCACCAGTTTGTTTTGGCGAACACTCTTTGGTTTCTTCAAAACCAAGTTGGCCATGTCCATAGCTTACCACCCACAAACAGATGGCCAAACAGAGCGGGCTAATTGCACAATTGAAGATATGTTATGCGGCTTGACCTTAGAAGAGCAAGAGAGGTGGGACACCCTACTCCCGTTGGTGGAATTTTCTTACAACAATTCAGTGAATGCATTCACCCAGGTCACTCCGTTCTTCCTCATGTATGGTGATCATCCCTTCACACCTTCTAGCTTGATGAAGATCCGTCCTGTGGCTACCAAGGTCAATGCAATCAACATATTTGTTTCTAGAATACAACAAGGTGTAGAGAGCGCCAAGCACCGATTATAGATTGCACAAAATTGATAGAAGCAGTATGCTGATGCACACCGCAGGCACATGGAGTTCAATGTTGGGGATCAAGTGTGGCTATTGACAACCAACTTCACATTAGTTGGACCTTGTAAGCTCAGACCTCGTTTTATTGGGCCTTTCTTGATTCTTCATTGCATCGGCGCTGTGGCATATCACCTTGAGCTACCACCACACATGAAGATCCATCTAGTGTTCCATGTCTCCCTACTACACAGATATGCTCCCCGATCAGGCCAAGGTCATTCCACACAGGACATTAGACCTTGTCCGACACTCATTGATGGCACAGAGGAATATGAAGTGGAGCGGATTCTCCAAAAATGCATATGTGGTACTTTCCATCCATGGGTGGACTATCTAGTACAATGGAAAGGTTACTCCCTCTATGAAGTAACCTGGGAGCCCGCTGCCAATTTGGCACATGCACCGGTGTTGGTGCAAACATTTGAGCAACAATTGCACAACGAGGATATTGCGTCTTAAAAGGAGGAAGGTCTATAATACCAAGAGCTAGCCATATGATCTAGATGTGAAATTGAGCTTGGTAACATCTAGAATGATGTTATACATGATGGTCAAAATAGATAAGATAGAAGTATCACCAAAAGAGTACTTCTACTAATAGTGCAGAAACCAAAATAGACTTGAGAACCTTAGAACCAATAGCTAGACATATGATTTAAAGGTGAGAATTGGTTTGGTAACATCTGGAAGGATGTTACACATGATGGAATAAACAGATCAGAAAGAGGTGTCACCAAAAGGGGACTTCTACTAATAGAGTAGGAACCAAAATATGCTTGAAATCTTTGAAGGCAATTTCGGAGGCCTAAACGGATGAATTAGGCCTTGAAAATGTGCGACTCCTCTCCCCAAATAGAGGAAAGGCTGGCCTTCCCTCCCTCCTTGCTTTGTCTTGTCGAGAGCTTTCCAATGGTACCTTATATGATTTTGAGATTCCTACAGGAAGATTCCCTAAAAGATTTCCTCCGGTCAAAGCTTGTTTGACCAACCCGATAGGACCTAGACCAAACATGTCACCCATCCAAGTAAGTAATCCAAAGGTGGAGCTTATTGACATGTCACCTATCTGTGTCCCTAATCCTATGGTGGAGCTTCCTTGGAGGAGATTTGTCTATATAATAAAGAGAAGGTGCTCCTTTGGGGCATTGAATGTTTGAGTGTTTTCTCTCTTCTCTTGTCCTTGGAGTATTACATCTCCTCTAGTATTGGAGTATCCTCTGCATGGGTGTTCCCCTCCAACAAGTCACCAAGCCAAATAACTGCACCACTGAAAGCTAAAACTGATGTTGCCATGGTCCTAGATTGTAGTGAGCCAAGACTGCCACTATTGAAGCGTACTGGTAGGCGGCATACTCGTCCTTCACCTGATTGCCAACTTGGTCTATAGGAGGTTGTCTCCTCCTAGTAGTCAATATTGAAACCCATGGGGTATAACATTGCTCTCCCATCTAGCACATCATATGACTCAGCTATTGTCGCAATAGCGTGAGCTCTCACCATCGAGCTATTAGTCGGATGACCAGGCTGAACCTGTACAACAAGCTCCCCATGTGTGATATATTGTGTCAAACCACCATCTAGAGATGTCTGGATCTGAAATGGACACCTCTCCACATCGGTCTTTCGTAACTCTAGACCAACAATTGTAGCCTTCCCCAACATAAGAGGCTACGCACTTGAGTCTAACAAGACTCTCTATGGCGTGTAGACCTTCCTTGAAGGTCCCACCAAATGGAAAATCCCCCTCTAGTTATCCAATAGGACAATACTAGGTGTGAACCATGCTCTCTCAAAGGCCGGTCTAGCTGGCAACTCTTCCTGTCTAGCCACTGCCGCCTGCCATAAACCACTGGTCGCTGAATAGATCCCATGCTCCTCAACTAAGTCAGCTCCACCATCAACCACCTCTGCTCTAGTAGTAGGAACCGCATCATCCCTACCCACAGCATGGCAGCCAACCAAAACACTAGGTGTGGGTCAACTTCCAATGTAAACATGTCACGGGCCAAAAACAAAGGACGCCGCATAATCAGCTGAATTGCCCCAAACATCATGTTAGACTCAGTCTGTGTAGTAGTAAGTATTTGACTAGCAGGTAGTCCATCATGCACTCCTACCACCTACCACATCTATTCTAGGATGTCTAGGAGCCATGGATATTGCCTGTAATGCCTCAGATAGTATGAAAGATTGGGGAAGTCTAACCTGTCTCCCAACCTCTCCTCTCTGTAGGTCCAACTCCACTGATGCCCCTCTAGGCTCTAGAGCATGTACGGCATTCCTAGTCATTGCTACAGATGCATCCACCTGTGCTGCTCTACACATGAAGTCCAAAGCATCTATATCACCATCATATGAGGTGGAAGCCTCAATACCCAAATCTGATGTCCTTTAAGCAATGGCCATACTAGCCAATCTTTGCTCCAACTGCTCAATCCAAGTAGCTATAGCTATATCAAAAGTAAGGGCAGGTACTTCATCCCTACTAGGTGTAGATCCTCTACCACCACCTTTACCACCTTGTCTTCCATGAACTGGAGCTCCTTTACTACCTACCATAGTAGCTCTACCACTCCATAACTTCGGGTGTAGGTCAAAACATTGGTCACTAGTGTGACCAAATCTGAGGCAATGTTCACACTGCCTCTGTGCTGGCTATGATACACTCGAGGTATCAGGTCCACTACCTTGAGTACACTCTCTCTGATGGTGAGGTCCACCACAAGTCCAACAAGCAACACCACCATTCATTGGCTACTGCTGACCCAAAAATGAAAGTAAGGGTCTAACTCCACTAGGCCCTCCACTCACTCCATAGGATATGGGCTATCCACCCTATCCTCAAAAACCAATTGGGTGTGGTGCACTCTACTGCAGTCTAGAAGAAGTCACAGCCATGGATGAGGTCTCCCTACCAAATCCAAATGTCACCACCTTCTCTTCCACCATGTTGAGCTCAATACGCTCAACCAAATCAAAGACCACTGCCAAAGTAGGCAAAGTAGCATGTAACAACATAGCATCATGACCTCTACGTCGCAACTCCTTGTCTAGTATCCCATACCAAAACTAGACTGCTTGGGCCTCAATAACTCCCTGACTGAAACTGATCAGCCACCTCATGCAAGTGTATGCCTCACGTAGGCTCTCTCTAGCCTTCTGCTAGAACTCTTACAAGCTCCTCAACTTGTCAGTCCGCATTGCTTGGTAGTTCTGCCTCAAACATTGGAAGAACTCCACTCCACCATGGGGTTAAACCCTGGTACCACACAATCTCTTGTAGCAGTACCTCCACTCGTAGTAGCACTATCTCCAACTAGTGCACCTCCACTAGCTCCACCAACACTACTCAAGCTAGAACTCGTAGGGACAGCCAATCTACTCCTGGCCACCAAACCTAAAGTGATAAAGACATAGTTCGAAGACCAATTTTGTCTCCATAACTCAATTTCCACCAAATGAGCTCTCCTAAACTCATGGTAGTCATCCATTGGCAGACCTTCCAAATGCTGAAACAACCCCTTCCATGCCATGAAGAGTGTAAACAAAGTTGGGTTCCGCATCTATTGCAGATCACACCAACTATCAAACTCCTAGATGAAGTCATCCAACTCAATAGAACCCACTATACCAAAGTAATGCCTAGGGCATTTGGAGGCCCCATAAATCTTGTCCATGTCCTAAAACAATGGTGTAGACACACCAAGTGCACTCTCAACTAAATCATCTCTTATCAAACTCCAACTCAGAGTCAATCTCCTCACTCATTGGACCTAAGATACAGGCTGATACCGAGTACCACTCCAAGTAAACCCACTATGTATTGCAAGGCTATCTCCTTTGGAATCCCCAAAGAACTCCGTCGTGACAAAGTAACTGCAACCGCAAACTGCAACAACAAACCGGAACCACAAATTACAATTGCAAGTACCCCACCAAGTGCCAACACCACCAAGTGCCAACATCAACTAAGCATCACTCACTAATGTAACTCTAACCGAGATAACTACACTAGGGGAAAGTGCAACCTATAACCTATCATCATAACACGCACTCTCACAATCTGAAAGTCATCATTTCTTGCCTCACCAGAGAGAAACAAAGGTAGTCTGATTGGTCATCACTCTAGCCTCACTATCAAGAGCACACCCGAGCACCAACACTCAAAAGTCAGGGCACCACACACAAACGTGGTGCACAAACAAGAAGTAGAGAATGGAGGGGGTCCAATCACAAGAAATCTTAACAAAAACCCTCCATCTCATAAAACAACATAGGACTGACTTTGCCACTATTTGGCATTTGACATAAGAGAAGTTCATATCTAAGTCCTAAGCTACCAAGATCACCAAGAATGGATCAAACAACCTCTCCTAGCCAAAGCTACAAGTGTATAGATAATAGTGGCACAATCACTAGGACAACAAGTGAGGGTGGACCAGTTGGCTAGGGCACCAGTCTAGGAACAAGAGATCTAGGGTTCAAACCCTATTATGCATAATCTAGTAAGATGAGTAGATTTTGCCAACCAATGACCAAGATCTACTCTAAACTAGCTAGCCTGGCGCCAACAAGCTAGCTTGCTAGCTCTTTTAGGCCTTCGTAGCTTCTCATAGCC
Organism: Lunularia cruciata; assembly: GCA_948567375.1. Taxonomy (NCBI): domain Eukaryota; kingdom Viridiplantae; phylum Streptophyta; class Marchantiopsida; order Lunulariales; family Lunulariaceae; genus Lunularia; species Lunularia cruciata. The sequence continues at coordinate 42,996,979 of OX419762.1, read as the reverse complement.
TACAGCCCTATGCCTCAAAGCCTCTAGACACCCAAATGAGGCCTTTCTTCTTGCCACTTTGAACCTCCTCCAAAATTTGGCAAAACTCCTCCAAACTTGCAAAAGTCCTCCAAACTAGTGGAACTTCCTCAAGTCTGGCCAAACATCAAAACTCCTCCAAATCTAGCCAAAACTTGACGTAAAACCCAACCAAAATCTAACATAAACCCTGAAGTTAGCTGACCGCCAAATCCCCCACTAACTCTTCACTCAAGCCAAATTGAAAACATGGGTCTCTCCAAATCACAAATTCACGAGAATAGCTTCCCAACTCCACCTTCAATTTTACTTTTTGAGCCCAACTCGCAACAAATTGGTCCCGCTTTCACTTCATGAGCTCAAAATCACAACCACTGCTTGAAATTTGCTCCTTTTGTGCTAAAAAATTGGCCAACGCTTCTGCACACCGTCTGCCTTACTGCCAAATCTTCATCAAGCAACGAGCTTTTGCACACCAAGGAAAAACTGAACTTCAATCGAGCTACCAATGATCCACCGAGCTTGGAGATACCACCAACACCCAAAGTTTCTACACCCAATTTCCCCCTGATTTCACTTCTTTGATTTTATCAAATTGTTTACCATTCTCAACTTAACTCAACTCAACTCAGATCAGTACTTGATCTGTCACTTTATAAACTGCCAACAACTGGGCATTGATTACAATCAAGCCACACCCACTCTAGCTAAGAGAATCCAGGTGACGCTTGCCGGCCTCTATCCACCATAATTAGGAACTCGAAGGCTCAACATTAGAGAAGTGAACTCTTTGGAGCTGCACTTTGAAAGTATACCCCTGGACTTGAGCTAGATTTGAAACCCTAACGGTCCCGACACACTCAATGGTGAAAATGGTGCAAAGTGACAGTGGGCCCCACCATGAAGTCAGTACCCTAAACACAAAATCTGACCGTCAAAAAGTAGTCTTTGAGAAACTATTGAAATAACTCTAACTACTATCATTGGAACTCCAGTGTCCGAGCAATCGAGATGCGACACTACAAATGGCATGATAAGAGCAAACATAAGTCCACCTGCAATGGTAAGTTTAGGAGATTTTAATCCCAATTTGAGCAAGATTTACGAGGCTTGCAAGGAAGAGGTCCATGAAGGTGCACAAGAGTGCTCACAATTCTCATCTATTCCAAAGATGGTGCTCCTTGACTCAGGCCCCCAATTGGTCATAAACACCCAAGGGGTGGAAAGTATACCGAGTGGCATGGACAATGGAATCCTATCACCCGAGGATGAGTATCAAGGACTTGCCTTTCATTACACCACCACCTTTAACTTCTACAAGGGATGGATCCAAGTGTGCTTTTGCCATCTAAGAAGGGGAACGTGACCCAAAGAGGAGGAAAGGTGGAATATAAGCAAGTAAGGTACCCAAGTTTGTCACCTAGTATGTCATTGTCTCATAATTTAGCAAAAATTACCATGTTGAAGGCAGATACTATAGAATCCAAGGAGAGGTCATGACTAGCTGAACTAAGCCACCACCATGAGGAAAAGAGAGAAAATAATGATGAGAATGGAAGCAGAGCATGTTAGATTAGAGATAGAGTAGATGAAAATTGAAATTCAAAAAAATTGAGTGTAGATAAAAGGAAAGCTAGGGCAGACAAACAAAAATTTAAGGAGAAGCGTTTGGAATCAAACGCACTCATGAAATCAAAATGAGTCTCATACAAGTAGGGAAATCTCACGAGGAAATAAGTAACTATTTCAAAGTGCTCACTCAGGTTCATCATCCATCGTACCCTACCAATAGCAAATATTATACCAACATGTAATCTTTATTATGATTATAATAAAGATGAGTTATGGAAATTTGATAAATGCTGCTAGTATCCTCTAGATGTTGCTTCTTACCACTCAGTTCCTCTCATATTTTTCCTTGGCCGCACATAGTTAGCCCAAGATGCCACGAGTTGTCGCTCATAGCCACCCATAAACTCTATTTTGCCACCGCTCAATGCCACACTTTGTTTAATAAAGGCCAGCTAGCACTTGTAGGCGCCCGTAGGTGCCCTTAGATGCTCATAGGCACTCAAAATTGCTCTCGCGTGCTTGTAAATAGTGGTAGGCGCTCATTTGTACTTGTTGGTGCAAGTCATGTCTCATTGGCACTCATCAACACACATTGATGCTTGTGGGCGCTGAGGGACACCCGTGATGGGTTAAGTGCGGTGACTCTTGATGTAGATGGTGCACATAGGTGCAAGGTGATGACCTGCTTGATACACAAGGCACACTTGAGTATATAGCGTATGAAAATATGAGAGTTAGACAAAATAATAAGAGTTTCACAAGTGTAAACTAAAAGATAAATGTATACATTGGGATAAAACAAAAGATGTATATAAATGGGGAGCCAATAAAACCTAAACCTGTGACAATGGTGGTCAAGGAGGTGAAGAAGAAGAGGGGGATGCACCATGGTGTCTAAGTGCTACTACTACATCCTCAAGTCTACGACGGTATACATGATGTTGAATCCTAAATGGACTCAATGACCACCATAGGGCCACTTGCTCTCATCCAAGTCTCAATGGATGATACCGCTAGCAAAAGAGAATATGGATCACATCTATAAGAACTCAGTCTACATGATGTCCACTCCTCTTCTGCCCAACTAACAATAGGCCTATCATCATGAAAAATCTGTCCAAAGCACTCATCAAAGGGTCATATGACCAAGTGTAAGATGCTCTTTATACCCTATAAGGACGGAAGTAGGTAGGGTGGATAGCACCGTGTGGATGGTTCCTATAATAAGAGAATGAATCACTATCTATGATCAAAAGATCACAAAGAGGTAAACCTAATGAAGTAAGATGCTCATATGATCTAACTTTAAGTCCTCTAAATTCAGAATCTTGCTAGATATCTGTAGAACACAAACAGGCCATGAGGCAAGACCCGGTATGAACTCCCTCCTAGAGTTTGGACCATTGCCACATGCTCCGTAGCAACCACTCCATTTCATCCAAAGTAAGATCTATCCACAAGATAACCTCAAAGCGTAGCAAACAAAACTGGATGAAATGGCTAACACCAGGATGGGCTACCCACCCTATAGGCCCCGACTGTGTGTGAGGGCACCAACCATGCCTAGTCGTCCTACTCTCCCATGCACGGAAACTGATAGTGCCACAAATCCATAATGATGCCAAACAAGTAATATCCACAATAATAATCTTCTTCGGTAGGAAGCCTGGGAAGAGGATACATGGAATATACTCTCCTGATAGACTAATCCTTTCTCTAAACTCAGTCTAAGTGCCTTGAGTCTCCACATCATGAGGTAACACATGGGTGGCATCAATTTGGGTTTGCATCTCATGACGAGTATGGGTCTGGCGAGCAATCATACGTAGTATTGGTCCAAGATAAGCCACACAAGCCCTCATATGAGCTAGACTACTCTCACTCTCCTCTACACTAGCCCTCATTTGAGCTAGACTACTCTCGCTCTCCTCTACCTAAACATGTGCACTCTTGCACCTCTTTATAGTAGATGCTAACTCTCATGCCTAATTATGTAATTGGACCCTATAATCCTCCGCCATGGTTGTGGCACCTAGTATGTCCAAGTCCAAGTCAATTAATCTCTACTCTCTCTCCATCTTAGAAGTAAGCAAGGTCAGATGCCTCTCCTCCTTTGCAGCAAGTAAATTCTCTCACTCACAAAGAAGTCTATCTCGCTCTAGCACTAATCTCTCTCTCTCTCTCTCCTCTACACTCTCCAATCTACACTTATGCTCAAGCACTAATCTCTCTCTCTCTCCTCTACACTCTCCAATCTACTCTCATGCTCAAGCACTAATCTCTCTCTACACTCAGCCACTCAAACACAATCATTTAAAATGCAAGTGATGTCAACAGAACAAGAAGGAGGTGAAGGTACTCTGAAATGCATGGGGTCACCAACCCCCTCCACAAACGGAGAAAGTGGTGAAAGAGAAGAAGAGGGAAAATGAGCTATCTCAACAAAGGGTAAGGGCTGTGTCTCAACACAAATCTATTGAACAACTGTTCACAAGTGGTTCATTTAGTTATCCATCAAGTACAAATTCATATTTGAATTTCAAAAATACACAAGTTCACAAATTCATTAATTCAAGCTTCTTAAATGAATTCATTTATTAAATCTGGTAATGGTATATACAAAATAACTTTGTATGTTTTCAAACATACAAATATATGAGAAAGTATATATATAAATATATATATATGACGAAACTCAAACCTAATCAATCAATCACTCACCATCTTCATCCTCTCCCTCATCCTCCCTATCATCAGTAGTCTCATCCTCATCTGAGCTTTCTGCATCCTCATGATCATCATCATGCTCTCCCTTGTGTATAATCTCCTCCTCTCCATCACTCATGTACATCACATCCTCCTCTAAAATGAAACCTCTCTCCACAAAGAGATGAGTGAGTATTTGCCCAAGGAAGGTGACCTTGAAAATTTGCCCCTTAGGACTCCTCAATTGGCTTTGCAAACTCCCCACCTCTGCAATGATAGCTCTAAATGCTAACTCTCCCCAATCATAATCCTCCACACCAAATCTCCTCAACTTGGTCTTGGTGTTGAGTACCAAATGCCCATGTACAATCTTGGGCCTAATAGTGGGTGCACCCATCAACTAGAAGAAGAAGCTTGGAACATAGGATGCACACATTGCCTTGTCAAATATCTTTTTGCAACCCTGTCCTTTTGTGGAAACCAGTCTGAAACAAGTGTGTAAGGAACTATCCTCCGTCTTGGTGTTCTCTCCCTTGGCATAGCAAGTGCATCTCTAACTATATCTATGGTCAATTGAAAATGCATCCCTCTTACCAGACCTGTGCAAGAGACCTTGTCCCATGAACTCACAAACTCTGTACATGGAAGGACTTGCAAAACCCACCAAGAAAATCAGGTCAAAATTCCATCATAAGGACTCAAGCCAAGGGGTGGTGCTCGTAGCTGCTCAAAGACGCCCCTGGACAAGAGAAATGCAACAAACACCACTGGGCACCACTTGCGGGCACCCAAGGACACTCCAAAGCTTGGTGCCCCTTGTGCGGCATTGGAGGAACAGCCGATGTTGCACGTAGGTGCCTAAAGATGCTGCCCGTAGGCACAACTACACTAGAAGCCGCTCCGGGACAGGCAAGCACACCCAAATGACGCAAGGTGACCCATGGAGACGCTAGAAGGCACTTGGGTTTAGGGTTTAGGGTTGGTGCAAGATGGCACTAAGGATGCAGGTAGGCAATGGGAGTCACTACGGGACAGGCTGGGAGGCGCTGATAATTTAGAAGGCTAAACGTGCATAAATCAGAATCCTGAGGTGCTAGAATGTTCAAAAGTAGAGAGAAATGAAGAGAAAAAAATGAGGAAGGTTTGAATAATACCTTTGGCCGTGGATAGTGAAGTCCAAGTGTAATTTTGTGGCCAATTACATCTAGATTGATCTCCCAAATTCCAGCAATAGCAGCTCAAATCTAATGTTTGTCCAGCCAACACCACTTGATGAAATTTGCTGGGTGTTGAATGGTATTAAAAGCTATGAGCCAATCTCCTACCTGAGTATTTCTCATGTTGGACCCATCAACTATCTTTCATATCCCCAAATTTCTGCCATGGTTCAAATTGAGTATACCTATGTGTCTCTCTTCTCAATCTCTTGAATGCTCTCCTTATCTCTCTTCTCAATCTCTCAAATGCTCTCATGTTGTTTCTCTCAAATCTCCAAAGCACTACTTCAATTCAAATTCTGAATGGAGCTCTTGCTCTCAAAATTCCTCTCAAAATTCCAACTCTCTCAAGCCCCACAGCAAGTTGGCCTCCTAACAGTTTGCCTCCTTCATCTTCAGCAAGTTTGCCTCCTTCAACAGCAAGTTTGCCTCTGAGTTTGCTTCCTTCCAACACCCCACTCGCAAAATAACTAATCCTCTTTCAAACACCCCACACACTCGTGAAATGAGTCTTTCTCTTTCAAACACCCCACACACCCACAGAATGACATGAATGGAAAAGAGGAAGGTTTTCCAATTTTCTTTTGAGCGTGGGGTTATATAAACCCTGCTCAAAAGAAAATTGGAATACCAAAACATCCAAAATGTACACATCCACACAAAAAATCAATATATCAAATGAAAGAACTCAAATCCTGAGCAACAATATGTGGCACTCCACATTGCCAACCGGTGCAGGCAAGCGGTACATATTTCATGCAACACCTACCAACGCCTACCAATGCCATCTTACAGCACCTACCAGTGCCACTTAGCGCTGACAAGTGCAATTATTTTTTTTAACTCTGGAGTGCAGTCCCAGCATCCTCTAGCATCTACGAGTGCCACATGGTGGCAACAGGCGCAAGCCATTTTTTGGTAAGTTGGTGGGCAGCCATAGTGTGTACGAGCGCCATTGCATGGTGTCTACAATAGTCATCGGCCCACTTAAACTTTTTTTTCAACAACATCCTTCTAGTGACTTTGAAGTGTAAACTTGCCCAACACCACACCGTGTAAGTGTATGCTCAGGCCTTACAAATGTACAGATTAAGCTCCAGAGAATTCTTATTCCAATATTGCATCAAGATACACTCATGGTCTAAGTTAGAGACTCATGGTCTAAGTTACCAAACTATGAGATATGAGATGAATAATTGAAAATATATAATTTATTATATGGAAACTCACTCAATCAAATATATCATCATTGTGATAATCAAGGCAATTTTGCATCACTCTTGATCTACTTTCTTCTCTACCAAATTCTATACCATAAAAAGACATTTCTGAATTTATTTGATTTTCCTTGATAAATCTGCCATCGTCATCTGTCCAAAGATCAGACCTATTGATTAAAATATTATGTAAAATAATACACACTGATACCCACTTTAACAAATATGCATTTCTACTATTGTTTTTGAGTTGCACTCTTAGCTCACGAAGAGAATGCCATCTAGCTTTCAATACTCCTATACAATGCTCATTTATCACTATTGCCTTTGCTAAATATTTATTGAACTCTTGCTTGTCCTCTGATTGGGCCTACTTGAAAGCAAGGACTAGGTGATGCATGGGTACATAACTCAAATCACCTAAAAGATACTCCTTTGCCTCAAAAGTGCAACAACTCCCTCTACGGTTCAAATCATTCCATAGTGAGGATTTTTTCGATTGAGTCATGTCATGACATGACCCTGGCATTCCTGCAAATAAACAAATCAAATTATACTTTTAGCAAACTATACAAAAAGGATCACCAATGCATTGTAAAAATACCTAACAAAACAACACATAACATAAAACATACCTCCGGAAAATGTATAATTCTCCTTTTACCATCACAAATCACTTTGTTCATTTATAGAATATGAACCCTTGCGGCTGAAATATATTTCCCCGTCCACTGTTGGTTGAGCTGCAAGAGGAAAAAATTTTCCATCTATCAAACCAACACAACCAGGAAAACCTTTTTGTGCAAAAATAGTGGATATCCTCCTCTCCTCAAGCTCGGGCCAAGCAACTTGACTCCTCATCACATCTAATATGATTGGCATAACTCCATCAGTAAAAGCAATTGTTGAACCAGCACTAATGCCCCAAATATTTAAACCCCATGCAACACAAGCTCCATTTCCGTGATGCCCAAATCTATCCAAGGCTAGGGCAACTTGGATCCCACACAGGTGTTTGCTCTCTTTGGTAGCTTTTCTCAAAAATCATGTGTCTTAATCAAATCCACGAATGTTGAAAAAGAATCCCCATCTATTCTAGTAAGCTGGCAAAAGGCCTTAGTATCAATATTTCTAAATACTCCATCACAAACTCTCTACTACGAGGGTAAGCAACATGGGGTTCCAAGTATCGATGAGTATGTGCATACTCCCACCCACTAATAAAAAATTCTAGCATATCTAAATCTCCTCCTGATTCTTTGCCTTCATCTTCATCTTCTAATCCTTGTAGCAATATCTCCAAATCTAACCGAATCATCCATTGAATACATCCATCTAATATTTCTAGTTAGTTCTACACGAGTGCTCCCTCTTGGCATGACTTGACTCAATTTTTAATCACCACAAATAACTCTTTATCAGCAAAGGGGCATCTCTATTCTCTGTGAAATTTTAGCAAAAGTGCATCTCTATTCTTTGTGCATAGAACAAAAAAACAATCTCATAAATTTCATTCCGTAACAAGAAAAAAAGTTCAAGAATTTCATTTCATCACTCAAGGAGGAACAAGAGCATACATTTCATACTGGAGAGTAACACTTTAAAAAAAATCACTCCTCTTTCTAACCTTCCCAAAGCCCACAAATCTTTCCACCCCAAATGAATTCACCCCTCCTTCCAACTTTGGCTAGGGTCTCTCAAATCTTCATCCCACGGTCAATTTTTGCATGCACTCAAATCTTTCCACTCATGCTCCCTCCAATCTTCCTTGGTGGTAAAAGATTGCATTCTTGGTTGTCTAGTGTAGCAATTTGTCAACTTTTGATTACCATGGGTGTTTATGAACATCATGGATGCTTCCTTTGGTGGCCACCACTTTCACTCTAATTCTAAACGATAAACTTTATTAACCCTAATACGTAATCAATGCAATACGGAGTGATAATGGAAATTCCTTATCCCTTATTTTCTACAAACCACCTCATATAGAGTGTGCTAATAAATAAGGAACTTGGCCTGAACTCCATAACGATACCCTTTCTACCTCCCGTTCACACCCGGTACTCATTTAGTCAACACTTTGTAACTATCTATATGAAAAGTTATGAAACTATTTATAACTATTTCTGAAACCCCATATTATAATCCATTAGAAGTTCTGTCTTGATCTCTGGGTAATGGGAGGGGGAAGAGTTCAGTTCTTTTCTTTGGGGTTTAGCCCCATTTTACCTTTTTTGTCTCACCCTTGTACGGTTTGATGGAGTCTTCTTATCCTTCACATTTTCTATGTGGTCACACTTTTGACAGATTGTTTTCTTGTGTTGCTGTTATAGGAGAGAAGGGCGTGCACATAGAAAACACAAAGGATGGGAGACCTCATCAAGCCATACAAGGGTGAGACCAAATAGGTAAAATGGGACTAAGCCCCAATAGAGTTGATATGAGAATTTTGCCCAATTTCACCTAAGATATTTGAGCTATGCAAGTTGTCCAATCTACAAACAACTGGAGCATCCAAAGAAGCATCACCTAGTGTGTTTGCTCTCCTATGGATTGCACGGCCACTGCCCTCTATAGAGCAATGGACACATGCTGTCTAAAAATACTGCAAAGTATGAGAGTGAGAGTGGTACCCCTTGGTGCCTAACATGATAAGCTCTCGCACACTCCTTGACAAATGTGTCAAGCATAGTGTCCATTGCTCCATATAACTCCAATGCTAGAGGAAAAAAGAGGTGACCTTGCTGCATACCCCTTATACTTGGGAGACCTTGTGAGCTACTGCTACACTCACCACCCATCCAAGGGGATAAGTAATCACTCCCTCCAAAATGGTATCATGCGTAGGGTCCGTAACTGTAAAAGTCCAAGATGAGGAGAGAAATAGGAGAATGTGTTATACTCCAAGGACAAGAGAAGAGAGAAAACATAGATTTCACACTCAATCATTCGATGCCCCAAAGGAGCACCTTCTCTTAATTAATAGACCAAGAGGATCTCCTCCAAGGAAGCTACACCATAGGATTAGGCACATAGATAGGTGTCACATGTCAGCAAGCTCCACCCTTGGATTACTTACTTGGATGGGTGACATGTTGGTCCTGGTCCTATCTAGTTGGTCAAACATGCTTTGATTGGAGGGAATCTTTTAGGGAATCTTCCTATAGGAATCTCAAAATCACATAGGTGAGGTACCGTTGGAAAGCTCTTGATGAGACAAAGCAGGGGGGAGGAAAGCCAGCCTTTTTTCTAGAAGGGGGGGAGGATTTGCACATTTTGAGGCCTAATTCATCCGTTTAGGCCTTTGAAATTGACTTCAAGGATTTTAGGCACATTTTGTTTCCTACTCTATTAGTAGAAGTCCCCTTTTGGTGATAACTCTTTCTGATCTGTTTAGCCCATCATGTGTGACATCCTTCCAAATGTTACCAAACCAATTCTCACCTTTTAATCATATGTCTAGCTATTGGTTCTAAGGTTTTCAAGTTTATTGTGGTTTCTGCCCTATTAGTAGAAGTACTCTTTTGGTGTTATAGAATGGAGGTTCACATTGGGACACTTCAATGAGGAAAAACTCTTTATGCCTTGCATGAGCTTTGGCTCTTGTATTTATAGGGAGCATATATAGCCCTTGAGAAGTTTCTCAAGAAGCTTCCTTGAGCCGCTTTCTTGGAGTGCAAGCCAAGTTAATTGCAAAGCTTCTCAAGAAGCTTCCTTCTTGAAGCCATTTACTTGGCATACAAGCTAAATTGGTTGGAAGCTTCTACAAGCTTCCTTCCAGAATTACCTACTTAGGATGCAAGCTAAGCTAGTGGGAAGCTTTATAGATACTTCTAGAATATTCTAAGCTAATTTGGCATATTTACTACTTTGCTAACCTTGACTAACTTCATTGCTAAACTCTATATTATTACATATTCCCCCATTGCTAGTTGGTGACGTCTTTGTCGCCAATGAAGCTTTGAATTCATGGAATGCCAATTGTGCATTCTAGGGAGCAGAAAGAGGTTCCCATGTGGCATCATGAAGAGGATAGCCCTTCCAAAGGACCTTGTACTCTATATGTTGTTGATGGCCGTATTGGATATGGCAACGTGCAAGTATACAATCAATTTTGTACTCTTCATGATCATTGATAGGGAGAGGAGGAGGAGGAGGTTGGACTCAAGAGGAAAAAGAAGATGGGTTATGAACAAATGGTTTCAACTTGGAAACATGAAAGACAAGATGGATGCGAGGCAGGGCAAGTCGATAAGCAACAAGAGAGATAATTTGGGTGATATCAAAGAGTCCTATCTAATAAGAGGTAATTTTAGAAACTTGGGTATCAAGTAGGAAAGGGAGGTTATTGGATGAGAGCATGAATTTATCACCAAATTGAAAGTTGAGACCGCAGTGATGGTGATTTGCATATTGTTTCTGCCAATTTTGAGCAACAAGGAGATAAGATTTGGCTTGTTGGAGGGATTGGGAGAAGGTGGTCAAGAAGGTGGAAGTATGAGGGACATGAGATGGAGGAGGAGCAAAAAGGGAATCTAAAACAAGTGGGTTTTGGCCAAAATTGAGAAAGAAAGAAGAGAATCCGGTGCTTGCCTTTTTAGAATTATTATATGCAAACTTGGTAGCTGCAAGACATTCATCCCAATTCGTGAATGTTAACAAAGGCACAAAGCATATCTTCCAAGAAGCAATTTTCACGTTCAATTTCTCCATCAGTTGTAGGATGATAGGCCATGGATAAAGCAAGCTTGGTGCCAAGTATCTAGAAGAGTATCTATCCGGTGCTTGCCAAAACTTTCTAGTGAAGTGACAATCACGGTCGGAGATGAGTACATATGACATCTCATGATGCTTGAATACATTGTCAAAGTAGATTTATGCTAAGGTTAGAGCATCCACAATAATAACCATTGGTGCCAAATGGATTTGCTTACTAAGCTTATCCACAAATGCTTCAATTGTTATATGACCTTGCTTTGTCTTGGGTAACAAGGTGATGAGATCTAAGCTCACATGTTCCCAACAAGTAGATGGAATGGGGAGTGGTTGAAGGAGTCTACTTGGTTTCTTATTATTAGCTTTGTTGCGTTGGCAACTCTCACATGATCAAACAAACTCCTAAACATCTTGTGCCATGTTGGACCACCACCATTGGCATTAGAAGGTACCCAAGGTCTTGTCCACCCCATGTGACCAACTATTGGTAATTCATGGGCTTCTTGAAGGTACAAATCAAAGATCACCTTTGGCTAGAACATAGATCAGGTCCTCATTGAATAGAAGACCTTCCTTGAAGAAGGTGTTGTATTCCTTGTTGCATGCTTTAAGACAACCATGTACCATTTCGAAGAAGGGATCTTGTTGCAGAGCTGACCGGAACTCATTTTGGACCTTGGAGTCAATTGACATGATCGTAATTGTTGCTGCAATGAAAAGAAGAGACTTCAAATTTGGTCATCATGATAGAGCATCAAGGATGACATGGAAGCAACCTGGTTTGTACTCAAGTTTGATGTCAAACAATTGGAGTTGCTCCTTCTATTGATGATATCGACTCTTCATGTGTTCCAAGGGTAAGGTTTGCAACAATGGTTTGTGATCAATTTGCATTATCACTTGTTTCCCCAAGAGATAATGCCTCCATACCTTGGTGGCATATACCATTGCAAGTTGTTCTTGATCTTGAGCAGTATAATTTCTTTCAACCGTATTTAGTTGGCAAGACACAAAGGCAATGAGATGTAGTCCAACTAGGAATTCATGTTGCAACACGGCTCCAATTACAAAGTTCCAATCAAATTGAACCTTATGATGTTCAAGCCAAGGTAGTTCTAGAATGATATCATAGTGTAGAGGTGCCACTACAAACCTCATACACTCCAAATACTCATTCCCAATCTTGAAGGTAACAGGATGTAAGGTACAAAATGCAAAACCCTTTCTACCATCCGCTATCATCAATCTACTTCTAATTATTGGCTTGATAAGAATACCCAATTTCTTTACTACTTGCATAGACATACAATTTTTTGAACTTCCAAAATCAACCAAAATCTTACAACCTCGATAAGATATTGTACCTTGCAAGTGAAGCAAACTTGCATAGGTTGAGTCTTCAATCCCATTGGGACTAATCAAGCTCCCAATAGGTGACTCAAAATCTCCTATTGGCATTCTTCATTTCCTTGATCATTCCTCTCCACAAACTCCATCTGGGCCACTTGTCAAGGTCGCCCATTCATAAGTGGAAATTCAACAATACAATGTCCAACTTGGCAACAATTAAAACAACCATCATTTTGTCACTATCTTTCTCTATTTGCTATACCAAGTAGTCTTTGTTGGATAACATCAATCTCCATTGGTGTGGATTCCTCCACCTGTGTGTAGTGTATTGGTAGTATTTGGTAGGCTTTATGTAAGTCAAGGTCAAGACCAAGTTGTCAAAACCAAGGAATGCTCAACCAATTACATGGCTTCTTCCACATTTGGTGTTTTCCGCATGGTCACCTCCAATTTAGTTTGTGACTTCAATCCCCTCACAAATCGATCCAGAACTTCACCTTCTTGTATATATGGAATCTGCATGATGATATTCTGAAATTGCGTGATGTAGCTCCTTATAGAGCCAATCTACTTCAACTCTGCCAATTTATCTTGTGCAGCTCGAGTAGCATTTATAGTTTAAAATTGACCCAATATTGCCTTCTTGAATTCTACTCATGTCAAGATTGGTGCAACAATCTGTTGCTCACTCTGCTCTACTTGGAATCACCACCAAAGTTTTGCCACACCATCCAATTGGCTAGAAGCTAAGAGAATTTGTTTCCGTTCATCTTGAAGATTGGTAGCTTCAAAGTAACGTTCACAATCAAACACAAAATTCTCCATTGTGCCCAAAAGATTCTTGCCTTCAAACACCTTGGGTATTGGAAATTGGATTTGATCTTCTCCATCTTGAACTAGTGCTCTCTTTATATGTTCTTGTCATTGTTGGTCTTGTTTATCCAACAATCAAGTAAGGTGCTCAATTTATTGATGCATAGCAATGATAATGTCTAGTACTGCCGCTATGGATAGTACTCTATCTCACTATTCCCAATTTATCTAATTTATTAACACATAGATGAAGCACGTCCACCATTTTCCATAAGTAACAACTAGAAGTATCAAGGGTTCCTTAGACAAGGTGATCATATGCAAAAAATCTGCCCAAAGCACAAGGTGATGAATTGTGTGAAATGATGCTTGGGTAATACTTGGACAAAAAAATCCCAATGGTTTGGCAGAAGTGGATTTGGTGGTCCATAAAGTCCATCTATCCCATTCTTGCTCTGATACCAATGTAAAAGTCCAAGGCCAAGGAGAGAAATAGGAGAATGGAAGCTCACATTGGAACACTTGAATGAGAGAAAACTCCAAATGCCTTGCATGAGCTTTGGCTCTTGTATGTATAGGGAGCATACAAGGCACTTGAGAAGCTTCCTTGAGCCACTTTCTTGGAGTGCAAGAAAAGTTAACTAGGAAGCTTCTCAAGAAGCTTCCTTCTTGAAGCCGCTTATTTGGCATGCAAGCTAAGCTAGTTGGAAGTTTCTAAAAGCTTCCTTCCAGAACTACCTACTTGGGATGCAAGCTAAGCTAGTGGGAAGCTTCCCAAGAAGCTTCCTAGATACTTCTAGAATATTCTAAGTTAATTTGGCTTATTTACTAATTTTTTAACCTTGACTAACTCTTTTACTAAACTCCATATTGTTATCATTATTATGATATCTACTATTATCACCTGATCATCTCGGATCAAGTATAAGTTTGCCTTGACACGTGTTGTCTGCAAAGGATACAAATGCTCTCTCCAAGCCAATTAGCCACTCTCTCATGCCATAGCAAACACTAGGTCCCTAATAGCATCATGGGTAGCTATCCTCTGTACTCCAAAAGGACACCGTGTCATATGGACCGATGTTGTATCTAATGTAGAACCACAATCACAAGTGAGTAATGAAAATGCAGATGGATGGACCAAACCTAAGCAAAATCTCATCAATGTAGAGAAAGTATTTGGTGCAAGTCGGAATGCCCTATTGCACGGTTGTGCTAGGATCCAAGAGCCTATACCCTTGCCAGAGCAAGAGCAAAGATGTGCTCTAGTAGCTTGAGGAATAGATGAGACAACTAAGAAAGAATGTAGCATATGTTGGCATTATCTCTCCATCAAAGAAGATTGTAAACCTCTAGTCCAATCTGATGATAGTGAAGCAAAAGATGGAAATTCCTCACATGCCCATGAGGATAGACTATCTCTTGTATGCCGCAATAGCATCTAAAGAAAAAAGGATCCCTCTTCCATTCCTATCACATAAGTCTCCAAAATTGGCTTATCAACAACCACAAAATGAGAGGAAAATAGTGCTATCAAGAGAGCACAACTACCCAGAAACACTATAAGTGTCATCTCCTCCATAAATAGTAAGCCAACCCCTCCACATGAGATTGACAAAGTAGTATGTCTTCATGTCAAATCCCTTGTCACACAATCAAATGTCCTTGGTCCAATAACATCACCAAAGACTTCCATAATCCTCCTATCAAAGGCTCTCAGACGTGATAGGAAGGACAAGGAAAGGGGGGGGGGAATTGTGCAGAGGAGGTAAGTTGGTTGACGAGCAATACTAGAGGAGAGTATAAAGAATGCCACCAACGGGTCTCCTAGTAACAAAAGGTCATCCACCAGGAGAATATCCTTTGCAAGGGCAACGTCTAAGAAGCATGTGACAAAATCCATAGATCCTATTGGCACTCCAAGAACACGTAGTCTATCTATAGATGTGATACACTCCTTTGGAAGCTCAAGGTGGAGATCGATATCTAAAAGAGACCATGCTCTACACTTTGACACATTGACTCTCAAGTCTACTAGATGTAGCTCGGTAATCAAGTTGTCAAAGGTTTGCCTAATCTGATCTATAGAGACCCACTATGTATGTTTCATGTACCAAAAGGAGAGAAATATATAACATGGTATGGCCAAAGTAGTAGATAAGAGAGCTCTAAAATGAACCATAACAAATAAAAATCCCCCTAAAGGATCTCTCTAATATATACCAACAATTGACTCCAAGATGATAACACACTCCTTTGAACAACTGTACAAGTAGTAAAAGGAAACAAGAGAGCCATAAAAGGATTGCACAAATTGTTATTTTAGGTGCCATAGGCAGATTCCTCTTACCAATACTATCCGGCTAATATCCCAATAGTCTTTTACTATTTTACCCCTATGTTTTGTCCTTGTACAGTTTGATGGAATCTTACCATCCTTCTTGTTATCCTATCCGCATCCCTATTTTACCTCTACGTCTTTCCTTGTACAACTTGATGGGGTCGTCCCATCGTTTACTATTCTACCCCTATGTTTTGTCCTTGTACAGTTTGATGGGATCTTACCACCCTTCTTGTTATCTTTTCCGCATCCCCATTTTACCTCTACGTCTTTTCCTTGTACAACTTGATGGGGGTCTTCCCATCCTTCTTGTTATCCTAAGCCGTCGCCTTTTTCAGTCTTTCTGCGTCAGTTTTAGCTACACTGCGACTAAGCACGTTGAATAACCAAGCGCAATGCTGTCAGTGCCCACGTGAGTCATACCTGAAGCTCATGTAGTTAAATTTTGTTTCCACAACACCAGGTTTGGTTGGGAAGTTTATCTAGAGAAGCATTCTTGAAAGACAGGTTATCTGAAGTACGTGGTGTATACAGAAAGTTTATAGAATTCGTGTACACACTTCTCAACTAACTAGTTACATGTTTGTCATCATGGAGCACACAGTCAGCTGGAGATAACTAAATGATATATCGCTTAATGCAAGTTCGCCTTAGTTTACCCTATTATATACATATCTGCAAATTTGTTAAAGTACGGGTGAATATTTTACATTTCTTGCCTTGCACTTATCCAGGTTCAACTGTATTTGACTCAAATGCAGTCGCACCTGGATAAGTGCAAGGCAAGTACAAAGTGGTATATATGCTTTCGGGACCCCCAAGAAATTCAGAGTCAATGATTTTCTGTGGACCCTGCTCCACAAACTTCTTTCTAGATGCCATGTTCATGAACTTTAAGTTCATGAAATCATCCAACACTCTTGCGGATTGGAAAATGGACGCGGATGAACAGTCCTGATTCATCATTTGCATATCGAAGATTCCAACGTAGAGAATCTAAAGTGAAGAGGCATCGTTTGACGATCCGATCATTCACCGTTACTACTTGTGGAAGACGACGGTTAACTCCACATATTTCGCGCGTAAAATCACACGACCTCCATTACGGGAGGCCACTATATGGCTTTGGTAACTTGAGAAAATTCACGAGTTTTAAAGACCCGACTGCGTTCCTGGAAATACCTTAACATTGTGCAAGGATGTCCTAACTATAAAGTGGAGAAATAGATGCTAATTCATTGAATCATTTCAAAGGCAAAAGATCAAAGATCCCATCATTTGTCGTTACTCAAAAGATTATCGACAAAACGATCCATATTAACAAATTTTGCTTGGAATTGCAAAAGTGCATGCAAGGAAAACGTTATATCAAAGTATGTGTAATTTTGTACTAGTCTGGCATAATGGAGTTTGACGTGAGTTTCTTTGCAAAACATGTCCAGTCTGCCATTTTTAAATGAATATACTTGGAAGTTACAGTCCGTGCATTTCTAGATGATATACATTTTAAGGTTTGAATCAATAAAAGAAATTACAATTCAACATAATATTATAATTTTAATAACACCATATATAAAAAAATTTCCTTGCACTAAGCACCTAGTTCCTTTTTGAATTGAAATACTCATCCACTCTTAGATTAATTTCTCTTTCTACTGCACTGATTTAAGAATTAAAGATACTGTAATCATTAATGTTTATATCAATCATTTTCTTAATCATTAAATTTTAATTGTATTTTTTATTGAAATGACATAAACTCTACTAACTTTATATATTTCCAGAACCATATACATAAGTCTATATTCTTTTTTAATCACTAAGGAATATGCCCAAGTCTCGAGGATAGCATGCATTTGATTGTTTAACGACTATCCTTTTTGGAAGTTTGATAGTCTTTCCCAGAATGTTAATAATAATGTCTTCTAAATTAATGAATAGTATCTAGAAGGTATGGTGCAAGTACCAAGAACATGAAGATATTTCACTATAATGTATAACTATCCATGCTATATGAACATAATCTTTATCTCTTAACCATGCCTTATATTTTGGTTTTCAATATATAGAGGGAGGAATATACCAAGGAAAGAGTTATTTCCTTAAAGAATTTTGTTAAATGCAAACTATACTCAAATGGAACTGATACACGATAGATAGCAATGGCAAGAACCCTTCAGAATATAAAATCCAAAGGTAAAAGATGAAGCTAAGCCTCCCTAGCATCACAATGAGAAAATTTTCTTATATCACATCAAAACTATGGAAGTTAAACTGCCTACATACATGGAACATCCAACCAAGAAGCTTCACTTAATGGGATTGTTTTCATATGGATTGAACGAGCTAGTGTTCTTTATAAAAAAAAAAAGATAAACTCTCTCTAGAGTAACTTCAAATAAGAAAGTAAATATTGTATCCTATGTTGCTTATTATGATAAGGTCTTGTGCAGTCTATTATAGAACTTCAACATCCAGGGCCTAATTTCGATTTTTAGATCTCATAGCCTGACCATTGTCTGTTTGGTGTTATAAAAAACTTTGTACTTTGTCAAACTCTAAATCTATACCTCTCTGTAACTCCAGTCTAAAGCAACAAAAAAGAATGACCTCATTTTATATGCTTACTAAAGAAGGTGATCACGTGTGATAACAAGAAGGATGGGACGACACCATTGTATATGCTTATACTTAAAGACCTTGGATGTTGCTACTCCACTTGCTATGCATGCAAGAAGATGTGCATTCATCTTTGCAAAAATTACATTATATATTACATTTCTAACTACAACATCTGCTATTATAAACCTTATCATCTCAAATCCTATATAAATTTTGAACAATAATTCTGTTTTTATTGCATACCAATATCCATTCTCCTATACTATTATACAGTCACCTCCCTAATAGTATTTCTGTGTAGCTAAATTATATCCTCTATAATTATTCATATAGACTTCTACTCTTTATAAAGTAGTGTCCCACTAATTTAGATATACTCACTTGTGATTATAGCACTACTTTGGATGGTTTGAGATGATTGATTGGAATTCCAATGGATATAAACAATGATTGATTAAGGTAGAAGAGCTTATGAAGTATATGTTGGGCAGTTGTGGAGTTTTGAAGCTCCTTGAACTCAACCAACACTCTTCCTATGGAATAAATAGAATAGAAAGCTCACTGCTTTACTTTTGAAAGGATATTGAATAGTATCTAAACTCTACTAAAATTTATTGACTTTGGCTCCCTAGACTCGAGGAAGCTCCAAGCAAATCTCAATGAGCGTATGCACACTCACACACTTACTAAACTCATTGATGTGCCTTGACTTCATTGAGTTAGGATCCTCTCTTGCAAGGGAAAGGCTATGGAGCCTAGCTCTAGGCTTCACCCTTGATTGATGACTTTTGGTTCACTTTTGAGGAGTTTTCCATTGCACTTTATATGAGGTTAGGTCTCCCACATCCAACTCTCATAGGATTGATAGACCAATACACATGTGGTTCCCCTCATGACATGTAGGGGTACACTTTCTATGATGTGCAATAAGCAGGGAGCACACTAAGGTCCATGATGTACTTTGTGAGATAGTCAATCAGATCTTACAAGCTACATGGGCTTAGGTTCAGATTGAGCAATGGTTGTGTAACAATATGGAGTTTAGTGACATAGTTAGTAAGGCTAATGAAGTAGAGAATAAGCCAAATTAGCCTAGAATATTCTAGAAGCATCTAGGAAGCTTCTTGGGAAGCTTCCTAACTAGTTTACTTGTGCCCCAAGTAGGTAGCTTCTAACTAGCTTAGCTTGCATGCAAGTAGGCGGCTTCTAGAAGGAAGCTTCTTGAGAAGCTTCTAGCTTAACTTGGCTTGCACTCTAAGAAAGCGGCTCAAGGAAGCCTCTTGAGAAGCTTCTCAAGGGCCTTGTATGCTACCTATAAATATAAAAGCCAAAGCTCATGCTAGACATTTGGAGTTTTCTCTCATTCAAGTGTCCCAATGTGAGTTTCCATTCTCCTATTTCTCTCCTTGGTCTTGGTCTTTTATATTGGTATCAAAGTAGGAATGGGATGGATGGAATTTATGGACCACCAAATCCACTTCCGCCAAACCATTGGGATTTTCATGTCCAAATATTACCCAAGCATAGTTTCACACAATTCATCACCTTGCACTTTGGGCACGATTTCTACATATGATCACCGTGTCTGAGGAGCCCTTGATACTTCCAGTTGTAACTTATGGAGAATGGTGGACGTGCTGCATCTATGTGTTAATCAATTAGATAAAGTGGGAGTAGTGGGATAGAGTAATATCTATAGCGGCAATACCTGATGTTATCCTTGCGATTCAGCAACAAATTGAGCACCTTACTCGATTGCTAGATGAACAAGATCAGCAATGACAAGAACATATAGAGAGAGTGCCAATTCAAGATAGAGAAGATTGCATTTGATTTCCAAAACCCAAGGTATTTGAAGGCAAGAATCTTCCTGGCACAGTGGAGAATTTTATGTTTGACTGTGAATGATACTTTGAAGCCACCAATCTTCAAGATGAACGGAAAATATTCTCTTGGCCTCTAGCCAATTAGATGGTGTGGCAAAACTTTGGTGGCGATTTCAAGTGGAGCGAGCTGAACAATAAATTGTTGCACCAATTTTGACATGGGCTGAGTTCAAGGATGCAATATTGGGGTGGTTTCAAACTATAAATGCCACCCGAGCCGCACAAGATAAATTGGTGGAGTTGAAGCAAGTTGGATTAGTAAGGAGCTACATCACACAATTTTAGAACATCATCATGCAGATTCCAAATATACAAGAAGGTGAAGTTATGGATCAATTTGTGCGGGGATTGATGTCATGAACCAAATTGGAAGTGACCATGTAGGAACTACAAAACGTAAAAGAAGCAATGCAATTGGTTGAGTGCTTTGATTCCTTGGTTGTGACAACTTGGTCTTGACCTCAAGCTCCACAAGGCCTACCAGTACATTATGCACGGGTGGAAGAAACGGCACCAATGGAGATTGATGCTATCCAATGGAGACCACTTGGTACAACGGATAGAGAAAGATTGGTACAAAATGGAGGTTGTTTTTATTGTTGCCAAGTTGAACATTTTATTACTGAATGGCCACTTAGGAATGGACGACCTCGACAAGTTGCCTAGATAGAGATTGTGGAACAGAATGATTAAGGAAACAAGGAATAGCAATAGGAGATTTCGAGCCGCCTATTGGGAGCTTGATTAGGTCCAATGGGATTGAAGGCTTGATCTATGCAAGTTTGCTTCACTTACAAGGTATGATATCCAATCAAGGTTGTAGGATTTTGGTTGATTCTAGAAGTTCAAAGAATTGCATGTCTATGCAAGTAGCAAAGGAATTGAGTATTCCTATCAAGCCAACGTTTGAAAGTGGTTTAATGATGCCAAATGGTAGAAAGGGTTTTGCATTCCGCACCTCACATCCTATTACCTTCAAGATTGGGAAGGAGCATTTGGGGTGTATGAGGTTTGTAGTGACACCTCTACACTATGATATCATTCTGGGTCTACTTTGGCTTGAACGTCATAAGGTTCAATTTGATTGGACCTAATGATAAATTCAAGTACAACACCAAGATAGGAATTTCCGATTAGGTTGTCTGGCACCTTTGAGTAAGACATCTAAGAATAGTCAGTCCCAAGATGGGAATTTGTCAAGAAGATAGCCATAGAGAAAATCAAGAAAGAAGATGAATCCCAAGATGGGAAGTTTGCCAAGAAGGCAACCATGGAGCAAGCTTGGAAGAGAGATGAGTCACTGGAAGGGAAGTTTGTTAGTAAAGCATCCATAGAGCAAGTTTTGGAGGAAGATAAGGTTGTATTTGCGGTGTAGATCAAGCTGATTGCACAAGAAAAATCTGGGAGGGCCAAGAGCCTCATCAAGCAATGGTTGATTGGATAGTTCAAGAGTTTGCGGACGTGTTTCCGGATGATCTGCCAAAGGGATTACCCTCCGATTGAGGTATGCTCTTCAAGATCAAGTTATTGCCAAGGAGTACTCCAATGAGTAGACCAATCTATCGGCTCTCACCAAAGGAGTTGGAGGAGTTGAAAACAACACTTATAGAGTTGTTGGAGAAGGATTTTATACAACATAATACCTCTCTTTGGGGAGCACTGGTACTATTTGTTCCAAAGAAGGATGGAGTACTTTGTTTCTGTATTGAATACCATGGGCCCAATAAGCAAACCATGAAAATGCATATCCCTTGCCTTAGACTGATGACTTACTTGATCAACTAAGTGGAGCACGCTACTTTTCCAAGTTGGATCTTCATAGTAGCTATTGGCAGATTCCTATTGAAAGAGAGGATGTGCAAAAGATTGCCTTTCTCATAAGGTATAGGCATTTTGAGTGGAGAGTCCTACCTTTTGAATTCACTAATGCTCCAACAATCTTCATGGATTAGATGCATTGGGTGTTGGAGGGAATATTAGACCAGTCTGTGGTGATATTCTTGGATAATATCTTAATCTATAGCAAGACAGAGGTAGAACACGTGAATCATGTGCAAGAAGTCCTAAGACAACTACAACAATGGAAATTTTACTGCAAGAAGTCGAAGTGTGCCTTTTGGCAGAAGTAGGTTACCTTCTTGGGTCATAAGATCTCATCAGAAGGGATCAAGATGGAAGAAGAGAAGATCAAGGCCATTACTGATTGGCCTACCCCAAAGGATGCTACAAAAGTATGGGCATTCAATGGATTGGCTAGTTTTTACCGGCAGTTCATTCACTATTATGCTCATGTGGCTGCACCATTGAATGATCTCTTGGGAAAGAACTCGAGTTTCTTGTGGACCACCAAGCATGAAGAAACATTCCAAAAGTTAAAGCATATGGTGTCTTCAAGACCCATTCTCCAACCATATGATCCTCAACTACCTTGTGTGGTTGAATTTTGATGCTTCTAACTTTGCAATTGGAGCTGTGTTGCAACAAGAATTCCCAAATGGACTAAATCCCATTGCCTTTTTGTCTTGCCGACTAAATAAAGTTGAAAGAAATTACTCTACTTGAGATCGGCAAAAACTTGCAATGGTATATGCCACCAAAGTATGGAGGCATTACCTCTTAGGGAAACAAGTGGTCATGCAAACTGATCACAAGCCATTGTTGCAGACCTTACACTTGGAACACATGAAGAGTTGACATCATCGATAGGAAGAGCAACTCCAATTGTTTGACATCAAACTTGAGTACAAACCAAGTTGGTTCCATGTCATGCCTGATGCTCTATCACGACAACCTAATTTGAAGTCTCTTCCTCTCATCACGGTGGCAATTACGATGGTGTCAATTGACCTTGAGGTCCATAACAAGTTTTGGTCAGCTCTACAACAAGATCCCTTCTTCCAAATGGCACATAGTTGTTTGACAATAGGCAACAAGGAGTACAACACCTTCTCCTTCAAGGAAGGCCTTCTATTCCATACGGACTGGATCTATGTTCCAACCAAAGGTGATCTCCGACTTGTGCGCCTTCAAGAAGCCCATGATTTACCAATAGCTGGTCACATGGGGGTGGACAAGACCATGGGTACCCTCCAATGCCAATGGTAGTGGCCCAACATGACATGAGTTGTTTGGGAGTTTGTCCAATCGTGTGAGAGTTTTCAACGCAACAAGGCCAGTAACCAAAAGCCGAGTGGACTCCTTCAGCCACTTCCCATTCCAACTACTCGTTGTGAACATGTGAGCTTAGATCTCATCACCTCCTTGCCCAAGACACCACAAGGTCACACAACAATTGTGGTGTTTGTGGATAAGCTTAGTCAGCAAATCCATTTGGCACCAACGGTTGATATTGTGGATGCTCCAACCTTGGCGCAACTCTACTTCAATAATGTATTCAAACATCATGGGATGCCACATGTACTCATCTTTGACCGTGATCCTTGCTTCATCGAAAAGTTTTGGCAAGCCCTCTTCCAGATACTTGGCACCAAGCTTGCTTTGTCCACAGTCTATCACCCTCAAACTGATGGACAAACTGAATGTGCAAATCACACCTTGGAAGATATGCTTTATGCCTTTGTCAACATTCACCATACCAATTGGGATGAATGTCTTGCAGCTATGGAGTTTGCATACAACAATTCTAAATAGGCAAGCACCGAATTCTCTTTTCTTTCTCAATTTTGGCCAAGATCTGCTTGTCCCATGTTCTCTTCATGCTCCTCCTCCATCTTAGGTCCCTCATACTTCAATCTTCTTGACAACCATATCTAAATCTCTCCAAAAAACCAAATCTCACCTCCTTGTTGCTCAAAATCATCAAAAACAATATGTAGACCACCATCGTCGTGATCTCACCTTTGAAGTCGGTGACAAAGTTATGCTATTCTCTAGTAATCTACCCCTCCCACTTGATACCCAAGTTTGTAAACTTGCCCCTAATTGGATAGGACCTTTTGATGCCATCAAAATTGTCTCTCCTATTGCTTATTGACTTGCCTTGCCTTGTCATATGCCCATCCATCCTATCTTTTGTGTTTCCAAGTTGAAACCCTTTGTTCCCAATCCCTCTTCTTTTTCCTCTTCAGTCCAACCTCCTCCTCCCCCTATCTCTACCAATGATCATGAGGAGTACGAAGTTGATCGTATCCTTACGCATTGCCACATCCAACAAGGACGCTAACAACATATGGAGTACAAGGTCCTTTGGAAAGAAGCTTCTTGGGAAGCTTCCTGGTTAACTTAGCTTGCACTCTAAGAAAGCGGCTCAAGGAAGCTTCTTGAGAAGCTTCTCAAGGGCCTTGTAACAATATGGAGTTTAGCAACGAAGTTAGTCAGGCTTACAAAGTAGCACATAAGACAAAGTAGCCTAGAATATTCTGGAAGTATCTAGGAAGCTTCTTGGGAAGGTTCCCAGTTAGCTTAGCTTGCACCTCAAGTAAGTAGCTTCTAGAAGGAAGCTTTTAGAAGCTTCTAACTAGCTTAGCTTGCACGCCAAGTAGGTGGCTACTAGAAGGAAGCTCTTGAGAAGCTTCCTAGTTAACTTGGATTGCACTCCAAGAAAGCGGCTTGAGGAAGCTTCTTGAGAAGCTTCTCAAGGGCCTTGTTTGCTACCTATAAATACCAAAGCCAAAGCTCATGCTAGGCATTTGGATTTTTCCCTCATTCAAGTGTCCCAATGTGAGTTTCCATTCTCCTATTTCTCTCCTTGGATTCGGTCTCTTACATTGGTATCAGAGCAGGAATGGGATGGATGGAATTTATGGACCACCAAATCCACTTCCATTGAACCATTGGGATTTTTGTGTCCAAATACTACCCAAGCATCATTTCACACAGTTCATCACCTTGCACTTTGGACAAGATTTTTTGCATATGATCACCATATCTCAAGAACCCTTGGTGCTTCCGGTTGTAACTTATGGAGAACGGTGGATGTGCTGTTAATAAATTAGGTAGATTAGAGAGTGGTGTGATAGAGGAGCAACCATGGTGGCAATACCTGATGTTATCCTTGCTATGCAACAACAAATTGAGTACCTTACTCGATTGTTGGATGAATGAGATCTTTGATGACAAGAGTAGGTAGAGAGAGTACCAATTCGAGAAGGAGAAGATTGGATCAGATTCCCTAAACCCAAGGTATTTGAAGGCAAGAATCTCTTGGGTGCAGTGGAGAATTTTGTGTTTGATTGTGAATGTTATTTTGAAGCTACCAATCTACAAGATGAGCAAAAACAGATTCTCTTGGCTTCTAGCTAATTGGATGGAGTAGCAAAGCTATGGTGGAGATTCCCAATGGAGCAAGCCAAACGACAAATGGTTGCACCAATCTTGACATGGGTAGAATTCAAGAGTACAATAATTAGTTGGTTCCAAGCTATAAATGCCACACAATCTGCACGGGATAAGTTGGTAGAGTTGAAACATATTGGCTCTGTAAGAAGTTACATCACGCAGTTCCAAAACACCATCATGCAAATTCCAGATATTTTGGAAGGTGAAGCTCTGGATCAATTTGTGAGGGGCTTGAAGGCAAGAACCAAATTAGAGGTAACCATGCAAGAGCCACAACACTTGGAGGAAGCTATGCGGTTGGCCAAACATTTTGATTCCTTGGTGGCAACAACTTGGTCTTGACCTCGACCTCCACAAAGCCTACCAATACACTACACACAAGTGGAGGAGCCAACACCAATGGAGATTGATGCAATTCAACAAAGACCACTTGGCATGGCAGACAAGGAGAAATTGTGACAAAATGGTGGTTGTTTTTATTGTCGCCAATTAGGGCATTGCATTGCTGAATGTCCACTCAAGAATGGACGACCTCAACAAGTTGCACAAGTGGAGGTTGTGGAGCAGAATGATCAAGGAAACAAGGAATCCCAGTAGGAGATTTTGAGCCGCCTACTAGGAGCTTGATTAGTTCCAATGGGATTGAAGGCTTGACCTATGCAAGTCTGCTTCACTTGCAAGGTATGATATCTAATCGGGGTTGTAGGATTTTAGTTGATTTTGGAAGTTCAGAGAATTGATGTCTATGCAAGTAGCAAAGGAATTAGGTATTCCTATCAAGCCAGTGATTGGAAGTAGTTTGATGATGCAGATGGTAGAAAGGGTTCTGCATTTGGCACCTCGCATCCTGTTACCTTCAAGATTGGGAAGGAGTATTTGGAGTGTATGAGGTTTTGTAGTGGCACCTCTACACTATGATATCATTATGGGTCTACCTTGCCTTGAACATCATAAGGTTCAATTTGATTGGACCCGATGCCGAATTCAAGTACAACACCAAGGTAGGAATTTCCGATTAGGTTGTCTGGCACCTCCAAGTAAGACACCTAAGAATAGTCAATCCCAAGATGGGAAGTTTGTCAAGAAGGTAGCCATAGAGCAAACCTTGAAGGAAGCGAAGTCCCAAGATGGGAAGTTTGCCAAGAAGGCAACCATGGTGCAAGCTTGGAAGAGAGATGAGTCCCTAGAAGGGAAGTTTGTTAGTAAAGCCGCCATAGAGCAAGCTTTAGAGGAAGATAAGTCTATATTTTTGATGTGGATCAAGCCGATTGCACAAGACCAATCTGTGGAGGACCAAGAGCCTCATCAAGTAATAGTTGATCGGATAGTTAAGGAGTTTGCGGACGTGTTTCCGGATGATCTTTCGAAGGGATTACCCTCCAATTGAGGTATGCCCTTCAAGATTGAGTTATTTCTAGGGAGTACTCCAGTGAGTAGACCGATCTATCGGCTCTCACCAAAGGAGTTGGAGGAGTTGCAAACAACACTTATAGACTTGTTGGAGAAGGACTTCATACGACATAGTACCTCTCCTTGCGGAGCATCGGTACTATTTGTTCCAAAGAAGGATGGAGGACTTTGTTTCTGTATTGATTATAGTGGGCTCAATAAGCAAACCGTGAATAATGCATATCCCTTGCCTCGGATTGATGACTTGCTTGATCAACTAAGTGGAGCACGTTACTTTTCCAAGTTGGAACTTTGCAGCGGCTATTGGCAAATTCTGATTGATAGAGAGGATGTGCAAAAGACTACCTTTTGCACAAGGTATGGTATTTTGAGTAGAGAGTTCTACCTTTTGGACTCACTAATGCTCTAACAGTCTTCATGGATCAGATGCATTGGGTGTTGGATGGACTATTGGATTGATCAGTGGTGGTGTTCTTGGATGATATCTTAATCTATAGCAAGACAGAGACAGAACATGTGAATCATGTGCAAGAAGTCCTAAGACGACTACAACAATGGAAATTTTACTGCAAGAAGTCAAAGTGTGCCTTTTGGCAAAAGGAGGTTAACTTCTTGGGTCATAAGATCTCCTCACAGGGGATCAAGATGGAAGAAGAAAAGATCAAGGCCATTACTGATTGGCCTACCCCGAAGGATGCTATAGAAGTACGGGCATTCAATGGATTGGCCAGTTTTTACCGGCGGTTCATCCACTATTATGCTCATGTGGCTGCACCATTGACTGACCTCTTGGGAAAGAACTTGAGCTTCTAGTGGAACACCAAGCATGAAGAAGCATTCCACAAGTTGAAACATATGGTGTCTTCAAGACCCATTCTTCAACCATATGATCCTCAACTACCTTGTGTGGTTGATTTTGATGCTTCTAACTTTGCAATTGGAGCTATGTTGCAACAAGAATTCCTAGATGGACTACATCCCATTGCCTTTGTGTCTTGCCGACTAAATAAAGCTGAAAGAAATTACTCTGCTCGAGATCGGGAACAACTTGCAATGGTATATGCCACCAAGGTATGGAGGTATTATCTCTTGGGGAAACAAGTGATCATGCAAATTGATCACAAGCCATTGTTGCAGACCTTACACTTGGAGCACATGAAGAGTTGACATCATTGATGGGAAGAGCAACTTCACTTGTCCAACATTAAACTTGAGTACAAACCAGGCTGGTTCCATGTCATCCTTGATGCTCTATCACGACGACCTGATTTGAAGTCTCTTCCTCTCATCACGGGAGCAATTATGACGGTGTCAATTGACCCCAAGATCCATAACAAGTTTTGGTTGGCTCTACAACAAGATCTCTTCTTCCAAATGGTACATGGTCATCTAACAACAGGTGACAAGGAGTACAACACCTTCTCCTTCAAGGAAGGCCTTCTATTCCATGCGGACCGGATCTATGTTCCACCCAAAGGTGATCTTCAACTTGTGCGCCTTCAAGGAGCCCATGATTTACCCATTGCTAGTCACATGGGTGTGGACAAGACCTTGGGTACCCTCTTATAGTAATGGTGGTGGCCCAACATGACACGAGATGTTCAAGAATTTGTCTGATCATGTGAGAGCTGCCAATGTAACAAGGCCAACAACCAAAAGCCGAGTAGACTCCTTCAACCGCTTGCCATTCCATCCGCTCGCTGGGAGCATGTGAGCTTGGATCTCATCACATCCTTGCCAAAGACAAAACAAGGACACACCGCCATCGTGGTGTTTGTGGATAAGCTTAGTAAGCAAATCCACTTGGCACCAACCTATGATATAGTGGATGCTCCAATTTTAGCGCAAATCTACTTTGACAATGTCTTCAAGCATCATGGGATGCCACGCGTACTCATCTCCAACTGTGATCCTTGATTTATTAGGGAAGTTTTGGCAAGCACTCTTTCAGATACTCAGCACCAAGCTTGCTTTGTCCACGGCCTATCATCCTCAAACTGATGGACAAACCAAACGTGCAAATCGTACATTGGAGGATATGTTACGTGCCTTTGTCAATGTCCACCATACCAATTGGGATGAATGTCTTGCTATTGTAGAATTTGCCTACAACAATTCCAAATAGGCAAGCACCGGATTCTCTCCTTTCTTTCTCAATTTTGGCCAAGATCCACTTGTTCCAGATTCTCTTCTTGCTCCCCCTCCATCTCAAGTTCCTCATACTTCCACATTCTTGACCACTACATCCCAATCTCTCCAACAAGCCAAGTCTCACCTCCTTGTTGCTTAGAATTGCCAAAAACAATATGCGGACCACCATCGTCATGATCTCACCTTTGAAGTTGGTGATAAAGTCATGCTATCTGCCAGTAACCTCCCTCTCCCACTTGATTCCCAAGTTCGTAAACTTGCCCCTAATTGGATGGACCCTTTGATATCACCCAAATTATCTCTCCTGTTGCTTATCGACTTGCCTTGCCTTGTCACATGTGTATCCATCTTGTCTTTCATGTTTCCAAGTTGAAACCCTTTGTTCCTAACCCCTCTTCCTTTTCCTCTTGAGTCCAACCTCCTCCTCTTCCTGTCCCTATCAATGATCATGAGGAGTACAAAGTTGATCGTATCCTTGCGCGTTGCCATATTCAACAAGGCCGTTGCCAACATATGGAGTACAAGGTCCTTTGGAAAGGGTATCGCCACTTGGGAACCTCTTTCTCACCTCCAGAATGCACAGACGGCCATCCAGGAATTTGAAGCTTCATTGGCAACGAGGACGTCACCAACTAGTGGCGGGGGAATATGTAACAATATGGAGTTTAGCAACAAAGTTAGTTGGGCTTACAAAGTAGCACATAAGACAAAGTAACCTTGAATATTCCAGAAGTATCTAGGAAGGTTCTAGGGAAGCTTCCCAACTAGCTTAGCTTGCATGCCAAGTAAGTAGCTTCTAGAAGGAAGCTCTTAAGAAGCTTCCTAGTTAACTTGGCTTGCAGTCTAAGAAAGCGGCTTGAGGAAGATTTTTGAGAAGCTTCTCAATGGCCTTGTATGCTACCTATAAATACCAAAGCCAAAGCTCATGCTAGGCATTCGTAGTTTTCCCTCATTCAAGTGTCCCAATGTGAGTTTCCATTCTCCTATTTCTCTCCTTGGATTTGGTCTCTTACATGCCTTGTATGCTACCTATAAATACCAAAGCCGAAGCTCATGCTAGGCTTTTGGAGTTTTCACTCATTCAATTGTCCCACTGTGAGTTTCCATTCTCCTATTTCTCTCCTTAGTCTTGGTCTTTTACAGGTGGATCAATTGGGACCACCTATCCATTAGGTGCAAGCTGATATAGTTACTTTTGCAGGTGGTGCCACACCTTATATGATATGGTGGTGGCAAACCCTCTACATGAAGAGTCCTTGACATGGGTAAGCTTACATTTAATGTCATGGAGTTTAGTTTTCAACTACCAAAAGACCAAAATTCTTGTTGAATAAACACCAAGTCTATTTGGCTATAATTGCAAAATTTTATCCAAGTTCTTCTCAATCCTTCATTCATTCAAAACACATGTTTGAAATATATCAAAACCCTATAATTCAAGAAATTGATTAAACTCAAAATATTTACAAAGTATACATTTCTTCACAATTTTATGAAGTATAATGTCTCTTCTCTCATTTCTGATCAATCTTAATAACCTCTTTCCTAATCATCAAGATTGTTGACAAGTCTTCCTCTAGTCAATCTCCAATCAAAAGAACTCCTAAAATCCTCCAACCTCTCCTTCAATCCCTATCAATTGAACCAGAACTCTTGAAACCTTCTTCCATCCTTTATCTATCAAAAACCTATCCTAGATCCTTTGCTCTATCAATTAAAACATTTCCTATCAAGAGCCACTCTCTCCAATCATCCCAACCAATGAATTACAAATCTCTTGCTCCTTAAACCCCCATTCTTGAATACTAAAACAATTTTCTTAATCAATCCCCATTCAATCAATTAAGAAATATTGAGCCTCAACCCTTGTGCCTTCAATCCTTATTAATCTATTAGTCAAGAATTCTCTGAACTTCCATTTTTACCTATCTTCTCTAGATTCTCCAATGTTCTTTCATGTGGAATCATGCAATGCTTCTTCTATTAAGTGTGGAGTCTGATCATTACTAGAATGTTCCACGAGATAATTATCACAAGAATGTTAAAGAGCCAATACAAGATAGATCTTCTATTGGAATGTAGAAGTGTAAATACGAGACAAATTTAAATATTGTGGGATTTCATTATGGGAGTGAATAGAAAGATAATTCATGTCAAGATAAATATCTATGTAAACACAGATGCAAATGAGGCATGCATTATTTCATTAGAAGCATATTCTCAAGGGCTTTCCATAGAACCCAAGATCATGGAAAACAAAGCTCTAGGAAATAAGTAACATCCACCTAAATTTTAGGACAAATGTGTCCTACAAGAGCTCTAGGATTCTATTGCGGGAGTTACGGGAATGGCTCCTACATGCATGGTTATGAGACCTATGGGAATGCTTTGGGACTATGAGACCTATGAGATTGGCTCCTATTGGAAGCTTTAGGGAAAAAACCTACTTTTGGGAATAAGTGAGGTGATGTTAAAGACCAAGAGAAATAGAAGAATGGAAGATCAGAGTGAAAGATCACATTGGGATTCTTGAATTAGGGAAACTCCAAATGCTTAGCATGAGTTTGGCTTTGGTATTTATAGGGTATATACAAGGCTCTTGAGAAGCTTCTTTCTAGAAGCCATTTACTTGTTGTGCAAGCTAAGCTAGTCAAGAAGCTTTCGAAGAAGCTTCCTTTTAGAAGCCACCTACTTGGCGTGCAAGCTAAACTACCCAAGAAGGTTCCCAAGAAGCTTTCTACTTGGCATACAAGTTAAGCTAGCCTCCTAGAATTCCCCACTACACATTACTTGATACTTGGAAGGTACCAAGTAGCTTCCTAGATACTTCTAGACTATTATTGTAGTTCTTAGCTAATTTGGCATATTTGCTCCTTCATTAGTCTCAAGTAATTTGACTATAAACTCTTTATTCTTACAAATTCTCCCACTGCTAGTTGGTGAAGTCCTTGTCACAATGGAAGCCACTTATTAATTTGGTCCACTATTTTCCATAAGTTACAATCTGAAGTACCAAGGTTTCATCAAAAAAGGTGATCATATTAAAAAAAAATTTGTCCAAATTGTGAGATGATGAACTACATGAAATGATGCTTGGGTAGTACATGGACACAAAAGTCTGAATGGTTTGGAAAAAATAGATTTGGTGGTCCATAAATTCTATCCCATTCTTGCTCGAATACCAATATAAAAGACCGAGGAGAGAAATAAGAGAATGGAAGATTGGAGTGAAAGATCACATTGAGACTCTTGAATGATAGAAACTCCAAATGCCTAGCATGAGCTTGGATTTTGGTATTTATAAAGAATATACAAGGTTCTTGAGAAGCTTCTTTCTAGAAGCCGCCTACTTGGCATGAAAGCTAAGCTAGTTGGGAAGCTTCCAAAGAAGCTTCTTCTAAAAGCCACCTACTTGGTGTGCAAGCTAAGCTAGTTGAGAAGCTTCCCATGAAGCTTCCTCCTAGAAGTCCCCCTTACACATTACTTGATACTTGGAAAGTACTAAGTAGCTCCTCAAATACTTCTTGAATACTCTTATAATTCTTGGCTAATTTGGCCTATTTTCTATTTCATTAGTCTTGACTAATTTGTCTATAAACTCTACATTGTTGCATATTTTCTCATTGTTAGTTGGTGATGTCCTCATCACCATGGAAGCCTCAAATTCTTGGATGGTAGTTTCTGCATTCTGGATTTGAGAAAGGGGCTCCCAAGTGGCATCATGAAGGGGATACCCTTTCCAAAGGACTTTATACTCAACAAAATTTTGGCAGTCTCATTGAATGTAGCAATGTGCAAGGATACAATCAATTTCATATTCCTCATGATCATTGATAAGGAGAGGAGGAGGAGGAGGAAGTTGGGTACGAGAGGAAAAGGAAGATGGAATAGAAACAAAGGTTTCAACTTGGAAACATGAAAGACATGGTGGATTTGCATATGACAAGGCAAGGCAAGGCAAGTTGATAAGCAATAGGAGAAATGATTTGGGTGATAGCAAAGGGACCTATTCATTTAAGAGCAATTTCATGAACTTGGGTATCAAGTGGGAGGAGTACTATGGACTACTATGGGCATGGTTGTGGAACCTATGGGCATGGAACTTGCATGAAAGCTACAGGATTGCGGGATCTATGGGATTGGCTCCCAAGGACAGATCAAGGAAAGATCTCACTTGTGGAACTAAATGGGTAATGTGTATCAATTGATATTAGATAGTCTAGGGTTTAGATATAGTATCATTCCAAAACAAGATAAGGGACTCTAAGTGGAAGTGTATATATATTTGTAAAGTTGAAAATTAGGTATGACTTTGATAATTCTTGTTTGACAATTCTTGATTGGTAGTTCAAGAGTCAATAAAAATCTTGTGCAGTTGTGGATGTAGGCATACATTTGCCAAAACACATGAAATTTAGTATAATTTTTATGCATGCTTTTCTTGACCAGATTGATGAATGATTTTTGCTCCACAGCATAGCCAGATTTGGATTCATGTTGCTTTCTTTGATTCCAATTCTAATTTTAATTCTTTTCTCCCAAGATCTTCATCATCTTTTCTTCATTAAATCCTTGAGTGACATAATCCTCCCTCCATATTCCTCCATAGCCTCTAACAAATAATTTCTCCAATGTACCATAAGTGAACATGCAACCACTTGACAGTAGCACTATCTTAGGCCAAAACTCCAATTGACCTTGTGTGATAAATGTCAAGTCCAAAGGTGATTCCTACATGTCAGTCCTAACTTGCACCAAAGTCCAACTATTGCTGTGTGGTAGCACAAAGGTGTCCCCTTGGCTGATGGTGTTTGGTATCATCCTCAAAGTTACCAATCCAAAGGTGTCTTCAAATGATTGTGTCTTTTGCTATAAAGCTCCAAACACCGTGCCTTTGGTGTTTATAGAAAACACTAGAGAAGAAAATTTCAACAAGGCAAAGCATTTTCAATTTGGTTCCATAATCATTGAGATATCAACCCCAAAATGTGCCTTGTGGTGGATTTTACTCAAAGATATGTCAAATCTAAAGTTGTCTTTAGATGGTTATAACTTCCGCTGCAAAAGTCCAAACTCCATGCTTTTGGTGTTTATAGAAAGCCCTTGAGAAGGCACTTCCAAAAATATAAGAAACACCTCATTTGGACTTGTATCCATGAAGATATAAAACCCAAAATTTTACACCACCATGAAGGTTTGCACCACCACGGTATGCACAATAGAAGTTTAGGGAAACCATATGGAAACATGATCAAATTAGTTTTACAATGAGTAAATGGTCCACTTCATAACAACAAGAATAACAACAATCATTACCTCTAGGGGCATGGAGGACCAATATGCACCCAAGCTATCCTTGGATACATGTGTCCTTCATGTATCCAAGGATAGCTTGGATGCATGATATTTTTGGGTGCCTACATTACTTCTTTAACAGTCTACTCAAGGATGTAGCATATGGTTCTTTGTGGAAGAGATAAGCACAAGCTGTCTCTCTAACCATGCTCACATCCTATTACTAATAGAGCATATTTGTCACTTTTCAACATGCTCAAACATTGATCTTCATCAATGAGTGGCTATAGTAGGTACACCAAGCACAACTAGAGGTCTCCAACCCCACTTACCAAACATACCATTAGAGGAACTCTACCACATAGTTCAAAAGTAGACCTCTTCTTCCTCCTTTGTTTCTTTGGAGCTTGTTTTTAGGATGCTTCTCTCCCTTGGGTTCCTTTGTGTGCTACTTTGTGTGTTTGACCTTTTTTGGTCATTTGCGATGGTTAGGCCTTACCCTCTTCTTTCCTTTTGACTTGTTTGTGCCTTGTACTCCTTTCTTCTTTCTTCTGGAGTACTTATATATATATATATATATATATATATATATATATATATGTATGTTGAACTTGAATTGAGCATGTGAAGCTAAATTATGTGGGTGGAAGTTAAGGTTGAGATTAGATTCTTTTGGCTTTTAGTCTCAAGATGGATCTTGGTAATATGAGGGATAGTGATTAACAAATTTAGTGCATCAAGTGGATGACAATACTTGGATGTGCAAAGCTATCATGCATTTAAAGCTACCTCAAGTTTGGTTGGGTATTAGATTTGGACTTCAATGTCCTCCAAGTCTAATGTAATATGATAAGTATATGTGGTGATTGAGTCTAGAACTAGCATTGGAGGATCCAATGCATTTGGCAAGTTTTGGCATTTTTTATATTTTGTGGGAACCAATAGGAGCAATAAAACAATAATCTCAAGAGTTGGCTCTTTTGGCCACACTTTGTAATTGCAAATTTTCACAATATTATATGATTACATATGAAATTTAGGAGTTATGTGTTACTTTGGTAACCATTCTTCTTGCTAAAAAAATAGCACAATCTTAGTCCAAGTTCAACAATATAGGTAGTTTTGGGCTTAATATAGGAATTACAATTACAATTACGGATTTATGAGAATAATTAGGAAATTTAGGGCAAAATGAGTGTCTTTTAAGAACATTTCCAAGTGTCCAATGCCTTCCATAGACAACAATTTCACCAATTTAGTGGTGCCACTACAAAATTACTATGGAAAAAAGGGGTTTATGGAGTAGATTTAGGAGCCCATAGCGGGATCTACCATTTCAAACTTCACTGCCAAGCAGTTGGAATGAAGAGCTGAACATTACTAGTATGGACAAGCGGTCAAACCTACATGTGGACTAGATATTGGAGGTGGAAGGAAATCTCTAGTGGTTGCAAAAAGGCTCTTCTCACATCTCTTATCTACTTCTTGTTTTATATTTTCCATCCTTTCTTATTTCTATCTTTTGTGTTTGGAAACATAGCATTTGGTTGCTATGTCTTGCAATATTTATCATGGCAATTTCTTTGACTTTGGGAGGTGTATATTTTTCTAGTAGCCTTCTTCTAATGCATCCATTTTGTTCCTTGATATGGAACTATAAAGGAACTACATTAAGCATTTCTACTCATTTGGTACCCCACATCTCATATGTGTGAGCATGGAGTAGAATTTTATGTCACCTTTTCCAACATACATCCATAGTTGCTTGTTTATCCAAATGAAGTCCCATTGATCTCTAGGTTATGTACTTCTACTATACCAATTGTGTAACCTTAAGGGAGGAATTCTTGTATGGAGGATGCTCTACCATTTGCCTCCCTCATCCTCTTGTCATAGTCATTCCACATCCTCCCACCACCTTGGACCTTCCTCCCCCTATTGCACCACTACTCCCATACAATCATTTGGAGCTTTCTCCCATTCTTATCAACCCTCCTCCCCCATAAGATCATTCTCTACCACTTGTGTCTACAACGCATCCTTATATCTTACCCCATTAGCATACTAAAAAGTTCTATCCGGATTGCACATGTGTAAGGGTTGGCCTAGCATAGCATAGAAGGAGAA
This sequence comes from Lunularia cruciata, assembly GCA_948567375.1. Classification (NCBI taxonomy): domain Eukaryota; kingdom Viridiplantae; phylum Streptophyta; class Marchantiopsida; order Lunulariales; family Lunulariaceae; genus Lunularia; species Lunularia cruciata. The sequence continues at coordinate 42,960,240 of OX419762.1, read as the reverse complement.
CTTGTTGTTTGCATATGCAAGTGGAGTCCACCTTTATTCCTCCTTCCCCCAAGATCCCATTCATACTCTTGTAACATCTCTATAGGCTCCTCCTACTCATACTCTTGGTAACCTTGTTTGGACCCTATCCAAACATTCCTACCAAGTTTGCCATGAATATAGATGTATATAAGGATCTATATGCCTTTATATCATCTTTTTGGCCCCACATTCTCCCTTTTACTACATAATATTTTGGTTCATGACCATGTGAGAGATGTCTCCACTTGGACTTTATTGGCCCTCTGTCCTATTGGACATTACTCCTTCTAGCCCACGGAGGTGATTTAGGACATTGAGAGATTGCCTCTAGGATTCATAGCTTCTTGAGAGGAGATTGTGCAACCCTTCAAGAGGAGTACATTATTAGACCTAAGTTATAGCCAAGAAACTTACAAAGGCTTCATAGCCCTACAACCTACCTCCAAAGCATCATCACTTCCATTTTTTTTATGTTAGATTAGGTAAGGAGGTATTGATAGGTAGGCTAAGTGATTTCACCCTCTTGGCCAATGCTCTTTTCCTTTAACACTTTATCAAACTTATAGATCCTACATCCACCTACCATTGAAGACATTCCTTTATTCCTCCACGATTATCAACCTACAAGGAATCATAGGTGCTAGAGTCCTACTTTGCCCATGCTCTACTCCATTCTCCTCATTTCTCAATGGGTGGGCCATCAAGGCTAGTTTTTAAGCACTTGCAAGATTGCCTCTCCTTAGATGCTCTAGATTTGGGTTTTACTCTTCTCTTTGCTTTCTATTAGCACATTGCCTTAGGTCATGTTGTTGACTAGAGTAGTTGGTATGTTTGGAGCTTCTTGTCTCCTAGTGCTTGCAAAGTAGACCTCAAGTGTGCACCCCATTTCCATTGGAGATGTTTTTCTATGCTTGGTTCCTTGGACTAATTTCTTATAGTTGTGATAATATTTTTCTTCCTTTTTCTTTCCTTAATAATTTTTTATGGCTACTAAAAAGGGATAAAAGATGGTTATTGTGAGCATTGAGCATCCTTGGACATTCATTCAAATTGGGTGATGGTCCAAGTTGATATCTCTAGTGCCATCAATATCATCTCTTGTCCATTTTTGTTGTGTGTTCTATGTTCAACTAGAGATCAGATCCACTCCTTGATCCTCTTTGTTTGTACATTCTATGATATCAAGACACCTCTAGGGTACAACCAATATATAGCTATAAGAGAGTTCTCATAGTTTGCATTAGTTGAGAGCACAAGGCTAGGGGATCTCTTTGGGGGGAGGGATGTAATACCAATAGCTAGACATATTATCTACAGGTGAAAATTGGTTTGGTAATATATATGATGGACTATGTAGATCAGATAGAGGTATCACCAAAATAGTACTTGTACTAATAAGGCAAGAGTAAAAAATAGCTTTAAAACTTCAAAGCCAATTTTGGAGGCCTAAATAGATGAAATAGGCATAAAAAATGGATCTATTCCTCCCAAGAGAATATAGGTTGGCATAACCTTCCCCTTTTTTGTCTCATCAAGAGCCTTCCAATGGTACCTCACCCATGTGATTCTAAGATTCCTATAAAAAGATTCCCTAAAGATTTTCTCCGGTCAAAATTGGTTGACCATCCAAATAGGATGGGAAATCAACATGTCATCCATGCAAGCAACTAATCTAAGGATGGCCCTCATTGATAGGTCACAAGTCCATGTATCCAATCCAAGGGTGGAGCTTCCTTTTAGAGAATTATCTTTACTATATAATAAAGACAAGGTACTCCTTTGGGGCATCACAGTATTGAGTATGAAGCTTTTTGTTTCTTTTCTTGTGTTTCTCTTGGAAGTTCTGTTATCCTTGGAACATTAAAATGGTATCAAAGCAAGTGTTTCAATCAAAGAGAGTGGATCATCCCCCTTGGAGGAACATGGGCTATTGAGACTAAATTATTTCAAGGAGAGAAACCGTAGTGTAATCAATAGATTAGGATTGTCTTAGAGAGAGGATTGGATGGAGTCTGTTGGAAGACAATTTCCTACACTTCACTTTTTGCTCTTAAATCCATTGCACATCAAGATTACATACATCCAGCATGAGCAAGTGAGAGTATATCTTGTTTACCATTTTGGAGTAGAGTTCATGGATATAATGATTAATTCATCCACTCAATGATTCTCCCCTTGGTGACATACAATAGAGAGTGAGACTTGAAAATTTACATTCTATTATGATGGATCTAAATATACCAAATGATTTCCATTTCAACACTCAAGTAGAAATCCGTTATGTATTTAGACCAAAAGTGATGTTTAGAGATGTTGTAATCCACAATTTTGGAGAGGAATATTATCAACAAGTGATAGCCTCTAAAGTCCCAATAGTTTGTACTTCCTCCCTAAGTGATCATATTAACCCTCTATTGAAGTAAGAAGTAGCAATTGAGTATTTTTTCCATGTGTAGGAATCATGGACTCAAAGTTGCAAGATCTGATGTAAGGAATGCAGGGCATGTTGAATGAGTTTTGAGAGATCAAGATGACCATGGAGGCAATGCAATATCAAGTACGTACCTTCAAGAATGATTAGGTAATGCAAGAAGAGCAATCATCCCAAAACCGAATACCAATGGCCAAAATACTTGGAGAGTCACTCATGCTAATGATACCAACCTCAGTTAACAATGAAGCCATATTGTTACTATAGACAAAGAAAACATGCAATATCAAGCCTTACAAGGAACAATGTTCCATGGGAGTAGTGGAGAACCGGATTTCAAGAATGAATCAATACTTTTGATTATTCACAATTAAGATCATTGATCATTCTACAAACTTGTTTGCATGTGGGTACTTGACCAATAAAGCCCTCAACATGGTATGATGCTTGAGAACAATCAATGTTGGCAAAAGGAAGAGAGGTCACTTGGACAACAATGTAGGGAAGGCTGCAAGAATTTCCACTTCATGGATCTCATGCAGATGGCCCCCAAACTTGACTATGGAGTTTGAGGTAGAAGGACAATATACAAGAATATGTGGAGATATTTGTTGATCTACAAATTGCAATATCCAATATGAGTCCAGCAAAAGCTTTGGACAATTCTAATGAGGGTTAAAAATCAAATTTGCCAAGAACTAATGGTACAAAATCCTTTCACTATTTTTGAAGCCATTACTTGCACTTAGAGTATAGCAAGGGCGCATAGAGGAGATAAAGAGGTAGTCCCAACTCAAAATTAATGGGTTGAAATACCGTACTTTGGTGAACTAATTCTTATGGAATTGGGCAACATTTGGTTCCAAGACCAAGGAGTACATTTGCTCCAAGGAAAAAAAGGTTGGATCAAAGAAAGGAGAAATGGAGTCCCACAAGGAGGAAGGAGTTGAGCATAACAACATCAATATTACAATTGCGGCCGAGTTGGGCATATAGCCATCAATTTTCATGGTCGTCTTCCTAGAGTAGGGCCTCTAGAAAGACAAGCATGACAATTCATGTGATCTTTATACAACATGGAGAGACAAATTGAAGAAGAGGATGTGGAAATCACATTAGAAAATGAATATTGCCAATAAATGAACCTCATAGCCTTATTGGCTCAATGGAGAAGCAAAAAGTGAAGGTAGAAAGAAGACGAGTGCACAAAGTTTGAGGAAGACAAACTCAAAGTTGATTGTTGTGAATGGAATCCTAGAAGGCAATCAAGTGAGAGTATGGATAGATTTGGGGCAATAGAGAATTTCTTATCTCACTCTATTACAATAAGGTTGCGGATGGATCTAGAGAAGGATGAAAATGAAGAAGTAGAATTATCTAATGGGCAAACAAAGAGGATTGAATTGTTATCTAGAAAGGTAACACTCTTTGTAGGAGAGTATCAAGAAGCAATTGAGTGGAAAGTGATATGTTTAGCTCATTATGATGCAATCTTAAGCATATTGTGGATAGAGCACTACAACCTCACAGGCAATTGGAGAAAGAAAGTAGTGAGAACTCACCAATGGAAGAGCATTGATGTTAAAGAAAGATCACACATGCAGGACTTGTCTCTTTATGTCATAGAGACAATAACTATTTGTAAGAGTGCATAACTTGATGGATAAATTCCCAAGAAATTGAAAGATGTGGTTAATGAGTTTCAAGATGTCTTCCTAGATGACCTACCCTTAGGATTACCTCTAAAAAAGAGAGTAGATCATAAAATTGAGGTAATTCTTGAGAAGATACCTCCTTGTAATTCCCCATATTGTCTCTCACCTCATGAGTTGAAGGAATGTAATGCTCAAATCAAGTATATGCTATAGAAATGTTTTATTCAACTTAGGGTATCACTATATGGGACTTTTTGTCTTGTTTATGAAGAAGAAGAACGATACCATGCATTGATTATTGGGCCTAAATCAACAAATGGTGAAGAAAAAATACCCCTTACCTTGCATAGATGACCTGTTTGATCAACTCAATGGAGCAAAACACTTCACCAAACTTGATATGTGAAGCGGTTATAACCAAATCTGAATTGCGGAGGAAGATGTACACAAAATTGCCTTTCAAACAAGGTATGGTCACTTTGAGTATCTGGTAATGCTATTTGGCCTCACCAACATACCAAGCACTTTCATGGGTTTGATATATGACATATTTTGTCCATACTTGGATAAAAATATTATCATTTTCCTAGATGACATCTTAGTCTATAGTAAGATAACAATGGAACACAAGCAATATTTGTGAGAAGTCCTCCAGATTCTATGGCAAAATTAGTTGTATGCCAAAATCTCAAACTGCAAATTTGGCAAGTCTGAAGTAGACTACTTGGGGTATCGAGTAAGGGTAGAAGGTATCCAAGTGTTAACAAATAAAATAGAGGTCATTCATAAGTGGGGTGCTCTAGAAGATCAAACTCAACTCAAGAGTTTCTTGGGATTGACGGGGTTCTATCGATGATTTGTCAAGGACTTCTCCAAGCTTGCACAACCTCTAATAGGATGTAATACCAAGAGCTAGCCATATGATCTAGATGTGAAATTTGGTTTGGTAACATCTAGAATGATGTTATACATGATGGTCAAAATAGATAAGATAGAAGTATCACCAAAAGAGTACTTCTACTAATAGGGCAGAAACCGAAATAGACTTGAGAACCTTAGAACCAATAGCTAGACATATGATTTAAAGGTGAGAATTGGTTTGGTAACATTTGGAAGGATGTTACACATGATGGACTAAACAGATCAGAAAGATGTGTCACCAAAACGGGACTTCTACTAATAAAGTAGGAATCGAAATATGCCTGAAATCTTTGAAGGCAATTTGGAGGCCTAAACGGATGAATTAGGCCTCAAAAATGTGTAGGTTTCCCCCCCCAAAAGGAAAGGCTGGCCTTCCCTCCCCCCTGCTTTGTCTTGTCGAGAGCTTTCCAATGGTACCTTACTCATGTGATTTTGAGATTCCTACAGGAAGATTCCTTAAAAGATTCCCTCTAGTCAAAGCTTGTTTGACCAACCAGATAGGACCTAGACCAGACAGGTCACCCATCCAAGTAAGTAATCCAAGGGTGGAGCTTGCTGATATGTCACCTATCTGTGTCCCTAATCCTAGGGTGGAGCTTCCTTGGAGGAGATCCTCTTTGTCTATATAATAAAGAGAAGGTGCTCCCTTGGGGCATCGAATGTTTGAGTGTGCAATCTGTGTTTTCTCTTCTCTTGTCCTTGGAGTATTACAATGGTATCTGAGTGAGTGTTCTAGTCCAAGAGAGTGAACCACCCCTCTTGGAATAGCACGAACTACTGAAACTTAGTAATTTGAGGTGGAGAACATAGAGTAATTGCTAGACTTAGGAAGGACTTTAGAGAGCGGCTGGGATGGATGCACCGGGAGGACAATTTCCCGCACCTAGCTTTCTATTCTCAAACCCATTCCACATCAAGGTTATGTACATATAGCGTGAGCAGATGAGGCTATTGTTAGTTTATCACTTTGGTGCGGAATTCATGGACAGAGTGATGAACTCACCGAACCCGGTGATTCTACTTGTGGTGATATATGACAGAGAGTGGGATTTGACAATCTACATTCTATTATGATAATATGGATATGCATGTCCCAAATCCTCTCCCTTTCAACACTCAAGTAGAAATCTGTTATGTTGTGAGATCAAAGTGATGTTTAGAGATTTTGTGGTTAGGAATTTGGTGAGGAGTATTATCAATGAGTGATAGCTTCTGAGGTCCCAATGGTAATTCCAATAATTTGTGCGCCTTCCAGAGTGATTATATTGACTCTGTATTAAAGTAGACATTAGCAATTGAGTGTTGCAAGAACCATGGATCCACAATGGCAAGAGCTGGTGCAAGGAATGCAAGGGATGTTGAATGAATTTTGAGAGATTAAGATGACCATGGAGACATTACAAAGTCAAGTGCAGATCCTCAGGAACGATCAAGCCATGCAAGAAGAAGAGCCGTCTCAAAACCCAGTACTTACAACTGAAGTACTTGGAGAGGCACTCGTGCCTATGAACCCTATCAACGATGAAGCCACATTGCTACTCCGGATGAAGAAGACCTGCAACATTGAGCCTTACAAGGGGCAGCGTACGATGGGAGTAGTGGAAAATTGAATCTTGAGAATGAATCGATATTTCTGATTGTTCTCAACAGAGATCACAAAGCATGCTATAGGCATGTTTGCATGTGGGTACTTGACTGTAATACTCAGAGGACAAGAGAAGAGAGAAAACACAGATTGCACACTCAAACATTTGATGCCCCAAGGGAGCACCTTCTCTTTATTATATAGACAAAGAGGATCTCCTCCAAGGAAGCTCCACCATAGGATTAGGGACACAGATAGGTGACATGTCAGCAAGCTCCACCCTTGGATTACTTACTTGGATGGGTGACCTGTCTGGTCTAGGTCCTATCTGGTTGGTCAAACGAGCTTTGACCAGAGGGAATCTTTTAGGGAATCTTCCTGTAGGAATCTCATAATCACATGAGTAAGGTACCATTGGAAAGCTCTCGACAAGACAAACCAGGGGGAGGGAAGGCCAGCCTTTCCTCTGATGGGGGGGGGATCTGCACATTTTTTAGGCGTAATTCATCCGTTTAGGCCTCCGAAATTGCCTTCAAAGATTTCAGGCATATTTCGGTTCCTACTCTATTAGTAGAAGTCCCCTTTTGGTGATACCTCTTTCTGATCTGTTTAGTCCATCATGTGTAACATCCTTCCAAATGTTACCAAACCAATTCTCACCTTTAAATCATATGTCTAGCTATTGGTTCTAAGGTTCTCAAGTCTATTTCGGTCTCTGCCCTATTAGTAGAAGTACTCTTTTGGTGATACTTCTATCTTATCTATTTTGACCATCATGTACAACATTATTCTAGATGTTACCAAACCGAATTTCACATCTAGATCATATGGCTAACCCTTGGTATTACAGACCTCCCTCCTTTTAAGACGTAACGTCCTCGTTGTGCAATTGTTGCTCAAATGCTTGCACCAACACCGGTGCATGTGCCAAATTGGCAGTGGGTTCCCAGGTTGCTTCATAGAGGGGGTAACCTTTCCATTGTTCTAGATATTCCACCCGCGGATGGCGAGTACCACGCATGCGCTTTTGGAGAATCCGCTCCACTTCATATTCCTCTGTGCCATCAATGACTGTCGGACAAGGTCGAATGTCCTGTGTGGAAGTACCTTGGCCTGATCGGGGAGCATATCTGCGTAATATGGAGACATAGAATACTGGATGGATCTTCATGTGTGGTGGTAGCTCAAGGTGATAGGCCACAGCGCCGATGCAACGAAGAATCGAGAAAGGCCCAATAAAACAAGGTCTGAGCTTACGAGATCCAACTAATGTGAGGTTGGTTGTCAATAGCCACACTTGATCCCCAACATTGAACTCCATGTGCCTACGGTGTGCATCAGCATACTGCTTTTGTCAATTTTGCGCAATCTGTAACCTGTGCTTGGCGCTCTCCACACCTTGTTGGATTCTAGAAACAAATGTGTTGACTGCATCAACCTTGGTAGTCACTGGACGGATCTTCATCAAGCTAGAAGGTGTGAAGGGATGCTCACCATACATGAGGAAGAATGGAGTGACTTGGGTGGAGGCATTCACTGAATTGTTGTAAGCGAATTCCACCAACGGTAGTAGGGTGTCCTACCTCTCTTGCTCTTCTAAGGTGAAGCCGCGTAACATGTCTTCAATCGTGCGATTAGCCCGCTCTGTTTGGCCATTTGTTTGTGGGTGGTAAGCTGTAGACATGGCCAACTTGGTTTTGAAGAACCCAAAGAGTGTTCACCAAAACAAATTGGTGAATTGGGTGCCTCTATCGGTGATGAGTACTCTAGACAAGCCATGGTGAGCAAAGATTGCATCTAAGTATAGTTGAGCTAGTTGTGGAGCGGTCACCTCCTTGGTGGTAGGGCGTACATGAATCATTTTGCTGAGCCGGTCCACAAAGACCACAATGGAGTCAAACCCTGAGGTGGTCTTGGGTAATTCACAGATGAGATCCATACTCACTTGTTCCCAACGTTGGGTAGGAGTGGGAAGAGGTTGAAGGAGCCCTGCATGAGCTTGATTAGAAGCTTTGTTCTATTGACAAAGGAGACAGCTACGCACATAGTCCATCACATCGTTGCTCATCTTGGGCCAATAGTAATGGCGCTTGACTGCCTCCAAGGTCTTGTCCACTCCGACATGAGCTACAATGGCCAAATCATGACATTCCGCTAGAATGGTGGTGCGTAATTCCGGGACATTTGGGATCCACAATCGGCCCTCCCGAAAGGTGAGTCCTTGGGTGCTGGTGACACCTTTGGACAATTGCGCTTCTACAATCTGTGGATCAGTTTTTGTAGCAGCTAGAATCTCTTGCCAGAATTTAGGGTTAATCTTAACCTCTGCCGCCAAGTTGTTGGCCATTGGCATGCGGGTGAATGCATCTGCAAGTTGCTTCTTACCTTCCACGTAGGTGATTGTCATGTTGAAGCGTTGTTGCCACTCTGCCCACCGAATTTGGCGACGAGATAGATCCTTCTGCGTCTCGAGGTAGACTAGAGGTTTGTGGTCTGTCTCTACTACAAATGCCTTCTCGCCCAGGTAGTGCTTCCAATGCTTGGTTGCTAGAACGATGGCTTGCTCTTCTCGTTCTGTGGTGTGGTAGTTGCGCTCTGCCGGTAACAACTTTCGAGAGAAATATGCAATTGGATGCCATTCGTCATGCCACTCTTGTTGTAGGACTGCTCCTATTGCTACGCCTGATGCATCCGTAGCCAACTTGATTGGACGTTTTGGGTCATACCACTTCAAGATTGGTGCATGTAGCAAGGCGGCCTTCAATTCTTCAAAGGCCAACTCTTGTGCAGTTCCCCATGTCCACTTCTTCCCCTTGCCAAGTAGTGCCGTTAAAGGCTGTGCAACCTTGGAGAAGTCCTTGACAAATCTACGATAGAATCCCATCAACCCCAAGAAGCTCTTAAGTTGAGTCTGATCTTCTAGGGCACTCCATTTTTTAATGACCTCTATTTTATCTGTCAATACTTGAATGCCCTTTGCACTTACTCTATGCCCTAAGTAGTCTACTTCAGACTTGCCAAACTCACACTTTGAGATTTTGGCGTACAACTGATTCTGTCTTAGAATCTGGAGGACCTCTCGTAGATGTTGTTTGTGTTCTATCATCGTGCTACTATATACTAAGATATCATCCAAGAAGATGATAACAGACTTATCCAAGTATGGATGAAATATGTCATTCATTAGGCTCATGAAAGTGGCAGGCGCATTGGTGAGGCCAAAAGGCATCACAAGATACTCAAAGTGGCCATACTTGGTTCGAAAGTCAGTTCTGTACACATCCTCCTCTGCAATTCGGATTTGATTGTAACCGCTCCGCAAGTCCAATTTGGTGAAGTATCTCGCCCCATGGAGTTGATCAAACAGGTCATCCATGCGAGGTAAGGGGTATTTGTTCTTCACTATTTGCTGATTGAGACCCTGATAGTCAATGCACATGCGCATTGTACCATCCTTCTTCTTCACAAACAAGACATGGGCCCCATATGGTGATACGCTAGGTTGGATGAACCCTTTCTGTAGCATCTCCTCAATTTGAGTCTTACACTCCTCCAACTCATGAGGTGATAGGCAATATGGGGCCTTACAAGGAGGTGTCTTCCACGGGAGTGTCTCTATTTTGTGATCTACTCACCTTTTAGGTGGTAATCTTGAGGGTAGATCATCGGGAAAGACATCTTGAAACTCATCCACCACATCCTTCAATTTCTCAAGAATTTGTCCAGCGAGTTGTGCACTCTAGACTTCTCTTATTAGACCCAAAAAACATCTATCGGTCTTATAGACAGTTGTCGTCCCTACGACATATAGAGGCAGTTTCTGCTTGTGTGATTTTCTTTAACCCCAATTATTGACCATTGGTGGGTTCTCACTACTTTCTTCCTCCAATCCACCATTGGGTTGTACTGCTCCATCCATGGCATGCCTAAAATTGTATCATAACGGGCTAATTGTATCACTCGCCACTCAATTGCTTCCTGATATTCTCCTACAGAGAGGATTACCCGTCTAGGTAATGATTCAATCCTCTCTGTTTGCCCATTTGGTAACTCTACTTCTTCACTTCCATCTCTCTCTAGATCCATTCCCAAGCTTATTGCAACAGAGCGAGACAAGAAATTCTCTGTTGCTCCCGGATCTATTAATACTCTCACTTGATTACCTTCTAGGATTCCATTCATGACAATCAATTGTGAGGTTGCCTTTCGGGATCTTTGCGCATTATTCTTCTTCCTTCCCTTGCTTCTTTGCTTCCTTATTGAGCCAGTAAGGCCGCAAGGTACATTTATTGGCGATCTTCATTTTCCAAAGTGGTTTCCACCTCCTCCTCTTCAATGTGCCTCTCCATGTTGTTTAAAGATTGCCTGTACAAAGGCCGAGGGCCTCTAGGGAAATGAGTGCAACAATTGGTAGATATGTGCCCAATATGGCCACAATTGTAACAACGGCGTTGTTCTCCTTGAGTCCCTTCTCCTCGTGGGACTCCATCTCTTTGTTCTTCTACCCGTCCCCGCTCTCCTTGAAGCGGCCGTGCTCCTCGATCCCGGAATCGAAGGTTGCCCAATTCCATCGGTATTGGTCCACCCATGTGTGGCATTTCTGCCCGATAATGTTGAGGTGGAACTACTCCTTCACCTCCACCTAATGCTCTAGCTATTCTCTGCGCACAAGCAATAGCTTCAAATACCGTGCGAGGGTTTTGCACCATGACTTCTTGGCGAATCCGCTCTTTTAACCCTCATTTGAAATTGTCAAGAGCCTCTGCTAGACTCATGTCGGTAATTGCAACTTGTAGATCTAGAAATGCCTCCACATACTCTTGTATGCTATTCTTTTGTCTCAATCCCCATAGTCGGGTTCGAGCCATCTGCACAGAATCCACCGATTGGAAATTCTTGAGCAGTCCTTCTTGCATTGCTGTCCATGTGACCTCCCTTCTCTCAGCTAGCATGGATTGTTCCCAAGCATCATACCATGTGAGGGCTTTATCGGTCAAGTACCCACATGCAAACACGCCTGCAGCATGCTCTGTGATCTCTGTTGAGAACAATCGAAAATATCGATTCATTCTCGAGATCCAATTCTCCACTACTCTCATCGTACGCTGCCCCTTGTAAGGCTCAATGTTGTAGGTCTTCTTCATCCGGAGTAGCAATGTGGCTTCATCGTTGATAGGGTTCGTAGGCACGGGTGCCTCTCCAAGTACTTCAGTCGCAGGTACTGGGTTTTGAGACGGCTCTTCTTCTTGCATGGCTTGATCGTTCTTGAGGATCTGCACTTGACTTTGCAATGTCTCCATGGTCATCTTAATCTCTTGAAATTCATTTAACATCCCTTGCATTCCTTGCACCAGCTCTTGCAACTGCGGATCTATGGTTCTTGCAACACTCAATTGCTAACGTCTACTTCAATATAGAGTCAATATAATCACTCTGGAAGGTGCACAAACTATCGGAACTACCATTGGGACCTCAGAAGCTATCACTCGTTGATAATACTCCTCACCAAAATTCCTAACCACAATCTCTAAACATCAATTTCGGCCTCACTACATAATGGATTTCTACTTGAGTGTTGAAAGGGAGAGGATTTGGGACATTCATATCCATATTATCATAATAGAATGTAGATCGTCAAATCCCACTCTCTGTCATATATCACCACAGGTAGAATCACCGGGTTTGGTGAGTTCATCACTCTGTCCATGAATTCCGCACCAAAGTGATAAACTAGCGATACTCTCATCTGCTCACGCTGGATGTACATAACCTTGATGTAGAATGGGTTTGAGAATGGAAAGCTAGGTGCGGGAAATTGTCCCCCCCAGCGCATCCATCCCATCCGCTCTCTAAAGTCCTTCCTAAGTCTAGCGATTACTCTATGTTCTCCACCTCAAATTACTCAGTTTCAGTAGTTCGTGCTATTCCAAGAGGGGTGATCCACTCTCTTGGACTAGAACACTTGCTCTGATACCATTGTAATACTCCGAGGACAAGAGAAGAGAGAAAACACAGATTGCACACTCAAACATTCGATGCCCCAAGGGAGCACCTTCTCTTTATTATATAGACAAAGAGGATCTCCTCCAAGGAAGCTCCACCATAGGATTAGGGACACAGATAGGTGACATGTCAGCAAGCTCCACCCTTGGATTACTTACTTGGATGGGTGACCTGTCTGGTCTAGGTCCTATCTGGTTGGTCAAACGAGCTTTGACCGGAGGGAATCTTTTAGGGAATCTTCCTATAGGAATCTCATAATCACATAAGGTACCGTTGGAAAGCTCTCGATGAGACAAACCAGGGGGGAGGGAAGGCTAGCCTTCCCTTTGTTGGGGGGGATCTGCACATTTTGGAGGCCTAATTCATCCGTTTAGGCTTCCGAAATTGCCTTCAAAGATTTTGAGCATATTTTGGTTCCTACTCTATTAGTAGAAGTCCCCTTTTGGTGATACCTCTTTCTGATCTGTTTAGTCCATCATGTGTAACATCCTTCCAAATGTTACCAAACCAATTCTCACCTTTAAATCATATGTCTAGCTATTGGTTCTAAGGTTCTCAAGTCTATTTCGGTTTCTGCCCTATTAGTAGAAGTACTCTTTTGGTGATACTTCTATATGATCTATTTTGACCGTCATGTATAACATCATTCTAGATGTTACCAAACCAAATTTCACATCTAGATCATATGGCTAACCCTTGGTATTACATTGACCGATAAAGCCCTCATATGGTATGATGCTTGGGAATGATCCATGCTGGCAGAGAGAAGGGAGGTCACATGGACAGCAATGCAAGAAGGACTGCTGAAGAATTTCCAATTGGTGGATTTTGTGTAAATGGCTCGAACCCAACTATGTGGATTGAGACAGAAGAATAGCGTACAAGAGTATGTGGAGGCATTTTTGGATCTACAAGTCGCAATTACCAACATGAGTCGAGTAGAGACTCTCGACAATTTCAAACAAGGGTTGAAAGAGCGGATTTGCCAAGAAGTCATGGTGCAAAACCCTTGCATAGTATTTGAAGCCCTTGCTTGTGCGCAGAGAATAGCAGGAGCATTAGGTGGAAGTGAAGGAGTAGTTCCACCTCAACATTATCGGGTAGAAATGCCACACATGGGTGGACCAATACCGATGGAATTGGGCAACCTTTGATTCCAGGATCGAGGAGCACAACCACTTCAAGGAGAGCAAGGACGGGTAGAAGAACAAAGAGATGGAGTCCCACGAGGAGAAAGGACTTGAGGAGAACAACGCCGTTGTTACAATTGTGGCCATATTAGGCATATATCTACTAATTGTCACAGTCATTTCCCTAGAGGCCCTCGGCCTTTGTACAGGCAATCTTTGAACAACATGGAGAGGCACATTGAAGAGGAGGAAGTGGAAATCACTTCAGAAAACAAAGATCACCAATAAATGTACCTCACGGCCTTACTGGCTCAATAAGGAAGCAAAGAAGCGAGGGAAGGAGGAAGAATAATATGTAAAGATCCCAAAAGGTAACCTCACAATTGATTGTTGTGAATGGAATCCTAGAAGGTAATCAATTGAGAGTATTTATAGATCCGGGAGCAACAGAGAATTTCTTGTCTCGCTCTGTTGCAATAAGATTGGGAATGGATCTAGAGAGAGATGGAAAAGAAAAAGTAGAGTTACCAAATGGGAAAACAAAGAGAATTGAATCATTACCTAGATGGGTAACCCTCTCTGTAGGAGAATATCAAGAAGCCATTGAGTGGCGAGTGATACAATTAGCTCGTTATGATGCAATTATAGGCATGCCATGGATGGAGTAGTACAACCCTATGGTGGATTGGAGGAAGAAAGTAGTGAGAACCCACCAATGGTCAATCATTGGGGTTAAAGAAAAATCACACAGCCAAAAACTACCTCTATATGTTGTAGGGACAGCAACCGTCTGTAAGACCGATAGATGTTTTATGGGTCTAATAAGAGAAGTCCATAGTGCACAACTCGATGGACAAATTCTTGAGAAATTGAAAGATGTGGTGGATGAGTTTCAAGATGTCTTTCTTGATGATCTACCCTCAGGATTACCACCAAAAAGGCGAGTAGATCACAAAATTGAGACACTCTCAAGGAAGACACTTCCTTGTAAGGCCCCATATCGCCTATCACCTCATGAGTTGGAGGAGTGTAAGACTCAAATTGAGGAGACGCTGCAAAAAGGGTTCATCCAATCTAGCATATCACCATATGGGGCCCCTGTCTTGTTTGTGAAGAAGAAGGATGGTACAATGCGCATGTGCATTGACTATCGGGGTCTCAATCAGCAAATAGTGAAGAACAAATACCCCTTACCTTGCATGGATGACCTGTTTGATCAACTCCATGGAGCGAGATACTTCACCAAACTGGACTTGCGAAGCGGTTATAATCAAATCCGAATCGCAGAGGAGGATGTGTACAAAACTGCCTTTCGAACCAGGTATGGCCACTTTGAGTATCTTGTAATGCCTTTCGGCCTCACCAATGCACCTGCCACTTTCATGAGTCTAATGAATGACATATTTCCTCCATACTTGGATAAGTCTGTTATCGTCTTCTTGGATGATATCTTAGTATATAGTAGCACGATGACAGAACACAAATAACACCTACAAGAGGTCCTCCAGATTCTAAGACAAAATCAGTTGTACACCAAAATCTCAAAGTGTGAGTTTGGCAATTCTGAAGTAGACTACTTGGGGCATAGAGTAAGTGCAGAGGGCATTCAAGTATTGACAGATAAAATAGAGGTCATTCAAAAGTGGAGTGCCCCAAAAGATCTGTGAGCCGGCCTGTCTCTCACTTAGGATGAACCTCTGATCGCTATTATGGTAGCACACCATGGACTAAGAAGGCAAGGAACCAGAACTCCATCATACTCCTCCAAGGCTAACACTCCAAGACTCAAGACATTGCTCACTAGAGAACTCAATGAGAGAGATAGTTGCAAATGAAAGGATGATGAGTACCTCCTCACCCCTTGTTTATATACTTGTGAAATAGTTACGTACCAAAGTTACTTATTACCATAGTAACTCAAGTTACTAGACTAAAAGTGAAGTAAAGTCAAAAAGTAGAAAGGAATATCCATTCACATGGGCATATTCCCCTAAGCATGTGGTCTTATCTTGACCCAACCACTAAGTCAAGGATTCCTTCACATGGGCTATCCTTGGACTAAAGAAGAATCCAAAACAAAAAGGCTTGCGGGCCCAAGAGTTCTCAACTCTTTCCTCAAAGCCAAACACCTAGGAATAATACCAAGTCAACACACTAAAATCCAAAATAGTGGTGCTCATCTTTTCTACTTCCTCTAAAGTAAGGTCCCATCTATCTTAGCTATGACTAACTTTAGCTAATCATGACTAATATAGAACCATCCTTTATCTCTATAAAAATAATATCTCTTAAGTACTTGTAATACCAAGCTAAATATCACAATACCACACACATGCATAAATGGGTGTTACATTTACCCCCGGACTAAGTTTTCACTTTGTCCTCAAAGTGAAGGTCTCTCTACCTTCTATGGTACATCTTCAACTTATCATGGTTAATCCTATCAAAGTGTCTTCCTCCCAACTCCTTGAGATCATAGGTGTAATTGCCCCACACCTTCTCTACTATGAAAGGTCCAAAGTACTTAGGCAAAAACTTCTTTTGCACTCTCTTGAATCAAATGGAATGAAACAACATTACCCAATCACCTTCTTTGAAAGGCTCCACCTTCTTCTTGCCTTGCCTCTTGTCATAGCTCTGCTTTTGTTTCCTTTGGGCTTGCTCCACTCGAACCATAGCAACTGCTCTTGTCTCTTCCAACTCCATGAGTTGATCCTTCCTTGACTTCTCTGCATCACTTCCTTGTGCTTTCTTCAATCTCCTATGAATGCTTTGGAAGGTAGGAAGATCAAAGTGAATAGGTAAGGTAGACTCAATACCATACACCAATTGAAATGGAGAATATTTGGTGGAAGTTTTCATGGTTGTCCTATACTCCCACAAAACTGCATGAATCCTCTTGTCCCAATGATGTTTAGCCCCCTCCATTTCTACATCTTTGGCCAACATCATGCACAAGGTCTGATTGGTTCTCTCTGCCAAGCCATTGGAATTTGGCTTATAGGATGTAGTTACTCTATGTGTGATAGAGAAATGTCATAGCATGGTTGTAGTAATGCTTCTTGTAAACTCTCCTCCTCTATCAGAAACCAACTCCAAAGGGCATCCAAACCTAGTGATAATGCGTTCATAAAGAAATCTACCCACTTCATCTTCATTCTTGTCCCTCAATGGTCTACCCTCAACCCACTTAGTAAGGTAATCAGTAACTACCACAATGTACCGATTGTTCCTTGGGGTTCTATTGAGAGGACCTACAAAATCAATTCCCCACTTCTCAAAAGGTCCTAGCAATGGAATTGATCTAAGTGGTGGAGTGGATGTAGACTTTCTAGCAAAAGCTTGACAAACATGACAAGTTTTGCAATAATCAAGACAATCCTTGAAAATCCCTCTCCAATGGTAACCTGCATCTAGAATCTTGAAAGCAGTTACCTTTCCTGCAAAGTGTCCTCCACATACTAAACCTTCATGAAACTCCTTTATGAGTAGGATAGACTCTTCCTTACCCACTGCTCTTCAAAGTAGACCATCTGCTCCTTGGTGAAAAAGAATATCCTCCACCATTGTGTAAGGTCTAGATCTTGCTGCAAGGGCCTTCCTCTTCCTAGCATGCATCCCTTCTGGATAGTTACCTTTTGTCACAAAATCCACAATCTCCTTGTACTCCATTGGAACCTCTTGAGTGACTGAGATTGTCATGAGCTCCTCATCCGGGAAGGAATCATCCACTGGCTCATCTCCATCATGATCATATGCTCTAGATAATTAATCAACATTTGCATGTTTCTTTTCTGGCCTATCTTCAATGGTGTAGTCATACTCAGACAAGAGTATCATCCACCTTGCTAGTCTCCCTTCAACATTAGGCTTGTTGAAGATGTACTTCAAAGCCTTGTGATCCGTGACAATGGTGGCTTTCCCTCCAATCAAGTAGTGTCTAAACTTCTTGAGACCAAAGATCACTGCCAACCCTTCTCTCTCCGTGACAGAGTAGTTCTTCTCTACTGAAACCATCTGCCTACTAGCATAAGCTATTGGATGATCATGCCCATCTTGGTCTAATTGACTAAGAGTGCATCCTATAGCTACATTAGAAGCATCAGTATAGAGGATGAAAGGCTTACTCCAATCAGGTTTAGCAAGAATTGGAGCTACAACAAGGGATTGCTTGAGCTCCTCAAAAGCTTTGAGAGCCTCCTTGTCCACCAAAATCACCATTTAATCTACACCCTTCTTCATGTAGATGGTCAATGCATAAGCCTTGTTGGAAAATGAGAAGATGAACCTCCTATAGTATCCAACCATCCCCAAGAATTGGCGTAACTTTGTCAAGCTTGAAGAGAATGGAAGGTCTGAGATTTTCCTCACCTTCTCAGGATCAACTGCTATTCCATCCTTGGAGATGATGTGCCCCAAAAGTAGACCTTCTTCACATCCAAAAATGCACTTCTCTGGGTTGAGTGATGCATTTGCCTCATCCAAGCGTTGCAAGACTTTGATTAGGTGTTCAAAGTGCTCCTCCTTGCTCCCATAGACACAAAAGTCATCAATGAAGTCTCTCACAAATTTCCCAATGAAAGGTTCAAATACCTTGTTCATGAACCGTTGGAATGTGGCTGGAGCATTGCAAAGCCCAAAAGGCATGACCTTGAAAGCGTAAGTTCCCCAAGGTGTGGTGAACGTGGTGAGTTGTTGATGCTCTGGTGCAATCTTGATTTGGTTGTATCCACTATAACCATCTCCAAAACTGTACCTCTCATGACCTGCAACCTCCTCCAAGATCTCATCAATGAATGGCAATGGGTAGTAGTCCTTCTTGGTAACAGCATTGAGCTTCTTGTAATCCACACATACCCAAAGCTTGCCATTCTTTTTCTTCACAATGACAATTGGAGACACCCATTTTGAATTCTCCACCTCAAAGATAAATCCAGCCTCCTTGAGCTTATCAATCTCCTCCTTCACAACCAAAGATAGTGGTGGGCTAATGCGACATTGCTTTTGGCGGACTGGTCTTGCATGTGACTCCACCTCTATCTTGTGCTCCTCCAAGGTGACTTCCTTCAAATCCTTGTAACTAAAAGCAAACACATGGATGAACTTGCGGAAAATCTCCTCAAATCTCACCTTCTCCTCCTTGGTAACATTTGGGCCATACTCGAGGGTAGCTAACCTTCTCTCTACCTCCTCAAGTGTCAATGGTGATTTGTCTGGGTCCTTCAAAACCTCTGGCTTAGGTGCAAAATCCATAGCACACAAGGGATACACATCTGAATCAGATTCAGATTCATCCTCCTCCATGGAAGTCTCCTCTTCCATGCTTGTGTCCACACCTGAAGCTCCTTCTTCAAAATCTGATTCCCAATAATCAGAAGATGGGGTATCTGAATGTGAAGTGTTGGTGGTGTTAGTCACAAGAACAGTGACTCTATGGTTTGATGGCCCAATCCTCAAGTACCCTTTGTGCCATCGATTGGTTGTGCGTGCTGCTCTCAACCATGGCCCCCCAAGAAGTAAGTCATAGCTTGAATCCTTCAAGACTTGGAAAGTCATGAGATTTTGAACTCCCATAACTGAAACTACCACCTTATCCATCACCCCTACTGGTCGAACTTGTTGCTTGTTTGCCATGCTCACCACAAATGTTGAAGGTCTTGAGGGTATCATACCCAACTTGTTCATCAACCTTTCTGACATGGCATTCACTGCTGATCCTCCATCAACCAATGCATCCTTGATGTTGTGACCATTCACTCTCACATCAATCTTGGAGGCATATTCACAAGCCTCCCATGGTGCTGGCTTGGCATCCACCACCCCCATTGATACTGGAACTTTTGCCTTCTTCTTCTTCTTGCTCCTTGTAGAACTCAAACCACCTCTAAGCTCCTTTCTCAAGGTAGGGTTCAAAGTAATTAGTTGGCCCACTGTGATGTTAGCCTTGTGACCACCAACATCCTCCAACACATTATAGTTCCATTGTTGCTTTGAGATCAAGAAGTCCTCCATCCCCAACTTCTTCCTTGGAGTCTTTGTTGTTGATGGTGTTGAGGTGTGAGTGCTCCTTGCTTGAAGTAAATCCTTGAGAAGAGTGAACATCCTCTGCAAAACGAGCTCTCTTTTTCTCTTATGCCAAAAGCTCCAAATTAAGATCCTTGGAGTTTGAGCACTCTCCCTTCTCGTACTTGCTCTCAACCACATCTATGGATGCTATTCCCTTACCTTTGTTGGGATTAGGAGCCACTTGGGTTTCACTACCTCCCTCTTTCCGTCTATTGGCTTCCTCATAACCCCTTCCTCCATGGTAAGTGGAATTTGGGCAATTCCTTTGGATATGGCCTCTTCCTCCACAACCAAAACAATTTCTATCATTGAAATTGTTGGCTGGTTGGCCTCCTCTATTTGGATAGTTTCCATAACTCCTAGGCCCTCTCCCTACATTCTGATCCACCTCTCTCTTCTCCCACAGTTGCACCACATTGATCTTGAGATCCGCAAGTTGTTCTATGATGGTTTGGAGTGGATCTTTTGGTGGAGGTGCAAGAACTGGAGCAACTACTACTTGTGGTGCAACCCTTGTCACCAAAGTATCAGAAGTTCCACCATACTTGTAGCCTTGAGGAGGATGCACAACCTCCTTCACCACCAAATCACTCTCATCTCCTTCCAAACTCTCCTCCATACGAATTGCGATCTTGATAGCTTCAACCTTGGAAGAAGGTTTCTCATATCTCACCTTGCTTCTAATTTGTGGTCTCAATCCTCCCACAAAATTCTTGGTGAGCATGGCCCCTATGCCAATCATTGTAGTCTCCACATCATCCCCACCCTTCCTCAACACTATGCGAAATCTGGACTCCAACTTTTCCACTCTTTCCACATAGACTCTCACTTTCTCTCCATCTCCTTGCTTGAGAAATGTAACCTCACTCATCAATCTATCATAACTCTTATCAGGAAGAAAGTTCTCAATGAGTGCTGAAGTCAAAGTCTCCCAAGACTCCTCTTCCCTCTCTCTCCTCTCTCTCTTTTGGTATTCTGACTCATACCATGTAAGTGCTGCATCCTCAAAGAAATCTGGTAATAATGAGACCCACTCATTCTTCCTCCTCTCATTGTTTCTTATGCAAGCTCTCTTGAAGTCTCTCACAAAGGCCTCCACATCTTCTCCATCCTTGCCAAAGAAAACCGGAAATTTCCCCATCTTAACCCCTCACTATCTTTCTTTTCTCTCAAATTTTTTTTTCTCTTTTTTTTTCTCTCACTCTATTACTAATAGAGTATATACATGACTAACGCCATCTGAGAATAATCCACTCTAGGGAACACAAAAGGTTCAGGTTGCTCCAAAATTTCTATAGCAACATCAAATCCTAGAGTGCATATTAATCTAACTCTCATGGATAGTTTATCCATAAGTTGAAAGATTATCTCCATCACTAATCTTGAGAACTAACCGATGAAGGTGGTAGTATTTCTGTAGCTGTACTAAGACTCTCTCCAAGATCCTTCACCAAAGTTTCCAAAAATGCTTTTACTCCACTACACTCATGTCCTTTTGGAAGTCCTTCAACTCCACAAACCTCACACAACTCCTTGGTCTTAGATCTTCTCCCTCCCAATCTTGGTGAAGAAGGTCCAACATGCAAACCCAAGTCAAGTTAGCCTCTCCTTTCTCTCAACCTCTTGCTCTCAAAGGTCAATGGACATGAACTTGCCTTATGTCCCTTCTCTCCACATAGAAAGCACTTAGACTAACTCTTTCCTCCAAGTGGTGTAGGTTTTTGGATCCTCTCAATACTCTCTTCAAATTCTATTGTAAACTCTCTTTTCTTCAAATCAACCCCTACAATCACCTCAAACCCTTGGGGAACCTTGCATAGTCTCAATTTCTACTCTTGATGACCCTCCATGTTCCAAAGATGAATCTAAACACTCAAACATGCTTTTTGTTGATCTCAAACTTCTCATGCATGAGATCTCCACTCTGCAGAATTGACCCTTCCTCAGAATGTCACTCAAATCTCCCAACCAATATGTCACAGTCCTCTGAAATTTTTCACACTTGATAAAACTCTAGGGCGTCCCTCCATGCAAAATTTCAGATCTTTTCATCGAGCCATTTGGCCTAGACACCTTCCTATTCAGCACCCATATTTCAGATTTGGTCTGAAAACCACCTCCCTCACTTCAAAAACTCATTTCTCCTTGCGCAAGAATGATCTCTCTCTAATTTTTGTGGCAGCAGGTAGGATACAATGCAGTGAATTTTCTTGGAAATTTTCAGGACAATTCACTGAAAATTGAAGAAATGGCAGACTCTGTACAATTTTCCAGAGAGCATGTAGTTGCGGGAGCACTTTACCCTATCAACTTTCAAAAATTCTAGCCCAGTGCGCATAAAAGTTCTCACAATAATTTCAAGTGTGCTAACTGAAAGATAACCCAAGCTACTATGTGTAGAAATCTCAAGTCCAGATCTTAAACTTGAGATTTTGCCCAAAATCACCTTAATCCCCAAAATCTGCAATCCACCTCACACAATCTCTCCAATTCCTCTCATGTGTACAAGATGTACAAAATCACCTCAAAGACATCATAATGAACTACAGGGTATAAAACTGGATCTTGGTTCTCTAACATAAGTTCAGCCCTCTCCTCTCCTAATGTTCTCTCCAAGTGAGCTCTCATAGCCTCCTTCTGCCTAATGTAGAATTGGACGCGGAACATTATCTTGCCTTCTAGAGAGGTCCCGGCAACGGAACCAAAAATGTGAGCCGGCCTGTCTCTCACTTAGGATGAACCTCTGATGGCTACTATGGTAGCACACCATGGACTAAGAAGGCAAGGAACCAGAACTCCATCATACTCCTCCAAGGCTAACACTCCAAGACTCAAGATATTGCTCACTAGAGAACTCAATGAGAGAGATAACTGCAAATGAAAGGATGATGAGTACCTCCTCACCCCTTGATTATATACTTGTGAAATAGTCGTACCAAAGTTACTTATTACCATAGTAACTCAAGTTACTAGACTAAAAGTCAAGTAAAGTCAAAAAGTAGAAAGGAATATCCATTCACATGGGCATATTCCCCTAAGCATGTGGTCTTATCTTGACCCAACCACTAAGTCAAGGATTCCTTCACATGGGCTATCCTTGGACTAAAGAAGAATCCAAAACAAAAAGGCTTGCGGGCCCAAGAGTTCTCAACTCTTTCCTCAAAGCCAAACACCTAGGAATAATACCAAGTCAACACACTAAAATCCAAAATAGTGGTGCTCATCTTTTCTACTTCCTCTAAAGTAAGGTCCCATCTATCTTAGCTATGACTAACTTTAGCTAATCATGACTAATATAGAACCATCCTTTATCTCTATAAAAATAATATCTCTTAAGTACTTGTAATACCAAGCTAAATATCACAATACCACACACATGCACAAATGGGTGTTACAGATCAGACTCAACTTAAGAGCTTCTTGGAGTTGATGGGATTCTATCATAGATTTGTCAAGGACTTCTCCAAGATTTCATGGCACTACTTGGCAAGGAGAAGAAGTGGACATGGGGAATTGCACAAGAGTTGACTTTACAAGAATTGAAGGCTGCCTTGCTACATGCACCAATCTTGAAGTGGTATGACCCAAAATGTCCAATCAAGTTGGCTATAGATGCATCAGGCGTAGCAATAGGAGCAGTCCTACAACAAGAGTAGCATGACGGATGGCATCCAATTGCATTTTTCTCTCGCAAGTTGTTACCGACAGAGCGCAACTACCACACCACAGAATGAGAAGAGCTAGCCATCGTTCTAGCAACCAAGCATTGGAAGCACTACCTGGGCGAGAAGGCATTTGTAGTAGAGACAGGCCACAAACCTCTAGTCTACCTTGAGATGCAAAAAGATCTATCTCGTCGCCAAATTTGGTGGGCAGAGTGGCGACAACGCTTCAACATGACAATCACCTACATGGAAGGTAAGAAGCAACTTGTAGATGCATTCACCCGCATGCCAATGGCCAACAACTTGGTGGCAAAGGTTAAGATTAACCTTGAATTCTAGCAAGAGATTTTGGCTGCTACAAAAACTAATCCATAGATTGTAGAAGGTGTCACCAACACCCAAGGACTCACCTTTCAGGATGGCAGATTATGGATCCCAAATGTCCCAGAATTATGCACCACCATTATAGTAGAATGTCATGATTCGGCCATTGCAGCTCATGTCGGAGTGGACAAGACCTTGGATGCAGTCAAGCGCCATTACTATTGGCCCAAGATGAGCAACGACATGATAGACTATGTGCGTAGCTGCCTACTTTGTCAACATAACAAAGCTTCTAATCAAGCTCCTGCAGTGCTCCTTCAACCTCTCTCCACGCCTACCCAACGTTGGGAACAAGTGAGTATGGATCTTGTTTGTGAATTACCCAAGACCACCTCAAGGTTTGACTCCGTTGTGGTCTTTGTGGACCGGCTCAGCAAAATGATTCATGTATGCCCTACCACCAAGGAGGTGACCTCTCCACAACTAGCTCAATTATACTTAGATGCAGTCTTTACTCACCATGGCTTGTCTAGAGTACTCATCATCGATAGAGGCACCCAATTCACCAGTTTGTTTTGGCAAACACTCTTTGGTTTTTTCAAAACCAAGTTGGCCATGTCCACAGCTTACTACCCACAAACAGATGGCCAAATAGAGCGGGCTAATTGCATGATTGAAGACATGTTACGCAGCTTCACCTTAGAAGAGCAAGAGAGGTGGGACACCCTACTCTCGTTGGTGGAATTTGCTTACAACAATTCAATGAATACCTCCATCCAAGTCACTCCGTTCTTCCTCATGTATGGTGAGCATCCCTTCACACCTTCTAGCTTGATGAAGATCCATCCAGTGGCTACCAAGGTCGATGCAGTCAACACATTTGTTTCTAGAATCCAACAAGGTGTGGAGAGCGCCAAGCACAGATTGCACAAAATCAATAGAAGTAGTATGCTGATGCACACCGTACGCACATGGAGTTCAATGTTGGGGATCAAGTGTGGCTATCGACAACCAACCTCACATTAGTTGGACCTCGTAAGCTCAGACCTCATTTTATTGGGCCTTTCTTGATTCTTTGGTGCATCGGCGCTGTGGCCTATCACCTTGAGCTCCCACCACACATGAAGATCCATCCAGTGTTCCATGTCTCCCTACTACGCAAATATGCTCCCCAATCAGGCCAAGGTCATTCTACACAAGACCTTTGACCTTGTCCGACACATTGATGGTAGAGAGGAATATGAAGTGGAGTGGATTCTCCAAAAATGCATGCGTGGTACTCGCCATCCGTGGGTGGACTATCTAGTCCAATGGAAAGGTTACCCCCTTTATGAAGCCACCTTGGAACCCGCTGCCAATTTGGCACATGCACTTGTGTTGGTGCAAGCATTTGAGCGACAATTGCACAACGAGGACGTTGCGTCTTAAAAGGAGGGAGGTCTGTAATACCAAGAGCTAGCCATATGATCTAGATGTGAAATTTGGTTTGGTAACATCTAGAATGATGTTACACATGATGGTCAAAATAGATAAGATAGAAGTATCACCAAAAGAGTACTTCTACTAATAGGGCAGAAACCGAAATAGACTTGAGAACCTTAGAACCAATAGCTAGACATATGATTTAAAGGTGAAAATTGGTTTGGTAACATCTGGAAGGATGTTACACATGATGGACTAAACAGATCAGAAAGAGGTATCACCAAAAGGGGACTTCTACTAATAGAGTAGGAATCGAAATATGCCTGAAATCTTTGAAGGCAATTCGGAGGCCTAAACAGATGAATTAGGCCTCAAAAATGTGCAAATTCTCTCCCCAATGGAGGAAAGGCTGGCCTTCCCTCCCCCTGGTTTGTCTCATCGAGAGCTTTCCAATGGTACCTTACTCACGTGATTTTGAGATTCCTACAAGAAGATTCCCTAAAAGATTCCCTCCGGTCAAAGCTTGTTTGACCAACCAGATAGGACCTAGACCAGACAGGTCACCCATCCAAGTAAGTAATCCAAGGGTGGAGCTTGCTGACATGTCACCTATCTATGTCCCTAATCCTAGGGTGGAGCTTCCTTGGATGAGATCCTCTTTGTCTATATAATAAAGAGAAGGTGCTCCCTTGGGGCATCGAATGGTTGAGTGTGCAATCTTTGTTTTCTCTTCTCTTGTCCTCAAAGTATTACATAGGACTACTTGGCAAGGGGAAGAAGTGGAATGTAGCAAACCACACAAGAATTGGCCTTTTAGGAATTGAAAGACGCATTACTACATGCACCAATCTTGAAATAGTATGACCCAAAATGTCCAACCAAGTTGGCTATAAATGGATCATGCATAGTAATAGAAGCAATCCTACGACAAGAGTGGCATTGTAATACTCCAAGGATAGGAGACTTGAAGAGAAACACACCATGAGAAACACGCACTTTCACACTCAAACTCCGATGCCCCAAAGGAGCACCTTCTTTTTATTATATAGGCAAAGCGGATCTCCTCCAATGAAGCTCCACCATAGGATTAGGTACATAGATAGGTGACATGTCAGCAAGCTCCACCCTTGGATTACTTACTTGGATGGGTGACATGTCGGTCCTGGTCCTATCTGGTTGGTCAAACAAGCTTTGACCGGAGGGAATCTTTTAGGGAATCTTCCTATAGGAATCTCATAATCACGTAGGTGAGGTACCGTTGGAAAGCTATGGATGAGACAAAGTAGGGGAGAGGGAAAGCCAGCCTTTCCTCTGTTGGGGGGGGGCTTGCGCAGATTTTCAAGGCCTAATACATCCGTTTAGGCCTCCAAAATTGCCTTCAAAGATTTCAGGCATATTTCGGTTCCAACTCTATTAATAGAAGTCCCCTTTTGGTGATATCTCTTTCTGATCTATTCAGTCCATCCTGTGAAACATCCTTCCAGATGTTACCAACTCAATTTTTACCTTCAAATCATATGTCTAGCTATTGGTTCTAAGGTTTTCAAATCTATTTTGGTTTTCTGCCCTATTTGAAGAAGTACCCTTTTGGTGATACTTCTATCTGATCTATTTTGACCATCATATATTATATCATTCCAGATGTTACCAAACCGAATTTCACATCTAGATCATATGGCAAGCTCTTGGTATTACAGGCATGAAAGAGTTGCATATTTCTCTTGAAAGCTATTTCTGGCAAAATGTAACTATTACACCACCAAATGAGAAGAGTTGGGAATTGTCCTTGCAACCAAGCATTGGAAGCACTATCTTGGCAAGAAGTCATTTGTAGTGGAGATAGATCACAAACTTCTAGTCTACCTCAATAAACAAAAAGATCTATCTCATCAATAGATTTGATAGGCAAAGTGGAGACAAAGGTTCAATGTGACAATCACATATATGGAAGGCAAGAAGCAACTTGTAGATGCATTCACCCAAATGCCTATGGCAAACAACCTTGGTGGTAGAGATCAAGATGAAGCTAAAATTCAAGCTATGTATTCTTATTGCTACAAAAACTAACCCATAGATTGTAGGAGCTTGATCATCAAAAGGCATCACCAGTACCCAAGGACTCACCTTTCATAATGGCAAGTTACGGATCTTAGATGCCACAAACATAAGAATCACCATCCTAGTAGAATATCATGATTTTTCCATAGTAGGTTCCGCTACAATCACCTACAATGGTTGAATCATGATATTCCGCTAAGATGGTGATTCTTATGTTCATGGCATCTAGAGTTGTCATAATGGCAATTTTAAAGTAGACAAGATCTTTTGAATATCATGATTTTGCCATTCTAGGCCATGATTTTGCCATTGTTGGAGTAGACAAGATCTTAGATGTAGTCAAATGCCATTACTATTGGCCCAAGATGAGCAATGACATGATGGAATATGTTCAAAACTGCCTACTCTATCAACAAAATAAAGCTCCTAATTGAGCTCTTGTAGGGTTCCTTCAACCCCTCCCTACACCTACATAAAGTTGGGAACAAATAAGCATGGATCTGGTTTGTGAATTCCCCAAGACCACCTAAGGGTTTGACTCCATCACAATCTTTGTTTACCAACTCAACAAAATGATTCATGTCCATCCTACCACTAAGTATGTGACTGCTCCAAAATTAGCTCAATTGTACTTAGATGCAATCTTTTCTTACCATGGGTTGTCTCAAGTGCTTATCGCCAATACAGGCACTCAATTCACTAGTTTGTTTTGAAGAACACTCTTTGGTTCATAACCAAATTGGCCATATCCATAGCTTACCATCCATAAATTGATGGACAAATAGAGCCCGCTAATTGCACTATTGAATATATGCTCTAGGATTTCACCTTAGATGCAAGAGAGGTGGGACACCTTACTTCCACTAGTAGAATTAACTTACAACAAATCAATGAATGCATCCATATAGATCACACCCCTCATGTATGGAGAGCATCTTTTCACACCTTTAAGCTTGATGAAGATTTGACCAATGGCTACTAAGGTTGATATTGTCAACACCTTTGTTTCTGGAATCCAACAAGGCGTGGAGAATGCCAAGCATAGGTTGCAAATCTCCCAAAATTGATAGAAATACTTTGCAAATGCACATCACTAGCCCATGGAGTTCAATGTTGGGGATCTAGTCTGGCTATCAACAACCATCCTCATGTTAATTAGCCCTTGTAAGCTCAAACCCTTGTTTTATTGGGCATTTTCCCATCCTTTGTTGAAATGGCCTATCACCTCAACCTACCGCTACACATGAAGATCCATCTAGTGTTTGATGTTTCCTTACTGTGTAGATATGAATCTTGACCACCCCATTTTCCTTTCCTACAAGAACTTTGCCCTTGTCCAACACTCATTGGTGGCACGAAGGAATATGAAGTCAAACACATGCTCCAAAAATGCATGTGTGGTACTCGCCATCCGCGTGTGGAATATCTTGTACATTGGAAAGGGTTTCCACTACATGAGGTAACATGGGAGCCAATAGCCAACTTGATCCATGCACCAATGTTAATGAAATCTTTTGAGCAATAGTTTTGCAATGAGTACATTGCATCTTAAAAGGGAGAGGTTTGTAATACCAATAGCTAGGTTTCCATCCATCTTGGATGACACTCATATTGTGGGTCCTTTGAAAGATGTAGTTAGAGTGTTATCTAATTTCATAGTCAACTTAGAGGCCTTGGATTTATGAGTCTAAACTTGTAAATGCAATTTTGGAGCAATTCCTCATTCCCTTTGACTTCATACTAGGATTCCATTTCATTGTAGGTGATTTGAGAGTTTTGGGATCTCTTTTATGGATAGAAGGAATTTTGTACTTTGTTCATCTTGGACACCTTAGTACAAGTCATAGCCCAAGCTCACCTCTTCTCTTGGTTGGGGAATACCAAAGTGGCCTATTCTATCCTTACTCAATATTACTTCCTTAGTGCCTCATATTTGGCATGTACTTTCTTGGCTGTAAAGCATTGTTGCCACATTTGTGGATGTTTGACAATACTATTTGCCATACTTTCTCCACTCTAGTAGGTCTATGCATGCTTCCACAACTATCAAATGAGTGGTGTAGGCAACAAATAGTTGTACTCATAGTCATGGGCAAATATGGCTACATAGAGCAAGAGGCCATAGCACACCATCATATATCAGAGCATGTGCTATAGTGGTCCCTTGTTTAGCAAACAAGTTCTTACATGGAGACCAACCTATTTTGTCAAGACATATTATGATAATGGATTCAAGAATTTATGTCTTCCAAGCATATCTTTTTTTGGCTTGTGACTTATTGTTAAGCCTTGCACACACATCACTTCTTGAGTTTATTTGTATCCTTCAACTCTAAGAAGCTACAAGTAGATCTTAGTAAGCATATATATATTCACATACTTACTAGCATACGCATTGATACACCTCTACTTGATAGAGCTAGGATTCTCTTTTGTAGTGGGAAAGGCTTTGGAGCATGGTTTCTTCCTTTATTGACAACTTTTGATTTAATTCCAAGGAGTTTTACCATTTTATGGTTGAGGTTGAGTCTCTCACATAAACTCTCACATAAATTCTCATATGGAATCTAGATTGATGTGCATGTGGTTCTCTATATGACATACATGGCATTCAATTTTTTTATGTGCAATAGATAGAGAGCCCACAAGAATCCATGATGCAATTTGTGATACAATGGCTAAGACTTCTGAGCTACATGGGCCCAAGCTCAGATTGAGCAATAGTTGGATCTACTAGGATCACCTATCCATTGGATGCAAGCAAATATTTTTACTTTCATGGATGGTTGCCATACCTTGCATGATGTCATTGGTATGGGAAGGCATACAAGCAAGAGCAATATAGACCAATGCCTTTAGGAGCAAGGAGAACCATTATGCATCCTAGCCATCCTTGGATACCTTTGCTCCCTTGAAATTGAGATTTTTGAACATCTTCATCACCACTTTGATTGTCTCCTCAACAAATGGTCCCTTGCAAAGGAGAGGGGTATTCTCACATCCTTCTTTTAACAACACATAATTAGTCACTTTATAATGAACTCAAGCGTTGGGTCTTCACCAATGAGCAGCTGCAATAGGAACACCCAACATAGACAGGGTCCTTTTTCCCTCCTTACTATACATACCATTGGAGGACCTCTACCACACAATTTAGGAGTAGATTACCATCCTCTTTGCTTCTTAGGTGCTTGTTGTTAGCCTGTTTTTTCCCTTTATGGTAAACATTATGCATCTTATCTAGTATCTTGCTTCCATTGTAATGAACTTGCTATTGTACATCAGGAATCACCTTCTTTGCTTGAGTGAGCCACATGGCCATATGAGTAAGGCCATGTGGCACTTATTAAACTATCTACCAGAATTGATGATCAAGGTGCTCATGTACAAAATATCATTACATTAGGCTAGAATGAAATGTGAACATTCAGCCAATGACTCTAACATATACAAATATACATTCAACTTTGACATGTTCAATTCAAAGTTGAATGTAAATTGGTATTTTTACATGTAGTACACAAATGTGTGGAACATTATCAATATAATATTACTAAGCCTTGAGTCTCATGTAAATAATGTAAAGGGAATGTCTATTGCCACCTAGAACTTGTCCAAGATGACATGGGATCCTTCCACACACACTGTATGCACACACTAATATTTGTACACTTAAAAATTCAGGGTGTCAATAGCAATTCCCTAATTTAAATAGAGGTACTTTCTGAAGTATGCATAGGATATAGATTGTCATGAAATCCATATGGTCCGGATGTGGGCCACACCCGGATGAACCTTAAGTTTAAACTTAAAAAAATCAATTTTTCATAGAGTTGATTGTCTTGATTATGGCTTGAAAATTCTTAGCCTCTAGATAACAATGGACCATATAGGAGTAGGAGCACTAGGTCAAAATCCTTGGTGATAGCAATTTTGACTCATTAACAAGAAAAAGTGAAGATTTGAAAGAGAAGGTCGTGAAAGTTGGTGTAGTTAATTGGCGGCTCACGATGAAAATTGGATGTGCAAAGTCTTGAAGTGTGTGATAAAATAGGAGATCCCTTTGTATATTCTAAATTATTCACTACTTGTCTATTGCTTGTCCTTTGGACAGATTAAAGTAAAACACAACTGTAATCCTTGAATTGGCCGCAAAAATTTGGATTTTTCCATTAGCCACTAAGGACAAAGACATTGTCATCAACCGCTAAAGACCAAATATGTCCATCCATTTGCTAATGACCATATTCCACCATTGCTAAGAACCATGCCAAAATCTAAATCTACTATATATATATATATATATATATATATATATATAGTTAGTTAGTTATTTTGGGCTATCAATTGCAAACTATGAAATGGTCAACAAGCCAAAAATTATACCCCAAAGGAAAAGGGAAAAAGCAATCAAGGCAAACCAAAAAGTGAAAATGAAAAGGAAGAGTCAAAGACTGAATAAAAATAGGCAAAGAGAAAAGAAGGCCTATGCCAAATTGGCATAAAGAACAATGAAATATGTAAAATAACCTAGGGTAGAAATATGTAAAATTAGCAATATAGGAATCTATAACTACACGGTATGATAGAGATCTTCCAAAGGTAAGTTTGGCAAACGTGAGGGAAGAGTTGTCAATGGAACGGGACCACCCATTGTTGATGCACGTAGATGAGCTCAGAAACTATGATATTGTAGGGTGATAGAGACCTCTGTCTAAAATAAACATGGCATGGCAGGTGAGAAATCAAGGTGCCTCTTCTCTGTTGGGAACCCGTGCTGCCTCTCAAAGGAGATCATCAAACTGATGGTGAAGGTGGCCAGAAAGCTCCACTACTAAGAGAGACAAAGATGTCAAGTGCAAGCCATGGGGCATAGTGATCCTCCTTCCCCTAGTGTCAATGATCACTCCTTCAGAGGCCCAAGTCACACTTTGAGCAGTTGAAGCTTAAATTGACAAATGAAAATCTATAAGAATCTGGAAAGTTTTGTTCTGTCCACACAGCTTCATAAGGTTATGAGTCATATCTGGTATATTTGCCACTAATGGCCTTTCCTACATCCAATCTTTAACATAATTGAAACTTGGTTCATGAACCAAGTATTATTGAATTACTGAATTATAATGGAGGAGTTTGTCAATGGTCCAACATAAGGACAATTTCTGCAGGAAAGAAGCTAACAAATAAATACCTATATCTTTTACTTGGAATCCAGGAATGCTTCAAGCAAACAAATCGGATCAAACATTCATACTACTTTGAGCACCAATATTCAAAGGCTGCATGAGATAAAACTTCAATTTTTCTATAGAAGTGATAAACGCTCCTCTAGGGACCAAAGGGTTATGCATAGATTTCTAGGTTTGTGATGGAAAGAATTTGACGAGGAAATCACCGGGGGCTGATATGGAATGTAAAGTTGCCAAGTCAATGATACACCAACTCGTAATACCTTGTTTATTATTATTACTGTAATACCTTGTTTATACCTTGTTTATTTGTTTAGTTCAGTATTATTGGGTTACTCTGGTTCGTAAAGAAGTTCAAAATTAACTACAGCATGCACCTACCATTTTGGAACGAAGAGAGCAGATGGTGTCCAGATTGTCTTATGTTCGCCCTACTGGGTTCCGGAAAATGGACGTAAGGGAAAAGATTCACCTCGTGTATTGAACCTAATATTAAAAGGCTTCATATAAAGAAAAGCGGTGTTTGAATTTCTTCTATAAGAGTATTTTGAAGAGTCTTTCTCTAAAATTTATGGATAGAGTTTGCATCAACCACAAACGTTTATGGAACATTATAATCCGTAAAGCGTACCAAATCGCGCGAGAGTCCAAAAGCACCTGATTACAGATTGCTTCTTCGTTTATATCGTCACTAACTTCCAAAATTACTAGAGATCGCTAACCTCCATAAGTTACCCAGTTCAATGCACCTGAATTGAAACTTTGAATTGCACAAGGAGAGCAGAGCCCATGGGCTAACAACGACAAAGTGGATCCACTATTTTCTTACATTGACGAGCTCTTCGTAACTAGTCCTCGTAAACAGAAAGTGAGTCTCTAAACGACGACACGTTTGACTAATCTAAGGGCAGGTTTAGAGGAGGATGAAAGATCTGTTGTTTAAATAGCCTGCCATCTGTAACATCTGTCTAAACAGCTGTCAACTTTTGAAGTTGCTCGAGTTTTAATCAGCTCGACATAGATAAGCACGAATCAGGTGGATAAGGATAGTCTTTTTCATTACACACAGTTAAAGAGGTTCGTCATAACATAGATGAAGAGGGATACTTATGATCTCAAAGTGTTCATAACAGTACTCCATCGTATATTGTTCTCGCGCAATTTCCGACTATATGTGGCCTTGGCCTTCGGTGACCAATATACTGCAGAGACAATATAGAGACAATATAGAGTTTCTTGATCAAGCGCTTGAAAATACTTAGCTAGTCTATTAGAGGGTTTAAATAATAGAAATCATGGATAGTTACGTGCAGAATAGGGATATTCAAAACAGATTTTGCTAGTACTCGCAAAATGGAGAGCCCGTCCAAATTGAATAATTTGTAAACTATTTTACGGGTGAAAAATCAAGAAGTGCATTTAATTGTCAAAGTTAGTGAAAGATTGACAAGAAATCAGGTGAATTACATATGTGTGCAAGTGAAGGAGGAGGACAAGGAGAGCTTGCCACATGGAAAAATAGTCATACATTTTTTGAAAATCTATGAAATTTCCCCATCCTGCTCCGAGTGAGAGGATCAAAACCATTAATGTTGAGGTTGAAATCTAGAATTCCCTCTAATTTCAGATTAATTCTATAGTCTTCAAATTTGAGCACTCTTAAAATTGTTTCACTATTCTCAAATTTTATATTATCTTGATAATCCTGAACATTTGCAAAAATTCACAGTGGGAATTGCAAAAAAACCTTTATTGCCTTTAGTTACACAACTACATAGTTGATTTGAGATGGTAGGGGTTTCCAAATTTGATAATAAGTAATAGATTGTACAAAAATGAGTACAATATATAAAATTGTATAAGGATGCATGAGAATGGAAAGACAAAAGCATTAGAGAAGGTCTCATTGATAAAAAAAATATCACTACAAATGAAAAACAACCAATGACAAACTAAATCATCTTTACACTTTTTCTTTTTTCTAAGGATGAATGAGATGTTTGGAGGTTGAGCCAACATCTCTCCACCGGCTCTAGTAAGTATGGGTTTGGGAGAGAATTAATATAAGTGAAGATGTGTAGCATGGGGAAGAGGAATATGTCATGCAAAAAGATATGTCTAGTACCATAGATTTTCCATCTCCCAAGATAGTTCCCTACTCAACTCCTTCTTTTATCCTAAGCACACAAGGAGGCAAGCTAGGTATAGAAGAGAATGAGTGCATGGGCTAGAAGAAGAAATGCAAAATGAAACATGAACACATCATGAATGCAATTCTCTTTCCACTAGATAGGATTCAACAAGGACAGAAATATATGAATGCAACTACTTCATCAATAGATGGGATTCAATGAGGAGAGAAAGAAGGAGATATCCATGATATTATCAATTGTGTCTTTTTCATAGGATTTAGCAAAGATTATCATGTTGAAATTAGAGATTATAAAATCAAGGAGGAGATGCAAATTAGCTAAAATTGAAGCTCTAAAAATGAGAAAACTTGAGAAAATGCAAATGAAAGTAGAAGTTGCAAAGAGAGCTAAAGTTGAAATTCAAAAGTTGAAGATTGAGGTCGATAGGAGGTTGATTGAAGAGAAGAGGAAATCTAGAGCAAAGAAAGGTAGATTCGAGGAAAGGAAACACTTTCATAATAAAGAATTGGAGTTGGTGATGGCACATGAGGAGATACAACATTACTTCTCTGCCATTTTAGCTCTTGATTACACTCCTTATAATAATTATAAGAATAACACAAAATTTCCGATTCCCAATTATAGACATTATGAAAGCAAAAATGATAGTGATAGTGAGGATCATTCTATGTAACTTTGTCTTGTAACTCTCAATGTTCAATAAAATTTAAGCTTTCACAAAATTGTAAAGTTATGTAACTTTTTCTTGTAACTCATTGTGTTCAATACAGTTTAACAAGTTGTGAAGTGAAATTGAAGAGTGAATGCATGTAAAAGTCCAAGACCAAGGAGAGAAATAGGAGAATGGAAGCTCAACATTGGGACACTTGAACAAGGGAAAACTCTGAATGCTTAACATGAGCTTTGGCTCTTGTATTTATAGGGAACATACAAGGCCCTTGAGAAGCTTCTCAAGAAGCTTCCTTGAGCCACTTTCTTGGAGTGCAAGCCAAGTTAACTAGGAAGCTTCTCAAGAAACTTCCTTCTTGAAGCCACTTACTTGGCGTGCATCTAAGCTAGTTGGAAGCTTCTAGAAGCATCCTTTTAGAAGTGGCTTACTTGATGTGCATCCAAGCTAGTTGGAAGCTTATAGAAAGGACCTACTTGGGGTGCAAGTTAAGCTAGTTGAGAAGCTTCCTAGATAATTATGTCTTATTTGCTACTTTGTTGGCCCAACTAACTTCATCGCTAAATTCCATATTGTTATATATTCCCCCACCACAAATTGGCAATGTCCTCATTGCCAATGAAGCTTTGAACTCTTGGATGGCCAATTGTGCATTCTGGAGATGAGAAAGAGGCTCCCATGTGGTATCATGAAGGAGATACCCTTTCCAAAGGACCTTGTACTCCGTATGTTGTCAATGGCCTTGTTGAATATGGCAACGTGCAAGGATACAATCAACTTTGTACTCCTCATGACCACTGATAGGGACAGGAGGGGGGGGGAGGTTAGATGTAACAATATGGAGTTTAGCAACAAAGTTAGTCGGGCTTATGAAGTAGCACATTGTAATACCAAGGGTTAGCCATATGATCTAGATGTGAAATTTGGTTTGGTAACATCTAGAATGATGTTATACATGATGGTCAAAATAGATCAGATAGAAGTCTCACCAAAAGAGTACTTCTACTAATAGGGCAGAAACCGAAATAGACTTGAGAACCTTGGAACTAATAGCTAGACATATGATTTAAAGGTGAGAATTGGTTTGGTAACATCTGGAAGGATGTTACACATGATGGACTAAACAGATCAGAAAGAAATATCACCAAAAGGGGACTTCTACTAATAGAGTAGGAACCGAAATATGCCTAAAATCTTTGAAGGCAATTTCGGAGGCCTAAACGGATGAATTAGGCCTAAAAAATGTGCAGATCCCCCCCCAACGGAGGAAAGGTTGGCCTTCCCCTCCCCCCTGCTTTTTCTCGTCAAGAGCTTTCCAACGGTACCTTACTCATGTGATTCTGAGATTCCTACAGGAAGATTCCCTAAAAGATTCCCTCCGGTCAAAGCTTGTTTGACCAACCAGATAGGACCTAGACCAGACAGGTCACCCATCCAAGTAAGTAATCCAAGGGTGGAGCTTGCTGACATGTCACCTATCTGTGTCCCTAATCCTATGGTGGAGCTTCCTTGGATGAGATCCTCTTTGTCTATATAATAAAGAGAAGGTGCTCCCTTGGAGCATCGAATGTTTGAGTGTGCAATCTGTGTTTTCTCTCTTCTCTTGTCCTTGGAGTATTACAATGGTATCAGAGCAAGTGTTCTAGTCCAAGAGAGTGGATCACCCCTCTTGGAATAGCACGAACTACTGAAACTGAGTAATTTGAGGTGGAGAACATAGAGTAATTGCTAGACTTAGGAAGGACTTTAGAGAGTGGATGGGATGGATGCGGCGGGGGGACAATTTCTCGCACCTAGCTTTCCATTCTCAAACCCATTCCACATCAAGGTTATATACATCCAGTGTGAGTAGATGAGAGTATCGCTAGTTTATCACTTTGGTGCGGAATTCATAGACAGAGTGATGAACTCACCAAACCCGGTGATTCTACCTATGGTGATATATGACAGAGAGTGGGATTTGACGATCTACATTCTATTATGATAATATGGATATGAATGTCCCAAATCCTCTCCCTTTCAACACTCAAGTAGAAATCCATTATGTAATGAGGCCGAAATTGATATTTAGAGATTTTGTGGTTAGGAATTTTGGTGAGGAGTATTATCAATGAGTGATAGCTTCTGAGGTCCCAATGGTAGTTCCGATAGTTCGTGCGCCTTCTAGAGTGATTATATTGACTCTGTATTGAAGTAGACATTAGCAATTGGGTGTTGCAGGAACCATGGATCCGTAGTTGCAAGAGTTGGTGCAAGGAATGCAAGGGATGTTGAATGAATTTTGAGAGATTAAGATGACCATGGAGACATTGCAAAGTCAAGTGCAGATCCTCAGGAACGATCAAGCCATGCAAGAAGAAGAGCCGTCTCAAAACCTAGTACCTGCGACTAAAGTACTTGGAGAGGCACCTGTGCCTACGAACCCTATCAACGATGAAGCCACATTGCTACTCCGGATGAAGAAGACCTGCAACATCGAGCCTTACAAGGGGCAGCGTACAATGGGAGTAGTGGAGAATTGGATCTCGAGAATGAATTGATATTTTCGATTGTTCTCAATAGAGATCACAGAGCATGCTGCAGGCGTGTTTGCATGTGGGTACTTGACTGATAAAGCCCTCACATGGTATGATGCTTGGGAACGATCCATGCTGGTAGAGAGAAGGGAGGTCACATGGACAGCAATGCAAGAAGGACTGCTCAAGAATTTCCAATTGGTGGATTCTGTGCAGATGGCTCGAACCCAACTATGGGGATTGAGACAGAAGAATAGCATACAAGAGTATATGGAGGCATTTCTGGATCTACAAGTCGCAATTACCGACATGAGTCAAGCAGAGGCTCTCGACAATTTCAAACGAGGGTTGAAAGAGCGAATTCGCCAAGAAGTCATGGTGCAAAACCCTCGCACGATATTTGAAGCTATTGCTTGTGCGCAGAGAATAGCCGGAGCATTAGGTGGAGGTGAAGGAGTAGTTCCACCTCAACATTATCGGGCAAAAATGCCACACATGGGTGGACCAATACCGATGGAATTGGGCAACCTTCGATTTTGGGATCGAGGAGCACGGCCGCTTCAAGGAGAGCGGGGACGGGTAGAAGAACGAAGAGATGGAGTCCCACGAGGAGAAGGGACTCGAGGAGAACAACGCCGTTGTTACAACTGTGGCCGTATTGGGCACATATTTACCAATTGTCGCACTCATTTCCCTAGAGGCCCTCGGCCTTTGTACAGGCGATCTTTGAACAACATGGAGAGGCACATTGAAGAGGAGGAGGTGGAAACCACTTTGGAAAATGAAGATCGCCAGTAAATGTACCTCGCAGCCTTACTGGCTCAATAAGGAAGCAAAGAAGCGAGAGAAGGAAGAAGAATAATGTGCAAAGATCCCGAAAGGCAACCTCACAATTGATTGTCGTGAATGGAATCCTAGAAGGTAATCAAGTGAGAGTATTAATAGATCCGGGAGCAACAGAGAATTTCTTGTCTCGCTCTGTTGCAATAAGTTTGGGAATGGATCTAGAGAGAGATGGAAGTGAAGAAGTAGAGTTACCAAATGGGCAAACAGAGAGGATTGAATCATTACCTAGACGAGTAACCCTCTCTGTAGGAGAATATTAGGAAGCAATTGAGTAGCAAGTGATACAATTAGCCCGTTATGATGCAATTTTAGGCATGCCATGGATGGAGCAGTACAACCCAATGGTGGATTGGAGGAAGAAAGTAGTGAGAACCCACCAATGGTCAATCATTGGGGTTAAAGAAAAATCACACAGGCAGAAACTGCCTCTATATGTCGTAGGGACGACAACTGTTTGTAAAACCGATAGATGTTTTCTGGGTCTAATAAGAGAAGTCCAGAGTGCACAACTCACTGGACAAATTCCTAAGAAATTGAAGGATGTGGTGGATGAGTTTCAAGATGTCTTTCCCGATGATCTACCCTCAGGATTACCACCTAAAAGGCGAGTAGATCACAAAATAGAGACACTCCCGGGGAAGACACCTCCTTGTAAGGCCCCATATCGCCTATCACCTCATGAGTTGGAGGAGTGTAAGACTCAAATTGAGGAGATGCTACAGAAAGGGTTCATCCAACCTAGCGTATCACCATATGGGGCCCCTGTCTTGTTTGTGAAGAAGAAGGATGGTATAATGCGCATTGACTATTGGGGTCTCAATCAGCAAATAGTGAAGAACAAATACCCCTTACCTCGCATGGATGACCTATTTGATCAACTCCATGGAGCGAGATACTTCACCAAACTGGACTTGCGGAGTGGTTACAATCAAATCCGAATTGCAGAGGAGGATGTGTACAAAACTGCCTTTCAAACCAAGTATGGCCACTTTGAGTATCTTGTGATGCCTTTTGGCCTCACCAATGCGCCTGCCACTTTCATGAGCCTAATGAATGACATATTTCGTCCATACTTGGATAAGTCTGTTATCATCTTCTTGGATGATATCTTAGTATATAGTAGCATGATGACAGAACACAAACAACATCTACGAGAGGTCCTCCAGATTCTAAGACAGAATCAGTTGTACGCCAAAATCTCAAAGTGTGAGTTTGGCAAGTCTGAAGTAGACTACTTAGGGCATAGAGTAAGTGCAGAGGGCATTCAAGTATTAACAGATAAAATAGAGGTCATTCAAAAATGGAGTGCCCCAGAAGATCAGACTCAGCTTAAGAGCTTCTTGGGGTTGACGGGATTCTATCATAGATTTGTCAAGGACTTCTCCAAGGTTGCACAACCTTTAACGGCACTACTTGGCAAGGGGAAGAAGTGGACATGGGGAACTGCACAAGAGTTGGCCTTTCAAGAATTGAAGGCCGCCTTGCTACATGCACCAATCTTGAAGTGGTATGACCCAAAACGTCCAATCAAGTTGGCCACGGATGCATCAGGCGTAGCAATAGGAGCAGTCCTACAACAAGAGTGGCATGACGG
This sequence comes from Lunularia cruciata, assembly GCA_948567375.1. NCBI lineage: Eukaryota > Viridiplantae > Streptophyta > Marchantiopsida > Lunulariales > Lunulariaceae > Lunularia > Lunularia cruciata. The sequence goes on along the minus strand of OX419762.1, from coordinate 42,919,994 downwards.
ATGGCATCCAAGTGCATATTTCTCTCGAAAGTTGTTACCGGCAGAGCGCAACTACCACACCACAGAACGAGAAGAGCTGGCCATTGTTCTAGCAACCAAGCATTGGAAGCACTACTTGGGCGAGAAGGCATTTGTAGTAGAGATAGACCACAAACCTCTAGTCTACCTCGAGACGCAGAAAGATCTATCTCGTCGCCAAATTTGGTGGGCAGAGTGGCGACAATGCTTCAACATGAAAATCACCTACGTGGAAGGTAAGAAGCAACTTGCAGATGCGTTCACTCGCATGCAATTGGCCAACAACTTGGCGGCAGAGGTTAAGATTAACCCTGAATTCTGGCAAGAGATTCTAGCTGCTACAAAAACGGATCCACAGATTGTAGAAGTGCAAGCATCCAAAGGTGTCACCAGCACCCAAGGACTCACCTTTTGGGAGGGCTAATTGTGGATCCCAAATGTCCCAGAATTACGCACCACCATTCTAGCGGAATGTCATGATTCGGCCATTGCAGCTCATGTCGGAGTGGACAAGACCTTGGAGGCAGTCAAGCGCCATTACTATTGGCCCAAGATGAGCAACGACGTGATGGACTATGTGCGTAGCTGCCTACTTTGTCAACAAAACAAAGCTTCTAATCAAGCTCCTGCAGGGCTCCTTCAACCTCTTCCCACTCCTACCCAACGTTGGGAACAAGTGAGTATGGATCTCGTCTGTGAATTACCCAAGACCACCTCAGGGTTTGACTCCATTGTGGTCTTTGTGGACCGGCTCAGCAAAATGATTCATGTACGCCCTACCACCAAGGAGGTGACCGCTCCACAACTAGCTCAACTATATTTAGATGCAATCTTTGCTCACCATGGCTTGTCTAGAGTACTCATCACCGATAGAGGCACCCAATTCACCAGTTTGTTTTGGCGAACACTCTTTGGTTTCTTCAAAACCAAGTTGGCCATGTCTACAGCTTACCACCCACAAACAAATGGCCAAACAGAGCGGGCTAATCGCACGATTGAAGACATGTTACACGGCTTCACCTTAGAAGAGCAAGAGAGGTGGGACACCCTACTACCGTTGGTGGAATTTGCTTACAACAATTCAGTGAATGCCTCCAACCAGGTCACTACTTTCTTCCTCATGTATGGTGAGCATCCCTTCACACCTTCTAGCTTGATGAAGATCCGTCCAGTGACTACCAAGGTTGATGCAGTCAACACATTTGTTTCTAGAATCCAACAAGGAGTGGAGAGTGCCAAGCACAGGTTACAGATTGCGCAAAATCAACAAAAGCAGTATGATGATGCACACCATAGGCACATGGAGTTCAATGTTGGGGATCAAGTGTGGCTATCGACAACCAACCTCACATTAGTTGGATCTCGTAAGCTCAGACCTCGTTTTATTGGGCCTTTCTTGATTCTTCGTCGCATCGGCGTTGTGGCCTATCACCTTGAGCTACCACCACACATGAAGATCCATCCAGTGTTCCATGTCTCCCTATAACGCAGATATGCTCCCCGATCAGGCCAAGGTACTTCCACACATGACATTCGACCTTGTCCGACAGTCATTGCTGGCATAGAGGAATATGAAGTGGAGTGGATTCTCCAAAAGCGCATGCGTGGTACTCGCCATCCGCGGGTGGAATATCTAGTACAATGGAAAGGTTACCCCCTCTATGAAGCAACCTGGGAACCCGCTGCCAATTTGGCACATGCACCGGTGTTGGTGCAAGCATTTGAGCAACAATTGCACAACGAGGACGTTGTGTCTTAAAAGGAGGGAGGTCTGTAATACTAAGGGTTAGCCATATGATCTAGATGTGAAATTCGGTTTGGTAACATCTAGAATGATGTTATACATGATGGTCAAAATAGATCAGATAGAAGTCTCACCAAAAGAGTACTTCTACTAATAGGGCAGAAACCGAAATAGACTTGAGAACCTTAGAACCAATAGCTAGACATATGATTTAAAGGTGAGAATTGGTTTGGTAACATTTGGAAGGATGTTACACATGATGGACTAAACAGATCAGAAAGAGATATAACCAAAAGGGGACTTCTACTAATAGAGTAGGAACCAAAATATGCCTAAAATCTTTGAAGGCAATTTCGGAGGCCTAAACGGATGAATTAGGCCTAAAAAATGTGCAGATCCCCCCCCCCAACGGAGGAAAGGTTGGCCTTCCCCTCCCCCCTGCTTTGTCTCGTCAAGAGCTTTCCAACGGTACCTTACTCATGTGATTCTGAGATTCCTACAGGAAGATTCCCTAAAAGATTCCCTCCGGTCAAAGCTTGTTTGACCAACCAGATAGGACCTAGACCAGACAGGTCACCCATCCAAGTAAGTAATCCAAGGGTGGAGCTTGCTGACATGTCACCTATCTGTGTCCCTAATCCTATGGTGGAGCTTCCTTGGATGAGATCCTCTTTGTCTATATAATAAAGAGAAGGTGCTCCCTTGGGGCATCGAATGTTTGAGTGTGCAATCTGTGTTTTCTCTCTTCTCTTGTCCTTGGAGTATTACAGCCGGCTTGTCTCTCACTTAGGATGAACCTCTGATGGCTATTATAGTACCGCACCATGGACTAAGAAGGCAAGTGTAAAAGACCAAATCCAAGGAGAGAAATAGGAGAATGGAAACTCACATTGGGACACTTGAATGAGGGAAAACTCCGAATGCCTAGCATGAGCTTTTGCTTTGATATTTATAGGTAGCATACAAGGCTCTTGAGAAGCTTCTCAAGAAGCTTCCTCAAGCCTCTTTCTTAGAGTGCAAGCCAAGTTAACTAGGAAGCTTCTCAAGAAGCTTCCTTCTAGAAGCCACCTACTTGGCATGCAAGCTAAGCTAGTTAGAAGCTTCTAGAAGCTTCCTTCTAGAAGCTACTTACTTAAGGTGCAAGATAAGCTAACCGGGAAGCTTCCCAAGAAGCTTCCTAGATACTTCCGGAATATTCTAGGCTAATTTGTCTTATGTGCTACTTTGTGAGCCCGACTAACTTCATCGCTAAACTCCATATTGTTACATATTCCCCCGCCGCTAGTTGGTGACGTCCTCGTCGCCAGTGAAGCTTCAAATTCCTGGATGGCCGTCGATGCATTTTGGAGGTGAGAAAGAGGTTCCCAGGTGGCATCATGAAGGGGATACCCTTTCCAGAGGACCTTGTACTCCGTATGTTGGCAACCGCCTCGTTGAATATGGCGACACGCGAGGATACGATCAACTTCATACTCCTCATGATCATTGATAGGGATAGGAAAAGGAGGAGGTTGGACTCAAGAGGAAAAGGAAGAGGGATTAGGAACAAAGGGTTTCAACTTGGAAACATGAAAGATAGGATGGATATGCATGTGACAAGGCAAGGCAAGACGATAAGCAATAGGAGAGACAATTTGGGTAATATCAAAGGGTCCTATCCAATTAGGGGCAAGTTTACAAACTTGGGTATCAAGTGGGAGGGGGAGGTTACTAGAGGATAGCATGACTTTATCACCAACTTCAAAGGTGAGATCATGACGATGGTGGTCCGCATATTGTTTTTGGCGATTCTGAGCAACAAGAAGGTGAGACTTGGCTTGTTGGAGAGATTGGGATATAGTGGTCAAGAATGTGGAAGTATGAGGAACTTGAGATGGAGGGGGAGCAAGAAGAGAATTTGGAACAAGTAGATCTTGGCCAAAATTGAGAAAGAAAGGAGAGAATCCGGTGCTTGCCTGTTTGGAATTGTTGTAGGCAAATTCAGCAGCGGCAAGACATTCATCCCAATTGGTATGGTGGACATTGACAAAGGCATGCAACATATCTTCCAATGTATGATTTGCACGTTTGGTTTGTCCATCAGTTTGAGGATGATAGGCCGTGGACAAAGCAAGCTTGGTGTCGAGTATCTGAAAGAGTGCTTGCCAAAACTTCCTGGTAAAGCAAGGATCACGGTCGGAGATGAGTACGCGTGGTATTCCATGATGCTTGAAGACATTGTCGAAGTAGATTTGCGCTAAGGTTGGAGCATCCACGGTATCACAGGTTGGTGCCAAGTGGATTTGCTTACTAAGCTTATCCACAAACACCACGATGGCGGTGTGTCCTTATTTTGTCTTTGGCAAGGATGTGATGAGATCCAAGCTCACATGCTCCCAACTAGCTGATGGAACGGCAAGCGGTTGAAGGAGTCCACCCGGCTTCTGGTTGCTGGCCTTGTTACGTTGGCAGCTCTCACAAGATCGGACAAATTCTCAAACATCCCGTGTCATGTTGGGCCACCACCATTGACGTTGGAAGGTACCCAAGGTCTTGTCCACACCCATGTGACCAGCAATGGGTAAATCATGGGCTTCTTGAAGGCGCACAAGTTGAAGATCACCTTTGGCTGGAACATAGATTCGGTCCGCATAGAATAGAAGGCCTTCCTTGAAGGAGAAGGTGTTGTACTCCTTGTCACCTGTTGTTAGCCAACCATGTACCATTTGGAAGAAGGGATCTTGCTGTAGAGCTAACCAAAACTCGTTATGAATCTTGGGATCAATTGACACCATCGTAATTGCTGCTGCGATGAGAGGAAGAGACTTCAAATTAGGTTGTCGTGATAGAGCATCAGGGATGACATGGAACCGACCTGGTTTGTACTCAAGTTTGATGTCGAACAATTGGAGTTGCTCTTCCCATCGATGATGTTGACTCTTCATGTGCTCTAGGTGTAAAGTTTGCAACAATGGCTTTTGATCAGTTCGCATGATCACTTGTTTCCCCAAGAGATAATGCCTCCATACCTTGGTGGCATATACCGTTGCAAGTTGTTCCCGATCTCGAGCAAAGTAATTTCTTTCCGCTGTATTTACTTGGCAAGACACAAAGGCAATAGGATGTAGTCCGTCTCAAAATTCTTGTTGCAACACAACTCCAATTGCAAAGTTAGAAGCATCAAAATCAACCACACAAGGTAGTTGTAATACTCTGAGGACAAGACAAGAGAGAAAACACAGATTGCACTCTCAAACATTCGATGCCCCAAGGGAGCACCTTCTCTTTATTATATAGACAAAGAGGATCTCCTCCAAGGAAGCTCCACCATAGGATTAGGGACACAAATAGGTGACATGTCAGCAAGCTCCACCCTTGGATTACTTACTTGGATGGGTGACCTGTCTGGTATAGGTCCTATCTGGTTGGTCAAACAAGCTTTGACCGGAGGGAATCTTTTAGGGAATCTTCGTATAGGAATCTCAGAATCACGTGAGTAAGGCACCGTTGGAAAGCTCTTGACGAGACAAAGCAGGGGGGAGGGGAAGGCCAACCTTTCCTTTGTTGGGGGGGAATCTGCACATTTTCAAGGCCTAATTCATCTGTTTAGGCCTCCGAAATTGCCTTCAAAGATTTCAAGCATATTTCGATTCCTACTCTATTAGTAGAAGTCCCCATTTGGTGATACCTCTTTTTGATCTGTTTAGTCCATCATGTGTAACATCCTTCTAGATGTTACCAAACCAATTCTCATCTTTAAATCATATGTCTAGCTATTGGTTCTAAGGTTCTCAAGTATATTTCGGTTTCTGCCCTATTAGTAGAAGTACTCTTTTGGTGATACTTCTATCTGATCTATTTTGACCATCATGTATAACATCATTCCAGATGTTACCAAACCGAATTTCACATCTAGATCATGGCTAACCCTTAGTATTACATACCTCCCTCCTTTTAAGACGCAACGTCCTCGTTGTGCAATTGTTGCTCAAATGCTTGCACCAACACCGGTGCATGTGCCAAATTGGCTGCGGGTTCCCAGGTTGCTTCATAGAGGGAGTAGCCTTTCCATTGTACTAGATATTCCACCCGCGGATGGCGACTACCACGCATGCGCTTTTGGAGAATCCGCTCCACTTCATATTCCTCTGTGCCATCAATGAGTGTCGGACAAGGTCAAATGTCCTGTGTGGAAATACCTTGGCCTGATCAGGGAGCATATCTGTGTAGTAGGGAGACATGGAACACTGGATGGATCTTCATGTGTGGTGGTAGCTCAAGGTGATAGGCCACAGCGCCGATGCGACGAAGAATCGAGAAAGGCCCAATAAAACGAGGTCTGAGCTTCCGAGATCCAACTAATGTGAGGTTGGTTGTCGATAGCCACACTTGATCCCCAACATTGAACTCCATGTGCCGACGGTGTGCATTAGCATACTGCTTTTGTCGATTTTGCACAATCTGTAACCTGTGCTTAGCGCTCTTTACACCTTGTTGGATTCTAGAAACAAATGTGTTGATTGCATCAACCTTGGTAGTCACTAGACGGATCTTCATCAAGCTAGAAGGTGTGAAGGGATGCTCACCATACATGAGGAAGAACGGAGTGACCTGAGTGGATGCATTCATTGAATTGTTGTAAGCGAATTCCACCAACGGTAATAGGGTGTCCCACCTCTCTTGCTCTTCGAAGGTGAAGCCGCGTAACATGTCTTCAATCGTGCAATTAGCCCGCTTTGTTTGGCCATCTGTTTGTGGGTGGTAAGCTGTGGACATGGCCAACTTGGTTTTGAAGAAACCAAAGAGTGTTTTCCAAAACAAACTGGTGAATTGGGTGCCTCTATCGGTGATGAGTACTCTAGACAAGCCATGGTGAGCAAAGACTGCATCTAAGTATAGTTGAGCTAGTTGTGGAGCGATCACCTCCTTGGTGGTAGGGCGTACATGAATCATTTTGCTGAGCCGGTCCACAAAGACCACAATGGAGTCAAACCCTGAGGTAGTCTTGGGTAATTCACAGACGAGATCCATACTCACTTGTTCCCAACGTTGGGTAGGAGTAGGGAGAGGTTGAAGGAGCCTTGCAGGAGCTTGATTAGAAGCTTTGTTATGTTGACAAAGTAGGCAACTATGCATATAGTCCATCACGTCGTTGCTCATCTTGGGCCAATAGTAATGGCGCTTGACTGCATCCAAGGTCTTGTCCACTCCGACATGAGCTGCAATGGCTGAATCATGACATTCTGCTAGAATGGTGGTGCGTAATTCTGGGACATTTGGGATCCATAATCTACCATCCCGAAAAGTGAGTCCTTGGGTGCTGGTTACACCTTTGGACGATTATGCTTTGACAATCTGTGGATCAGTTTTTGTAGCAACTAGAATCTCTTGCTAGAATTTAGGGTTAATCTTAACCTCTGCCACCAAGTTGTTGGCCATTGGCATGCGAGTGAACGCATCTGCAAGTTGCTTCTTACCTTCCACGTAGGTGATTGTCATGTTGAAGCGTTGTTGCCACTCTGCCCATCGAATTTGGCAACGAGATAGATCCTTTTGCGTCTCGGGGTAGACTAGAGGTTTGTGGTCTATCTCTACTAATGCCTTCTCGCTCAAGTAGTGCTTCCAATGCTTGGTTGCTAGAACAATGGCCAGCTCTTCTTGTTCTATGGTGTGGTAGTTGCGCTCTGCCGGTAACAACTTTCGAGAGAAATATGCAATTGGATGCCATCCGTCATGCCACTCTTGTTGTAGGACTGCTCCTATTGCTACGCTTGATGCATCGGTAGCCAACTTGATTGGATGTTTTGGATCATACCACTTCAAGATTGGTGCATGTAGCAAGGCGGCCTTCAATTCTTGAAAAGCCAACTCTTGTGCAGTTCCTCATGTCCACTTCTTCCCCTTGCCAAGTAGTGCCGTTAAAGGTTGTGCAACCTTGGAGAAGTCCTTGACAAATCTACGATAGAATCCCGTCAACCCCAAGAAGCTCTTAAGTTGAGTTTGATCTTCTGGGGCACTCCATTTTTGAATGACCTCTATTTTATCTGTCAATACTTGAATGCGCTCTGCACTTACTCTATGCCCTAAGTAGTCTACTTCAGACTTGCCAAACTCACACTTTGAGATTTTGGCGTACAATTGATTCTGTCTTAGAATCTGGAGGACCTCTTGTAGATGTTGTGTGTTCTGTCATCGTGCTACTATATACTAAGATATCATCCAAGAAGACAATAACAGACTTATCCAAGTATGGACGAAATATGTCATTCATTAGACTTATGAAAGTGGCAGGCGCATTGGTGAGGCCAAAAAGGCATCACAAGATACTCAAAGTGGCCATACTTGGTTCGAAAGGCAGTTTTGTACACATCCTCCTCTACAATTTGGATTTGATTGTAACCGCTCCACAAGTCCAGTTTGGTGAAGTATCTCGCTCCATGGAGTTGATCAAACAGGTCATCCATGCAAGGTAAGGGGTATTTGTTCTTCACTATTTGCTGATTCAGACCCCCGATAGTCAATGCACATGTGCATTGTACTATCCTTCTTCTTCACAAACAAGACAGGGCCCCATATGGCGATACGCTCGGTTAGATGAACCCTTTCTGTAGCATCTCCTCAATTTGAGTCTTACACTCCTCCAACTCACGAGGTGATAGGCGATATGGGGCCTTACAAGGAGGTGTCTTCCCCGGGAGTGTCTCTATTTTGTGATCTACTCGCCTTTTAGGTGGTAATCCTAAGGGTAGATCATCGGGAAAGACATCTTGAAACTCATCCACCACATCCTTCAATTTCTCAGGAATTTGTCTAGCGAGTTGTGCATTCTGGACTTCTCTTATTAGACCCATAAAACATCTATCGGTCTTACAGACAGTTGTCGTCCCTATGACATATAGAGGCAATTTCTGCCTGTGTGATTTTTCTTTAACCCCAATGATTGACCATTGGTGGGTTCTCACTACTTTCTTCCTCCAATCCACCATTGGATTGTACTGCTCCATCCATGGCATGCCTAAAATTGCATCATACCGGGCTAACTATATCACTCGCCACTCAATTGATTCCTGATATTCTCCTATAGAGAGGGTTACCCGTCTAGGTAATGATTCAATCCTCTCTGTTTGCCCATTTGGTAACTCTACTTCTTCACTTCCATTTGTCTCTAGATCCATTCCCAATCTGATTGCAATAGAGCGAGACAAGAAATTCTTTGTTGCTCTTGGATCTATTAATACTCTCACTTGATTACCTTTTAGGATTCCATTGACAACAATCAATCATGAGGTTGCCTCTCGAGATCTTTGTGCATTATTCATCTTCCTTCCCTTGCTTCTCTGCTTCCTTATTGAGCCAGTAAGGCCGTGAGGTACATTTACTGGTGATCTTTGTTTTCCAAAGTGATGTCCACCTCCTCCTCTTCAATGTGCCTCTCCATGTTGTTCAAAGATCGCCCGAACAAAGGCCGAGGGCCTCTAGGGAAACGAGTGCGACAATTGGTAGATATATGCCCAATACGGCCACAATTTTAACAATGGCGTTGTTCTCCTCAAGTCTCTTCTCCTTGTGGGACTCCATCTCTTTGTTCTTCTACACGTCCCCGCTCTCCTTGAAGCGGCCGTGCTCCTTGAAGCGGCCGTGCTCCTTGAAGCGGCCGTGCTCCTTGAAGCGGCCGTGCTCCTTGATCCCAGAATCAAAGGTTGCCCAATTCCATCAGTACTGGTCCACCCATGTGTGGCATTTCTGCGCGATAATGTTGAGGTGGAACTACTCCTTCACCTCCACCTAATGCTCTTGCTATTCTCTGCGCACAAGCAATGGCTTCAAATACCATGCAAGGGTTTTGCACCATGACTTCTTGGCAAATCCGCTCTTTCAACCCTCGTTTGAAATTGTCGAGAGCCTCTGCTGGACTCATGTTGGTAATTACGGCTTGTAGATCCAGAAATGCCTCCACATACTCTTGTACGCTTTTCTTCTGTCTCAATCCCCATAGTCGGGTTCGAGCCATTTGCACAGAATCCACCGATTGGAAATTCTTCAGCAATCCTTCTTGCATTGTTGTCCATGTGACCTCCCTTCTCTCTACCAGCATGGATTGTTCCCAAGCATCATACCATGTGAGGGCTTTATTGGTCAAGTACCCACATGCAAACATGCCTGCAACATGCTTTGTGATCTCTGTTGAGAACAATCGGAAACATCGATTCATTCTAGAGATCCAATTTTCCACTACTCCCATCGTACGCTGCCCCTTGTAAGGCTCGATGTTGCAGGTCTTCTTCATCCGGAGTAGCAATGTGGCTTCACCGTTGATAGGGTTCGTAGGCACGGGTGCATCTCCAAGCACTTCAATCGTAGGTACAGGGTTTTGAGATGGCTCTTCTTCTTGCATGGCTTGATCGTTCCTCAGGATCTGCACTTGACTTTGTAATGTCTCCATGGTCATCTTAATCTCTCGAAATTCATTCAACATCCCTTGCATTCCTTGCACCAGCTCTTGCAATTGCGGGTCCATGGTTCCTACAACACCCAATTGCTAATGACTACTTCAATACAGAGTCAATATAATCACTCTGGAAGGCGTACAAACTATCGGAACTACCATCAAGACCTCAGAAGCTATCACTCGTTGATAATACTCCTCACCAAAATTCCTAACCACAAAATCTCTAAACATCACTTTTGGCCTCACTACATAACGGATTTCTACTTGAGTGTTGAAAGGGAGAGGATTTGGGACATTCATATCCATATTATCATAATAGAATGTAGATCGTCAAATCCCACTCTCTGTCATATATCACCATAGGTAGAATCACCGGGTTTGGTGAGTTCATCACTCTATCCATGAATTCCACACCAAAGTGATAAACTAGCAATACCCTCATCTGCTCACGCTGGATGTACATAACCTTGATCTGGAATGGGTTTGAGAATGGAAAGCTAGGTGCGGGAAATTGTCCCCCCAGTGCATCCATCTCATCCGCTCTCTAAAGTCCTTCCTAAGTCTAGCGATTACTCTATGTTCTCCACCTCACATAACTCAGTTTCAGTAGTTTGTGCTATTCCAAGAGGGGTGATCCACTCTCTTGGACTAGAACACTCGCTCTGATACCATTGTAATACTCCGAGGACAAGACAAGAGAGAAAACACATATTGCACTCTCAAACATTCGATGCCCCACGGAAGCACCTTCTCTTTATTATATAGACAAAGAGGATCTCCTCCAAGGAAGCTCCACCATAGGATTAGGGACACAAATAGGTGACATGTCAGCAAGCTCCACCCTTGGATTACTTACTTGGATGGGTGACCTGTCTGGTGTAGGTCCTATCTGGTTGGTCAAACAAGCTTTGACCGGAGGGAATCTTTTAGGGAATCTTCCTGTAAGAATCTCTGAATCACATGAGTAAGGTACGGTTGGAAAGCTCTTGACGAGACAAAGCAGGGGGGAGGGGAAGGCCAACCTTTCCTTCGTTGGGGGGGGATCTGCACATTTTCAAGGCCTAATTCATCTGTTTAGGCCTCCGAAATTGCCTTCAAAGATTTCAAGCATATTTTGATTCCTACTCTATTAGTAGAAGTCCCCATTTGGTGATACCTCTTTTTGATCTGTTTAGTCCATCATGTGTAACATCCTTCTAGATGTTACCAAACCAATTCTCACCTTTAAATCATATGTCTAGCTATTGGTTCTAGGGTTCTCAAGTCTATTTCGGTTTCTGCCCTATTAGTAGAAGTACTCTTTTGGTGATACTTCTATCTAATCTATTTTGACCATCATGTATAACATCATTCTAGATGTTACCAAACTGAATTTCACATCTAGATCATATGGCTAACCCTTGGTATTACAGTAGTTGAGGATCATATGGTTGACGAGACAGACCACAAACCTCTAGTCTACCTCAAGACACAGAAGGATCTATCTCGTCGCCAAATTCGGTGGGCAGAGTGGCGAAAATGCTTCAACATGACAATCACCTACGTGGAAGGTAAGAAGCAACTTGCAGATGCTTTCACCTGCATGCCAATGGTCAACAACTTGGCGGTAGAGGTTAAGATTAACCCTGAATTCTGGCAAGAGATTCTAGCTGCTACAAAAACTGATCCACAGATTGTAGAAGCGCAATCATCCATAGGTGTCCCCAGCACCCAAGGACTCACCTTTTGGGAGGGCTAATTGTGGATCCCAAATGTCCCAGAATTACGCACCACCATTCTAGCGGAATGTCATGATTCGGCCATTGCAGCTCATGTCGGAGTGGACAAGACCTTGGAGGCAGTCAAGCGCCATTACTATTGGCCCAAGATGAGCAACGACGTGATGGACTATGTGCGTAGCTGCCTACTTTGTCAACAAAACAAAGCTTCTAATCAAGCTCCTGCAGGGCTCCTTCAACCTCTTCCCACTCCTACCCAACGTTGGGAACAAGTGAGTATGGATCTCGTTTGTGAATTACCCAAGACCACCTCAGGGTTTGACTCCATTGTGGTCTTTGTGGACCGGCTCAGCAAAATGATTCATGTACGCCCTACCACCAAGGAAGTGACCGCTCCACAACTAGCTCAACTATATTTAGATGCAGTCTTTGCTCACCATGGCTTGTCTAGAGTACTCATCACCGATAGAGGCACCCAATTCACCAGTTTGTTTTGGCGAACACTCTTTGGTTTCTTCAAAACCAAGTTGGCCATGTCTACAGCTTACCACCCACAAACAGATGGCCAAACAGAGCGGGCTAATCGCACGATTGAAGACATGTTACACAGCTTCACCTTAGAAGAGCAAGAGAGGTGGGACACCCTACTACCGTTGGTGGAATTTGCTTACAACAATTCAGTGAATGCCTCCACCTAGGTCACTCTGTTCTCCCTCATGTATGGTGAGCATCCCTTCACACCTTCTAGCTTATGAAGATCCGTCCAGTGACTACCAAGGTTGATGCAGTCAACACATTTGTTTCTAGAATCCAACAAGGTGTGGAGAGCGCCAAGCACAGGTTACAGATTGTGCAAAATCAACAAAAGCAGTATGCTGATGCACACCGTAGGCACATGGAGTTCAATGTTGGGGATCAAGTGTGGCTATCGACAACCAACCTCACATTAGTTGGATCTCGTAAGCTCAGACCTTGTTTTATTGGGCCTTTCTTGATTCTTTGTCGTATCGGCGCTGTGGCCTATCACCTTGAGCTACCACCACACATGAAGATCCATCCAGTGTTCCATGTCTCCCTATTACGCAGATATGCTCCCCGATCAGGCCAAGGTACTTCCACACATGACATTTGACCTTGTCCGATAGTCATTGATGGCATAGAGGAATATGAAGTGGAGCGGATTCTCCAAAAGCACATGCGTGGTACTCGCCATCCGCAGGTGGAATATCTAGTACAATGGAAAGGTTACCCCCTCTATGAAGCAACCTGGGAACCCGCTGCCAATTTGGCACATGCACCAGTGTTGGTGCAAGCATTTGAGCAACAATTGCACAACGAGGACGTTGCGTCTTAAAAGGAGGGAGGTCTGTAATACCAAGGGTTAGCCATATGATCTAGATGTGAAATTTGGTTTGGTAACATCTAGAATGATGTTATACATGATGGTCAAAATAGATCAGATAGAAGTATCACCAAAAGAGTACTTCTACTAATAGGGCAGAAACCGAAATAGACTTGAGAACCTTAGAACCAATAGCTAGACATATGATTTAAAGGTGAGAATTGGTTTGGTAACATCTGGAAGGATGTTACACATGATGGACTAAACAGATCAGAAAGAGATATCACCAAAAGGGGACTTCTACTAATAGAGTAGGAACCAAAATATGCCTGAAATCTTTGAAGGCAATTTCGGAGGCCTAAACGGATGAATTAGGCCTCAAAAATGTGTAAATTCCACCCCCAATGGAGGACGGGCTGGCCTTCCCTCCCCCCTAGTTTGTCTCGTCGAGAGCTTTCCAACGGTACCTTACTCATGTGATTTAGAGATTCCTACAGGAAGATTCCCTAAAAGATTCCCTCCGGTCAAAGCTCGTTTGACCAACCAGATAGGACCTAGACCAGACAGGTCACCCATCCAAGTAAGTAATCCAAGGGTGGAGCTTGCTGACATGTCATCTATCTGTGTCCCTAATCCTATGGTGGAGCTTCCTTAGAGGAGATCCTCTTTGTCTATATAATAAAGAGAAGGTGCTCCCTTGGGGCATCGAATGTTTGAGTGTGCAATCTGTGTTTTCTCTCTTCTCTTGTGCTTGGAGTATTACACATATAAGACATATTAGCCTAGAATATTCCGGAAGTATCTAGGAAGCTTATTGGGAAGCTTTCCGGCTAGCTTAGCTTGCACCTCAAGTAAATAGCTTCTAGAAGGAAGCTTAGCTTGCACACCAAGTAGGCGGCTTCTCGAAAGGAAGCTTCTTGAGAAGCTTCTCAAGGGCCTTGCATGCTACCTATAAATACCAAAGCCAAAGCTCATGCTAGGCATTCAAATTTTTCCCTCATTCAAGTGTCCCAATGTGAGTTTCTATTCTCCTATTTCTCTCCTTGGATTTGGTCTTTTACATTGGTATCAGAGCAGGAATGGGATGGATGGAATTTATGGACCACCAAATCCACTTCCACCAAACCATTGGGATTTTTGCGTCCAAGTACTACCCAAGCATTGTTTCACACAATTCATCACCTCGCACTTTGGACAAGATTTTTTGCATATGATCACCATATCTGAGGAACCCTTGGTGCTTCCGGTTGTAACTTATGGAGAACGGTGGACGTGTTGTTTCTATGTGTTAATAAATTAGATAGATTGGGAGTGGTGTGATAGAGTAGCAACCATAGCAACAATACTCAATGTTATCCTTACTATGTAGCAACAAATCGAGCACCTTACTCGATTGTTGGATGAACAAGATCTTCGACGACAAGAGCAGGTGGAGAGAATACCAATTCGAGAAGGAGAAGATTGGATCAGATTCCCTAAACCCAAGGTATTTGAAGGCAAGAATCTTACGAGTGTAGTGGAGAATTTTGTGTTTGATTGTGAATGTTATTTTGAAGCTACCAATCTTCAAGACTAGCAAAAACAGATTCTCTTGGCTTCTAGCCAATTGGATGGAGTAGCAAAACTATAGTGGAGATTCCAAGTGGAACGAGCAGAACGACAAATTGTTGCACCAATCTTGACATGGGAAAAATTTAAGAGTGCAATAATTAGTTGGTTCCAAGCTATAAATGCCACATGAGCTGCACAGGATAAGTTGGCAGAGTTGAAACAGATTGGCTCTATAAGAAGTTACATCATGCAGTTCCAAAACACCATCGTGCAATTTCCAGATCATGCAGTTCCATTCATGGAAGGTGAAGCTCTGGATCGATTTGTGAGGGGCCTGAAGGCAAGAACCAAATTAGAGCTAACCATGCAAGAGCCACAACACTTGGAGGAAGCCATGCGGTTGGCCAAACGTTTTGATTCCTTGGTGGTAACAACTTGTCTCAACCTTGACCTCCACAGAGCCTACCAATACACTACACACAAGTGGAAGAGCCAGCACCAATGGAGATTGATGCCATTCAATGAAGACCACTTGGTGTAGCAGAAAGAGAGAAACTGTGACAAAATGGTGGTTGTTTTTATTGTCACCAATTGGGGCATTGCATTGCTGAATGTCTACTCAAGAATGGACGACCTCGACAAGTTGCCCAAGTGGAAGTTGTAGAGCGGAATGATCAGGGAAACGCGGAATCCCATTAGGAGATTTTGAGCCGCCTATTAGGAGCTTGATTAGTTCCAATGGGATTGAAGGCTTGACCTATGCAAATTTGCTTCACTTGCAAGGTATGATATCTAACCGGGGTTGTAGGATTTTGGTTGATTCTGGAAGTTTAGAGAATTGCATGTCTATGCAAGTAGCAAAGGAATTGGGTATTCTTATCAAGCCAGTGATTGGAAGTAGTTTGATGATGGCAGATGGTAGAAAGGGTTTTGCATTCCGCACCTCGCATCTTGTTACCTTCAAGATTGGGAAGGAGTATTTGGAGTGTATGAGGTTTGTAGTGGCACCTCTACACTATAATATCATTCTGGGTCTACCTTGGCTTGAACGTCATAAGGTTCAATTTGATTGGACCTGATGCCAAATTCAAGTACAACACCAAGGTAGGAATTTCCAATTAGGTTGTCTGGCACCTTTGAGTAAGACACCTAAGAATAGTCAGTCCCAAGATGGGAAGTTTGTTGAGAAAGTAGCCATAGAGCAAACCTTGAAGGGAGTGGAATCCCAAGGTGGAAAGTTTGCCAAGAAGGCAACCATGGAGCAAGCTTGGAAGAGAGATTAGTCCCTAGAGGGGAAGTTTGTTAGCAAAGCAAGCATAGAGCAAGCTTTGGAGGAAGATAAGTATGTATTTGCAGTGTGGATCAAGCCGATTGCACAAGAACAATCTGTGGAGGACCGAGAGCCTCATCAAGCAATGGTTGCTTGGATAGTTAAGGAGTTTGCGGACATGTTTTTGGATGATCTGCTAAATGGATTACCCTCCGATCAAGGTATGCCCTTGAAGATCAAGTTATTGCCAAGGAGTACTCTAACGAGGAGACCGATCTATTGGCTCTCACCAAAGGAGTTGGATAAGGACTTCATACGACATAATACCTCTCCTTGGGGAGCACCGGTACTATTTGTTCCAAAGAAGGATGGAGGACTTTGTTTTTGTATTGATTACCGTGGGCTCAATAAGCAAACCGTGAAGAATGCATATCCCTTGCCTTGGATCGATGCCTTGCTTGATTAACTAAGAGGAGCACGCTACTTTTCCAAGTTGGATCTTTGCAACGGCTATTAGCACATTCCTATTGATAGAGAAGATGTGCAAAAGACTGCCTTTCGTACAAGGTATGGGCATTTTGAGTGGCAAGTTCTACCTTTCGGACTCACTAATGCTCCAGCAATCTTCATGGATCAGATGCATCGGGTGTTGGATGGACTATTGGATTGGTCTGTGGTGGTGTTCTTGGATGATATCTTAATTTATAGTAAGACAGAGGCAAAACACGTGAACCATGTGCAAGGAGTCCTAAGACAACTACGACAATGGAAATTTTACTACAAGAGGTCAAAGTGCACCTTTTGGCAGAAGGAGGTTACCTTCTTGGGTCATAAGATCTCATCAGAGGGGATCAAGATAGAAGAAGAGAAGATCAAGGCCATTACTGATTGGCCTACTCCAAAGGATGCTATAGAAGTATGAGCATTCAATGGATTGGCCAGTTTTTACCAACGGTTCATCCATTATTATGCTCATGTGGCTGCACCATTGACTGACCTCTTGGGAAAGAACTTGAGCTTCCAGTGGACCATTGTAATACCAAGAGCTAGCCATATGATCTAGATGTGAAATTTGGTTTGGTAACATCTAGAATGATGTTATACATGATGGTCAAAATAGATAAGATAGAAGTATCACCAAAAGAGTACTTCTACTAATAGGGCAGAAACCAAAATAGACTTGAAAACCTTAGAAGCAATAGCTAGAATATGATTTAAAGGTGAAAATTAGTTTGGTAACATCTGGAAGGATGTTACACATGATGGACTAAACAGATCAGGAAGAGGTATCACCAAAAGGGGACTTCTACTAATAGAGTAGGAACCGAAAAATGCCTAAAATCTTTGAAGGCAATTTCAGAGGCCTAAACGGATGAATTAGGCCTAAAAAATGTGCGGATTCCCCCCCAACAAAGGAGAGATTGGCCTTCCCTCCCCCTTGGTTTGTCTCGTCGAGAGCTTTCCAACGGTACCTTACATGATTATGAGATTCCTACAAGAAGATTCCCTAAAAGATTCCCTTTGGTCAAAGCTTGTTTGACCAACTAGATAGGACCCAGACCAGACAGGTCACCTATCCAAGTAAGTAATCCAAGGGTGGAGCTTGCTGACATGTCACCTATTTGTGTCCCTAATCCTATGGTGGAGCTTCCTTGGAGGAGATCCTCTTTGTCTATATAATAAAGAGAAGGTGCTCCTTTGGGGCATCAAATGTTTGAGTGTGCAATCTGTGTTTTCTCTCTTCTCTTGTCCTCGGAGTATTACAACCACCCAGCATGAAGAAGCATTTCAGAAGTTAAAGCATATGGTGTCTTCAAGACCCATTCTTCAACCATATGATCCTCAACTACACTGTGTGGTTGATTTTGATGCTTCTAAATTTCCAATTGGAGCCGTGCTGCAACAAGAATTCCCTGATGGACTCCATCCCATTGCCTTTGTGTCTTGCCGACTCAATATGGCTAAACAAAACTACTCTACTTGAGATCAAGAATAACTTGCAAGGGTATACGCCATCAAGGTATGGAGGCATTACCTCTTGGGGAAACAAGTGATCATGCAAACTGATCACAAACCATTGTTGCAAACCTTACACTTGGAACACATGAAGAGTTGACATCATCGATGGGAGGAACAACTCCAACTATATAATATCAAACTTGAGTACAAACCAGGTTGGTTCTATATCATCCCTGATGCTTTATCATGACAACTTGATTTGAAGTCTCTTCCTCTCATCACAGTGGCAATTTCAATGGTGTCAATTGACTCCAAGGTCCAAAACGAGTTTCAGTCAGCTCTACACCAAGATCCCTTCTTCCAAATGGTACATGGTCGTCTTACGGCATGCGATAAGGAGTACAACACCTTCTCCATCAAGGAGGACCTTTTTTTTCATGAGGACAAAATCTATGTTCCAGCTCAAGGTGATCTTCGACTTGTGTGCCTTCAAGATGCCCATGATTTACCCACTGCTGGTCACATGGGTGTGGACAAGACCTTGGGTACCCTCCAATGTCAATGGTGGTGGCCCAACATGACACAAGATGTTTGAGAATTTGTCCGATTGTGTGAGAGCTGCCAATGTAACAAGGCCAGCAACTAGAAGCCAAGTGGACTCCTTCAACCACTCGCCATTCCATCCGCTCGCTAGGAGCATGTGAGCTTGGATCTCATCACATCCTTGCCAAAGACAAAATAAGGACACACCGCAATCGTGGTGTTTGTGGATAAGCTTAGTAAGCAAATCCACTTTGGCACCAACTTGTGATACTGTGGATGCTCCAACCTTAGTGCAAATCTACTTTGACAATGTCTTCAAGCATCATGGGATGCCATGTGTACTCATCTCCAACCGTGATCCTTGATTTACCAGGAAGTTTTGGCAAGCACTCTTCCAGATACTCAACACCAAGCTTGCTTTGTCCACGGCCGATCATCCTCAAATTGATGGACAAACCAAATGTGCAAATGGTACATTGGAGGATATGTTGCATGCTTTGTCAATGTCCACCATACCAATCGGGACGAATGTCTTGCCGCTGCAGAATTTGCCTACAACAATTCCAAATAGGCAAGCATCGGATTTTCTCCTTTCTTTCTTAATTTTGGCCAAGATCTGCTTGTTCCAGATTCTCTTCTTGCTCCACCTCCATCTCAAGTTCCTCATACTTCCACATTCTTGACCATTATATCCCAATCTCTCCAACAAGCCAAGTCTCACCTCCTTGTTGCTCAAAATCACCAAAAACAATCTGCAGACCACCATTGTTGTGATCTCACCTTTGAAGTCAATGATAAAGTCATGCTATCATCTAGTAACCTCCCTCTCCCACTTGATACCCAAGTTCGTAAACTTGCCCCTAATTAGATAGGACCCTTTGATATCACCCAAATTGTCTCTCATGTTGCTTATCGACTTGCCTTGCCTTATCACATGCGTATCCATCCTATCTTTCATATTTCTAAGTTAAAACCCTTTGTTCCTAACCCCTCTTCCTTTTCCTCTTGAGTCCAACCTCCTCCTCTTCCTATCCCTATTAATGATCATGAGGAGTACGAAGTTGATTGTATCTTTCCACGTTGCCAACATACGGAGTACAAGGTCCTTTGGAAAGGGTATCCCCTTCATGATGCTACATGGGAACCTCTTTCTCACCTCCAGAATGCATAGACGGCCATCTTGGACTTCGAAGTTTCACTGGCGACAAGGACGTCACCAACTAGCGGTGGGGGAATATGTAACAATATAGAGTTTAGTGACAAAGTTAATTGAGCTTACAAAGTAGCACATACAACAAATTAGCCTAGAATATTCTAGAAGTATCTAGGAAGCTTCTTGGGAAGCTTCATGGCTAGCTTAGCTTGCATCTCAAGTAAGTAGCTTCTAGTTGGAAGCTTCCAGAAGCTTCCAACTAGCTTAGCTTGCACGCCAAGTAGGCGGCTTCTAGAAAGGAAGCTTCTTGAGAAGCTTCCTAGTTAACTTAGCTTGCAGTCTAAGAAAGCGGCTTGAGGAAGCTTCTTGAGAAGCTTCTCAAGGGCCTTGTGTGCTACCTATAAATACCAAAGCCAAAGCTCATGCTAGGCATTCAGATTTTTCCCTCATTCAAGTGTCCCAATGTGAGTTTCCATTCTTCTATTTTTCTCCTTGGATTCGGTCTTTTATAGGGGAGGTTGGACTTTAAAGGAAAAAGAAGAGGGGTTATGAACAAAGGGTTTCAACTTGGAAACATGAAAGATAGGATGGATGCGCATATGACAAGGCAAGGCAAATGGATAAGCAATAGGAGAGAAAATTTGGGTGATATCAAAGGGTCCTATCCAATTAGGGGCAAGTTTACAAACTTGGGTATCAAGTGGGAGAGGAAGGTTATTGGATGAGAGCATGACCTTATCATCAACTTGAAAGCTGAGATCACAATGATGGTGATCTGCATATTGTTTTTGCCAATTTTGAGCAACAAGGAGATGAGATTTGGCTTGTTGGAAGGATTGGGAGATGGTGGTCAAGAAGGTGGAAAAATGAGGGACATGAGATGGAGGAGAAGCAAGAAGGGAATCTAGAACAAGTGAGTCTTAGCCAAAATTGAGAAAGAAAGGAGAGAATCCAATGCTTGCTTGTTTGGAATTATTGCATGCAAACTCCATAGTTGCAAGACCTTCATCCCAATTGGTATGGTGAATATTGACAAAGATACAAAACATATCTTCCAAGGTGCAA
The DNA here is from genome assembly GCA_948567375.1 of Lunularia cruciata. Classification (NCBI taxonomy): domain Eukaryota; kingdom Viridiplantae; phylum Streptophyta; class Marchantiopsida; order Lunulariales; family Lunulariaceae; genus Lunularia; species Lunularia cruciata. Next base: position 42,899,203 of record OX419762.1, on the reverse strand, counting down.
TTTGCACATTCAATTTTTCCATCATTTTGAGGATGATAGGCCATGGATAAAGCAAGCTTGGTGCCGAGTATTTAGAAGAGTGCTTGCCAAAACTTTCTAATGAAGCAAGGATCATGATCAGAAATGGGTGCAAACATCCTGTGATGCTTGAATACATTGTCAAAGTAGATTTATGCTAAGGTTAGAGCATCCGCAATATCAACCATTGGTGCCAAATGGATTTTCTTACTAAGCTTATCCATAAACACCATAATTGTTGTGTAACCTCGCTTTGTCTTGGGTAAGGAGGTGATGGGATCTAAGCTCATATGTTCCCAATGAGTAGATGGAATGGGGAGTGGTTGAAGGAGTCCACTTGGTTTTTGGTCACTAGCCTTGTTGCATTGGCAACTCTCACACAATCAAACAAACTCCCAAACATCTCGTGCCATGTTATGCCACCACCATTGGCATTGGAAGGTACCCAAGGTCATGTACACACCTATGTGACCAGCAATTGGTAAATCATAGGCTTCTTGAAGGCACAAAGGAGATCACCTTTGGCTGGAACACAGATCCGGTCCTCATAGAATGGAAGGGCCTTCCTTGAAGGAGAAGGTGTTGTACTCCTTGTTGTATGCTATCATACGACCATGTACCATTTGGAAGAAGAGATCTTGTTGTAGATTTGACCAAAAATTATTATGGACCTTGGAGTCAATTACACCGTCATAATTGCCACCATGAGGAGACAAAGAACCTTCAAATCAGATCGTCATGATAGAGTACCAAGGATGACATGGAATCGACCTAGTTTGTACTCAATTTTGACATTGAGCAATTGTAGTTGCTCCTCCTATCTATGATGTTGACTCTTCATGTGTTCCAAGTGTAAGGTTTGCAACAATGGTTTGTGATCAGTTCACATGATCACTTGTTTTCCCAAGAGATAAAGCCTCCATACCTTGATGGCATATACCATTGCAAGTTGTTCCTGATCTTGAGCAAAGCAATTTCTTTCAGCTGTATTTAGTTGGCAAGACACAAAGACAATGGGATGTAGTCCATCTAGAAATTCATGTTGCAACATGGCTCCAATTGCAAAGTTAGAAGCATCAAAATCAACCATACAAGGTAGTTGAGGATCATATGGTTGAAGAATGGGTCTGAAGACACCATATGTTTCAACTTTTGGAATGTTTCTTTATGCCTATTGGTCCACTGGAAGCTCAAGTTCTTCCCCAAAAGTTCAGTCAATGGTGCAACCACGTGATTATAATAGTGGATGAACCATGGTAAATATTGGCCAATCCATTAAATGCCCGTACTTCTATAGCATCCTTTGGAGTAGGACAATTAGTAATGGCCTTAATTTCCTCCTCTTCCATCTTGATCCCCTTTGATGAGATCTTGTGACCCAAGAAGGTAACTTCTTTTTGCCAAAAGGCACATTTTGACTTCTTGTAGTAAAATTCCATTGTTGTAGTCGTCTTAGGACTTCTTGCACATGATTAACGTGTTCTACCTCTATCTTGCTATAGACTAAGATATCATCCAAGAACACCACCACATACCAATCCAATAATCCATCCAACACCTGATGTATCTAATCCATGAAGACCGCTAGAGCATTAGTGAGCCCAAAAGGTAGAACTCTCTTTTTGAAATGCATATACCTTCTATGAAAGGCAACCTTTTGCATATCTTCCCTATCAACAGGGATTTTCCATTAGCCGTTGTGATGATCCAACTTGGAAAAGTATTGTGCTCCACTCCATCAATCAAGCAAGTCATCAATCCGAGGCAAGGGATATGCATTCTTCACTATTTTTTTACTGAGCCCACGGTGATCAATATAGAAACAAAGTCCACCATCCTTCTTTGGAACAAATAGTACCGGTGCTTCCCAAGGAGAGGTACTATGTTTAATGAAGTCCTTCTTCAACAACTCTATAAGTGTTGTTTGTAACTCCTCCAATTCCTTTGGTGAGAGCCAATAGATTGGTCTACTCATTGGAGTACTCCTTGGCAATAACTCAATCTTGAAGGGCATACCACGATTGGAGGGTAATCCCTTTAGCAAATCATCCAAAAACACATCCGCAAACTCTTGAACTATCTGATCAACCATTGCTTGATGAGGCTTTTGGCCCTCCTTGGATTATCTTGGTGCAATCGGCTTGACCCACACCGTGAAGAAAAACCTACCTTCCTCCAAAGCTTGCTCTATGGCTTCTTCATTAACAAACTTCCCATCTAGGGACTCATCTTTCTTCAAAGCTTGCTCCATGGCTGCTTTCCTTGCAAACTTCCTATCTTGAAAACTCATCTCTCTTCAAGGTTTTCTCTTTGGTTACCTTCTTGAAAAACTTCCCATCCTGGGACTGACTATTCTTTGGGGTCTTACTCAGAGATGCCAGACAACCTAATCATAAATTCCTACCTTAATGTTGTACTTGAATTTGTCGTCGGTTCTAATCAAATTGAACCTTATGACGTTCAAGCCAAGGTAGTCCTAGAACGGCATCATAGTGTAGAGGTGCCACTACAAACCTCATACACTCCAAATACTCCTTCCCAATCTTGAAGGTAATAGGATGCAAGGTACGGAATGCATAACCATCCACCATCATCAATCTACTTCCAATTATTGGCTTGATAGGAGTACCCAATTCCTTTGCTACTTGCATAGACATGCAATTCTTTGAACTTCCAAATCCTCCAAAAATCCCACAACCCCGATTAAATATTGTACCTTGCAAGTGAAGCAAACTTGCATAGGTCAAGCCTTTAATCCCATTGGAACTAATCAAGCTCCTAGTAGGCGGCTCAAAATCTCCTATTGGGATTCCTTATTTCCTTGATCATTCCATTCCACAAACTCCATCTAGGCGACTTCAAGGTCATCTATTCCTTAGTGGACATTTAGCAATGCAATGTCCAACTTGGCAACAATAAAAACAACCACCATTTTGTCAAAATCTTTCCCTATTTGCTGTACCAAGTGATCTTTATTGGATAGCACCAATCTCCATTGGTGTTGGTTCCTTCACCTATGCATATAGTATTGGTAGGCTTTGTGTAGGTCGAGGTCAAGACCAAGTGGTCACAACCCAAGAATCAAAGTGCTTAGCCAATTGCATGGCTTCTTCCGCATTTTGTGGCTCCCATATGGTCACTTCCAATTTGGTTTATGAGTTCAATCCCCTCACAAATCAATCCAAAACTTCACTTTCTTGTATATCTGGAATCTACATGATGATGTTTTGAAATGGCATGATGTAGCTCCTTACAAAGCCAATCTGCTTCAACTCCGCCAATTTATCTTGTGCGGCTTGGGTGGCATATATAGTTTGAAATCAACCTCATATTGCCATGTCAAGATTGTTGCAACAATCTGTTGTTTAGCTCGCTCCACTCGGAATCACCACCAAAGTTTTGCCACACCATCCATTTGGCTAGAAGCCAAGAGAATTTATTTCCATTCATCTTGAAGATTAGTAGCTTCAAAGTAATGTTTATAGTCACAAAATTCTCCACCATGCCCCAAAGATTCTTGCTTTCAAACACCTTGGGTTTTGGAAATTGGATTCAATCTTCTCCATCTTGAACTGGTGCTCTCTTTATGTGTTCTTGTCGTTGTTGGTCTTGTTCATCCAACCATTGAGTAAGGTGCTCAATTTGTTACTATATAGCAATGATAACATTTGGTGTTGCCACAATGGCTACTACTCTATCCCACTACTCCCAACTTATCTAATTTATTAACACATATATATAACACATCCATCGTTCTCCATAAGTTACAACTGAAAGTATCAAGGGTTCTTCAAACAAGGTGATCATATGCAAAAAGTCTTGGCCAAAACGCGAGGTGATGAATTGGGTGAAATGATGTTTGGATAATACTTGGACACAAAGATCCCAATGGTTTGATGGAAGTGGATTTGGTGGTCCATAAATTCCATCCATCCATCCCATTCCTATTCTGATACCAATGTAAAAATCCAAGAACGAGAAGAGAAATAAGAGAATGGAAGCTCACATTGGGACACTTGAATGAGAGAAAACTCTAAATGCCTAACATGAGCTTTGGCTCTTGTATTTGTAGATAACATACAAGGCCCTTGAGAAGCTTCTCATGAAGCTTCCTTGAGCTACTTTCTTGGAGTGCAAGCCAAGTTAACTGGGAAGTTTCTCAAAAAGCTTCCTTCTAGAAATTACCTAACTTAGCTTGCAGCCCAAGGGCTAAGCTAGCCGAGAAATTTCCCAAGAAACTTCTTAAATACTTTTGGAATATTTTAGTCTAATTTGTCTTACTCTATCATATTACTTAAATCATCTAATCACTCATCTAAATCTGAAGTGTCATTCTTGTTCTCAAGATCCCTGATAATATTACTCTGGATATATTTATCTACCTTCTTGGTGAGTTGTAGAGTAATATTGGATCGTGAAATTTTCCAATGGCTCAAAATATGAATACTAATGATATACTCTATGTCCCCAAATTGAATTCAAAATGCAATTGCAATACGCAATGTTTTCCAAACTCGATGACTGCAACTACTGGATCCCAAATGCCAAATGAAATGCCCATTGTGGATAACCTCAAGATTGTCAACATAAAATGCTAAATGTGGAAATTCACTATTGCACTTCATGAGAAATGTTAGTAACGGGGATCCACAATCCCTAAAATGGCAATTTTGCTTGCAAATGTGAACAACCCCTTAATAATGACTCCTATGGAGGTGACCGACAAGACCAAAAACTAGCCTGGGTTAAGATCGAGAACCAAGATTGTTGCGCCATCCCCTCCGAGTTCTAAATTCAAATTAAGGTAAAAATACTCTAATTAATATGTAGTATAGGACCTGTAACTATAAATTCGTGGAGGTCACCCTTTATGGATTCCCCATCATTTAACGCAATTGCCCATAAACTTTACGAACGTTCACTTCCCGTATCCTCATAAAATTTGTAGAATCTGCCTGTAAAATCTTTACGGATCTTTCCAGCTACACATATAATTATTACTGAAACCCCTATTAACTTTGGCAAACGAGTGCTTGAGGTGATCTCGGGAGAGTCACCCAAATTGGAAAATCAGAGGATGCAGGTCCTTGCTTTATGACTGTCTTAGAGAAGCTGTAAGGTTGATTGATGAGACAAGGTCGATCTAGGCGATGAGGACGGCTCTACACCTTCTAACATAGAAAAGGATACTATGAAATATCTAATTGGAATTATCTCAACTGGGAGTACATGCATCGCTGTAGGTAAAGAATTTATTCTATCCCAAATTGACACCTTGAAAGTAATATGATATACTTATATAAATGTAAAAAGGCCACCACGAAGGATGGGAAGACCCAATTTACTTATACAAATATAAATACTCCTTTCGGGGTACTTATATTTATATTTAAGAAAGGGTAAAGAAAGCACAACCAAGTGCAACGAGGAAAGCGAACACGAGGCCATCCGTCCCTAGCAACAAAGAAAGAAACAGAAACAAGGCCCACAGGCAGCTGTCTTCGCTGGTATGATAGGAATATGCATGGAGTAGGTTCAACGATTCGATAATGGTTGCGCCAGCTTGGCCACCATACCCTTCGTTCATTTCATTCTTCTTCAAAATTTGGTTGAGGTGCATGTCCGTGAGATCTAGAAACCTTAAATCATCTGGGGAACATGCAGAGTAAACTATCAAGGACCTAGATATGACATAAAGAAATTCAGTTGTCCTGCCTACACCATGAGCTAGTGCCTCCCTCAGCTATCTCTCCATTTAAAGGCCTGTGGACTACCTATCCTCAGCTATCTTTTCGAATGTGAATTTAAATATTAAAGTACTGTTTGGATGCTCTGCGTGGACATTGTCGGGAGTTTGATACTCACACCTTCAGAATCACAGTGTAGAGGCCTCAAGAATCAGTTTGTTAAAATTGTGTGTCAACCACGGTAGCTTCTGTTTGTTGATGCTATTAAACTCCGCTGGAAACAATCCAGTGCCTTGCAACCACCTGGTGTGTTAAAGAGCTACCATCTCACGCAACTCTCTTAACGTGCTCCCCCGATCGAAGTGGGACCCGACGACACGAGAATATATAACATTATTGAATCTGTGTTTCTTCATTCTTAAAATGCTATTGAACCTGGATGTAAACTTAGTTTTATGTGCATCATGGTCCCAAGTATCATTATGGCCTTGTTACAACTGATATTTTGGACTGAGATTCTCCATGATAGTAATACACAAATACTTATTTTGAGGAATACATTTCATGTGGAGAACGAGAATCTCTTCCAGCGCCACGTCCTTTGGTTGTTTCCCGTATGCGACCACGACCTTTGAAGTTTATATCGCGTGACTCATCTGTGTGAGAAAGCGACCACGTAGAACACAAGAAGGATGGAAGACCCCCAACAAGTCCTACAAGGGAGAAACAAAAATGAGGTAGAATGAGGCTAGACGCCAATAATATCGATATGAAAAATCTGCCGAGAGGACTCATCTAGAAGATGACATTTGTTAAATTGTACAAAGTAGTTTCTTATTTGTACCATATGGATCCCAAACCTTATCAGGCAATAAGTTGAACGTCTTTGCTCCAGAACCAGTTACACTGTAGAGACACTTAAACTTTTACTTCTTATCGGATACCTTTAAATAAAAGGCCGCGGAAGTTTGATGGGAAGATCCCATCAAACTTTTACTTTTTATCACGTACTTAGCTTGGATATTTTAGGTGCGGTAGTGTAGATTTATCGAATTGAGACTATTGGGGTCTAGCCCCATTTTACTTCTCTTGTCTCTCCCTTGATGGGATCTTCCCGTCCTTCTTGTGTTCTATGAGGTTTGCTTTTTGCCATCTGAAAGCTTAAGGCTTTTCGTTTGAAGACGTTTGATGCTGATACGGTCATACAGTATACATTCATATAGTACGGTCATATGCCTTTCTGAGAGTATCTCTTGGTCGGATAAGGTCTAGAAACATCCGACAACCCGGCTGATGTTGCCCCCTGCCAAGATAAATGTGAGTTAGCAAGGCAATTCGACTGAAATTTTTGCAAAGGACACTACTGGATTATTATGGAAGTTTTGTACTCTATCTGGATGATTACAGTGAATACAATAGTGGTTGAATCGTCATAGAAGACGTTATTTCTGCCAACGCAAATTCGAAGGTACATTACAAAGGATTTGCACGCAAATTTGAAGAACATCAGGAGTGTTTCATGTCTGAACAAACTCAGCTGAAATCCAGGTTAAATAACGTAAAACATACGAGTGCAAGATCACGGGAAGATAATGCATAGCTAAACTGCTGATGAGGACCTGAACCGCTTGATACTCTAATTTGGGCGGAATGGTTCAATATCACCAGTAGTATAAAAGAAAAGGCAAGAAATGGGCGGAAGCGTGAGCATCCTTGGTCTCTAAGGTAATAAAATGATAGTTGGTACAAGAGGCATATTTTGAACAAAAGTTATAAAACATGCAGCCATATCAAGAAGTAAACGGCGACTCGCTTTTCATTGCATGATTTCAGGAAGATATCAACGACGAATTCCAAAATCAGACAACAGTGTAGAAAATCAGATCGATGTTTCCTGTGTTGTATAGTGTAAAGTGGTGGCACCGGAATCGAAGTTTTCAACTGAAGACAGAGCGCTCTAGGGTACGTCTGTCAGGTCCACTGCGAAATGTAGTGTACTGTGAGAAAACCCACAGTACTCCATATTTGATAGTTCCAGTTAACGGTAACCCAAGTTGGCGGGAACACTTAACTGTACCTCTTGCAAATTTGACGTGGAACATTAACCCATTTCACGAACACATCGGATTATTCTTTTAAGTTTTCACAATAATAATGTGTAGGCTCGTCCTTCAAAGAATCGATAAACGGTTGATTTGGTATACCAAATCTAGGAGTGATTTTTGTTTAGTCCTTTCATATTTATCAAACGGCTTAGTTTTGAAATTGTAATCGTCAATTGCTCAAAGAAGAGCTGTGATAATCTTAACTCTTAAATCCTAAACTGACAAAATCACTGTACTTGACCATGATAAAAGAGAAGAAAGCAGACCTCATAGAACACAAGAAGGATGGAAAGCAGACCATGATAAAAGTGATCTATTACAACTCGAGTCCCTAACTTTGTCAAAACTTATCTCAAACGTATCTCGCCTCTACTCGGTTCTTTTAACCTCAACCCAAAGTCCCCGACTCGTCCAAATTCCTTATCCCGTCCGCTTGTACACGAGTGTCCCGAACCACGTGGTACCAGGGGGACTGTCAGGGGTTTCTGCTTACCGTACTTGGAGTACCCTTAAATCTTGGTGATTTAAGGGTACTCCAAGTAAAGGCGAGACAACCCCTGGCGATCCATCTCTGGCGGATTTGTGGCTCTGCAAATTTACGAACGTCCTGAGTCAAAGTGACTAATAGAAGTCCAGAGATATTCTGTGGTTAGCGAGCGAGCTTCTAGATAGGGTAGCCCCTGCTATATTGACTCTGGAGTTCGTTAAACTGAATACATCTTCTGATGGCTGAAGTCCCTTTCCAAGACTCGGGACGGGTTGACCTCGTTATGAGTAAAGATTGCAGCTTTGCTACAAAGGAAGAAATTCCATTGTGGGGAACGCACTGGACGAAATGACTCGCACTAAAGTACTCTGTAGCGCACTTGAAACAGGAAGAGGGTGATAAGAGAAGAGTACGGTTTGTGAGGAGCAGAGCGGTGGCCAACTGTAGGAGCTTGGCAGAGAATTCGGGGACATCAGGTTTAGAAGAAAATGACCGGTCCAAGGACTTTGTGAGTCGATGAACCACAGGATGGGTAGTGTATATATATATGGTAGTGTAAACTGTATGGCGGAAATGAAGTGTGGAGTTTAATTGAAGGTAATAAGACGGCTGAAGGAGGCAATAACTGGTGGTGGTAGTGAAACTACTGCGATTGGTTTTGTCTTCATTCAAGTTGAGAGCGCTTGCTGCTGCAAAATGGTAACTGCAAATTAGAACCTGAAGGCCAAGGGGAGAAGTTTTGGTACAAACCACCATTGCTCTAGCTGCATGCACGCGAGCTGTTGATCTCATACAAGCACGTGTCCCAGTTTTCTAGCTCGCTTTCGCCTTTTGAGGTCAAGGCCAGCCAGGAAGAGCCGACTGTAAGGCAAGCAGGGCTCTGCAATTGCGTCCCTGTGCTGGGAATTTGCCTGGAATTCCGAAGTTAGCTGAAGCGGACCTTGCTCTACATCTTTGGACTTGGGGGTAATTTGGTGAGCAGAGCGGTCGGGCTCAGTTCTTAGGAGCTTACGATGGGTGATGAAAATGGCTAGGGTGGAGAGGTCGACGAATTAAGTGTTTGACTATTTGTGATCCTCATTTTATCGACCGAAAAATGGTGCGAAACAGGGGGCCAGGCCTGTAGCTCTGTTGCTTGGCCGAGGGTTGTGAAAGACACAAGTCTGATTCGAGATGATTGATGAGGAATTGGAGATGAAGGGTGAGGTCTTGGGCTCAGGGGAGCCGTGTGAATGAAGCAGTATCAGCTGCGGAAGCGGCTGCTTGCTTCGGCTTGCACAGAGTTTGAGGCTGAATGCCTTGAATAGTTAGCGTGGTGAAACGCACGAGACACAAGAGAACCGAAGTGGTCCAGTTTTCTTGGAGTTTGGTCGAGTTGTCATGGAACCGGTTGTTTTTCTCTTACTTTGGACTTTGCTCCATTTCTTATCACCGAGGACTATTTCAGTGAGGATCATTCTGCCCGAGAGACAAGGACACATACCTGCCATGACGTCTCTCCCGATGGGACCGATAATCTCAGCCCCCGTTCTTTACTCCTCGCACGACCTTGTGTACAGACTCAATCTTACCCATACACGTCTTCTGCTCATCGAGAACGGATTTCTTTCACTCACACTGACTTGCTAGAATCTGCGCAGAATCCGCAAGAAACAGCGAAGTAACCCAACTTCGACCATGCGCTGCTGGTACTCACAAAGAGACAACTTGAAGCAGACAGGGAAATAGGGAACACGGAGGAAGGAACCGTGGAAGTAACAAACGTGATGAAGCTGCAGAATTGGGATTAGGTTCAGTTGTCACTCGCAGAAATTGAGGATTGAGTTGGACTAACGTTTGATGCGTAAGGGGGCGAGCTGAACGTTGGGACGAAGTGGGAAAGAACAGTTTGTACTAGGGAAGTACGAGGATCGGCGACTTAGACAGGAGACTGAATGGGGGTATCACCATAGAAATTGGTGGATGTTATCTGAGTTGAGAGGAGAAGTTGCACTTAGGATTCATCTGCTCTTACGGTTTGATGACACTAGCTCGTCGAGTTACGAGGGATGATGTATGTCTTGGTTTATGTTGTGGAGGACATCGTTATGGTGCTTCGAAGGGGCTTTGCGACAAGTTTGAGCCTGACGTAGAATTTGGGTACGACGGGGATATCGTAGACGAGGAGGTCGTGATGATAGGTGGTCGGGGCAGTCAGGTGGGGACCTGCATGGACATCGACTTCAGCGGTCTGTTTTCTCATGAGAGACGACGGAGTAGGTTGGGGCTGCTTGGATATCACATTCGGAATGTGGGGAAGGAATTGGTGGAAAAAACAGCGGTTTTATGGAGGAGGATCAAGAGGAAGAGACCGAGAGGCCCTAAGGAGTGGTGCTGGTTCCTGGTGGTTAATGCAGCGGTGGTGGCATTGACATTTCTGACAGGAATCATCACTTACGAGAGTTCTGTGAATATTCTTCGCCACTCCTTGGAAACAACGGTGCTTTTTCCAATTTACTTGCCCCATGCAGTTGCATTATCTATTGCATGCAAATTGCAATGGCAAGCTCTTGTGGGCATCCTTCTGGGACTCTATTGCTCCCGGATGTACGCAGCTGCCCGGGGGATGTACCTCATCTCCACAACCCGAGGTGGAGTCCTCGCAGCGGTAGCCATTCTCGGAACTGCAGAAGTGTATTCCGCAAATTACCTCCTGCATAGACATCTGGTCAAGGAAGGGAGCGGAAAGAAGCTACCTACCATTGAATCCATAAAGGAAGCTCTGAAGTACCTTGCGATAGTGGTTATCTGCACTTTACTCTTCGATACGATCATTGCGCTGGTAATTTGCACAAGTCCATTGGTATTATGGTCAGATTTTTATCGATTCTGGGGGACTAGTTGGCTGGGGGTCTTGTCGGGGATGCTGACGATATCTCCAACAACGACTCATATGTGCGTTTGGCAGTTGAAACCATCTTTGCTTCGGCCCAGAAAGCTGGTCGAAGCTTTACTACTTACTGTTACTACAGGTACCTTAGTGATCATAATCTTTGTCACCAATCTAAAGACAGTGATCTACCCGCTTCCTTACCTTTTGTTTCCCATCATCATTTTGACCGCCTTTCGGTTCAATCGACTCGGCTGTTCACTCGTGGTTTTGATTATCTCGTATGTCTGCGCCTGGGCTAGTGTTCGGGGTAAAGGGGCGCTGTACAGGATGGCAGGGAGCCCACGTCCTGTTTCTTCGCCCAAACTCATTCTTCAGGTTGAGCTCTTCGTGTCGGTTCTGGGACTGGTAGGAATCCTTCTGGCTGCTGCAGTGAGGGAGAAGAAGCAGCTGGCCAGGGATCTGCACAAAATGAATGAGGAGTTAGAGTCTACAGTTACGGAGAGGACTATTGAACTTGTGAAAGCGAATGAAGCACTTAAGGAATCGCAGAGAAAGGCCGAGCTGGCGAACCAGGCCAAGTCGGATTTTCTTGCCAACATGAGTCATGAAATTCGGTGAGTTGTTACGCTTGGAATGACACTTTGCATTGTCGTACAGCGCAGATGATGCTTTGTTTAGTAACTCCCGTTGTCGGATCTTGTTTCTTTTCCTACCGGAAAATTCCGCCAGAATGCACTCCGGAAGCCAAGTCTTGATGGGAATTAAGAATTGATCACCAATTGGGACTTCTATCACCGTCGTGCATTCTTTGTTGAATTGTGCGCGCATTCATCCGGATTACATGATTTGGACCGTTAAGTGCGCGGAGTGGTCAGCACCAGTAATTGTCACTTATTTCAGAGTCTAAAGATAGTAGTGATCTCTGACCTAGGACTGAGTGGATTACGTCGGAAGTCGTCGATTGTGGCATCAGAAAATTTTCCTGCCTCGAGAGTAGACTTGTCATTGCAAGTTGTGGAGGATACACGAATTTGGAAACTGCTCAGTCAATAGTGGGAATCCTTCAGGGATTGTTACTCTATGCCACAGCATCGATTAGCTCCTGATTCCTGAGGCGGTAGCTGACAGGACAGAAATCGGTCATCTATCTTATAATACTGTAGATAATGTCCTGAAAGAAGAAATCCCCTTCTAAGTACAAAGTCATTCGACTGCTGTTGTATATGTCAAAATCTTGCCCAATTCTAATGCTAACTTTTTCTTCTTCATTGTTTGTTCCACAGGACACCAATTCATGGAATTATGGGTTTGACATCCTTGGTAATGGATTCAGAACTCACAGCGGATCAACGTGAAAGCTTGATTTCAGTACAAGATTGTGCAAATGTGCTACTCCATATCATCAACAGTATTCTTGATCTGGCGAAAATCGAGGCGGGGCGTATTGAAGTAGAGTTTGTGACCTTTAAGGTGTCTTACTTGGTGAGCACAACCGTACGCATGCTACAGACCCGGGCTAAAGCCAAGAACTTGGATTTAGTATGGGACATTGATCCGTCTGTCCCGAATTGGCTGGTTGGAGACTCTGGCAAACTTCAGCAGTGCCTCCTGAACCTCAGTAAGAGAGCATTCCACCTTCTTCTCTTATGTACATAAACTCATCATGTCATGGGTTGACGTTTCGGCTTTGAAGTACTTCATATGGCTGGAAAACCTCCTATGATGTTTTAATAGGTATGGCCGTGCATGTTGTAATCCTTCCCCCATCATCGCAGGTAGTCCCGTGTATTTAAATGCTTCAACATCTTTGAATATTATTATCTTCGGAGTTCGTTCGTCGGCAGCTTCTAGGCATGTCTGAGAAGTTATGTTAAAATTGTAAGCTTCTAAAGTGTCCATACAGGCTCTAACGGACATCAAAGGGACTGCTTCAGGACTTACACTTGTGGTGTTTCTACTTCATTGCAGTTGGAAATGCTGTGAAGTTCACCCACCAAGGCTCTGTACGAGTACACGTGAGAGTCGATAAAGGTTGGAGTGGAAAACTCCAGTCGTCCAGACGTTCTGGTTTATCAGAGGATCAGAACAAAAATGCTGGTGGCGGTAGCAGCTCTCCCAGTGTGCATGGTCTGATACGAAATTCCAGTTTCTCGACTCCTGTTTTCTCCACCCCAGCGGAGTGGCAGTGCTGTGCCCTGGATCTTTCCGGTTCCACTGGGGGCAAATCTCCGAGCGTCTCCATCAGAAACAAAGAAGAAAATACCTCCTGTGTTCCTGTTGTTTTCGAGGTTCATGACTCTGGAATCGGTGTCTCACCTGAGAAGTTGCAAGACATTTTTACCCCGTTCACACAAGCCGATGCATCTACATCACGAGTTTACGGGGGCACCGGCCTCGGACTTTGTATCGTGCAGAGGTACGTCACAGGTCACAGTTGAGGATATCTTGGTGTTGTGTTCTTGATGCCGAAGTCCTGAGCTGAAATGGATGAGTTATTTTCTCATGTGCAGGTTTGTGGAGCTTTTGGGGGGCAAACTTGAGGCAAAAAGTGAGCTCGGCAAGGGTAGTTGTTTCTCCTTTTGCGTTCCTTTGGGTTATTCTCCCAGTAACCAAGAAGGAACATCTGGCGAGATGAGGGATTCTATGAATTTAAGAAGTCTACTTTCTTCGGCCATCCCTGTCGAAGCAGAGTCATCAGGTATGGAAACTGCGTTGTACATTCCATAGATATATCAGGATGGTTGAGAAAGTGATCGTTCAGAAACCTGGGCCCGAGATGCAGCTAAATGAAAGATTGTATTCGGAAGTTGATTGGACTTTGCAAATTCCCTTCACCTGATGATGAATCTTCAATTTGGTTGTTCAGGAGTTCGGTCTCTTGTTCCGGTCAATTCTTGGACAGATATCCGGGATAATTCTCCAGCATCTCCTTCTAGGCATGCAGAACATCTTCGCAGTTCGAGCGACCCCAAAGAATATATGCACTTTCCTCTAGATTCTTTTAATAATAGGAACGCTTTTCCTTTGAATGACACTATCAGTCCAGCACATCCAGATATGTCATGGAAAATGAGGCCAAGGAGGTCTATAGAGAATCTGGATGTGCTGCTAGCAAATTGGCAGCAAAACCACAGTAGGAGCAAAGAAAGAGTTTGTGAATGCACATGTACGCACTTAGACTCGGGACATAAGTGCTGTAACCCTCTGTGCAGGCCAACAGTAGCACCCAAGCAACTTGATAGTCCGCAACAAGCAGCAAGTAGTCTGCAGTTTGAAACCATACCTGGCAGTCCACGTGTGCAACAGTGTGGCTCTATTCAACTGGGAAGATATTCCCCTTCAACACTGAACGCTCCTCTAGATGGTAAATCATCAGTGCTACAAACCCATAGCAACCTTAGACAGGACGGATGTTGTAGTTATATAGAAGCAGGTCAGCCCTCACGTTCACAAACTGAATCTAGAAGGGTGCCAAGTTCATCATCTTTAAGAAGTAACAGATCGGAAAAAGACGATGCTCTACAAAAGGAGGAGGAGATCAAGTTGCATGTTCTCCTTGCTGAGGATAATCTTGTAAACCAGAAAGTGGCAAGCCGGCAGTTGCAGAAGCACAAGCACGCAGTGACAGTTGTGGGGGACGGACTTCAAGCGCTGGAAACTGTCAAAGAAAAGCATGACAACTTCGATCTTGTTCTCATGGATGTACAGGTGAGACTGCTGTACACGCACATAGAATTGGAATGTCCCTGGTTGCTTGGGCATGTGAGCTTCGGATAAGTGTAGAATGGCAGAAGGAAGGCTTGTGAGCGTACTCTGAGTTTTGGCAGTAACTTTTGGTTCAGATGCCAAATATGGATGGGCTGGAGGCAACCCAAAGGATACGCGAGCATGAGGCTGAACAGGGCTGGAAGAAACTACCCATTTTAGGTCTCACAGCACATGCAATTCAAGGTTACGAGGATACCTGCTTGAAGAGCGGCATGGATGGTTATCTTGGGAAACCGTTTGATATTGATCAGCTGTTGCGGGTTATAGACAAATATGTTCCTCCTAAAGATGCCATCATTTTGAGAAGGTATGCATCACTTTTTCAGCAATGATGTTCATTTTCTTGTCATTGCTGATGGACATGACATAATCAAGACGCTAATTGTAAAGAATAACATCGATTCAAATGGATTCGATAACTTATCTTGTGAAGAGGCAGGACTAATCAAGCACTTTTCTGGTGCTCTATGCTCGGCTCTGTCGTTGTGGTTGTCACACTTCATGTTAAAGTTTGCTAAATGCTCTTCGTATGCAGGTGAGAGGACAAATTCTCAACATGGATTGGAAAATTCTTCTCTAAAACATGGGCACTCCAGGTATGTTCAGCACCCAGCGTTGAAAGCAGTAGTATATACTAAGAATGAAGCTCTACTGAGTGACGGAGTTGAAACCACAAGCGATCATGCTACTTTACACTAATGAGTTTCTCCATTTTGGCGCAGATAAATGGGACTCCGAGTGTGGCTATTTACGGAACAACGAAGCATCCTGCTCAACCAGAACTTCATGGAACTTCTCAAATTTGAATGACGATGAGGTCAGGGTCTGTATTCTTCGAGTCATCTGAGGGATTGGTAAAACCAGGGTATTTCAGCCCCAAATTCAGGCTCCATGAACTTCTGTGCAGCTGCTTTAGTTTTTATACTTGATAAGTTCTGTAGAATATGCGGTCGGTAGGTCACCCCAACCATCGAGAAGGATACATGATGAGATACAGGGCATCTACTCAGCAATACCCTTCTCATATCCAACATCGGCTTATAAGGAGAACAGAGTTTCGGGAGTAAATGCTGATTCTGCCCTTAGCCAATCCGTAGTTGATCATGAGAGGAGTTTTTCATCTAAAATGTGGTGGCACCCACCGCGATGATTCTTCCCAATGACGTGTTCGTCAAATGCTCAGGGGTTTCCATCCATCTTCCTTATTGTTATGGCTATATTCTGCATTCAGTGAATATTGTTCTCGTAACTTCGACCACTCTGGCTAGTGATTGTATCCCGAAGTCCGCCGTGGAAGCACTGGAGATGCGTGCTTGGTTGCCCACAGTTTTTGGCTACAAAGTCATAACCTTCGTGCCACATGTCAGGCATATTCATCACATCTTTCTGCAACCGACAATTTTTTCCAAGGAGGTCTGGAATCTGGAATATTGATCAGGAATAGTCATACCCGACTGCCTCACACAATGAAGTTGAGACTAAAGATCTGTAGTTGACGGTGTTGCTTGATCCTGAGCTGTTTGCTGATGTCATGCATTCTTTGTGATTCTCGAAGGTTACGGCGGCTTATGGATCGCGAAAATGTCTCGAGGCTTTGCAAAGATACTTGTGAAGGCTTAGCCTGTGAACTGAACACTTTATGGGTAGCAGAGTTTTCTGCTACCAAGTATGATGTGTTCATTGCCAAGTCAAAGAATTATCGACATCCATTATTTGCAATCATCTCTCATTCGACAACCGTCCCACATACACCTATAGATGATGATCTTTATATATTAATGGAGTTGAACAGCAGTGGTTCACAAACCTTGCCAAGAAAGGGAAGTGGAAAGAAATAGTTAAATCTTTGTGAGGTTAGAAACTGTAGAAACGAGGGCAATCTCCACTACAGAGTTCTACCTCCCAATAGTGATATACATTGGTACCTCGGCTTAATGTCACTATTGCGAGGAGGTCACTATTAGGGGGAATTGTGCGAAACCTATGTGACTGTGTGTGCACATCCTATCTTCTCTACCCTGTAATAATAGATCCTTAAAAATCTGTACTCTTCGTATCGCCAATGAACTAGTCTAATTTGAAGAAGCGCACGCGAATGGATCTAGAAACAAAGATTGCTGTTCTGCAATTTTGGGAACAACTGGGCATTACACAGGAGAAAGCCGCTGAGAAGTTCGGTGTTGCTTGCCCCCGACGATAACTAAGATTGCAAAGCAGAAGCAGATCATCTTAGATGCATCGTCATTGCCGAATACTAACCTTGCCAAGAAAAAATTAGCACTCACTCCCAGAGTGTCTATGCTGACTGAAATGGTGCATCAATGGCACATGCGAGTTGAAATCGACGCTCCAGACCTCAATGTTACTGGTGAAGTTTTGAAAAGCAAAGCATTGTTCTTTCGTGACAAGATTCTCGATGTTTACATTGAGGTTCTTACATCTACCGACATCATTGCATTAAAGGCATTTGTTGCTTCAAATGGGTGGCTCGAGAAATATTTGAAGCGAGTTGGCACATCAAGTAGAAGAAGGTGTGGCGAGCATAGTTCTGTATGTCCAACAGAGATCGAAAGGCGGTTGCAGGAGATCCAGGAAATCTTAAAAGATGTCCCACTCGAGAGCATCTTGAATGTGGATGAATCTGCTCTTCAGCATCGCACGACATCGTCGCGGTCATATTGCACTGCAAATAGTGATGGCCGAGATGTCAAACGCTCGAAGGAACGCGTAACGGTGACTCCAATTGTGAGTGCCATGGGGGAAAAGTTTATAGTTCAAATCATTGGTAGAAGTGCTCAACCTCGTGCCCTAAAGAATGTGGCGGACATCAACCAGACGTATGGTGTTCAATATGATTTTCAGTCCAAGGCGTGGCAAGATACATCTTCCTATATGCGCCTTTTGCACAGGATCAACTGCATTGCGAAAAGTCGGTCATGCACATTTTACATTCTACAGGACAATTGTTCGTCACATATCGCAGCAGCAAAGATTCTCGATCCTTGTGGCTCAACTGATTCCAATTTCAAATTCAAAAATCTTGTTCTCATTTTCTTTCCGTCCAATGCAACGAGAGATTGTCAACCACTTGACCAAGGCATAATCCGTTTGTTTAAGGCCGCCTTTTGTCGCTGTCAGCTCAGTCATCTGCTTGCTGAATACGAGAGTTGGCGCTGCAGCGATCCATTACCTGGTGCCAAGTTTCCATTTAGCAATCATACTCACATGCGAAACGTGCTTTTTTGGGTGAAAACTGCTTATGAATCAATCGACTCCAACCTTATTCGTCGTTGCTTTGTCAAAGCCAACTGTCTTCCAGCCATGTCCAATGTCACTCTCAATCAAGACATCGACCGAAGGACTACAACATCTTGCAAACCGGATGATGTTGTGAACCAGCTGATGTCAATTCTTGCTGACCTACAAATGGATGATAGTTTATCCATGTCATTGGGAGTTGATGACAACGACTCCAATCAAATTGTTGATGAGCTCTTGAAACTGGATGAAAATGATCCTATTGGTGATGACAGCGTGGATGATGATGATATTGTTCTCAACGTTCTCATCAACAACAATATAATATAGGTTCCGCAAGACGTCAAGGTGGACGATGATGATGTCCGTCCGGTGGTTCATATTTCGCATGCGAATTCAGCAATTACAGCTTTATTGGATTTTCTCCCGTGTGATTCAACAGTGTCGGGCGAGCTTCGGGATCAGGCGATAACTATCCTTAATCGCATCCGGCGCCCATTGCTTGTGAAACAGAGAATTGATCGAATCGAGGGTATGAGGCAGTCGACGGTTAAAGACTTTTTCGCTCCTTTGCGGGTAGACTAGAAGCATTAGAGGCTTTTTCCAAGTTCAGAACTGTTATTCAAGACCATTACAATGTCACAATTGAGTATTAGTGACATATGTCACTATTGAATAAAATTCGTGGTCGTAAAACAATGGTTCTGCAACTTTTTGTCACTATTGAGAGGATGTTACTCATAAGAGGTGTCACTATCGGGGAGGTAGAACTCTGTAGTACGTATTACGTGCATGATTCAAAGCCTGTGATTATGATACACTTGGAGCATCAGAAAGGAAACTTGCTTTCCCTTCAACACACATTGTCGAAAATCTTAAAACTTGAGTTGCATCTCTGGCTACATGAACAGTGGTGAGCTCTAAGTCTACTAGCGATTGTCTAGAATGCCACAAGGGATTTCACAATTTGTGCTTCTGAAACTACAAAAATGTACTACACCAATTTACATGACAAAGAAGCCAGATCTGGAATAGTGACCGAGCTTGAGAACCACACGTGCTTCCAATTCGCCGGCAGGTCCTCTCTGACCGAGGACAATGTGGTGCTGACCCTAAAGAGTACGTTGGACGCTCGTCCAACGTACTTTTTAATAGCTAATGATCTTGAAGAGGAGAAGAGGGGCATCATGCAAAAAATGTTCGAAGAAGAGAATCGTGATTCCAAATTGGCACCGAGGAAAATTACAAGTAATTAACAAAAGTGAAGGAGATGAGAGAGCATAAAATCAAAATGGTTTCACCAGCAGTCAAATTGCAAATTCTTCTTTGCTGCAAAAGGCACGGATTGCCGTTTTGTCCTCTGAACGGAGTAAATATTACCTGTTGTCTTTACAAGCATAAAAGTTTGAAAGATCGAAATGCGATATCACCTTGTTTGCATGAAACGGTAGGACATTTAATTTCACTTCCCATGCGAGTTACCTTTGTTTAATGACTCCGAAAATTCTTGACGAAATCCTAGACTCCGCACGTACATATCTACTCCTCCCCACTTTATTCCCGCGAACGGAGGAATAAAAAGGGAAGACAAGTACTCTACTGCAGCTCTGTGTAGGTCGGTAATTATCGTCAATCCCAATACCTGTAAAATGGGAAAACCCGTAAGTCTCGTAAACCGCAGCAATTTCTCCACAAGCTGCTATCCGACCATGGCCATTCGCATCCCTCGAGTCGGAGCACATCAATACCAACACAAACTCACGACCTTCCTCCATAGGGAGCTTCTTTTACGGGAGTTAGGTTATAGGAACACAGGTTTAGACCAAGCAGGGCCTGATCTAGTCTGCAGCTCAAGACCCAAGTTTGGAGAGGCGTTTCTCCATGTTGTCTTCAAGTCTATTGAAGAAAACAACGAGAAGGATCATCGAAGTTCCCAACTTCTTCAGATAGAGAGAAGCAGGAATTCCCCAACCAGTTATAGCCATAGACAAGTTGTGACATTCATTACATGCCCGCTGCATACCGAGTAACGAGCATCAGTTCAGGAAATAAAGTTGAACTTCATTACTCCGATATCGGGAGTTACACTGCCTTAAAGAGATTAGATACTGCTTCATGTCCAGTCCTTCTAGTATTTCGTGACGGTTCGTTTCCGGATTTCGCGAATAATTTTATAACAGAGGCATGTTACACGTTTTGTGCAACGAGAGCCAAAGAAACCCCCAGTTGAACTCCGACGGCACACCAGATTTTTGCTACT
Organism: Lunularia cruciata; assembly: GCA_948567375.1. Classification (NCBI taxonomy): domain Eukaryota; kingdom Viridiplantae; phylum Streptophyta; class Marchantiopsida; order Lunulariales; family Lunulariaceae; genus Lunularia; species Lunularia cruciata. Next base: position 42,878,748 of record OX419762.1, on the reverse strand, counting down.
AGACACACATTTCCGTTTCTCGAGCTCCGAGTCACTACGATTACTACCTTCTGAGAGCCTCCCATATCGGGAGCTACAATGCCTTAAAGTGATCAGATACTTCTTGATGTCCAGTCCTTCTCGTATCTCGTGACGGCTCGTTTACAGATTTCGCGAATAAAATTTTACAACAGGAACACGTTACACGTTTTGTTCGACAAGAGCCAAAGAAACCCACCAGTTAAACAACAACGGCACACAAGCTTTTAACTACAAAACACACATTGTCTATTTCTCGGGCTCCAAGCACTACGATTACTACCTTCTGAGTGTCTCCGGATCCTAGACGGAGAGCCTACGCTCTGCAAAATGTTACCAGGGCCATCGAATACATGAAAAGTTAAAAACAGAAAACTAATGATTCAGAGTCTACAAAGAAACGTAACAGGGTGCTCTACCCTCCAACTGTTCTATAAGGAAGCACGAGCTTCATAGAAAGAAATTTTCCTCTACTTGCCCACCACAGATTCTGCTATATTCTTCTTACTTCTGGATCGATGAGCTCCAGCTACTCATGTATTATATTCAACCGGGTCCCATTTGCATGCATTTTGACCCTCTGTTATGATTATCTTTCCGTGTGGTAGCTTTTGTGTGGAACTCAGTTTACTTCGTATCACCCTTCGTAAGGTACAATTGTCGTATTGCTGCTTGTTGTCAACTTTTCTGAATATTCCTTTCTTCTTGCTTTACTCGCTTTTCAACCTACACCCTTTAGGATCCTAAAATTTTAATCATTGCGAAAACCTAACATTTGCATCCTAAGGCTCTTCACGGCTGCGTGTTGGTTTCCTCGGATTCTGTTAGCGCCACAAGCACGTTGTGAAGTTTCTTCTGCTAACTAGGGCTAGAAAACATCTTTCTCCCATTACCATTACCATTCTCGCTATTCCCTACCTCCGTACCATGCCATATATGAAACAGTCGCTCATGCAGACCTCTCAACCTTGCTTTTCGACGTCGCTTCTAGACTTCAGGATGAGGAGAAGCATATTAAACTGACCACTGGAAGATTGGTTCGGAATAGAACTAAATATAAAGGACTTAAGCTCTAAGCGGAGCTCTAAGTGACCTATACAAAGAGAATATATATATATATATATATATATATATCCCGAAAGAAAGGGAAAGGAGTACAAGGCGCAACCAGGTGCGAAAAAGGGGAAAAAAGAGCGGCTATCAATCCCAATCGACCAAGAAAGAAACAGAAACAGGGCTGGAAGGTACACTTGGGGATGAAGCGGATGAGGCACTGATCGAGCGAAAGCAAGTACGGACACGAAGTCAGAGGTAGAAGAATGTAGTAGTCTCTATGTTTTAGTAGTTCCCAGTGCCTGCTTGTCGGAGTGAACAGAAAAACTGGGCTGACAGTAGACAGATTCTGATAGTGAGCTTGACCTGAAGTTTCCTGTTTAAAAACGATAAGCTACAGTGTGACAAAGACGAAATCTACAGAGGAAAATCGTTTAATTGAGTGCTGCTGCCGGTGCTGTGCTGTAAATCTTACACGGTTGTGGATTCTCTCAGACCTTTTGTCAGGCACGTCTATATCTGACACTGTACTCTCCTGCATCGATATTAAGTTGGGTCATTGTGAAACCAAACAGAATTGGCTATAATTACTCCCAATCACAGGCACCGTACAATAGCTTCATCATATGCTTGTGTCTATGGTAAACATCATGACTTGGTACTCTATTAGTTTAATACTAACATAAAAGTTGTCAGCTTGACAACTTGGAGGATCTCTTACCTTCCCTTCACGAACTAATTTCATCGATTCTTGGGTTGAATTGGCGGTGGTATATAGCAAGTTTTTGATTCTGATTTCCTCTCCATGATTCTTAATCTAGTGGTCCCAAATTCGGTCATTAACCGACTATATTTTCTCGGTACCTAAGGTCAACATGTGCTTCAAAAAAGTTCTCCATATGCAACGTCATGACTTACTTCTGGTAATGCTAGTGATGAGATCCTCGCGCCTAGACTAAGCTACTCCGACTGTTTGTTTCAGAGATGCAGTATTTGGATTCTAACGATGTCTTAATCTGACTTCAAGTACTCAATTTCACTTCATGCATAGACTTTATACTGAGGACCTGGTGCTAATCCTCATTATCAAGGACTAAGGTTCCCACCTAGACGACCGGGCCCATGTAGTTGTTTCCGACGGTGCGTTTCGTGCAGTTTTTGTTCGAGAAAATGACTTAATTTGACTTCATGTACACAGACATACATGTACAAATCTTTCAAGCGTACTTAAAGTCTTTTTGTGGGTCAACTAGTACGTATCCTCATTGGACCAGATTCATTTCCTTCGTCAGTCAAGTGACGTTATTTTGTGCTCGTATGAAGCCAGTATGAGCATTTGGCATGTTTATTAATTTATAAACATAACATCACTTAGGGTTTCTGCTTCTTCTAGCTGGCATCCAACAAGCAACAGTTGTTCGCTTGTAATAGCCGACAGAGTGCTGCATGCACACAGGACTGCTCATCCTTCAACGTCATCTTCTTGTAGGGGCATTGACGCATCTGTGTCAGCGCCAGTGAACTCCCGGTCTTACAGAAGGCAATCTTTCTTTACATGTCATTGAACTAATGATCCCTTAAGTTCAGGATCAATGATGGCTGAAATTGACATCATGAACTGGCATACCTTTAGTTCTGTGTACGAGTGGCAGCTTTGCATGGATCTCAGTGACGACTTGGTACAAAGGGCTCAAATATAGCAGGAAGTGAACTTTTTCCCATTTTCTTCAGCATCTCTTACAACTAAAATAAGTCCACCAATTTATTTATTCTGAGGACTATACTTTAAGCCTGTAAATTTTTTCCAAAATGATAGCTGAATAGTCTGCACAGGTTCACAAAGAATGCACAGCTCGCGGAATCTGCGATGAATCAGTTCTGAATCTTGTTCAAACTTCCTAATCCCAAGTCAGGTGTCAGAAACTTTTATCTGCAATGAAGAAATATTCAACACAAGAGGTATCTAGTACGCCCGGACAATTCGAGATTATCCGGGAGTTTACCATTTTCTGATAGTGGATGGCCGAGAGTGAATAGCCGCCGGGAGTTCCGCGACATCCACCACTCCTTGGTGCAGTGGATATTGAATATCAACGTCAGGAGAACGCACTCATTGATTCTCGTCTAAAGAAGCTCCTCCTCTTTTGAGTACGAAAGATCTCAACAGTTTACTGTAAATTGTTGTGTTCTTATTTATGAAGTCATTCCACTGTAGTTCATTTCACATATCTTGGTTTCAGGAAACTATTATTATATCAAGACTGGACCGTCAATCTTCACCCTGAATGAATTATTTTCCTTCCAGACTGTGAAAAGAGTGAAACTGACGATCTGCTAATCCTGCCGGGTAATCTTGCAGGTGATATAAAAGCATGATGCATAAATTACGAGCTGTCTGCATGGATCCTGACACTTACCCGAATTTGCTATAATTAAATATGTGATGTACACTTTGTAGACACAACCATAAAGCTCATCTTCAGAATTTGCAATGGATTCAACACCTTTGACCATTTGGCTGTTGGAGATTTCGCGTTTGCTCTCTTAACATGTGGATTGCAGCATTTTTACGGAGTCCAAGAGCACAGTGGATGAACGAGGTAGCAGGCACCACTATCAGGTTGACAATCTGGAATGATCGACATACAATCTGGAATGATTCCTGTACATACTTCCGTAGATAACTTTACCTCTTCTAATTACAGTACAAAACAAATGGTTACTCGGATGTATGCAACCTGAACGTGTATCTGAACCCAGCCCTTGGCTTCTGATGAAGCGCTACACTGTTAGCGAAGCCAACACTCTCCGAGGAGAGTAACAAGGGTTCCTGGAATGTTGGACAGCCACATTGTCGAGCAGCAGCACATCCCCTTGCTCCCACTTGAACTCAACTTTCTCCTCGGCCATGATTCTTTGACAAGCCAGGACTTGGTCCCTTGGCAGGGGTGAGCCATCTCCAAAAGTTACGTTATCGAAAGCCGCGGCCTCTTTGTCGCACTCGAGGACTTCATAATCGGTCAAGTAAAACATGACCATGTAGTTGTAGAAAGAATGCTGTTGCCGTTGTTTATCCCACTTCAGGGCAGGAACCGGGCCTGTAAGTATTTTCACCCCGTTATCTCCGATCCACTCAAGTCTCGTGCCTCCTTCCCCTTCTTGAGAGACCCTGAAGTACCACACAGCCAAGGTAAATTCAATTGCAATCTACTGATTGTTTGAGGCTAAAATAAGCTGTGAAACTGGTATCAGATAGACTTTGAGACTGCAGGAAATTCTGATGGTGTACAGACAGACCTCTGCTAACTTGAAACCGCCAGTAACCTCAGACATTCTGTGCTTTTGGCCACTTTCTCCTTAGGGTTGGAAATTGAGACCAATGTCGATTCAGGACAGGATCTCGACTGTTTGATTCAAACGAGAAGAGATTGCAAGCATAAATTGACGTCAAAGTAGAGTAAGTGGTGGATCACGGCTTTGGAACTCACAGTCTATCAAGCTCTGATCTGTCGGTCACTTTGTACAGAGTTTTCCAACATCGGACTATGTAGGAATCTGGAATGTCCTCATTGCCAAAAAATATTTGGTAGATTAGGCCCTTCTCTTCCAGCTGCTGGAGGAAATCTGGACACTCCTGCTGGAGACGTTTCACAATGGAATTGCTCCATAACAGCGGAGTCTCACCACCTTTCGTTGGTGCGAGTTCGCAGAAGAAAAATACCTTCGATGGCGATTTGGGTAGCTGCATCACCCATAGCCACAAACTGCGGTCAGGATCTCCTGACTCATATCTTCAAGAAACGGCGACAGATACTTAATAAATTAAATTGAAATAATGACTGATCGATGCTGTAATCCATGGTCCAGAAAACTACGATTACGATTCTGGCTGAATTAAAGCCACGAAGAATCATGGCGACTCATTTATAGTCAAACGCGGGGCTTGATTACGTGGAATTGAAATCTCTGACAAGTAATTCGGAAGAGATGTAACCTGCGCCATCTCGTGGTGAAATGGAATATAAACTCCTGGAGGAGATTCATTTGACGTGTAGATTCTGCCATAAACTTGCGTGCGCTGGGCCAGGCCACCGGTGTACAGTCGCTCTTCGTAACCAAAAGCTTCGACAACAGAATTGAAATCGACAGCCGATTTTACCCCACAACCACGAATAAGCACAGCCCCACTTTGATGCAAATGTTCCTCAATCCAATCCTTGTCAAGCTTTATCCAGCTTACCAGTTCGTCCACTGTCACTTCCTTCCCTTCAAGTGGGGCCAAAACTTGTGGTAACGGAGCTCCTCTTCCATTCACGAGTTTCTGGCCGTGAATCTGCACTTCTTGCAGCAGATGGGAAGCCATCACGAACTTCACCACCGGTCTATACACTGATCGGTTATATTCCTCACTCCAGGAATTTTACCTGCCCTCTAGAGATCGGTTCAGACGATGAGAACTCCACTGGAAGTCCACAATGCACTCTGCAACTACGCTACTACTACACATTGAGAGATGTGAGGGTTTCTGTTACTCGAGGAACAAAACCTAGGAGGGTATTCCAAGGTTTTATATGTTTGGCACCTTGGTCAAGAGCCCACACTTTCCTTGCCTTGCCTTCCACACCCACGTCGGGCCCCTAGGCAGGCAGGCAGGCAGGCAGGCCTTCACCAGGAATTGAAACCTTAGTAGTTCTGTGATAAGAAATACATGCTGGCGTCGATGGCATGGGGGGTTGTAGTCGAACACGTCACTGGAGCTGTCCAATGAAAGCTGTTACATTCGATTCTGCGGAATAACTGGTATCACACAGCCATTCTGGTTATGGTTATTGCAAGTAATATGAGGAGTAGTACTACAACTGAGTTTCAAAGAGCTTGATGCAATGTTTTTCCAGTTGCACCGGCGGATGGGAACAATTTGAACCATTGGAACAACTCATGTGAATCTTAAAGGTTAATTTTTCTTGCTTTCCAGACCGCCGTGGACCACTCGGAGCTTCTGCCTTCCTGCACTGCTTAATCATATTTGCAGGTGATCTGCAAACCAGATAAAAGATGATCTTTTTGTTAGTTTCTTTTAAACAATGGCTACCGTCTCTTTACACAGCTAATAGAGCGACCCTGTGGATCCTATCCTCTCTTGAGTATCAATGGTCACACAGCACATTACTTGTAAAGTTAACACCTCAAAATCTATTATACAACAGACCAGCAACCAAGAGTGCCCGCGTATCGATGCTTTCTCGGGACGTGTGTTTGATTTAGCGCTACGCATTCATCATAAGCTGAAGCATCATCTTCATCTCTGCTGAAATGGAGGCAATAAGTATTCCCTACATATTCAGCAATACAGCTGGATAAACATATCCAAATCGATGTCAAGCCACCATGGACTTTGTACCAAGGAGTTGATTATTCAGTTCGGTTTCATACAGTAACGCATGATTGGAATAAGCAATATTAGTACAAATCTGTGGACGAAGTTAAAAGTCCTCGAGGAAGTGGGGTTTTACAATCAGAAGGAACAAGATACTACATTCTGACACTAAACAGTGATATTTACTGCTTCAAGAACCCACTTCAATACTGACAACGGAGTTCGTCATTCTGACATACGGTAGAAGGGAGAGACGATTAGCGCCTTGACGGGTGCCCAGAACGGGTTGTCGTATGCCAAGACAAAAGGTCAAAGGGAACGTATCCGAGTTCTGCACACTACCAGTACAAAACCGGGAAGCAATTGTTTATCAGCTCCAGGTGGTCCAATCGGGTTGCCTCAATATGGTTTAGTTCGAACTCCTTGCGGTGGTGTCTGAACTAGCCATCTGCGCATGTCCAAGGGAATGCTAGACTGTAAGTAGCTCTTTCCCCTTCAATCCTCGTCTCAATGTGAAACTCTCAATGAGACCGAGCATTCGTTTGGGCAAAATTATGCTCAGATGACAAAGCTTCCAGATTCTTTCTGAATCTGGAAGGTTTAAACACCCACTAGGCGGAGAGAGCGGTATACTTCTCACATCACCTCATGCTCTGACAGTAAGGGATGGAGTGTCCATGTGAAGCCCACAGATTCCAGTCGTTTGTTGGAATATGCAGTGGCCAGATGTAGGATCTCATCACGATGGGGCATATTAAATTCTGGTTACAAAAGTCTCTATACGCTTTGTTATTTGTTGACTATAATACCAATGATCAAATATTATTCCGGCAATATCGAGTTACATATCGATATGTCCTTGCAAAATTGAGGTCAATGAATGTTTATAAGTTCAAGTATACAAGAAGGCCCGCGCAACTTAATCATCTCAACCCCAAAGTGCTGTGACGATGTAGTAGAGATACTTGAAGTCCTCGGAAACAATATCAACCAGGTTTGCAATGTGTTAATTGAGTTTACAGTGGTCGCTTAGGGTTTCACTCGAGGAATTACCACGAATGTTTTATGGGGATCTAGAGAAGATGTAAGTGCCTATAAAGGGAAAGGTCTGCTTCATCAAATGATGATAACAGAACTGCCTTCATCATTATGAGTTTCTAAATGGGACGTCCCCAGAGCTGGTATGCTGCGACTCTGCAAATCCCTCGTTGCTGTGGGGCTTCCTGGCACTGTCTTGTTTAAACCTCAAACGTACAGTTCATTCTCCTCGGCGGCTTGTCCGCCACTATCTCCTATTTACTTCTGGTTACCAATCTTCGACTTAACGTTCTTGTGGTATCTCTTTTGTTCCAGACCTTCCATTACATCTAGTTGTTGCCAGTGGCAAAAGGGCCATTCATTTCGGACCTGGATAAGCTATACATCCTCAACTACCACACTAGGTATGCCTTCAGATACAGCTGTGCTTGACGCCAATCCATCTTCACACCTAGATTAGATTCTATGTTATGAATTGAATACACCTGATCCCTCTACAGTGTTAAATGAAGAATGGATCTCCATCTCGTCACATAATGTCCAATTTTAATCTGGATTTCGGAGAACTCGAGCAAAAATCTTCTTAATTTCGAGTATACAATTTTGCAAATCAAGTTTATAACCGGCCTCATTCCATAAGTCAATCCATGAACTTGAAATTGAACTAGCATAACATGCTAGTTATACTCATGCTATACCTCATATAGTTGGAGACGGAAATATGAAAGAGGCGCGTAGGATAACAAGAGGGACGGGAAGACCACGTCAAGCCGTACAAAGGAAAGACATGGAATAAAATGGAGCTAAGCCCCAATAGGATCGGTAAGAATAATAGTCCTCCTTCTTCCTCGATCTCCACATATGTCAACAGCCTTATGACATGGAGTTTGCGAACTTTTGCAGTGGAAAGCCGTAAAACTCTTGAGTCTAAACAAACTGCTAAAAGAATCTACGCACTACCAATAAAACGATCAATAGAAATACGGCTTCAAGGGACGTATTCTTCACAGTGCTCGCTATTCCAAGTCACCTGGGTCCTCCCCCGCTAAATCCGTCTTCAACTCGTGGGTGAATCATGGCTTCACCACTGGAAATGCTCATCGCTACAGTATGCTTCCAAGCAGTCATATCGTAGAACTGTGCATTAAATCCGTATCATTTGTGGTATTAAGGACATGTTGGACTAGAGAATGTGCTAACGATACATTCAAGTACGCGACGAGCGGACGATATTGACTATTGGTACCTGCAAAGATGACTTGACCTTTACATATTGTTTTGAAGTTTTTTCTTACTGACGTATACATCGTTTGCCTTCAGCTCTTTTGCTGGAGATTGCCAGTTTATGGCAAACAGGGACAATGTGTACTCAAGGCAATGTATGTCTGGTTCTTATACGAGTCCGAAAGTCAATCAAGCGATCAGAAGATAGTAAGCAGCATATTATTTTGGCTTCAATTTGAGTCCAATTTACCCTTGTCCTCTTTCTCACAACAAAACCATGTGGTGTAGAAAGAGCATCCACCTAAACAGGAACAATCCGAAGGAACAGGCGGCCGATTGTGGTATAGAAATAAAAGGCCGCCTACTTCCACGTTCTTTCCCCGGCGACTAGACAAAGACTTCGGAATCTTGATGGATGGATCGAACAAAGTGCACATCAAGGTCCATGAAACCTAGAGCGAAAGCGCGACAACCATATCGCAAGCTAGTGGCAAACGAATGTCAGTCCTTGATTTTATCTCTTGCAAATACCCTGTTGCAAAAACTCTTACATGCCTGTTTGTGAGAACTTCCTATCACCATACTGAACCTTAGAGAGCCAAACGTTATTTTTTGACTTTGTTATCACACCCACATCGTGTCACGAGAAAAAATCGCGGTTTAATGATTTTGGACGAAAAGATTGCCGTGTAATTCTAATTTCACCCCAAGTTCCGTGCGCGTCTACTTTACCCAGTCAAAACCATAAACGCCAAGTTGCATAATAACGCTCGACTTTCAGCACAAATTTGATGCAGTCGACTTGCAATAATTTCTTCACCCGTGTAGATTAGGAAATTGACAGGCGATCTAATTGACCGCGATCATTTGTCCCCGATCGTCTGACCTAGGTAGATTCCACCTGAGACGAGGTGAAAGAAGCAGACTACCGCTCCCACCTACCCACCAATTTTAAAGCATCCAACGTCCACGACCACAATTGTTACAAAAAGTATGGCCACTGTTGACGCTAAGCAAGGAAGGTAGTCTCCACAGAAGGCAACCAAGTGGACGTCATAACGAGGAACACTCCGATATTCATTCTGCTCCAAAGTTCACCCGCGCTCCCGGGTCAACCTTTCTTGCACGTCCCATTGCAACTAGGCTACTGGGCTCGTGCCACCATTTGGCCTTGAGCCCCGTTCATGGGCACTTTGTTCATCAACACAGGAGAATGACATTGTTCAGTCAACTTGTCAAGACTAAATTCACTGCACCAAGTTCCATCTCTTAAAGCATCACCTTAAAATTATGCCTGATTATCCATAACATTGACCTTGAATGGATGTGTCCAGCGCCATTGTTCACCAAAGCATTATGCGCACACCAGGATTTCGCAGGGACTCCGTGAATAAAATTAGCATATTTTTCTGTAGGGGCAATCGAAACGGTTAGACCTCACTCTACTAGAAGGCCCCCACCACTTGGAAGCATATTAAGGCGATGAGCCATAATTCACCTTTAGGTGCACTAGTGCAGACCGGACTAAGTTTGATGTAAGAGGTTCTACTTGTAATTAGATTCTTCTGATGGACGTCAGTTCTTTGGGATTCCAACTATAGAGGCTATTGTAAGTTACTTGTACATGAAAGTTGTTTGATTAGCTCTGTACACTGCTTACTGTAGTGGCTGCAATCAGAAAGCATAAGATCTCATGACTAGAACTACCAAAGAGAAGGATAATTTGCATCGGCTTAGCTAATGTGTGCCGCAGTCGAAACTGTGAGCTTGTTGACCGAGACTAAGCTGACCTGTGTAGGAAAATTTTTGAGGCGTTTCCAAGATCTTGCTGCATGGAAGTCTTCATGCATGCACCATCAGTTGGGGAGGTGAAGCAGGTGCTGAAAGTAGAACAAGAGTTTGACTTCAAGAGCTTATGTATTCGTACACGGGTTTGACTGGCATCTATGACAACACCCCGTTATATCGAATCCATGGCCATTATTAAAGGAGATGGGGCTTCCATTGTGTTGTGCCAGAATCATTAGTGTGGGCAAGTTTCAACAAATTGAGTTTGAGGTCATGCTTCTTGAGCATCAACTATAATTATGATAAATAGAGCAGCTGGAGATGATATTGCATTCGGAGAATAGGAGCGGGTCGAAATGCAATAGTAACTATGACTCTTAGCATGGAAGAGAGTGTGGATGCGAACTTAAGGAAGCGGCCTAGCAACTTCTTCACAGAGGAGAGGCACAATTCATCTCAGTTAAAATCATCTCTACTCCAGAACGTTCCGAAGATGGAAACAACAAATCTACGAGCATTTTGGCAGAACCCGCAGTTACGAAGCCTCATGTTGGTCGTCATCGCATCCACACTCGAGAAAGCAGATTTGGCTGCAGTCCCTGCAATGTTCAGAGAAATTGGCTTGGAATTACATGCGTCTCCATCTGCACTGGGGAGTTTCGCTTTAATTAGATCTCTCACGCACGCTGTGTGCTCTCCTTTCGCAGGGTTCCTCGCCAAGAGGTATAAACGTACCAGAGTGATAGCAGCTGGAGCTCTGATATCAACACTCGCTACATTTTGCACGGGCACCTCTACAACCTTTATTCAAATTTCACTTTCAATGGCTGCAAGCGCTGTAGGTGTTGCAGTGACATGGCCTGCTATCCAATCTCTTATTGCCGACGCCACAGAGGACACCAATAGGGGAATTACATTTGGCTGGTTGCAGTTCACAGGGCATGTGGGTTCCTTCTTCGGGGGATTTATCTCTGTGCTGCTGGCTGGGACCTCCGTTCTGGGGATCTCGGGATGGAGGGCATCCTTCATCCTTCTATCACTTCTCAGTCTCGGCATTACTTGCTTACTATATTTCTTTGCGGATGAACCCGCAAGTGCTTCTTCGGTCACTGAGAGGAATTCAACTTATAAAGAGGATTTGAGGGAGCAGTTCGAAGATGCCAAAAGAGTTCTGAAGGTCAAGACTTTCCAGATTATTGTGGCAGAGTCGGTGGTTGGTTCATTCGCATGGTCCACATTTTCTTTCACGGCAATGTGGTTGGAACTCATTGGACTTTCCCATGCAAAGACTGCAACTATCATCGCCTTTTTCATCGTCACGGGATCCATCGGGGGCCTGTTCGGAGGTTGGATAGGGGACAGAATGGCAGGCTGGTTTCCAGACACTGGCAGGATAATTATTGCTCAAATCTGCCTAGCTACTGCTGTTCCATTCTCAGCAGTCTTGTTCCTTGCACTGCCAATTGATCCTTCCTCTGGATTTTTGCACGGAGCAGTTTTCTTCACCATGGGATTCTTTATATCCTGGAATTTACCTTCTACAAATGCTCCAATTATGGCTGAAATTGTCCCGCAGCAATCGAGAACCAACGTGTACGCTCTAGAGCGCACTTTTGCCAGCACGATGGCAGCTTTGGGCCCGCCTCTCGTGGGCTTATTCTCAGAACGGATCTACGGCTTTGTTCCAATTCCCAAAGGTACCAGCCTCAGTGCTGGAATCACCATCGATCGGGGGAATGCTGCTGCGTTAGGCAAGGCTATATTTACAGCCATGGGACTTCCTTTCTTCCTCTGCTGCTTGATCTACGCTCTACTCTACAGATCATACCCCAAAGATCGAGATCAGGTTCGCAATGCAGTATATATGATGGAACCAGAATTGGGAAAGGTTGGCGGAAGCATCATGTTGGAGGATATCAAAGTCAAGCAGGACGAAACTGAAACTTTGCTTCTGCAGCACGGGGAGAAACCATAGATCCGGAAGTGGTTTTCTTCAATAGCCGACTCCTTCATGTTCCTCATTTGAACGTCACAGGACTCCAGTTGGTTACAATATGCTCGCATCCCTCTACTCCCCAACATCTTCTAGAGCTAGCTTAAGGGAGTTAGGCACTAATTACGTCGAATCAGGAAACTAACCTTTCAGGATATCCTCTGCTTGCCGATAGGTCTCAATCTCAGGATCAAAAGCCACAGACTAGAAGTCCAGTGGCTGTCTTCATACGAAGTAATCAAATAGTTGTAATCACACGACGTGTACTGTAATGTCAGCTGTTAAACTTTAGGGTGGCTTTGCATGTGGAATTTAGGGTTTGAAGCCGTTTAGTAGCTGATTGATGGAACAGAAGAGAGAACAAACTGATTTTCGGGCATGAGTTCTGTAGTTCTGCAGATCATGAATTTAATGGATTGAGGTCTATAACTGTTATGTGAAGACCAATCCATATGTACATAGATTTCAATTTAAACACAGTTGCCCTGAAAATGATCTCTTATTTGGTGCTGTCATTGGAATGCTTGAATTCCCAATGAGTAATCTTAATGTTGCAGAGAGGTTTTCTTCAAAGTGCCCTCTAAGCAAATCTTCTGAGAAAAGTGGAGAGAAAAGTGAAGTTAATTACGTGTTAGTTGTTCAGGAAATCACCTGCCAAGTCCTTGACATAATGGAGTAGATTACCTTGCAATGCTGAAAGTCAGTAGACCCAAGAACCCTTTGAAGCACAGGCTGTGGTGCCTCTTTGATAACCACTACAATGTCTACATTAGTTCTCACCCGCTACATGCCCACTTACCCAACCATTTAGTCATTATTCTTAACCTTACCACCCAAGTGCAACTTACAAATATACACTCCTACGCATCGTACACAAACTTCGTAAAACATTTATCCTCCATCGTTTGTATAAATCCAGATGTTGTACACCCTAAGGTAACGTCAATTAATGCTAGAGTATTTAGGTCTTACCTTTGAGAGAGCAGATCGTTCATTCCATTGAGATGCTCATGGTATAGGCAAGACACTTGAGCTGCAAGACGCGTGAGCAGCAGTCTGGAGAAGCAAGGCCAAGCCACACAACCAAGATTTTCATTAGCTTAGAGCCTGCATACTAGCTTGCAGGTATTCCATTCTTCACTTCATGTGACTAGATAAGAGGAAATCAACAAAAGTGCTTTGTTTACCTTTTTGTGTTCCTTGTATTTTTGTAAATATTATTCAGATTTCCATCAGTATTTATAACTGTTGAAAAAATACAATGTAAATTTTCATCAGTATTTATGTCAATTTTCAACAGGTTATGAGCCCACATTTTCCAGCCCATCAAGAGTGATAGAAGATTATTCTTGGTATAGAATTTTAGAGATATTGAGAGACTAGAAAAGTCTTTCAGATCTTAGAGTAGATTGGAACACAATGTGAACAAGGAGCAATGTGAGAGACATAATATGTATCAATACATATCAATCTATTCAATGGGACAAAGACTGTAAAAGAAATTGTAGTAGATGGGAAAAATACTGATTGGCACATCAAAAACTATGCTGCAGAAATGTACATCTATGCAACCATAGAAGAGAAGTATTTACAAAGACTTATCAATTGTACAACCTCAAACCTGATGTGGAGTAGATTGCTTATGTTGCATGAGCAATGTGCTTTAGACAACAAGCATATTCTCCAACAAATATTCTCTCAATTGTAGATGAAATTAGGAGAAGAGATCGTAGATTTTATTAGCCAAGTAGCAACTCTTACTAGTTAGTTGAGTAGCCTTGGTGTCAAAGTAGACAATTCCTCAATTATCACCAAAGATATTTGTAGTTTGCCACAAACTTATTGCCATATGATAGTAGTATGGTATATAGTACCTAAGGAGCAACAAACCATCAAGAGACTCACTACAAGATTGCTCAAGGAAGAAACCTTGTACTATAACACCCATTGACGCATGTATGCTCTATATGGATATTAAGTTTGGTATTGCAAGTAGTGGAGACATATTATCTATATGGAATTTAACTAAGCTTCTACATTAGTCATGATTAGCTAGAGTTAGTCTTAGCTAAGATAAAGGTGACCCTATTCTAGAGGAAGGTGAGTGAAAATCACTATTTTGTCTTCTAGTGTATTGACTTGGTACTATTCCTAGTTATTTGACTTTGAGGAAAGAGTTGAGAACTCTTGGGCCCACAAGCCTTGTTGGTGCAGATTTTTCTATAGTCCAAGGATAGCCCATGTGAAGGAATCCTTGACTTAGTTGGTAGGTGAGGATAAGATCACCTACCCATGGGATTATTCCCATGTGCTTGGATATTCCTTTAGAATTTTAGACTTTATTTGACGTTTAGCCTAATAACTTGAGTTGAGTGGTAATTAGTAAATTTGGTGTGTAACATTTTCACAAATATATAAGCTGGGGGCAAGGAGTTACTCATCATCCTTTCATTTGAAACTATCTCTCGCTCTCTCTCTCTCTCTCTCTCTCTCTCTCTCTCTCTCTCTCTCTCTCTCTCTCTCTCTCTCTCTCTCTCTCTCTCTTTGAGTGCTCTAGTGAGTAAGGTCTTGAGTCTTAGAGTTGCCTTGGAATTTTAGCCTTGGAAGAGTGTACTGGAGTTGCTACAAAGACTTAATCTCAATGATGCTTACATTAAGAAAATGGAAAGAGAAAGACCAATAGAGGGTCTATGTTTGCAACAAGAAGAGTTTGGTAGTCAAAAGTCTTTCTATTATGAGGGATGTGCGCTAGGAAAGTAACATAGATTACCCTTTGCATTATCCAACAATAGTAGAGGCAAGTCCAAGGTTTAAGAGTTATTTCACAATGATATTTTTGGTACTATGAGCTTGAGCTCAATAGGAGGATCAAGATATTATCTCCTTTTAAGGATGATAATAGTAGTTCCAGATTTGTATTTTTCTTGAAAGAGAAGTTGGAAACACTGTCTTGCTTCAAACAGCTCTACACATATGTAGAACTCAATATGGAGTGAAGATCAAGAAACTAAGATAATATAGAGGAGGTGAATACAATGGAAAGTGATTTCCTATTTAATGTAGAGTGTTGGATTAGTATGTGAACTTAAAGTGCCTTACACTCTTGAGAAAAATGGTATCTTAGAGAGACCATTGAATATTATTTGAAGCGGCAAGAAGCATGTTGCTTTCTAGCAAGTTTCCTAGAGAGTTGTAGGCAGAAGTAGTGAGAGCTACTACACATGTTTTGAATAGAGCTTCCATTAGAGCTTTAGAGAAAAAAATTTATGAGCTTTGGCATGGAGCAAAACCAACAATTGCACATTTGAGAACTTTTGGTTGCTCAATCTTGGTGCACACATCAAAGTGTCAAAGAGAGAAGTTTGATTCAAAGGAACAAGAGATGTCTTTTGTTGGATATAGTTCAGAATCTAAAGCCTTCACATTGTGGGATCAAAAGAAGAACAAGATATATGAATGCAGGGACATTGGTTCAAAGAGGAACAATCTGATCATTAATGGTTACAAATGCTAAACTTAGACACAAATTGTCTTCAAGAGAGAGATGGAGAGCATGCCAATGCTAAAATGAGTATTGATAAGATAGAAGTTGATAGAGAGTTTCCATAAGCTTCTAAGAAGTCTAAAGAGCATGCTATAGAAGAATCAGCATGTAAGACTAGCATCTCTCCACTTTAAGAAGAAAGTGAGTGCAATCAAGAACCTCATTTTCAAATGTGTCACGCCATTTGTAGTTCCGCATCTAGATGCTCGGACACTGGAGTTCCAGTGATGGTAGTTAGAGTTATTCTAGCTGTTTCTCAGGGACTACTTTCCGACGGTTAGATTTCGTGTTCGGGGTACTGACTTCACGGTGGGGCCCACCGTCACTTTGCACCGTTTGCACCGTCGAGTGTGCCGTCAGCGGGACCGTTAGGGTTTCAGGGCTAGCTCGAGTCCAGGGGGTACAGTTTCGAAGTGAGCTCCAAAGAGCTCACTTCTCTGATGTTGAGCCTTCGAGTTCCTGGCTATGGTGGACAGAGGCCGGCGAGCGTCACCTGGATTCTCTATGCTTGAGTGGGTGTGGCTTGACTGTAATCAGTGCCCAGTTGTTGGCAGTTTATAGAGTGACAAATCAAGTACTGATCTGAGTTGAGTTGAGTTGAGAATGTTAAGCAATCTGATTACATCAGAGAAGTGAAGTCAGGGGGAAATCGGGTGCAGGAACGTTGAGTGTTGGTGGTATCTCCAAGCTCGGTGGATCGTGGTAGCTCGATTCAGGTTCTGTGTTTCCCTAGTGTGCAGAAGCTCGTGTAGTTGATGCAAATTTGGCAGTTAGGCGGACGGTGTGCGGAAGCGCTGGCCAAATTTCGAGCAAAGAAGGAGCAATTTTCGAGCAGTGTTGTGATTTTGAGCTCAGGAGGTGAAGGCAGGACCAATTTGCTGCGAGTTGGGCTCAGAAAGTGAAATTGAAGGTGGAGTTGGAAAGCTCTTCTCATTTGGCTGAATTTCGGCGTTTAGAGGCTTCGAGGCATAGGGCTGTGGGCTATGAGAGGCTACGAAGGCCTAGAAGGGCCAGCAAGCCAGCTTGCTGGCGTGAGGCTAGCTAGTTTAGTGTAGATCTTGGTCATTGGTTGGCAAAATCTGCCTTTCTTGCTAGATTGTGCGCAACAGGGTTTGACCCCTAGATCTCTTGTTCCTAGACTGGTGCCCTAGCCAACTGGTCCACCCTCATTTGTTGTCATAGTGACTGTGCCACTGTTATCTATACACATGTAGCTTTGGCTAGGAGAGGCAGTTTGATCCCATTCTTGGTGATCCTAGTAGCTTAGGACTTAGATACGAACTACTCTTATGTCAAATGCCAAATGGTGGCAGAGTCAGTCCCGTGTTGTGTTATGAGATGGAGGGTTTTCGTTTAGATTTCTTGTGATTGGATCCCCTCCATTCTCTGCTTCCTGTTTGTGCACCACGTTTGTGTGAGGTGCCTTGACTTTTGAGCGTTGGTGCTCTGGTGTGCTCTCGGTGGTGAGGCTGGAGTGATGACCAGTCAGACTACCTTTGTTTCTCTCCGGTGAGGCAAGAAGTGATGACCTGCAGACCGTGAGAGTGCGTGTTATGATGGCAGGTTACAGGTTGCCCTTCCCCTAGTGTAGTTATCTCGGTTAGAGTTACATTAGTGGGTGGTGTTTTAGTTGGTGTTGGCACGCGGTGGTGTTGGCACTTGGTGGGGCACTTGCGGTTGCGACTTGCTGTTGCAATTGGTGGTTCGGGTTTGTTGGTGTGGTTACTTTGTCACGACAGAGTTCTTTGGAGATTCCAGAGGAGTTAGCCCTGGAGTACGCAGTGGGTTTACTCGGAGTGGTGCTCGGTATCAGCCTATATCTCAGGTCCCAGTGAGGGAGGAGATTGACTCTGAGTTGGAGTTTGACACAGGAGCTGATTCAGTTGAGAGTGCACTTGGTGTGTCTGCACCGTTGTTGTGGGACATGGACGAGATTTATGGGGCCTCCAAAGGCCCTAGGCGTTACTCTGGTACAGTGGGTACCATTGAGTTGGATGACTTCATCCAGGAGTTCGATAGTTGGTGTGATCTGCAGCAGATGCGGAACCCGACTTTGTTCACACCCTTCATGGCATGGAAGGGGTTGTTTCAGCACTTGGAGGGTCCACCGATGGACGACTACCATGAGTTCAGGAGAGCTCATTTGGAGGAGATTGAGTTATGGAGACAGTATTGGTCTCCATACTATGTCTCCATCACTTCAGGTTCGGTGGCCAGGAGTAGGTCGGCTGTACCTACGAGTTCTAGCTCGAGTAGTGTTGGTGGAGCTAGTGGAGGTGCACTAGCTGGAGATAGTGCTACTACGAGTGGAGGTACCGCTGCAGGAGGTGGTGTGGTACCGGGGTTTAACCCCATGGTGGAGTTCTTCCTATGTTTGAGGCAGAACTACCAGGGAGTGCGGACTGACAAGCTGAGGAGCTTGCAGGAGTTCCAGCGGAAGGCTGGAGAGAGCCTACGCGAGGCATACACTCGCATGAGGCGGCTGATCAGTTTCACTCAGGGAGTTACTGAGGCCCAGGCAGTCCAGTTTTGGTATGGGATACTGGACAGGGAATTGCGACGTAGAGTTCGTGATGCTACGTTGTTGCAGGCTACTTCGCCCACTTTGGCAGTAGTCTTTGGTTTGGCTGAGCGTATTGAGCTCAACATGGTGGAGGAGAGAGTGGTGACATCTGGATTTGGTAGAGAGACCTCATCCACGGTTGTGACTTCTTCTAGAGTGCAGCAGAGTGCACCACGCCCAGTTGGTTTTCGAGGATAGGGTGGACAGCCCAGATCCTATGGAGCGAGTAGAGGGCCTAGTGGAGTTAGACCCTTACCCTCATTTTCGGGGCAGCAGCAGCCAGTGAGTGGTGGTGTTGCTTGTTGGACTTGTGGTGGACCTCACCATAGGAGAGAGTGTACTCAGGGCAGCGGACCTGATACCTCTGGTGCATCACAGCCAGCACAGAGGCAGTGTGAGCACTGCCATAGATTTGGTCATACTAGTGACCGGTGTTTTGACCTACACCCAGAGTTACGGAGTGGTAGGGCTGCTATGGCAGGTAGTAGAGGAGCTCCAGTTCATGGAGGACGAGGTGGTAGAGGTGGTGGTAGAGGATCTACACCTAGTAGGGGTGCAGTACCTGCCCTTACTTCTGACACAGCTATGGCTACTCGGATTGAGCAGTTGGAGCAGAGATTGGCTAGTATGGCTATTGCTCATAGGAGATCAGATTCAGGTGCTGAGGCTTCCACCTCATATGCTGGTGATAGAGATGCTTTGGACTTCATGTGCGGAGCAGCACAGGTGGATGCATTTGCAGCAATGACTAGGAGTGCAGTACGTGCTCCAGAGCCTAGAGGAGCATCAGTGGAGTTGGACCCACAGAGAGGAGAGGTTGGAAGACAGGTCAGACTTCCCCAGTCTTTCACGCTATCTGAGGCATTGCAGACGACATCCATGGTTCCTAGACGTCCCAGTGCAGGTGTGGTAGGTGGTGATGGAGTACCTGATGGAATACCTGCTAGTCAGCCACCTGCTACTACACAGACTGAGTCTAGCATGATGTTGGGGGCGGCTCAGCTGATTATGCGGCATCCTTTATTTTCAGCCAGTGACATGTTTACATTGGGAGTTGACCCAGCCCCAGTGTACCGGTTGGCTGCCACGTTGTGTGAGAGTAGGGATGGTGCAGTTCCTACTACTAGAGCAGAGGTGGTTGGTAGTGGAGCTGACTTGTTTGAGGAGCATGGGATCCGTTCAGCGACCAGTGGTTTATGGCAGGCAGCAGCGGCTAGACTGGAGGAGTTGCCAGCTAGACCGGCCTTTGAGAGAGCGCGGTTTACACCTGGTGTTGTCCTATTGGATAACCAGAGGGGGATTTTTTGTTTGGTGGGACCTTCAGGGAAGGTCTATACACCACAGAGAGTCTTGTTAGACTCTGGTGCGCAGCCCCTTATGTTGGGGAAGGCTGCAGTTGTTGGTCTGGAGTTACGGAAGACCGATGTGGAGAGGTGTCCATTTCAGATCCAGACATCTCTTGGTGGTGGTTCGACACAGTACATCACACGTGGAGAGCTTGTTGTCCAGGTTCAGCCTGGTCATCCGACTGATAGCTCGGTGGTGAGAGCTCAGGCTATTGCGACGATAGCTGAGTCCTATGATGTGCTAGTTGGGGGAGCAGTGTTATACCCTATGGGTTTCAGTATTGACTATTGGGAGGAGACAGCCTCTTATAGACCTGGTTGGCAGTCTGGTGAGGGACGGGTATGTCGCCTACCAGTACGCTTCAGTAGTGGCAGTCTTGGCTCACTACAGTCCGGGACCATGGCAGCATCAGTTTTGGCTTTCAGCGGTGCAGTTACTTGGCCTGGTGACTTGTTGGAGGGGAACGCCCATGCAGAGGATACTCCAATACCAGAGGAGATCACTCGGCTATGGAGTACGAGTGGGATTGTTCCATCCACCTTGGATGTTCCATTGTGGAGTTCAGAGGAGGCATTGCAGCAGCATGCAGATCAGTTGGTGCAGCAGGCTTGGAGTGGAGCCTTCGTACCATCAGGGGATGAGAGTGAGGATGAGCCTCCAGAGGCGATTGCTTTGACACCTTTGGATACCACACTCATTGCTTGGCAGTATCCAGTAGAGGGGATATGCCTATTGGAGTTGTTTGGTGGGATCAGCACCGGACTAGCTGCGGTATTACAGGCGGGTATCCGAGTACAGAGGTACTTGTATGTAGAGAGAGATGAGACTGCTAGGCGAGTCTCTCTACATCATGTGGCACACTTGGCCTATCGGTATCCGGAGTTATTACCAATGTCAGCAGTCAGAGGTTACCAAAAGGCCTTACCAGGAGACATTTCCTTACTGGGGGCGCATGACCTAGAGAGACATGGGCCTGTTCACTTGGTGATTTCTGGATGGCCATGTCAGGGACATACACGTGCGGGCCGCGGTTTGGGTCTTCAGGATCCTCGTTCTGGTGTGTTTTGGGAGATGTTACGGATACTACGACATCTCCAGGTTCATCAGTCTGTTTCTCCAGCTTACCTTTTGGAGAACGTTCCATTGATGGGTGATTCTCGCACTAGAGTGGTGGCGAGTACACATCAGGTCCATTCATGGATGGGACCTGCTGTATTGTTAGATGCAGCCAGAGTGGGATCACGGGCTCATCGTCTTCGTCTTTGGTGGACAAACCTCTTACCCAGAGAGGTTCTACAGCGTGCTTATGATGGGATTCAGCGACTGGACCACATTCTTGTTGATGATATCTTGGATGTTGGGCGTCAGTCTCAGACAGTGGTAGTGGCTGATAGGTCACCCATGGCAGTGGTGAACCTAGTTGGACAGCCTAGAGCTGCATTTCCCACACTCATGAGTTTCCCATGCTCTCATGCTTTTCGAGAGGGAGGACCTGGACTTGTTTGGGACTCACAGTTACAGCAGTTGGTGGAGCCCAATGCTGATGAGAGAGAGCGGGCGATGGGTTTTCGCACCGGTATTACCGCTGTTCCAGCAGTGTCAGAGGCATCCAGGCGTCAGGTGTTAGGTCAGGCTATGGACCTGAACTGTTTGACCTGGATTGTGAGCCTTGGTTTGGCAGAGCAGCGTAGGATGCGCTTGATAGGCATCACCACTCGGACACTTGTGAGCCCTGTGCCTATCGAGACGATTCAGGCACATGCTGGGGGCGATGGACCGAGTGGACATGGTATTCTTGGGACACATCCAGTAGCTACTAGGGAGAGTGGTCTACTTGGAGTCCATCCAGGTGAGCGTGGGCTACTTGGATTACACCCTTGGTCCACATGGGATGCAGCCAGAGGACGTATGGAGCTTGCAGCCAGAGTGGAGGGAGTTTTTCACACAGAGGTTGGGACGTCTAGTGGTCGGGAGCATGACACCATTGCTCCCAAGGGCCTTGTATAGCAGCCAGTCAGTACGTCTTCCACTCCTACTACAGTTACAGAGGATACTTGGGAGCCAGATCTTGGACCCAAGCTTACTGGAGAGGAAAGACGGAGGGTTTGGAGGTTCTTGAGGAGTCACACGAGTTGTTTTGCCTTCAGTATGAAGGATTTGGGTGCTCTGAAGGGACCTGGTATACGGATTGAGCTGACTAGCGACACACCTGTTTTCCGACGTCCTTATCGATATAGTGAGATGGAGAGGACATTGATTCAGAGCCGGAGTAGTGACCTTTTTGAGGCTGGTTTGGTGGAGATTTCACATGGAGAGTATGCATCAGCGACAGTGATGCCAGCCAAGAAGGATATGCATGGCAACTATACAGATAGGCGGATGTGTGGAGATTACCGTCCTATCAACCGACAGACCAGGGCTGATCGGTATGCCATGCCTACACCGGAGGAGATTTTTGATGCGATTGGGCATGCAAAGGTCTTCAGTACTTTGGATCTTCGAGCGGGATATCATCAGTTGCCGATCAGGGAGGAGGATAAGTCCAAGACAGCATTTTGGGCTATTGATCCTCACGGCAAGGATGTGTTATATCAGTGGAGGTTCTTACCATTTGGGTTGAAGAATGCTCCTGCTGAGTTCCAGAGGGTCATGGATAGGATCCTAGCTGGACTGGATTTTGCTCGGTGCTATATTGATGACATTTTGGTGTATAGCACTATTGTGGAGGAGCATGAGAGACAGTTGTTGGAGGTGTTTGAGAGGTTGAGATCTCATGGACTCAAATTACATCCTGGGAAGTGTAGGTTCTTCCATGAGCAGGTTGAGTATTTGGGTCACACTATCTAACCCGGAGGACTTGGTGTTCAGCAGACCAAGGTGGAGGCTATTGCACGTATTCCTCGGCCTACGGATGTGAGCAGAGTGCGAGCATTCCTTGGGTTGGCAAACTTCTATCGCCGCTATGTTAGAGGATTTAGTGCCATTGCCAAGGCCTTGACAAAGTTGACCAAGCTTACACAGGAGTGGTGTTGGGGAGATGAGCAGGAGAGAGCTTTTGTAGAGCTCAAGGAGAGGTTGACATCTGCTCCTATTTTGAGGAGACCGATCAGGGGACGACCATTTCAGGTTCACACTGATTGGAGTATGTTGGGGCTTGGAGCAGTGCTCACCCAACATGATGATGAGGAGAAGGAGTTTGTGGTGGCCTATGCTAGTCGCTCCAACAATTCAGCGGAGGCGAAGTATAGTTCATATGAGGGAGAGTGCTTGGCAGCAGTTTGGGCAGTAGCACATTTCCGATGTTACCTATTTGGTAACCCCTTCACTCTCATCACTGATCATCAGCCGCTGAAGTGGTTGATGGAGTCCGACAAGCTTTCAGTGAAGCTTGCACGATGGGCTCTGATTTTACAGGAGTATGATTTCACGGTTGTTCACAGACCTGGAGTGGTGAACCGTGATGCAGATGGGTTGAGTAGAAACCCATGTCCCAGCCAGCAGGATCAGACCGGAGCACGTTGGCATGGTGAGACAGATGAGGAGATGGTGCCAGGTTGGCATGCATCAGCCTTTCTGTGTATATTTGCAGAGACATTGGTGGTATCTCTCTCAGCGCATACAGGAGGAGTTATTGAGGTCACAGATCCAGAGAGTGAAGATATTGGTACAGTTCAGCGAGACATTCATGATGATGTCTTAGTGATGGACTATCTTCGCACTGGTGTTGTGGGTGGCACAGTTGGGGCCAAGGAGAGAGACCGTGTTCTTCAGCGGGCCAGACGGTTCAGATTGGAGGGTAGACACCTTTTGCGTGTATGGGAGGATGGTAGAGTGCGAGTAGTACCACTTCCATCACAGAGACCACAGTTGGTCCGTCATGCTCATGAGGAGCTAGGACATTTTGGAGTAAAGCGTACATATAGCTTACTCCAGAGTCATTATTGGTGGCGCGGTATGCAGACCGAGGTACAGCAGTTTGTTGCCAGATGTGTGGTTTGTGACCGAGTTAGAGCATCATTCAATGCTCCTACGCCACAGTTACACCCATTACCTATCATGGGATTGGGTTACCGTTGGAGTTTGGACTTCGCCGGACCTTTACCGCTGACTGTGAGACATCATCGGTATGTTTTGGTGATGGTGGAGCACTTCTCCAAGTGGATTGAGTTGGTGGCACTTCCTGACAAGTCTAGTGAAGGGACAACTTACTCGTTCCTGGATCGAGTTCTTAGTCATTTTGGTGCACCAGCTGAGGTTTTGACTGATCAGGGTACAGAGTTCTTGGGAGAGTTTCAGGTCTTGTGTGACAAGGCTTTGATTGATCATCGTACTACATCCCGAGATCACCCTGAGGCAGATGGCTTAGCAGAGAGAGTGGTTCAGACGGTGAAGAGAGGATTGCGAAAGTATGGTTTGCAGAGAGGCCACTTGGGAGATTGGGATCTCCAGTTACCTTGGTTGGCCATGGGCTATCGGTTCAGCCGGCAAGCCTCCTTAGCATCCTTCTCTCCATACTTTCTACTCTATGGACGAGATCCAGATTTACCTGCAGCCATTCATCGAGATGCTACTGTAGTTTTGGACTTGGATGACCCTGATGTATGGATGAGTGCATGTTCTCAGCGGGCAGAGATCTTTCAGAGAGTGATGCCGATGGCCTTCGAGAACTTGGCGATTGCTCAGCATAGAGATACTTTACGCTATGCTACCATTCGAGGAGGAGGTTATAGACCCTCGATCCGTTGATTTCATCCAGGCGACTATGTATATCTACAGCAGACAGCACCGACGACACTTGATGTTTCTACAGGCCGCACTATCTTGAGAGTGCGCGAGGTTTTGCCATCTGGAGTCCTTGTGTTAGAAGGACGTGATGGTGTTGTTTGGAAGGATCATGTGCGCAATTGTGCGCCATGCCACCTCCCAAACATTGATGGTATTATGGACCCAAGCTTGGCACTTGTACGTGCAGGCTTGAGGTGTATGTTATGTGGCTCTTCTGGTGGAGCTGCTACTATGTTAGTGTGTGATAGCTGTTCGAGAGGATGGCATATGGCATGTATGACTCCTCCCCTCACGGTGGTTCCTCAGGGACAGTGGTTATGTCCTAGATGTACTTGACCTATAGCTAGTTCATTCTTTATATGGTATAGATTGCAGACAGGCGACTAACGATGGGGCTCCATAGCACCCGGCCTCTTGATCTTTGCCCATTAGAGGGTATACCATATACTTAGAGTAGATGGCTATCTGGAGTTAGAGGGACCTAACCGCCAGCTAGGGGGGCGATTGTGGCACTTTAGAGTCTATGTATGACTTATGTGTGAGTTGTGCTTTTATAGTATATGATGTTGACAACGATGTATGTTGTGTAGCGATGTATATACACACGACAGCTGTCACGCCATTTGTAGTTCCGCATCTAGATGCTCGGACACTAGAGTTCCAGTGATGGTAGTTAGAGTTATTCTAGCTGTTTCTCAGGGACTACTTTCCGACGGTTAGATTTCATGTTCGGGGTACTGACTTCACGGTGGGGCCCACCGTCACTTTGCACCATTTGCACCGTCGAGTGTGCCGTCAGCGGGACCGTTAGGGTTTCAGGGCTAGCTCGAGTCCAGGGGGTATAGTTTCGAAGTGAGCTCCAGAGAGCTCACTTCTCTGATGTTGAGCCTTCGAGTTCCTGGCTATGGTGGACAGAGGCCGGCGAGCGTCACCTGGATTCTCTATGCTTGAGTGGGTGTGGCTTGACTGTAATCAGTGCCTAGTTGTTGGCAGTTTATAGAGTGACAGATCAAGTACTGATCTGAGTTGAGTTGAGTTGAGAATGTTAAGCAATCTGATTATTGTGGCACTTTAGAGTCTATGTATGACTTATGTGTGAGTTGTGCTTTTATAGTGTATGATGTTGACAGCGATGTATGTTGTGTAGCGATGTATATACGCACGACAAATGAGCCAACTTCAACAACTCAAGATGCAAAAATTACATAAATATAAGAATGAGAAGACCACCATAAAGACTTGTTGAGAGGGATTATAGTAAGACATCCTAAGATTGCATTGTTGCAGGTAAGATTGAAGGAGTAAATGTAGATTCAGATCCTATTCATCTCCAAGATGTAGTGCAATTGCCTACGTGGATGAAGATGATGGATGAGCAGTTCAAGTCATTTGAAGTGAACAATAGTTGGAAGTTTACAACATTGAGAGAGGGAAGAAAAGGAGTCAAATGTAAGTAGCTTTATAGAGCCAAGCTTGATGCTAAGGGCAACATCTCAAGGCACAAGGCTAGACTTGTAGCAAAGGGAATTTCAAAGCTTGCAAGAATCAATTATGAGGAGACATTTTTTCCAATAGTTAAGTTTAATTTCATCAGATCTATTCTTTCATTAGTTGCACCAGAAGATATGGAGATAGCACAATTTGATATCAAGACAACATTTCTTAATGAGATTTTCATGAGGAGATTGTCATGGAGTAGTGTAACAACCCAAGAAGCACAAAAGATTGGAATTCTTAGAAAACTCGGATGCCTAAAGGAGCACCTTGTCTTTATTACATAACAAAGAGGATCCACTCAAAGGGAGCTACACCTTTAGACTAGGTACATGGATTGGTAGTATGTTAGCAAGCTACACACTTAGATTAGATGCATGTATTGATGATATGTGAATCCTTGTCCTATTTGGTTGGTCAAACAAGTTTGACCAAAGGGAATCTTTGAGGAATATTTTTATAAACAATCAAAAATAGCATGGATGAGGTACCATTGGAAAGATCTTCATGTGACAAACATGAGAGGAAGGGGGGCGGAGAAGGTGTTGCCTTTCTCTTGGAGGGGAGGAAAGATTAAATTCTTTGAAACCTAATTCTTTCATTTAGGCCTCCAAGATTGGCTCTACAGTTTTTGATGTGTTTTTGATTTCTACCCTATTAGTGGAAGTTTATTTTTGGTGACTCCTATATTTGATCTACTAAGATGATCATGTGTAATATCTCTACAGATATTACAAAGCCAATTTTCACCTATAGCTGATTTTTCTAGCTAATGGTATTACAAGTAGCCACAATGAGACTGGAAAGGAGAAGAGTGTTTGTTGACTATTTAAGAGCCTTTATGGCTTGAAGCAAGCCTCGAGGAACTGGAACCAGAAGTTTGATTACTTCTTATTAAGGTATGGGTTGCAAGCATCACTTTTTGGAAGATGATCCAACTTGGATGTACAATGACAGCAAGAGTGCTATCAAGATAGTGTATAACTTAATATTCCAAGTATAGGAGAATCCCCAAGAGAAACATAAGAAAAGAAACACAAGGTTTCATCCCTCAATACTGCAATGGCCCAAAGGAGCACCTTGTCTTTATTATATAGCAAAGAGGATCCTTTCAAAAGAAGCTCCACCCTTGGATCAGATACATGGGTTGGTGATATATCAGTGAGCTCCACCCTTACATAACTTGCATGGATTGGTGATATGTCAATCCTTGTCCTATCTAGTTGGTCAAACAAGTTTAACTAGATTGAATCTTATGAGAATCTTTTTGTAGGAAGCTTAGAACCGTACGGGTGAGGTACCATTGGAAAGCTCCCAATGAGATGAACATGGAGGAAGAAGGCAATGCATTTCTCTTCATAAGGGAGGAATATGATCAATTTATAGGCCTAATTCATCTATTTAGGTCTTTGAAATTGGCTCTGAAATTTTTAGGGTGTTTTGATCTCTACCATATTAGTGGAAGTACTTTTTTGGTGACACCTCTATTTGATCTACTTAGACAGTCATATATAATATCCTTCTAGTATTACCAAGCCAAGTTTCACCTCTAGATAATATGTTTAGCTAATGGTATTAAAAATATCCAACCCTCCTCCCTCCTCCCCCCTCTCCCAATCCCTTTAAGACACAACATCCTCATGTTGTTACAAAGCTGTTGCTCAAAAGATTACACTAACATTAGTGCATGTACCAATTTTGTTGTTAGATCCCAAATTGCCTCATAAAATGGGTACCCTTTCCAATGTACAAGATATTCCACATGCAGATGGCGGGTACCATGGATGCATTTTTGGAGAATGCTTTTGACTTCATATTCCTCCATGCCATCAATGATGTTGGACAAGGTCTAACTTCTTGTATGGAAGGAAAGTGGGGTAGTTGGGATGCATATCAACATAATAAGGAAACTTGGAACACTACATGGATCTTCATGTGTGGTGGTAACTTGAGGTGGTAGGCCATTGTGCTGATTTGATGAAGGATGGGAAAAGTCTCATTAAAATAAGGTCCAAGCTTACGAGGGCCAACTAATGTGAGGTTGGTTGTGGATAACTAAACTTGATCCCCAACATTGAACTCCATGTGCCAATGATGTGCATCTGTATATTGATTTTGTCAATTTTGGGCAATTTGCAACTTGTGCTTAGCTTTCTTCACACCTTGTTGGATTTAGTTAACAAAAGTGTTAACAACATCAACCTTGGTAGCCATTGATTGGATCTTCATCAAGCTCAAAGGTATGAAAGGATGCTCTCTATACATGAGGAAGAATGGTGTGACTTGTGTGGATATATTCATTGAATTGTTGTAGGCAAATTCCACCCGTAGAAGTAAGGTGTCCCATCTCTCTTGTTCATTTGAGGTGAAGCCTTGGAGCACATCTTCAATAATGCATTAGCATGCTCTATTTATCTACTAGTTTGTGGATGGTCTGTCATAGACATGACTTGTTTGGTTTTGAAGTTGCCAAAGAGTGTTCTCTAAAACAAACCAGTGAATTGAGTGCCTTGATTGGTTATGAGCATTCAAGATAGGCCATAGTGAGAAAAGACTATAGCTAAGTATATTTGATCTAACTATGCAACAATCATGTCCTTGGTCGTGGGATACATATGAATTATTTTGTTGAGTTGGTCTATAAAGACTACAATGGAATCAAAACCTGAGGTGGTCTTGGGCAATTCACAAACTAGATCCATGTTGACATGTTCTCTATGTTGTGTGGGAGTAGAGAGTGGTCAAAAGAGTCTTATGAGAACCTAATTAGAAGCTTTATTTTTTTGATAAAGCATGCAGCTTCAAACATACTCCATCACATTATTGCTCATCTTGTGCCAACAATAATGGCATTTGACTGCATGTAAGGTAGTATCCACTCCAACATGACTTACAATAGTGAAATCATGACATTCCGCTATGATGGTGGTTCTTGGGTCTAGGGCATCCAAGATCCATAACTTGCCATCATGAAATGTGAGTCCTTAGGTATTGGTTACGTCTTTGGATGTTTGAGTTACTATAATCTATGGGTGTAATATCACAAGCAAGATATATGATTTGGAGGTGAAATATGGCTTGGTAACATCTAGAAGAATGTTATATATGATAGACTAAGTAGATCATAGAGATGTGTCACCAAAAGATTACTTCTATCAATAGGGTGAGAGTCAAAAACACCCTAAAAACTTCAAAACCAATTTTGGAGACCCAAATGGAGGAATTAGGCCTCAAAAATGAAGAAGGCTTATTTACTCTTGCCCAATTTTTGTCTCAATTGAAAGCTTTCCAATGGTACTTCACCCATGCAATTTTGAGCTTCCTATAAAAAGATTCTCTAAAGATTCCCTTTGGTCAAACTTTTAGACTAACCAGATAAGAAAAAATCAACATATCACCCATCCATGCAACTAATCCTAAAGTTGGAGCTTGTTGACATTTCACAAATCCATGTATTTGATCCAAGGGTGGAGCTTCCTTGGAGAGAATCCTCTTTGCTATATAATAAAGACAAGGTGCTCCTTTGGGGCATCAAAGTATTGAGTGTGAAGCTTTGTGTTTCTCTTGAGGGTTCTTATATCCTTAAGATATTACAATGGTATCAAAGCTTGGATTTCAATCCAAGAGAGTGGATCATTCCTCTTGGAGGAACATGCGCTATTGAGATTGAGTAATTTTGAGAGGAAAAACCATAGGGCAATTGATAGATTAGGAGTATCTTAGAGAGAGGATGGAATGGAAGCTCTTGGAGGACAATTTCATGCACCTTGATTTCTAGTCTTGAATCTATTCCATATCAAGATTATATATATACAATGTGAGCAATTGAGAGTATATCTTGTTTACCATTTTGGAGAAGAGTTCATGGATATAATGATAAATTCACCAAACCCATGGATTCTACCTATAGCAATATATGATAGAGAGTGGAATTTGATAATCTAAATTTTGTTATGATGCAATGGATCTCAATATACACAATCCTCTTCCTTTCAGCACTCAAGTATAAATCAAATATGTGGTTAGATTGAAAGTGATGTTTAGAGATTTCATTGTCTGCAATTTTAGTGAGGAATATTATCAACAAATGATAGCCCATGAAGTCCCAATGGTAGTCTAAATAGTCCATGCCTTCCCTTTGAGTGACCATATTAACTCTTTATTGAAGTAAAAAGTAGCAAATGAGCATTTGCCATGTGTAAGAATCATGAATTCATATTTGCAGGATCTGATACAAGGAATGTAGGATGTTGAATAAGTTTTTAGAGATCAAGATGACCATGGAGGCATTTCAAAGTTAAGTATGTACCTTTAGGAATGATCAGGCAATGCAAGAAGGACATCCATCCTAAAACCCAATACCAATGGCCAAAGTACCTAGAGAGTCACTCATGCCAATAACACCGACCTCGGTCAACAATGAAACCACGTTGTTACTAAGGATGAAGAAGACATGCAACATTAAGCCTTACAAGGGACAATATTCCATGGGAGTAGTGGAAAATTGAATTTCAAGAATAAATTGATAATTTTGATTATTCAGAATTTAGATCATTAATCATTTTGTAGGCGTGTTTGTATGTGGGTACTTGACCGATAAAACCCTCACATGGTACAACACTTGGGAAAAATCAATGTTGGCACAAGGAAGAGAGGTCACTTAAATGGCAATGCAAGAAGTGCTGCTAAAGAATTTTCAATCCATAGATTCCATGTAGATGACCCAAATTTGACTATGGGGTTGAAGCAAAAGAATATTGTACAAGAGTACATGGAGGCATTTCTTGATCTACAAGTTGCAGTAGTTAATATGAGTCCAACAGAAGCTTTGAACAATTTCAGACAAGGATTAAAATAGTAAATTTACCAAAAAGTAATGGTACAAAATCCTCTCATTGTTTTTGAAGCGATTGCTTGCACTCAAAGAATAGCAAGGATGCTTGGAAGAGGTGAAGGGTAGTCCTAACTCAACATTATCAAGTTAAAACACCACACTTTGATGGACCAATTCCTATAGAATTGTGCAACATTTGGTTCCGAGATCAAGGAGCACAATTCCTCCAAGGAGAATGGAGACGATCAAAGAAAGGAGAGATGGTGTCCATGAGAAGAAGGGACTTGAGCAAGACATCATCATTGCTATAATTGCGGCCGAGTTGGGCACATAGCTATCAATTATTGTGCTCATCTTCCTGAGGCCCTTGGGATTCCTTATAGGTGATCTTTGAACAACATGGAGAGACAAATTGAAGGGAAGGATATGGAAATCCCATCAAAAAATGAAGATTACGAGGCCTTGTGGGCTTTTTGGCTCAATAGAGAAGAGAAGAAGCGGGGGAGAGGAAGACAACAAGTGCACAAAGGTTGAGGAAGAAAAAATCACAATTGATTATCATGAATGGAGTCTTAAAAGGAAATCAAGTCAAAGATTGATAGACCTTAGAGAAACAAAGAATTTCTTGTCTTGCTCTATTGCACTAAGGTTGGTGATGGATCTAAAGAAGGATGAGAATGAAGAAGTAAAGTTACCTAATGGTCAAACATAGAGAATTGAGTCGCTACCTAACACTCTCTATAGGAGAGTATCAGAAAGAGATTAAGTGGCAAGTGATATAGTTAGCTAATTATGATGCAATCTTAAACATGTAATGGATGGAACACTATAGCTCCACAATCAATTGGAGAAAGAAAGTAATGAGAACTTGTTAATAGAATATCATTGGGATTAAAGAAAGATCACACATGTAAGAATTGCTTCCCTATGTTATAGGAACAATAACTATCTATAAGATGCACATACTAAGAGAAGTCCAGAGTGCACAACTCATTGAAATTTTTTTTGAGAATTGAAAGATTTGGTCAATCAATTTCAAGATGTTGTCTTGAATGACCTACCCTCAAGATTACCACCAAAATGGAGAATAGATCATAATAATTGAGATACTTCCTAAGAAAACACCTCCTTGTAAGACCCCATATGGACTATCACCTCATGAGTTGGAGGAGTGTAAGACTCAAATTAGGAATATGCTGCAAAAAAGGTTTATCTAACCTAATATATCACTATATTGGGCTCTTGTCTTGTTTATGAAGAAGAAAGATGGGACAATGCACATGTGCATTGACTACCAAGGACTAAATCAACAAATGGTGAGGAAAAATACCCATTACCTTGCATAGATGACCTATTTGATCAACTCAACAGGGCAAAACATTTCACCAAACTTGATGTATGAAGCAAGTACAACCAAATCAAAATTGTAGAGGAAGACACACACAAAACTACCTTTTGAACAAAGTATGATCACTTGGAGTAATTGGTGATGTTGTTTGGCCTCACCAATGCTCTAGCCATTTTCATGGTTTGAAGAATCACATATTTCATCCATACTTGGATAAATACATTATTATTTTCCTTGACAGCATCTTAGTTTACAATAGGACGATAATAGAGCACAAGCAACATCTACGAGAAGTCTTCTAAATTTTGAGACAAAATCAATTGTATGCAAAAATCTCAAATTGCAAGTTTGGCAAGTCTTAAGTAGACTACTTGGGGCAAAAAGTAAGTGTAGAAGGTATCCAAATGTTAATAGGTAAAATAAAGATCACTAAAAAATGGGGTGCTCTAAAAGACCAGACTCAACTCAAGAGTTTCTTGGGATTGACAAGGTTTTATTATTGATATATCAAGGAGTTCTCCAAGGTTGCACAACCTCTAATGACACTACTTGGCAAAGGGAAGAAGTGGATATGGGGAATCACACAAGAATTGGCCTTTCAAGAAGTGAAAGATGCATCACTATATTCACCAATCTTGAAATGGTATGACCTAAAACATCTAGTCAAGTTGGCTACAGATGCATCAAGCATTGCAATAGGAGTAGTCCTACAACAAGAATGAAATGATGGATGACACCTAGTTGCATATTTCTCTCAAATTTTGTTATTAGCAGAATGCAAATATCACACCACCAAACTAGAAGAGTTGGCCATTGTCCTTACAACCAAGCATTGGAAACACTATCTTGGCAAGAAGGCATTTGTAGTGGAGATAGACCACAAACCTCTAGTCTACCTTGAGACACATAAAGATCTATCTCATCAACAGATTCAATGGGCAGAGTAGAGGTAATGGTTCAACATGACAATCACATATATAGAAGGCAAGAAGCAGGTTGTAAATGCATTCACTTGGATGCCTATGGAAAACAATTTGGTGATAGAGGTCAAGATGAACCCAAAATTCTTGGTGCTATGACATTGACCCATATATTGTAGGAGATCAAGCATCCAAGGGCATAACCAATACCCAAGGCCTCACCTTTTGTGATGGAAAGTTATGGATTCTAGATGCCACAAACATAAGAACCACAATCCTAGCATAATGTCATGATTCCAACATTGCAGGTCATGTTGGAGTAGACAAGACATTTGATGCAATCATGTTGTTGTACTTTTCTTTTCTCTCTCTAGGAATACACAGGGTGCCTAACTATGGAGACTATAGATTAGAGGCTATAGGTAAACCCGTAACTAATTGTCTGAACACACGTGTTACCTAGCTGTCGAAACCCTCCTCTCTTGTAACTAGTATTTTTTCTATTAGGAAGGGTAGAGACGAGCAACCTAACTTGTCATCAAAACATACACTCTTGGTCTACTGGTCATCACTTCTAGCATCACCAAGGAGAAATACACAACACTCCTAGAAGGAAATAAGCTAAGCGCAACGCCCACACACCAATCTAAACCCATTGGGCGTACAAATAGGCATACAAGCACAAAGAGGATTGTAATACCAAGAGCTAGCCATATGATCTAGATGTGAAATTTGGTTTGGTAACATTTAGAATGATGTTATACATGATGGTAAAAATAGATCAGATAGAAGTATCAACAAAAGAGTACTTCTACTAATAAAGCTTAAACCAAAATAGACTTGAGAACCTTAGAACCAATAGCTAGACATATGATTTAAAGGTGAGAATTGGTTTGGTAACATCTGGAAGAATGTTACACATGATGGACTAAACAGATCAGAAAGAGGTATCACCAAAAGGGGACTTCTACTAATAGAGTAAGAACCAAAATATGCCTGAAATCTTGAAGGCAATTTTGGAGGCCTAAACGGATGAATTAGGCCTCAAAATGTGCAGATCCCCTCCCAAATCTAAGGTAAGGCTGGCCTTCCATCCACCCTGGTTTGTCTTGTCGAGAGCTTTCCAATGGTACCTTACATGATTCTAAGACTCCTATAGGAAGATTCCCTAAAAGATTCCCTCCGGTCAAAGCTTGTTTGACCAACCAGATAGGACCTAGACCGACATATCACCCATCCAAGTAAGTAATCCAAGGGTGGAGCTTGATGACATGTCAACTATCTGTGTGCCTAATCCTATGGTGGAGCTTCTTTGGAGGAGATCCTCTTTGTTTATTTAATAAAGAGAAGATGCTCCTTTGGGGCACTTGATGTTGAGTGTGTAATCTGTGTTTTCTCTCTTCTCTTGTCCTTGGAGTATTACAAGGATCCAATCACAAGAATATGGCAAGAACTCTTTATGATTTTTGTCAAAAAAGAGCTTTCGAGTCTTCTGGCCCTATCATCAAGCTCATTTCAACTTGTACTCCAAGCCTCCTCCAATCTGAACTTGAGATCTCAACAATTTTCTACTCCAAGTGGAGAATCCCTATGTAATCTTGATGGGGAAAACTCTGTGTAGTTCATATAACCATAAACCTTTTTTTTGTAGCTTGGATTCAAGAGTTTTAGAATTCAATGGAAATCTTGTGAGATAAGCTTTCTAATGATATAAAATAGGGCTCAATCAAATCATTACAGCTCCCTTGACAAGCTCTCAAAGTTGGCCAAATGTTTCACAACTTTCACCCTACTTTTGAAATCCCTATTTTAGGGTTTTTGTTCTTGGTTCTTGTCAATTTTCCCTTGATTTCTAACTCAGATGTTCACTTTATCCTCACAAAACACTCTAGAAATCTGAACTCTCAATCATAGTCACAAAAGTGAGAGAATTGACATTCAATTATGATTGAAGAAAGAAATGCTCCTCCAAGCTTACAACAGTCTTTTCAGTAAAACTTGTTTGTCTAAAAGGTTTGATGGCCTAATCCAACCCCAATCCCTAGATATGGATCAATTCCTAAGCTAGGCTAACTTGTGAGCTTTGCAGACCCAGGTATACTTGATGCAAGACCTTGAATTCTCTATTTGAAGAATTCACATGAAACCTTCACAAAAAGGTGGAAACCCTACCAAAAAAAAAGACTGGAAATTTTCATAATTTATCTCAAACCACAACTTGGAGAGTGACCAAAACTCCAAACCTGATCACTAGCTCTTCTCCATCACCTTACATCTCAAGAGCTTCAACTTCAGTCAACCAGATCTGATTTGAGATTGATCCAAAATTGGAATTTCTTGTGCTCAATACTATAAGCACTTTGTCTACTATCCAATCTCAATAATAGATAGTGAAAATGTCTCAAGAAGCTCTCTCAATTGCCTACTTTGTGCTCCAGGGTATTAATTTTACCCCCCTTGATTCAATCAATAATATCCTTGCCAAAATCAGCTCAAATCATGTGATTTATGTTTTCAAATTGTAGCCTCTCATCTCCTCGTTTGAACCATAGTCTTTACTCCTCAAATGGCCTCCCCTAACTCCTTTGATGGTCAAAAAGCTCTAGACTCCCCTGTTGGGACCTAATCTCTTGCACATTTATCCTTTAGTCTTTTTACTTTTTAACAAATGGACCCCACAACTCCACCTTGAAGCTTATGAGCAAAAATTTTGGCATTCCCAAACTATAGAAGCACATATATTATAAAGTCCTAATATGCTCATAAGTAAGCACCGGAAGGATGATAGGATTCAGGTTCCCCATCACCAACTCCATGAATACCACTCCGAAATGTGCCACCAACTAGTCCCGTAGGCTATCATGATACAAAATCTGAAGCTTAATGAGAAAAGGATTTGGGAGTAACAGATCGGGAGCATGGGACATCTCATGCTCAAATGTTTCCTTTGATGTTCTACCACTCATGCACTACTACAACTCTCACTCCCAACGTCCTCCTCCCCTTCAAGACTCCTCGACTAAAACACCCCTTTGTCTCTCCACTCACCCTCATCTATATTCATTAGAGCCCTCAAGCATAATAAGATTGTAACCCATGTGGAAAATCATATACATGTTCATAGATTGCTCACATGATAGCATCTATGACAACCCAACAAATATCACTTTTTTAATAATCGGGTAAGTAAAGTTCATTCCTGCAGAGATACAAGTCAGAATTGGTCAACTATGAAGTCAAACAGTAACAATGTAGTTCTTCTTGGTTGCATCTTTAATCTCTCAGGTAGAAACCACAACCAGAAGAGAGTAGCAAGCACTGATTCATAGACTTGTCACAAATTAACACTCCTTAGTCACAACTCCATCAATTGTTTCCAAACAATATTGATTGTGATGATTCAAGCTCTCCCAAAAATGGCACTTCATTGCAAAATGACTTCACCTCAAAATTGTATTCCACCCCTTCACTGAAGGCACAACTTCCTTGATCAAAATTGCTTCATATCAACTTTGCACTGCACTCACAAATGCAGAATACTACCAACACTACAATTCCTCTCAGATCTGTCAAGGCATTGCTTCAATTGCACTTCACTCAAGATCAAACAGACGGAATGAAGATCAAGGTTGCGGAATCCAATATCCAACAAGCTCATTGACTTGCACTTTGAATTTCTCCACACACTCACAAACACAATTGCAAAGCTTATACTCAGAATTAAGCTCAAGCGACGAGCACTACTTCACAACACTTTGCTTTATCTATTCTCAAAAATAATGAGCACAGAACAACATAAGACTACGAATGCCACTCTTAAATAGTGAAGCAATTGACAGTTATCTTCCTAATGCACCTCTTCCTAATGACTCTACAAACCTGCAGATCTGAAATGACAATGCACCTCTTCATATCTGCCTATTCAAATCTTGAATCGGTTACGAATCTGATCCGATGTCTACTTCTTCCTTGTCTTTCAAACCCGAACCCAAAGTAACTTTATTTCCTACCGCTCTGTCCTTGGGTTTCATAATTCTTACCTCTTCTACCAAATCTAATAGTTCTCTTTCCTGATCTGACATTTCACTAGTGGGTAATCTATCTAACTCCTTATCTGCTAACCCACTCTTCTCTAATGTCTCCAATGGTAACTCCGAAGACATCTGCACTCCTACTTCATCTACTTAGGGTTTTGCTCTAACATCTTTCCGAATTTTATCTCTATCTCCAATTTTACTAAGTCTAATCTGATCGTGATATTATCTTTGACTTCCAATATCTTCCTATCTACCCAAGTTCTAAGACTAATCAATAATGCATTCAAATCTATATCCTTTGCATGTCTCCTCCTCGTCTCTTGCACTAACAACTTCAACTTGTGCAGCCTTGTCTCTTCAATACAAACACTGGCCTCTGTACTCAGCATCGCATTCATCCTGATCACTATCTCCTTCAATGGCTCCAATCTCATCTTCCTTTCACGCTCCCGATCTGCAAGCCAATCTTCCCGGCACATTGCCAATTCTGCTTTGAACTTGGCTTTCACAGTTTCCTTCTCCTTCTCCTTCTGCACAATCTTCTCCTCCTGATTACGAAGTAATTCTCGTAATCTCTCTTCTTCCCTATATCCCACTGTCAACTCCTGTTGCCACAGATGCTTCTTCTCTTCTACACTCTCCATCACTCTATCAAGCTCTTGCTCCTTCTCTGCTACCCTCGCCATAGCATGGATAATTTCTAGTCTTGAATCAGCAAACTGCTGCTTCAAGATTTCATACTCAGCTACTTGTCTTTCCCTTGCTATCTCACTTTGCTTCACAAGTTCCTCTCGATACCTCACTTCTCTCTTCAAGTTCTCGATCACTTGACTCTGCACTACTGCATCCACTCGCAGTTCTTCCCTTTCCTCCTCACCTCGGATTATACTCTTCTTCAACTTTGAGTTCTCTTCTTCCAATCTTGCTAATACCTACAACACAGTCTTCACCTCCGGACACTTCAATTGCATCTCCCTCTTCTTGTGCTCTAGCTTCACTAACAATGGGCACACAACTTCTCACAGGTACTCCACATCATCACTCGCAACTACTTCAACTTGCGAAGTGAGCTCCTTCTTTACCTCTTCTTCTCTTGATACTTGCCTTCTTCTCTACAATCATCAAATCGGAATAAACGCTTCACTTCCCAAACTAGCATTCTCCTCTTCCCTTGCCTTGCTTGGACCCACTCCACACTTTGCCTTGCACCTCGACCAAACTCCGCTCTGAATCGTAATCTTCTTCTCCTCCGACTCGAGTACCTCGTCTTCAACTTCATGTTATTCTCTTCCTTGAGCTCCACCCGAACTTCTTCTTCTTTTGTAGGTACCGACGTCATCTCCCCACCTTCATTGCTATTACTACTCATATCCCCACTTTGTAGCGTGCGCTTAGGTTCTTCCTTGTGTTCCAAGTCTTCAGACTTGCACTCGGCTTTGCCCTTTGAGTCTTCTTCCAATGATGCAATCACCACCATACCTTTCCTTGGGTTTCCTCTCCTGGTCTTCCAAGCTCTCGTCTTCTCTACATCTTTGCCTTCTCCTTGTCAACTCCGCTTCTTTGACTTTGGAGTACTTACTTCTACATGCGCACTCTTCCCCATTTGCGCGTAGTACTCATCATTGCTTTGGATTTGAAGAATATACTGTTGCTCCTCCGCATCGACTTCCTTTCTCAAATTGTGATGAAAGTGAGACACCATTTTGATGCACTCCGCCGCATTGAGCAAATTCAACCCAAGGTAGAAATGTGCTACAAACAGCATGATGTAGTGTGGAGGTGACTTATCCCGCAAATTCCACACCATCTGCCTTGTTCTCCCATGGAAGCATCTTGCCTAGTTGATAGGTTCTCCTGCAAACATCTTATGGAAGAACACCGCTTGGTGTTTCATCACATAAGCCGTTCTCTCCGGCTTCAGGATTGCCATGAGAGCACTCATGATCCCTCTCTTGACCGGATCTTTGTAACTCTCTACTTTATACCCATTCTTTGTCCTCTTCAAAGAGAAGGCATTCCTCACTTCTTGAATTTCTTTGGCTACCTCTCCCTTCCTCAAGAACGTAGCACTCTGCTCTGCGCCTGCCTCTCTTCTGAGTACCAGTCTCCAATCCGACTCTATCCAACAAGCCGGATTTCCTCTCTTCCCCTCTTCCTCGGGGCCATCAAGACACTTACTCTCGATTATCTTGCTCATGAATCTTGGAAAGCTTACGTTCTAGTTCCACACCAAGAATGTGATCCGAAGTCGGCTCAAAACTTCAATTCTTGTGATCACATCTAACCTTTGAATCGCATGATTTCTCACTGCAAATTCAGAGTTCTTCTTTCCTCCTCCCATCTTTCTTGCTTCCTCACTGTCTCTCTGGTTAACTCTCTTGAACTCTCCTCTACACACTAGCGCGTCTTCAACTCTACTTCCCTTCCCACGATCTCCTATATGACGACTCCTCAACGGCAAAGGAAAATTGCTTGACATTGCTTTGTCGTTAGCCCGATTTTTATAGGGTCACGCCTTCTTTGTCTCTCTTCAATTTGAGTTTCTATCGAGAAATCACACCTCTTGCATGTCGTGTCAAGTGTACTTCACATGTATGACCGCCAGTTTTTGAACGGTCCCTTCTTGAATTTCTCACCCTGACAAAAAGTTGTTACACTATCTTCACCTCGGGTTAAGCTCCCCTGATACGAAGACTTCTTACTTCGGGTTGTATGCTGACAGGGCAAGTCTGAGTACTTTGCCTTATGACCTGAAGCCACGTTACCTCGGGTTTCATCCCGAAGACTCTTTTCTTTGCCTTCTTTGGCCATAAAGGTGCAATCTGACTTCTCTATACACTTCTTCTTCTCCATTTGAAAAAAAAACAAAAAATGTGGGTACCACAGCATCTCATCAGTTGGATCTAGCATACAATCTACCCCACTAATAATATAGAGATAAACTATGATAAGTCACTATTTTACAGGCTACACAAACCACAACACAACAACAAGCCATTACTATTGGCCCAAGATGAGCAACAATGTGATAGATTATATTCAAAGTTGCCTACTTTGTCAACAAAATAAAGCTTCTAATCAAGGTCCCATTAGACTCCTTCAATCCTCCCCTACTCCTACATAATGTTGGGAACAAATAAGCATGGATATGGTTTGTAAATTTCCCAAGACCACCTTTGGATTTGACTCCATCCTAGTCTTTCTCAACAAACTAAACACAATGATTCATATACATCCTATCACCAAGGAAGTGACTACTGTACAATTAGCTTAATTGTACTTAGCTATAGTCTTTTCTCACCATGGCCTCCCTTGAATGCTCATCATTGATCAAGGCACTCAATCCATTAGTTTGTTCTAGAGAACACTCTTTGGCATCTTCAAAACCAAAGTGGTCATGTCCATAACTTACCATCCATAAATTGATAGACAAATAGAGTGGGCTAATTTCAATACTGAAGACATGCTCCAAAGCCTCACCTTAGATGAGCAAGAGAGGTGGGACACTTTACTTCCATTGGTAGAATTTGCCTACAACAATTAAATGAATGCATCCACACAAGTCTCACCATTCTTCCTCATGTATAAAGAGCATCCTTTCACACCTTTGATCTTGATGAATATCCACCCAGTGGCTACCAAGGTTGATATTGTCAATACTTTTGTTTTTACAACCAACCTCACATTAGTTGACCCTTGTAAACTTAGACCTCATTTAATTGGGCTTTTTCCCATCCTTTGTTGGATTGCACAATGGCCTACCATCTTGAGCTACCGCCACACATGGCAATCCAATCAATGTTCCATGTTTCCTTACTATGTATATATGCATTCTAATTGCCCCACTTTCCTTCCATACAAGAAGTTAGATCTTGTCAAACACTCATATCTTGTCCATAACCGCTCACACCTTGTCCAACATACTCTAATACCTATTTTTGCATGCATTTGACTTCATATTCCTTTGTGCCATTAATGAGTGTTGGACAAGGTCAAATTTCTTGGATGGAAGGAAAATGGAGTGATCAAGGTGCATATCTATGTAGTAAGGAAACATGGAACACTAGATGGATCTTCATGTGTGGCAGTAGCTTGAGATGATAGGCTACTATGCCAATTTTCCAAAGGATGCAAAATATCTCCACTCACTATGGTCTATCTCCACTACAAATGCTTTCTTGCCAAGATAGTGCTTCTAATGTTTGGTTGCAAGGACAATGGTCAACTCTTCTCATTTGGTGGTGTGATAATTGCATTCTACCAATAATAGCTTTCAAGAGAACTATGCAACTAGGTGCCATCCATCATGCCACTCTTGTTGTAGGATTCCTCTTATTGATATACCTAATGTATCTATAGCCAACTTGATTGGTTATTTTGGGTCATACCATTTCAAGATTGGTGCATGAGTAATATGTTTTTCAATTCTTGATAGGCCAATTCTTGTGTGGTTCTCCACATCCACTTCTTTCTCTTGCCAATTAGTGTTGTTAGAGGTTGTGTGACCTTGGAGAAATCCTTGGAAAATTGATGATAGAACCATGTCAATTCCAAGAAACTCTTGACGTAAGTCTGATCTTCTAGAGCACCCATTTCTTAATGACCTCTATTGTATCTATTTACACTTGGATACCTTTTGCAATTAATTTATGCCCCAAGTTGTCTACTTCAGACTTGCCAAACTTGCACTATGAGATTTTGGCATAGAACTTATTCAATTATAGAATTTGGAGGACTTCTCATAGATTTTGCTTGTGCTCCATCGATGTCCTATTGTAGACTAAGATGTCATCTATGAAAATAATAACAAATTTATCCAAGTATGGACAAAATGTATCATTCATCAAACTCATGAAAATAGCTAGCGCATTTGTGAGGCCAAACTACATCATTAGGTACTCAAGGTGACCATACCTTTTTCAAAATATTATTTTGTGTATTTCTTTCTCAATAATCTTGATTTGGTTGTAACAGCTCTACAAATCAAGTTTGGTGAAGTGTTTTGCTCCGTTGAGTTGATCAAAGAAGTCATCCATATGGGGTAAACGACACTTATTCTTCATTATTTTGTTGATTTAGGCCCCAATAGTCAATGTACATGCGTATTATACCATCCTTCTTCTTCACAAACAAGACTATGGTATTCACATTTTTTAATTTTGATGTGTTTTGAAAAAGAGATGTACAATCAAGGCAAAAATTGAACCCAAATGGAGACAAAAGAAGAAGAATTGAGTCTTTGGGTCAAATCCAAGGAAATTGACTTTGTGTTAGAGGAAGAAGGACTTGGATTAGATCAGACCCAAAGAAGTTTACTTTGTGTCAGATGAAGAGGAAGAAGGAAGTCAGATGCTGAAAGAGTGTACTTTGCATCGGAATGAAGGTTGTAGGTCAGGATTACTGTGGGGGCCATATCTCAGTGACCACATGTCTAAACTGTGTGTGCTATGTCGTGTTAGAAGCATCTCATTTTGTGCTTTCTATTGCCACCAAATATCATTGAGTTTGGAGGTTCGTAGCAGAAGTTACAAGAATTTGAAGTTTCTATAGTAAATGTATAAAGTAGTTGAGTGACTTTGGGTTGAGGTTCTTTGGGTCTACATTACTTTGGGTTTATACTACTTTGGGTCTATACAACATTGGACTTATATGGATTTGGTTTTACACAACTTTGGGTCAATAGACTTTGCCTCAAGACAAAGGTGACCCAATTTGTGATAGTCAGACTTTGGATGTAGGTGTCTTCGGGTGCTTCAGGTACTATTTTAGATACTTCAAAGATTTTGAAGCATCTGAAATAGTAAGGTTAGAGAAAGAAGAGATAGTTAGGATACCCATGACTTCAATTTTAGTTCAAATTGAAGATAAGATAGAAACTGAAGGAGAAATAAGAGTAGTGAACAAACCCAAAGTGCAAGATCAGGCAATATGTGATTTTGGATTTGTTATTTGAGACATTAGAAAAGAGTGGGTCAGCTTATAAAGAGATAGATGAATTACCCATGACCTCAATTGTACTTTAGAGTGGAAAAGTGACAAAATTAGTAAAGATTTAATGACAATAGGTAGACCCAAAGATAGAGTTGTACGTGCAGTTACTTTGGGTTTGGAAGTTGACTAGAATACAAAAGTAGACATTGGATTGGAGTAATAACTGATTTGAGATAAGAATCAATAGATGTGAAGAAGTGGGTTGTTATTTCAGATCTGGAGATTGTTAAGAAGCAATTTATGAAGTTAGTTAATTGTCAATGCTTTGCCTATTTAAAGGAAGCATTTGCAGTGTGTTGTTGTTCAATTTTCATATTCCTAACAATAGATAAA
This sequence comes from Lunularia cruciata, assembly GCA_948567375.1. NCBI lineage: Eukaryota > Viridiplantae > Streptophyta > Marchantiopsida > Lunulariales > Lunulariaceae > Lunularia > Lunularia cruciata. The sequence continues at coordinate 42,835,061 of OX419762.1, read as the reverse complement.
GCAAAGTGCTTTATTTAGTATTTTTGGCTTGAGTTTAATTCCAAGTATCAATTTTGTGTGTGTTTAGTGTGTGTTTATTTGTGAGTGTTTGGAGAATTTCAAATTGCAAATCAATGTGCTTGTTGGATGTTGGATTCTGTAGCCTTGATCTTCATTTTGTGTGTTTGATCCCGAGTGAAGTGCAGTCAAAGTAATGCCTTGACAAATCTGAGATGAATTATAGTGTGGGTAGTATTTTGCATTTGTGAGTGTAGCGTTGAGTTGATGTGAAACAATTTTGATCAAGGAAGTTGTGCCTTCAATGGACGGGTAGAACACAATTTTGAGGTGAAGTCATTTTATAGTGAAGTAGCCATTTTTGAGAAGGACTAAATCATCATACTCAAGATTATTTTGGACATATTTGAAGTATTGTCATTTGTGAGTGATAGTTTGTTGTTACAAGATTGTGATCAATGCTTGTTACTCTCTTGTGGGTGTAGTTTCTACCTAAGAGATTAAAGAAGAACTCAAGAAGAACTATTTGTTACAATTTGACTTTGTATTTGAATATTATGAATTATATCTCTATGAGAATGAACTTTACTTACCTGATTACCATAAAAGTGATATTTGTTAGGTTGTCACAAAGACAAGAGCCCCATATGGTGATATGCTAGGTTAGATAAACCCTTTCTACTACATTCTTCAATTTGAGCCTTACACTCCTCCAACTCATGAGATGATAGTTGATATAGGGCCTTACAAGGATATGCCTTTCCAGGAAGTATCTAGATTTTATGATCTATTCTCCATTTTGGTGGTAATCCTAAGGGTAGGTCATCCAAGAAGACATCTTGAAACTCATTGACCACATATTTCAATTTCTCAAGAACTTGTCCATAGAGTTGTGCACTCTAGACTTCTCTTATTAGGCCCATGAAATATCTATCTATCATATAGATAGTTATTATCCCCATAATATAGAGATGCAACTCTTGCTTGTGTGATGTTTCTTTGACCCCAATGATATTCCATTGGTAAGTTCTCAATACTTTCTTTCTCCAATCTATTGTGGGATTGTAGTGCTCCATCCATGGTATGCGTAAGATTGCATTGTGATGAGCTAACCATATCACCGGCCACTCAATTTCTTCCTTATAATCTCTTAAAGAGAGCATTACTTTTCTAGGTAATGATTTAATCCTCTCTATTTGACCATTAGGTAACGCTACTTCTTCATTCTCATCCTTCCCTAGACCATCCACAACCTTATTGCAATCAAGCAGGATAAGAAATTATTTTTTGCTCTAAGATCTATCAACACTCTCACATGATTGCCTTCTAGTACTCCATTCACAATAATTTACTAGGATTTTGTCTTCCTTAACCTTTGTGCACTTGTTCTCTTCTTCTTCCCAATTTTTCTCTTCTCTATTGAGCTAGTAAGGCCATGACGTACATTTACTAGCAATCTTCATTTTTGCTAGTAATGTGATTGCCGCATCCTCCTCTTCAATTCATTTCTCCATGTTGTTCAAAGATCACTCTTATAGAGGCCAAGAGCCTCTAGGAAGATGAGCACAACAATTGATAGCTTTGTGCCCAACTTGGCCTATAACACCCATTTGTGCATGTGTGTGGTATTATGATATTTAGGTTAGTATTACAAATACTTGAAAAATATTATTTATATAGAGATAAATGACTTTTTTACATTAGTCATGATTAGTTAAAGTTAGTCATAGCTAAGATAGTGGGGACTTACTTTATAGGAAGTGGAAAAGATGAGCACTACTATTTTGGATTCTAGTGTGTTGACTTAGTATTATTCCTAGGTGTTTGGCTTTGAGGAAAGAGTTGAGAACTCTTGGGCCTGCATGCCTTTTTGTTTTGGACTCTTCTATAGTCCAAGGATAGCCAATGTAAAGGAATCCTTGACTTAGTGGTTGGATCAAGATAAGATCACATGCTGAGTGGAATATGCCTATGTGGATGGATATTCTTTTATAATTTTTGAATTTACTTGACTTTTAGCCCAGTAACTTGAGTTACATCAATAATTAGTAACTTTGGTGTGTAACTATTTCACAAGTATATAAACAAGGGGTGAGGAGGTACTCATCATCCTTTCATTTGCAACTATCTCTCTCTCATTGAGTTCTCTAGTGAGCAATGTCCTAAGTCTTGGAGTGTTAGCCTTGGAGGAGTATGATGGAGTTGGGGTTCCTTGCCTTCTTAGTCCATGGTGCGCTACTGTAATAGCCATCAAAGGTTCATCATGAGTGAGAGACAAGCCGGCTCACATTTTTGGTTCCATTGCCAAGACTTCTCTAGAAGGCAAGATAATGTTCCACATACAATTCTATATTGGACATAAGGAGGCTATTAGAGTTCACTTGGAGAAAAATTTAGGGGAGGAGAGGGTTGAACTTATGTTAGAGAACTTGGACCCATTTTTATACCTTGTAGTTCATTATGATGTCTTTGAGGTGATTTTGTACATCTTGCACACTTGAGAGGATTTGGAGAGATTGTGTGAGGTGGATTGCAAATTTGGGGATTAAGGTGATATTGGGTAAAATTGTGGTTTGAGATCTAGACTTGAAATTTCTACACATGATAGCTTGGGTCATCTTTTAGATAGCACACTAAAATTATTGTGAGATCTACTATGCGGATTGGGCTAGAATTTTTGAAAGTTGATAGGGTAAACTGCTCCTAGAACTGCATGCTCTTTGGAAATTTGAACAGAGTCTACCATTTCTTTATTTTTGGTGGATTGTTTTGAAAATTTTCAATAAAATTTAGTGCATTGTATCCTACCTGCTAACAAAAAAATTAGAGAGAGAAAATTTCTTTCACAGAGAGTTATGAGTTTTTAAAGTGAGGGGGGTGGTTTTCAAACCAAATCTGAAATATGTGTGATAAATAGAAAGGTGTCTAGGCCAAACGGCTATATGAAAAGATTTGAAAGTTTTCAAGGAGGGATGCCTTGGAGTTGTGATGAAGTGTGCAAAATTTCAGATGACTGTGACATATCAATTAAGAGCTTTGAGTGACATTGTGAGGAAGGGTCAATTCTACAAAGTTGAGATCTCATGCATGAGGAGTTTGAGAGCAACAAAAAGCATGTTTGAGTGTTTAGATTCATCTTGGGAACATGGAGGGCCATCAAGAGTGGAAATTGAGACTATGTAAGGTTCCCCAAGGTTTTGATGTGATTATAGAGGTGGATTCAAGGAAAAGAGAGTTTAGAATAGAATTTGAAGAGAGTGTTAAGAGCATCCAAAAACCTACAACACTTGGAGGAAAGAGTGAGTCTAAGTGCATTTTATGTAGAGAGAAAGGACATAAAGCAAGTTCATGTCCATTGACCTTTGAGAGTAAGAGATTGAGGGAAAGGAGAGGCTTATTGGACTTGGGTTTGCATGTTGGACCTTCTTCACCAAGACCGGGAGGGAGAAGATCTAAGACCAAAGAGTTGTGTGATGTGTGTGGAATGGAAGGACTTCCAAAAGGACATGAGTGTAGTGGAGTAAAACCAATTTTGGATACTTTGGTGAAGGATCTTGGAGAGAGTCTTAGTTCAGTTACAGACATACTACCACCTTCATAAGCTAGTTCTCAAGATTAGTGATGGAGATAATCTTTCAACTTATGGATAAACTATCCACGAGGGTTCAATTAATATGCACTCTAGGATTTGATGTTGTTATAGAAATTTTGGAGCAACCTGAAACTTTGTGTTCCCTAGGGTGGATTACTCTCAAATGGTGTTAGTCATGTACATACTCTATTAGTTATAGAGTGAGAGAAAAGAAAAGAGAAAAAGAAAAATTGAGAGAAAAGAAAGATAGTGAAGGGTTAAGATGGGGAAACTTCTGGTTTTCTTTGGCAAGGATGGAGAAGATGTGGAGACCTTTGTGAGAGATTTCAAGAGAGCTTGCATAGAAAACAGTGAGAGGAGGAAGAATGAGTGGGCCTCATTGTTACAAGATTTCTTTGAGTATTTAGCACTTACATGGTATGAGTCAGAATACCAAAAGAGAGAGAGGAGAGATAGGCAAGAAGAATCTTGGAGGTTTGACTTCAACACTCATTAAGAACTTCCTTCCAAATGAGAGTTATGGGAGATTGATGAGTGAAGTTACCTTTCTCAAGCAAGGAGGTGGACAAAAAGTGAAAATCTATGTGGAAAGAGTGGAAAAGTTAGTTTCCAGATTTTGTAGAGTGTTGAGGAAAGGTAGGATGATGTGGAAACTACTATGATTGGCATAGGAGCTATGCTCACAAAGAATTTTGTGAGAGGATTGAGACCAAAAATTAGAAGCAAGGTGAGATAAGAGAAACCTTCTTCTTGCTATCAAGATTGCAATTTATATGGAGGAGAGTTTGGAAGGGAATGAGAGTGATTTGGTGGTGAAGGAGGTTCTACATCCTCCTCAAGGCTGCAAGTATGGTGAAACTTCTGATACTTTGGTGGTAAGGGTTGCATCACAAGTAGTAGTTGCTCCAGTTCTTGCACCTCCACCAAAAGATCCACTTCAAACCATCACAAAATATCTTGCATATCTCAAGTTCAATGTGCTTCAACTATAGCAGAAGATAGAGGTGGATCAGAATGAAGAGAGAGGGCCTAGGAGTTATGTTATATAAACCATTCATATAGAGGAGGCCAACTGGCCAACAATTTAAATGATAAAAATTGATTTGGTTGTGGAGGAAGAGGCCATATCCAAAGGAATTGCCCAAATTCCATTTACCATGGAGGAAGGGTTATGAGGGAGCCAATAGAGGGAAAGAAGGAGGTAGTGAAACCAAAGTGGCTCCTAATCCAAACAAAGGTAAGAGGATAGAATCTATAGATGTGGTTGAGAGCAAGTATGAGAAGGGAGAGTGCTCAAATTCCAAGAGTCTTAATTTGGAGCTTTTGACACAAGAAAAGAAGAGAGCTTGTTTTGCAGAGGATGTGCACTCTTCTCAAGGATTAACTCCTAGCAAGGATACTCTTATGTCTACTAAGACCACTTGCACAAGACATAAGAGTATCCTACTACCAATCTGGGTCCTTAGTGCACTATCCGTGCAAGTGGTCTTAGTAGACACTAAGAGCACCCAGATAAATCACCATTAACACTAGAGGAGATAGAGAGGAGGTTATCTACCCTTAAGTATGGCCCAAATGTTACCAAGGAGAGGAAGGTGAGATTTGAGGAGATTTTCAGCAAGTTCATCCATGTGTTTGCTTTTAGTTACAAGGAATTGAAGGAACTCACCTTGGAGGAGCTCAAGATAGAGGTGGAGTCACATGCAAGACCAATCTACCAAAAGCAATGTTGTATTAGCCTAGCAATATCTTTGGTTGTGAAGGAGGATATTGATAAGCTCAAGGGGGCTGGATTTATCTTTGAGGTAGAGAATTCAGAATGGGTGTCTCCATTTGTCATTGTGAAGAAAAAGAATGGCAAGCTTTGGGTATGTGTGGATTACAAGAAGCTCAACATTGTTACCAAGAAGGACTACTAACACATTATCATTCATTGATGAGATCTTGGAGGAGGTTGCAGGTCATGAGAGGTATAGTTTTGGAGACGGTTATAGTGGATATAACCAAATCAAGATTGTACCAAAGCATCAACAACTCACCACATTTACCACACCTTGAAGAACTTACGCTTTCAAGGTCATGCCTTTTGGGCTTTGCAATGCTCTAGCCACATTCCAATGGTTCATGAACAAGATATTTCAACCTTTCATTGGGAAATTTGTGAGACTTCATTGATGATTTTTTTGTCTATGGGAGCAAGGAGGAGCACTTTGAGCACCTAATCAAGGTCTTGCAATGCTTGGATGAGGAAAATGCATCACTCAATCCAAAGAAATGCATTTTTGGATATGAAGAAGGTCTACTTTTGGGGCACATCATCTCCAAGGATGGAATAGTAGCTGATCCTGAGAAGGTGAGGAAAATCTCAGACCTTCCATTCCCTTCAAGCTTGACAAAGTTATGCCAATTCTTGGGGAGGTTCATCCTCTCATTTTCCAACAAGGCTTATGCATTGACCATCTACATGGAGAAGGGTGTAGATTACATGGTGATTTTGGAAGACAAGAAGGCTCTCAAAGCTTTTGAGGAGCTCAAGCAATCCCTTGTTGTAGCTCCAATTTTTGTTAAACCTGATTGGAGTAAGCCTTTCATCCTCTACATTGATGCTTTTAATGTTGCTATAGGATGCACTCTTAGTCAATTAGACCAAGATGGACATGATCATCTAAATAACTTATGCTGGTAGGCAAATGGTTTCAGTAGAAAATAACTGCTTTGTCATGGAGAGAGAAGGGTTGGCAGTGATCTTTGGTCTCAAGAAGTTTAGACACTACTTGATTGGAGAGAAAGCCACCATTATCATAGATCACAAGGCCTTGAAGTACATCTTCAACAAGCCTGATGTTGAAGGGAGACTAGCAAGGTGGATGATACTCTTGTCCGAGTATGACTATACCATTGAGGATAGGCCAAGAAAGAAACATGCAAATGTTGATTTGTTATCTAAGGCCTATGATCATGATGGAGATGAACCAGTGGATGATTCTTTTCCGGATAAGGAGCTCATTATAATCTTAGTCACTCAAGAAATTCCAATGGAGTACAAGGAGATTGTGGATTTTATGACAAGAGGTAACTATCCAAAAGGGATGCATGCTAGAGAGAGGAAGGCCCTTGGAGCAAGATCTAGACCTTACACAATGGTGGAGGATATTCTTTTGCACCAAGGAGCAGATGGTCTACTTCAAAGAGCAGTGGGTAAGGAAGAGTTTATCCTACTCATAAAGGAGTTTCATGAAGGTTTAGCGTGTAGAGGGCACTTTGCAGGAAAGGTGAATGCTTTCAAATTTCTAGATGCAAGTTACCATTGGAAAGGGATTTTCAAGGATTGTCTTGATTATTGCAAAATTTGTCATGTTTGTCAAGCTTTTGCTACAAAATCTACTTCCACTCTACCACTTAGATCAATTCCATTGCTAGGACCTTTTGAGAAGTGGGGAATTGATTTTGTTGGTCATCTTAATAGAACCCCAAGGAAGAATTGACACATTGTGGTAGTTACTTATTACCTTACCAAGTGCGTTGTGGCTAGACCATTGAGAGATAAGAATGAAGATGAAGTTGTTCAATTTCTTTATGAATGCATTATTACTAGGTTTGGATGCCCTTTGGAGTTGGTTTCTAATAGAGGAGGAAGGAAGTTTATAGGAAGCATAACTACAGCCATGCTACAACATTTCTCTATCATACATAGAGTAAATACATCATATAAGCCAAATTCCAATGGCTTGGTAGAGAGAACCAATCAGACCTTGTGCATGATGTTGGCCAAAGATGCAGAAATGGAAGGGGCTAAACATCATTGGGACAAGAGGATTCATGCAGTTTTGTGGGAGTATAGGACAACCATGAAGACTTCCACCAGATATTCTCTATTTCAATTAGTATATGGTATTGAGTCTACCTTACGTATTCACTTTGATCTTCCTACTTTCCAAAGCATACATAGGAGATTGAAGAAAACACAAGGAGGTGATGTAGAGAAAGCAAGGAAGGATCAACTCATGGAATTGGAAGAGGCAAGAGCAATTGCTATGGTTCGAATAGAGCAAGCCTAAAGGAAACAAAAGGAGAACTATGACAAGAGGTAAGGCAAGAAGGTGGAGCCTTTCAAAGAAGATGATTGGGTAATGTTATTTGGTTCCATTCAATTCAAGAGCATGCAAGAGAAGTTTTTTCCTAAGTACTTTGGACCATTCATAGTGGAGGAAGTGTGGGGAAATTAAACCTATGATCTCAAGGAGTTGGGAGGAAGACACTTTGATAGGATTAACCATGATAATTTGAAGATGTATCATAGAAGGTAGAAAGACCTTCACTTTGGGGACAAAGTGAAACCTTAGTCTAGGGGTAAATGTAACATCCATTTGTGCATGTGGGTGATATTATGATATTTAGCTTAGTATTACAAATACTTGAAAAATATTATTTATATAGAGATGAAGGATGGTTTTACATTTTTCATGATTAGCTAAAGTTAGTCATAGCTAAAATAGAGAGGACCTTACTTTAGAGGAAGTAGAAAAGATGAGCACTACTATTTTGGATTCTAGTGTTGAATTAGTATTATTCCTAGGTGTTTGGCTTTGAGGAAAGAGTTGAGAACTCTTGAGCCCGTAAGCCTTTTTGTTTGGATTCTTCTATAGTCCAAGGATAGCCCATGTGAAGGAATCCTTGACTTAGTGGTTGGATCAAGATAAGATCACATCCTTAGTGGAATATGCCCATGTGGATGGATATTCCTTCATACTTTCTGACTTTATTTGACTTTATTAGCCTAGTAGCTTGAGTTACTCCAGTAATTAGTAACTTTGGTGTGTAACTATTTCACAAGTATATAAACAAGGGGTGAGGATGTACTCATCATCCTTTCATTTGCAACTATTTCTCTCATTGAGTTGTCTAGTGAACAATGTCTTGAGTCTTGGAGTGTTAGCCTTGGAGGAGTATGATGGAGTTGGGATTCCTTGCCTTCTTAGTCCATGGTGCGCTATTGTAATAGCCATCAGAGGTTCATCATGAGTGAGAGACAAGCCAGCTCACAGATCACAATTGTAAGAATGATGTTGTTCTACTAAAGTCTCTTCTTCTCATGGGACTCCATCTCTCCTTTCTTTGATCTACCCACGTTCTCCTTGGAATGGTCATGCTCCTTGATCTTGGAACTAAATATTGCCCAATTCCATAGGAATTGGTCCACCAAAGTGTGGTCTTTAAGCTTGATAATGTTGAGTTAGGACTACCTCTTCACCTCCTCCAAGCACCCTTTCTATTCTTTGAGCATAAGCAATGACTTCAAAAATAGTGTGAGTGTGGTTTTGTACCATTGCTTCTTGGCAAATTTATTGTTTTAACCCTCATTTGAAATTTTCCAAAGCTTTTGTGGGACACATATCAATTATTGTGACCTATAGATCAAGAAATGACTCTATTTAGGCTATTCTTTTGCTTCAACCCCCATAGTTGGGTTTGGGCCATCTGCATAAAATCTTGAGAAAAAATTCTTGAGAAAATCATCCATAAAGACATCTTGAAACTAATTGACCACATCTTTCAATTTCTCAAGAATTTTTCCATTGAGTTGTGCACCCTAGACTTCTCTTATTAGACCCATGAAACATTTACTATCTTACAACTAAATGTAGTCCCAATGATATAGAGAGGCAATTCTTACCTTTGTGAATTTTCTTCAACCCCAAAGATCTTCCATTGGCTAGTTTCTCTCTCCAACTGACCCATGGTATTGTAGTACTTCATCTACGGCATGCCTAAGATTCATCATAACAAGCTAACCATATCATGCACCACTCAATTACTTCCTAATTCTCTCTTAGAGAGAGTGCTACCTTTCTAGGTGATTACTCAATCTTCTTTGTCTAACCATTAGGTAACTATAATATTTCAAGGATAAGAGAACCTCCAAAAGAAAACATAGAAGAAGAAACACAAAGCTTCACACTCAAAACTTAGGTGGCCCCAAAGGAATACCTTGTCTTTTTTATATAGCAAAGAGGATTCTCTCAAAGGAAGCTCCATCCTTGGATCAGATACATGGATCAATGATATATCAATGAGATCTATCCTTTGATTAGTTGCATGCATGGGTGACATGATGGTTTTGGTCCTATCTAGTTGGTCAAACAAGCTTTGATTTGAAGGAATATTTAGAGAATATTCTTATAAGAATTTAAAAATTGCTTGGGTGAGGTACCATTGGAAAGCTCTCAATGAGCCAAAAAAGAGGAGAATTGCCTAATTCAAGGCCTAATTCATTTGTTTAGGCCTCCAAAATTAACTTTGGAGTTTTGAGGCTATTTTGGCTTCTACTTTATAAGTAGAAGTACTCTTTTGGTGATATCTCTATCTAATCTACTTAGTTGATCATACATAACATCTTTCTAGATGTTACCAAGCCAATTTTCATCTCTAGATAATATGTCTAGCTATTGATAATACAATAACTATACTCTGTCATTCTCATCCTTCTCTAGTTCCATCCCCAACCTTATTGCAACAAAGCAAGACAAGAAATTCTCTATTGTTGCAAGGTCTATCAATACTATCACCTCATTGCTTTCTAGGACTTCATTTACAACATTCAATTACACATTTCTCTTCCTCCACCTTTGCACACTTGTCTTCTTCCTCACCTTGTTTTTACTCTTCTCTATTAAGCCAATAAGGCCACAAAGTACATTTATTGGCAATCTTTATTTTCCAATGTGATTCAGCATCCTCTTCTTCAATTCATCTCTCCATGTGGTTCAAAGGTTGCCTATACGGAAGCTAAGGACCTCTAGGATGACAAGCACAACAATTGATAGATATATGCACAACCCGGCTACAATTGTAGCAAAATAATTATTTTCTTCAAGCCTCTTCTCCATGTGAGACTCCATCTCTCCTCTCTTCAACTTGTCTTTATTCTTCTTGGAACAATCCTGCTCCTCAGTCTCAAAACCAAATGTTGCCCAATTCCATAAGAATTGGTTTACCAAAATGGGGCGTCTTAGCCCAATACCAATGCATCAAGACTACCTCTTCACCTCCTCCAAGTGCCCTTGCTATTCTTTGGGCACAACTAATGGCTTCAAAAATAATGCAAAGATTTTGTACCATTACCTCTTGGCAAATTTTCTCTTATAATCCATGTTTGAAATTGTCAAGAGCTTTTACTAGACTCATATTTGTTATTGCAACTTGTAGATCAAGAAATGCCTCCACATACTCTTGTATGATATTCTTTTGCTTCAACTCCCAAATTTAAGTTTGGACCATCTACATAGAATCCAAAGTTTGCAATTTTTTGAGCACTCATTCTTGCATTGCTATCTAGGTGATCTCTCTTCTTTCTTCCAACGATGATCATTCTCAAGCATCATACCATGTGTAGGATTTATTGATCAAATACTCACATGCAAACATACCTACAGAATGATCAATGATCTCAATTGTAAATAATCAAAGGTATTGATGCATTCTTGACATTCTATTATACTCTTATGGATCAATGTTACACTTCTTCTTCATTCATAGTAACAGTGTAGCTTCATTGTTGGTTGGGATCAATGTCATTGATAGGAGGGACTCTCTAGGTACTTTGGCCATTGATGTTAGGTTTTGGGATGGTTCCCCTTCTTACATTATTTTATTGTTCTTGAAGGTATGTACTTGACTTTGCAATGCCTCCATTGTCATCTTGATCTCCTGAAAGTCATTCAACATCCCTTGTATTCCTTGCATTAGATTATGCAACTATGGCTCCATGATTTGTAAACATGGCAAACACTCAATCACTACTTCCTACTTCAATAGAGGGTTAATATGATCACTCAGGTAGGAGCATAGACTATGAGGACTACCATTGGTACCTCAAAGGCTATCATTCATTGATAATATTCCTCACCAAAATTATGGATTACAAAATCTCTAAACATCATTTTTGGTCTAACCACATAATAGATTTCTACTTGTGTGCTGAAACGGTGAGGATTTGGTACATTAAGATCCATTGTATCATAAAAAAATATAGATTTTCAAATCCCTATTTCCATTGTATATCACTATGGGTAGAATCACCCATTTTGGTAGATTCATCAATATGTCCATGAACTTTGCTCCAAAATGGTAAACAAGATATACTCTCATTTGCTCACACTAGATATACAATCCTGATGTGGAATGGATTCAGAATAGAAAGTGGTGTGCAAGAAATTGTCCTCCAAGTGCATCCATCCCATCCTCTCTCCAAAACACCTCTAATTTATCAATTGCATTTTATTTTCTTTCCTCAAAATTACTCAGTCTCAATAGTCCGTGTTCCTCCAAAACGGTTGATCCATTCTCTTGGATTAAAACACCAACTCTAATACCATTGTTATACTCCAAGGACAAGAGAAGTCCAAGAGAAATAAAAGAGAGAAACAAAAAGCTTCACACTCAATACTCCAATGCTCCAAAGGAACACCTTCTCTTTATTCTATAGTAAATAGAATCCCTTCAAAGGAAGCTCTAGCCTTGGATCAAGTACATGGATTTGTGACATGTCAGCAAGCTCCACCTTGAGATTAGTTGCATGGATGGGTACCATGTCAATCCTTGTCCTATCTGGTTGGTCAATTAGGTTTGATTGGAAGGAATATTTAGGGAATCTTCTTGTAGGAAGCTCATGTCATACCATTTGTAGCTTTGCATCTAGATTGCTTGGACTTTGCAATAGCAATGATAGTAGTTAGAGGTATGTTACTTGGAGACTACTTTTGTGACAACCTGGCAAATATCATGTTTGCGGCAATCAAGTAAGTAAAGTTTGTTCTCATAGAGATATTGGTCAGAAATTTCCAAATGAAAGTCAAATGTCACAAATGTGGTTTCTCTTGATTTCTTCTTTAGTCTCTTGGGTAGAAACCACACCCAGAAGAGCGTAACAAGTGCTCAATTTTGACAAATTGTCATTAATTCACCCACTCATAATCACAACATAGCAAATCTTTCCAAATAATCTTGATTGCAATGATTCAGCCTTTCCCAAAAATGGCTACTTTGCTACAAAATGACTTTGCCTCAAAATTGTGTTCCACTCCTCCATTGGAGGCACAAATTCCTTGATTGAATTGCTTCTCATCAACTTAATGTTGCACTCACAAATGCAAAATATTACCAACACTACAATTCCTCTCAGATCTATCAAGGCATTGCTTCGATTGCACTTCATTTAGAATCAAACACACAAAATGAAGATCAAGGTTGTGGAATCCAAGATCCAAACAAGCACACTAACTTGCAATTTGAAATTCTCTCAACATTCACAAATACAAACACTGAGTTGATACTTGGAATTAAGCTCAAGCGACAAGCACTGTAATCAGCACTTTGCTTTATCTATTCTCAAAATTATACAAACTGAACAACAACATACTATGAATGCCCCTTTTAAATAAATAGAGCTCTTCAACAGTTATCTAACTTCCTTAACTACTTCCTAACAACTTTACCAACCTGCAGACCCATAATGACAATGCACCTCTTCATATCTGCCCTTCAAAATCTCAAACCTGTTACTACTCCAACCTGATGTCTACTTCTTCTTTGGCTTCCAAACCCGGAGTAACTTCACATACTGCTTTATCCTTGGGTTTTACAACTACTAATTCTTCTACCAATTCTAACACCTCTTCCCCTTGATCTGAAATTACAGTCATAGGAACCTACATACATCTTCTTCTTGCAACCCATCCTTCTCTAATATCTTCAATGTCAACTCTAAAGATATTTGTACTCCTACTTCCTCTACTTTGGGTTTCATTCTTACATCATTTTGAAGTTTATCTACTCCTAACTTAACTAAGTCTAATCTAATTGTGATATTATCTTCCACCTCCAATATCTTCATATCCACACAAGTCCTGAGACTAATCAATAACAAGTTCAAGTTCTTATCCTTTGTATTTCTTCTCCTTGTCTCCTACACCAACAATCTTAACTTGTGCAACCTTTTTTCTTCAATTTGTATACTGGCTTTGGTACCCAGCATTGCATTCATCTTCACTACCATCTCCTTTAATGGCTCAAGCCTCATCCTTCTCTCACGTTCCCTATCCGCCTGCCAGTCTTCTTGGTACATTGCAAATTCTATCTCAAACTTGGCCTTTGCATTTTCCTTCTCCTTCTCTTTTTGCACTATCTTCTCTTCCAGATTACAAATTAGTTCCAACAATCTTTCTTCTTCTCTACACCGCACTATTAACTCTCTTTGCCAGAGTTGCATCTTCTCTTCTACACTTTGCATAACTTGGTTGAGTTCTTACTCCTTCTTTGCTACCCTTGCTGTGGTATGGATGACTTCTATTTGAGAATCAACAAACTGTTGCTTCAAGATTTTGTACTCAACTATTTATCCTTCCATGTCTATGACATTTTGCTCTATCATTCTATCTCTACTTCCCACTTCTCTCTTCAAATTTTCAAGTATCTGATTCTATACTATTGCATCTATGTGCAATATCTCCCTTTCCTCCTCTCCTCGTGTTATAATCTCCTTCAAATCCAAGTTTTCTACTTCTAACCGCTCCAACACCTACAATGCAGTTTTTATCTCAAGATAATGTGGCTGCATTTCTTTCTTCTTCTTCTCCATCTTCATCAACAATAGGTAGAATCTCCCATAGATACTCCCCCCTCTGGTCTGGTTCTCTTCTTCTTGTGGGCTTTCCTCATTCTTCTTCTCTTCTTTGCTTGATATTCTCCTTTTCATTGGGAGTCATTTGATGGAATTGATTTCTTGCTCTCCGAACTCTCACTTTCTATTTCCTTCCTTCTACTTGGCCCCGCCTCATGCATCATGCTTCTTCTTGATCTGATTCCTCTCTGAATGATAACTTTCTTCTCCAATTTCTCTGGAACTTCATCTTTTTTTTTTGGTTATCTTCATCTGCAATCTCCGGCTTTTCCTCTTTTCCCTCTAGTATTAGCTGCATCTCCACGCCTTGCTCACTCTTGCTGCTTGCTTCCCCACTTTGCAATGTGAGGTCAAGTTCCTCTCCTCTCTCTGAGTCTACTGTCTTGTACTTGGCCTCACCTTCTGATTCCTCCTCCAATGACTCTATTACCACCATGTCCTTCTTCGAGTTCATTTTCCTAGTCTTCCGTGGTCTCGTAGCTGTCACTTCGTCTTTGGGTCAACTCCTCTTCTTTGGCTTCAGAGCAATCACCACCAATCTCACACTCTACTCCGTCTATGCATAATACTCATCACTGCTTCTTATCTGAAGAATGTATTGTTGCTTGTCCATATCACCATCTCTCCTCAAGTTGAGATGGAAATGAGACACCATCTTTTGTCGCTCCACCGCATTCAGTAGATTCAATCCCAAGAAAAAATAGGCATCTTATGGAAAAACACCGCTTGGTGTTTTATCACATAAGCGGTTTGCTCCAGCTTAAAAATGGCCATCATTGCTCCTACAATGCCTCTCCTCATAGGATCCTTATAACTCTTGATCTTATATCCAATCTTTGTGCATTTTGAAGAAAAGGCGTCTCTTACTTCCTAGGTTTCTTTGGCTACCTCTACTCTCCTTAAGAATGTGGATCCTTGCTCCTCACTAGCCTCTCTTCCAAGTACTAACCTCCAATCCAACTCTTTCCAACAAGCCAGATTTCTTCTTTTCCCTTCCTTCTTGGGTCCTTCGAGACACTTACTCTCTATTATCTCGGTCATGAAACCTGGAAAACTAAGGTTTTAGTTCCATGCCAAAAATGTGATCCAAAGCCTGCTCAAGACTCTGATTCTAGCAATCACATCTAACCTCTTAATTGCATGATTTCTCACTGCAAATACCAAGTTCTTCTTTCGATCTCCCATCTTACTCTCCTCCACTCTCGATTTATGAAAACTCTTCTACCCGATTCTTGAACTAATGATCTTGACTTCCTCTTGATGCACAAAGGAGTCTTTTACTACAATCCCTTTTCCATGATCTCCCTTAGGATGACTTTGTAATGGCAATGGGAAGTTACTTGTCATTCCTCTTTGCTTCATCTTAATCCTGAATCTTATAGTGGTGCGTTTTTGCAATCTCTCTTCACTTTGAGCTTCTACCAAAAAATCACACCTTCTACATGCTCTTCTTCTGTCAATGTCAATTTCCCCTGCTCATAGGCCAGCCATTCTTTTTGTTTGCGGTCCCTTCTTGAATGTCCAACCCCAAAGGAAAGTTGTTACATTGTCTTTGCCTTGGGTTGAGCACCCCAAGATGAAGTTTCATTACTTCAGGTTGAATGCTGACAGGCCCAATTTGAGTACTTCATTTCTTACATGAAGTCACTTTATTTGAGTTACAACCCAAAGACACCATTCTTCACCTTTTGATGTCATATAGGTACAATACGACTTTGTTTGTACACTTCTTCTTCAAAATAGGATGAAAACTTCAAAAAAACAAAAATGGGGGTACCACAACTTTCTATTGGTCAGATTTCATGTTTTGGATACTAACTACATGGTAGGGCCTACTATCACTTGCACCATTTGTACTGTTGGGTGTGCCATCAGTGGGAACGTTAGTGTGAGACCTAGGTCAAAATCAGGAGTATACCTTGGGAGTGTAGCTCCAAAGAGCTCACTTCTTTGTTGTTGATCCTTTGAGTTCTTGGCTAAAGTGCACAAAAAGCCGACAAACATACCTAGACTCTCTGAGCTGGAGTGGGTGTGGCTTGACTATAATAGAAACTTAATTGTTGGCAGATCATTGAGTGATAGATCAAGTAATGAGCTGATTGAGTGTGACTTGAGTTGTGTAACCAAACTGATTACAAGAGAGAAGTGAGAGTCAAGGGGAAATTGGGTGCTAGAACAGAGGGTGGTGGTAGTGGTATCTCCAAGCTTGGTGGATTGTGGTACCTTGATCTTAGTTCTAATTTCCTTGGGAGTGATTGTGTGCGGAAGCGCCGGGCAAATTTGGAGTCAAAGAGAGTCAATTTCAAACAGTTGTTGTGATTTTGAGCTCAAGAGGTGAACATAGGACCAATCCGGTGTGAGTTGAGCTCAAAAAGTGAAATTGAAGGTGGAATTCGGAACCCACTGCCATGAACTACACATTGGACAAAACCAATCTTTCCAATTTAGCTCAAGTGAAGAGTTAGCGGAGGATTTAGCGGTCAGCCAAATTTAGAGATTTATGTTAAGTTTTATGTTAGGTTTTATGTCAGATTTATGTCAAATTTTGAAAAGGGTTTACATCAAATTTTGGTAAGAAGAACTTTGATCCTATTCTCTGGTGATCTTTGTAACTCAAGAAGTGGATAGGTACTCCGATTATGTCAAATGCCAAATGGTGATAGAGTCAATCCAATGTTGCTTTATGAGATGAAAGGTTTTTGTTTAGCCTTCTTGTGATTAGACCCCCTCCATTCTCTACTTCTTGTTTGTGCACAGTGTTTGTGTGAGGTGCTTTGAATTTAGAGCATTGGTGCTTTGGTGTGCTCTTGATAGTGAGGTTGGAGTGATGACCAGTCAGACTATCTATGTTTCTCTCTAGTGAGGCAGGAAGTGAGGACTTGTAGATCATGAGAGTACGTGTTGTGATGATAGGTTAATTTTTTCTGTAGTGTAGTTGTTGTAGTTAGAGCTACATTAGTCACTGATATTTAGTTGGTGGTGTTGGCACTTTGGAGGTGTTGGCACTTGGTGGAGTACTTGTAGAGGTTATAGTTGCGGGTTGCAATTCTTAGTTACTTTGTCACAATAGAGTTCTTTGGGGATTCCACAATAGATAGCATTGCAATATGCAATGGATTTACTCAGAGCGGGACTTGATATCAACATGTATCTCATGTCTTAGTAAGGAAGGAGATTGACTCTGAGTTGGGGTTTGACATACAAGCTGAACCAATTGAGAGTACACTTGTCCACACCATTGTTGTGGGACATGGATGAGATTTATGGGCCTCCAAAGGTCCCATGTGTTAATTTGGTATAGTGGGTACCATTGAGTTTGATGACTTTATCCAAGAGTGTGATAGTTGGTGTGATCTGTAGAAGATTGGGAACCCAACTTTATTCACATCCTTCATGGCATGGAAGGGCTTGTTTTAGCATTTGAAGGGTCTGTTGATGGACAACTACCATGAGTTCAGGAGAGGTCACTTGGAGGAGATTGAGCTATGGAGACAATATTGGTCTCAAAACTATGTTTCTATTACTTTAGGCTCAATTTCTAGGAATAGATTGGTTGTACACACAAGTTCTAGCTCTAGTAGCATTGGTGGATCTCTTGGAGATGGTGTTGCTACAAGTAGAGGTACTACTATAGGAGGTGGTGTGATATTGGGTTTAACCTCATGCTGGAGTTCTTCTAGTGTTTGAGGCAGAATTACCAGGGAGTGCGGACAAACAAGTTGAGGAGCTTGCAAGAGTTCCAACGGAAGGTTGGAGAGAGCCTATGCAAGCCTATACACTCACATGAGGCGGCTGATCAGTTTTACTCAGGGAATTACTGAGGCCCAAGCAATCTAGTTTTGGTATGGGATATTGGATAGGGAGTTGCAATATAGAGTCTGTGATGCTACATTGTTACAAGCTACTTCACCTACTTTGGTAGTGGTCTTTGGTTTGGTTGAGCGTATTGAGTTCAACATGGTGGAGGAGAGAATCGTGACATCTGGAATTGGTAAGGAGATCTTATCCATAGCTAAGACTTCTTCTAGAGTGCAGCAGAGTGCACCATGCTTAGTTGGTTTTTGAGGACAAGGTGGACAGCCCAGATCCTATGGAGCGAGTGGAGGGCCTAGTGGAGTTAGACCCTTACCTTCATTTTTGGGTTAGCAATAGCCAATGAGTGGTGGTGTTGCTTGTTGGACTTGTGGTGGACCTCACTATAGGAGAGAGTGTACTCAAGGCAGTTGACCTAATATCTTTAGTGCATCACAACTAACATAGAAATAGTGTGAGCATTGTCACAAATATGGTCCCTCTAGTGACTGATGATTTGACCTACACCCGGAGTTACGGAATGGCAAGGCTATTATGGTAGGAGGTAGAGGAGCTCTAGGTCATGGAGGACAAGCTGGTAGAGATGGTGGTAGAGGATCCACACCTAGTAGAGGTCAAATACCTACCCTTACTTTTGATACTACCATAGATACTTGCATTGAGCAGTTGGAGCAAAGATTGGCTAGCATGGCCATTGCTTAGAGGAGATCAGATTTGGGTGTTGAGGCTTCCACCTCATATGTTGGTGATAGATATGTCTTGGATTTCATGTGTGGAGCAACGTAGGTGGATGCATTTGTAGTAGTGACTAGGAGTGCAATATATGCTCCAGATCTTAGAGGAGCATCAATAGAGTTGGACCCATAGAGAGGAGTGGTTGGGAGACATGTCAGACTTCCTTAGCCTTTCGTGCTCTCTAGGGCCCTACAAACATCATCACCACCTACCACACCTAGTGTAGGTGTGGTAGGTGGTGATGGGTGCATAATAGACTACCTGCTAGTTAGTCAACTACTACTACATAAATTAAGTCTAGCATGATGTTAGGGGCGGCTCAGCTGATTATACATTGCACTTTGTTTTTAGTGAGTGACATGTTTACATTGGGAGTTGATCCAACCCTAGTGTTTTGGTTGGCTACCATGCTTTATGAGAGTAGGGATGATGTGATCCTTATTACTAGAGCAGAGGTGGTTGATAGTGGAGTCAACTTGGTTGAGGAGCATGGGATGCGGGTCAACGACCAATGGTCTATGGCAAGCAACAACGGCTAGATTGGAGGAGTTGCCAACTAGACTGATCTTTGAGAGAGCACAATTCACACCTGATGTTATCCTATTGGATAATCATAGGGGGATTTTTTTTTGGTGGGACCTTCAAGGCAGGTCTATACACCACAAAGGGTCTTACTTGACTGTGGTGCGCAACTCCTTATGTTGAGGAAGGCTGTAGTTGTCATTTTAGGGTTATGAAAGACCAATGTGGAGAGGTGTATATTTCAGATCCAAACATCTTTTGGTGGTGGTTAAACACAGTACATCACACGTGGGGAGCTTGTTGTCCAAGTTTAGCCTGGTCACCCAATTGATAGCTTGGTGGTGAGAGCTCAGGCTATTGCAACAACAGCTGAGTTATATGATGTGCTAGTTGGGAGAGCAATGTTATACCCCATGGGTTTCAATATCAACTATTGAGAGGTGACAACCTCCTATAGACCAGGTTGGCAGTCTGGTCAGGGATGAGTATGTCACCTACCAATACTTTTCAATAGTGTCAGTCTTGGCTCACTATAGTTTGGGACCATGGCAGCTTCAATTTTAGCTTTTAGTGGTTCTATTACTTGGCCAGGTGAGTTATTGGAGGGGGATGCCCATGCAGAGGATACTCCGGTACCAGAGGAAATCAGGGATTGTTCCATCCACCTTGGATGTTTGTTTGTGAAGTTTAGAGGAGGCATTGCAATAGCATGTAGATTGGTTGGTGCGGCAAGCTTGGAGTGGAGCCTTTGTACCACCATGAGACCAATGTGAGGATGAGCCTCCAAAGTCAATTACCTTGATACCTTTGGATACTACACTCATTGCTTGGCAATATCCAATAAAGGGAGTTTGTCTATTGGAGTTGTTTGGTAGGATTAGCACCGGACTAGCTATGGTACTACAAGCAAGTATACAAGTACAAAGGTACTTGTATGTAGAGAGAGATGAGACTGCTAGGCAAGTCTCTCTACATCATGTGGCACACTTGGCCTATCGGTATCCTAAGTTATTACCAATGTCAGCATTCAGGGGTTACTAGAAGGCCCTACACGCAGATATTTCTTTATTGGGAGTGCATGATCTAGAGCAACATGGGCCTATTCATTATTTTTGGATGGCCATGTCAGGGACATACATATGTTGGCCAAGGTCTAGGTCTTTAGGATCCCCATTTTGGTGTGTTTTGGGAGATGTTACAAATACTACCTATAGTATTCGTAACATCGATAACCTATGGTAGTGGTGAACCTATTTGGACAACCTAGAGCCACTTTTCCCATACTTATGAGTTTTCCATGCTCTCATGCTTTTTGAGAAGGAG
The DNA here is from genome assembly GCA_948567375.1 of Lunularia cruciata. Lineage (NCBI taxonomy): Eukaryota > Viridiplantae > Streptophyta > Marchantiopsida > Lunulariales > Lunulariaceae > Lunularia > Lunularia cruciata. The sequence goes on along the minus strand of OX419762.1, from coordinate 42,814,401 downwards.
GTCTTGGACTGGTCTGGGACTCATAGTTACAATAGTTGGTGGAGCCCAATGCCAATGAGAGAGAGCAAGTGATGGGTTTTTGCACCAATATTACCGCTGCTCCAATAGTGTCAAAAGCATCTAGGGATTAGGTGTTAGGTCAAGATATGGACCTAAACTGTTTGACCTGGATTGTGAGCCTTGGTTGGTAGAGTAGCATAGGATGCGCTTGATAGGCATCACCACTTGGACACTTGTGAGCCTTGTGTCTATTGAGACAATTCAAGCACATACAAAGGGCAATAGACCAAGTGGACATGGTATTCTTGGGACACAACCAGTAGCTACTAGGGAGAGTGGTCAACTTGGAGTCCATCTAGGTGAGCATAGTCTACTTGGGTTACACCCTTGGTCTACTTGGGATGCAGCTAGAGGACGTATGGAGCTTGCATCCAGATCAGAGGGAGTTTTTCACACTAAGGTTGACACCTCTAGTAGTTATAAGCATGACACTACTACTCCCAAGGGTCCAATGTAGCAGTCAGTTAGTATGTCTTTGACTCCTACAATAGTTATTGAGGATACTAGGGAGCCAGATCTTGGATCCAAGCTTATAAGGGAGGAAAGATGGAGGGTTTGGATTTTCTTGAGGAGTTACAAAATTTGTTTTGCCGTCAATATGAAGGATTTAGGTGCTCTAAAAGGACCTGGTATTTGGATTGAGTTGACTAGCAATACACCAATTTTCCAAATATAGTGATATGGAGTGGACATTGATTCAGAGCCAAAGTAATGACCTTTTTGAGGCAAGTTTGGTAGAGATTTCATATGGAGAGTATGGATGGATGACAATGATGCTAGCCAAGAAGGATAGGCATGGCAACTACACATATAGATGGATGTGTGGAGATTACCGTCTTATCAACCAATAAACTAGGGCTGTTTGATATACCATGCCTCACAAAAGGAGATCTTTGATGCAATTGAGCATGCAAAGGTCTTTAGTACTTTAGATCTTTGAGTAGGATATCATTAGTTGCCAATCAAGGAGGAAGATAAGTCCAAGATAGCATTTGGGATTATTGATCCTCACGGTGTCATCAAGAAAATAATTCATGCGTACCATTCGTGTCATTTGGTGCAAAATATGTTTTTCCTTCTTATGTTACAATGACTTTGCATTTTATTTTGTTGCATCTTGGGAGTATTGTTTATGTTATTGATAAGTTGGAGGGTTTTTTTGTGCTGCTAAAAACTCAGACTTATTTTGAGTGTTACATAAGCTCAAGAGAGCTTCAAGTGTTACAAAAGCTCAAGTGTTTCTCCTATGGTATGTTAGCTTGAGTGTTTTTTTGATGTGACATAAGCTCAAGAGTCCTTTGGGGATGTTCAGAAACTTTGAGAGTTTATGTGTTACATGAGTTGAAGGCTAATCAAGAGAAGTTTGGGGGGTCTTTGAGAAAAAGTATGAAGAGGACTATGAGAAAAGAGGGTTTAGATATAAAGGATGAGGGCTTGCAGGAAAGGAGAATTTTTGAAGAGATAAGGAGGAAGAGGCTTGTCAAAAACAAGGGGAAGTTCATTTTTCATTTTTGAAGGAACAAGGGCCTGTGAAGGAGCTGATAGAGAATTTTCCCAAAGGAGTTGGACTTTGAGAAAGGGCAGAAGGGAGACAGAAAAAGGGTTTTTTGAGAAAAAGGTCTGAGGAGAGAGGAGAGAGGAGAGAGGAGAGAGGCTTTGAAGGAACATGGGCATGTGAAGGAGCTGACAGGGAATTTTCCCAAAGGAGTTGCACTTCAAGAGAGGGCTGACCAGGCTTGGATAGAGAGGAGGAAGAGCTTCAAGAAGGGTTTCTGAGAGGAGGATCAAAGAGAAAAGCAAGGAGAACTAAGGGATTTGTGAAGCATCAAGAGGACTTGAGAAATCAGAGAAGAATCAAGAAGTCAAGGAGTTAGGCGAAAAAAGGGAAACCAGGAGAGATTTTTGAGAGGACAAGAGGCAGGAAGAATTGGAAACCAGGAGAGTGATTTGAGAGGACATGAGGCAAGAAGAACTGGAAACTAGGAGAGAGTTTTGAGTGGACAGCAGCATGAAGAATTGGAAACCAAGAGAGGGTTTCGAGAGGATAGGAGGCAAGAAGAATTATAAACCAGGAGAAGGATTTTTTAGAGAATAGAGGACAAGAAGAAACCAGAGGAAAAGATTTTTGAGAGGAGAGAAATTGGAAGGGAGAAAGTTGAGAGAGAAGGGACTGATTCCTGACAAGAATTGAGGAGAGTTTTGAGAGATAAAGACTTTGGCTATGCAGAGAGTTAGGGATTCAAAGGGAAAGTGTGGGTGCCTTGCTGACAAGGAATGGAAGGAGAGTGAAGGATCAAGAAGAAAAGGAAGGGCAAGAAAGAAGATTTCTCAAGGGGAAGATGGCAATGTGCAGGTGTGATAGGAGGGAGATGTTTGCAGGAGGAAAACCATCAAGAGAAGAGTTATGCTTTGAGAGAAGGCCTGATTCAAAGGTGGTTTTGCCAAAGAGTGATTGTGTATATTCCCAAAGGATGTGAAGGCCTGAACGTGACAGGAGAGTAGGGGAGGGAAATTCTTGAGAGAAGAAGCTGATGGTTGAGTGAAGAAGGGGAAATCTCAAAAGGGCTTGACATGATAGGAATTTGAGAATGAGTAGTAGAAGAGAAAGGGTTTAGCATTGAGGGTTTGGGAGTCCAAACAAAGAGACTATGCAGAGGAAAAATTAATGTGAAGGCCTGAACCAAGAGTCTGCAGGAGAGGAGATGCTTCAAAGGAAGGTTTAAGACTATGCAGAGGAAAATCTAATGTGAGTGCTTGAACCAAGAGTATGCAGGAGAGAAGATGCTCCAAAGGAAGGTTTAAGGTTGTGCAAGAACCTTGAGAATCCAGATAGAGGAGAGAGCAGAGAGAGGTTTCAAATATGAAGGGCTGATGAGTGTCGATGCAGGGAGATCTTTTGAGAGAAGGGCTTGGTGTGTAGAGAGAGAGAGAGAGAGAGAGAGAGAGAGAGAGAGAGAGAGAGAGAGAGAGAGAGAGAGAGAGGCTTATGCAAGGACAGCAGGGATAAATCTTGAGTGGATGCCTGAACAGAACAAGAAAAAGGGAGGGAAGAAAATTTGAAGGGTAAGGGTCTATAGTATATTGTGATTGGACAGGCAGAGGAACTGAGGAAGGTTTGCAAAGAATGTCTCGAAGGACTATGCTGGAGGTTGGAGATTAGTGGGAGAGACTCTTGAAGGGGTTGATAGGACAGTTTGCTGTGAATGAAATTTTCAAAGGGCAAGCTGAAGGAGGCAGAGGGAGAGTAGTCTACACAGAATGGAGAAATCTCAAAGGAGAATCTCACGGGCAGTGGAGACTTGGAGGAGATGTCAAATGGAGATGCTGCAAAATAGAGAGATGAAGAGGTGTAAGGGATAGGGAATAGGACTAGGCTGATTCTATTTCTTTCCTTTATATGCTTGGATAGTCAGAGTGCTTTTGATGTGATCACTATTTAGTTAGGAGCTGTTTGACCTTCCCCAAGGGATTTTTAAACTATGAGACTTGGTGTTGTGATGGAAATGAGGTCCCTCATGAGTGAATCCATGTATTTTGATATGTGAATAGTGGTAAGGAAAGGACATGTTTTTTGGAGAACTTGGTCCAGTCTATGTAAATGGAACAAATCATTGATCAAATTGCCCGAATTGAGTACGGTCGCATAACCTATGGACTAATCCAGAAAACCCCACCAGATCCAGCTCCATGAACCCCACCAGACCAATACTACAAAAACCCACCAACCTTAAAACATACTAAACCTAAGAATAACATACCAAGAATAGTAGCAGTCTGTACGTGAAGGACAAAAATAATCCAAAAGCCTAACCCAAATAGCCATTGAGAAGGGTTTGCACCCCAAGAATAATGGCAGAAAATTTGCCCAAAAAAGAGTCATTGTGACCAAACCAGAGTATAGCACCAGTGTTGGACTAGGGAAGAACTTTTGAGTCATTAATAAACAAGACATCCTAAGCGTAGGTAGCCAGGTGCCTAGTGCAATCTCAAGACCTTACAATCCCCATGACAACGGCAAGGATGTACTATATTAGTGGAGGTTCTTAAAATTTGGGTTAAAGAATGCTCCTATTGAGTTTCGGAGGGTCATGGACAAGATCCTAGCTAGATTGGATTCTGCTTGGTGCTATATTGATGACATTTTGGTCTATAACACTACTATGGAGGAGCATTAGAGACATTTGTTGGAGGTGTTTGAGAGGTTGAGATCTCATGGACTCAAATTACATCTTGGGAAGTGTAGGTTCCATGAGTAGGTTGTGTATTTAGGTCACACTATCTAACCCAGAGGACTTGGTGTATAACAGACCAAGCTGGAGGCTATTGCACATATTCCTTGACCTACGGATGTGAGTAGAGTGTGAGGATTCCTTGGGTTGGTGAACTTCTATTGCCGCTATGTTAGAGGATTTAGTGCCATTGCCAAGGCCTTGACAAAGCTGACCAAGCTTACACAAGAGTGGTGTTGGGGAGATGAGCAGAAGAGAGCGGAATTTTTCTTTTGAAACATCATCTCTCGATATGGGTATCCTCTAGAATTGGTCAATGACCGAGGGACACACTTTTGAACTTTGTAATGGAGCAGTGCTCGTCGCTTGAGCTTGATTCCGAGTATCAACTTTGTGTTTGTGTTTGTGAGAGTGTGGAGAAATTCAAAGTGCAAGTCAGTGTGCTTGTTGGATATTGGATTCTGTAGCCTTGATCTTCATTATGTATGTTTGATCCTAAGTGAAGTGCAATCTGAGCAATGCCTTGATAGATTTGAGAGGAATTGTAGTGTTGGTGGTATTCTACATTTGTGAGTGCAGTGTGAAGTTGATGTGAAGCAATTTTGATCAAGGAAGTTGTGCCTTCAGTGGAGGGGTGGAACACAATTCTGAGGCGAAGTCGTTTTGTATCGAAGTGCTATTTTTGGGAGAGCCTAAATCATCACAATCAAGATTGTTTGGAAAGAATTGATGGAGTTGTGATTAAGGAGTGTGAATTTGTGACAAGACTACAAGTCAGTGCTTGTTACTCTCTTGTGGGTGTAATTTCTATGTGAGAGATTAAAGACGCAACCAAGAAGAACTGCAATTGTTACTTTGACTTTGTATTTGACCAATTCTGACTAGTATCTCTGCGGGAACAAACTTTACTTACCTGATTACCGCAAAAGTGAGATTTGCTGGGTTGTCACATTCTCAGACTACCTCTCTTGACTTCATCTTGACACACCAGCACATCTTCAACTACACTTCCCTTCCCATGATCTCCCGTAGGACATCTTCTTAATGGCGATGGAAAATTACTTGTCATCGCTTTGTCTCTAGCCCAAATTTTATAGTAGTGTGCCTTCTCCGTCTTTCTTTAGTTTGAGTTTCTACCAAGAAATCACACCTCTTGCATGCTCTTGTCACTGTCAATTTTCCCTCATGTGTATGACCGCTGTTTTTGGGAGCCATACCTTCTTGAATGTCTCACTCCAAAGGAAAGTTGTTACACTATCCTTGCCTTGGGTTGAGCACCCCCGAGACAAAGTCTCCTTACTTTGAGTTGTATGCTGACATGGCAATTCCGAGTACCTTGCCTTTTGACACAAAGTCATTTTACCTAGGGTTACAACCCGAAGACTCTTTCTTTGCCTTCTTGTGCCATACATGCACAATTCGTCTTCTTTTGTACACTTCTTCTTCAGAAATAAGAAAAAAAACAAAAAGGTGGGTACCACAATGCTCCAATCTTGAAATGGTATGATCCAAAATGTCCAATCAAGTTGGCTACAAATGCATCAAGCATTGTGATAAGAGCAGTCCTATAATAGGAATGGAATGATAGATATCACCCAATTGCATATTTCTTTAAAAAGCTATTATTGGCAAAATGCAACTATATATCACTAAAGGAGAAGAGTTGGTCATTGTCCTTGCAACCAAGCATTGGAAGCACTATTTGTAATACTAGTAGCTAGATATATTATCTAGAGGTAGAAATTGACTAGAAAGATGTCATATATGATGGAATAAGTAGACTAGATAGACGTGTCACCAAAAGAGTACTTTCACTAATAGACAAGAGCTGAAAACACCTTAAAAACTTTAGAGCCAATTTTGGAGGCCTAAATGGATGAATTAGGCCTTGAAAATGGAAATTATACTCCCCCTTAAGAATTTAAAGCTTACCTTCTCTCCCCTACTATTCATCTCGTCAAGAGCTTTCCATTAGTACCTCATCCATGTGATTTTGAGTGTTGTGTGTATATACATTGCTACACAACATACATCAATATCAGCATCACACACTATACAAGCACAACTCACATATAAGTCATACATGGACTCTAAAGTGCCACAATAATCAGTTTGGTTATACAACTCAAATCACACTCAATCATCATTACTTGATCAATCACTCAATGATTTGCCAACAATTGTGCACTTATTACAATCAAGCCACACCACTCTAGCTAAGAGACTCTAGGTGACACTCACCACTTTTTGTCCACCTAGCCAGGAACTCAAAGGCTCAACAATAGATAAGTAAGCTCTCTAGAGCTGCACTTCCAAGGTATACTCCTGATTTTGACCTAGGTCTCACACCAATGGTCTTGCTAACAACACACCTGATGTGAAAACGGTGTGAGTGATAGTGGGCCTCAACATGTAATCAGTACCCAAAACCTGAAATTTGACAAATAGAAAGTAGTCTTCGAGTAACTACCAAAATACCTCTAACTACTATCATTGCTACTCTAGTATCCAAGCAATCTAGATGCAGAGCTACAAATGGCATGACAATTATCATGCATATATACATTGCTACACAACATACATTGCTATCAATATCACACACTATAGAAGCACAACTCACACATAAGTCATACATGGACTCTAGAGTGCCATAATTGCCTCCTAGCTGGCAGTTACATCCCTCTAACTCTAGATAGACATCTACTCCAAGTATATAGTATACCATATGATGGGCAAAGATTAGGAGGCCGGGTGCTATCAAGCCCCATTGTTAGTAGCCTGTCTGCAATCTATACCAAATAAAGGATGAACTAGTTATAGGTCAAGTACATCTAGGACATAACCATTGTCCTTGAGAAAAGGAGACAAACATGCTATATGCCTTCCTCTCAGACAACTATCACACACTAACATAGTAGCAACTCCAACTAAAAATCCCCGTAACATACACCTCAAGCCTACACGTACAAGTGCTAAGCTTGGGTCCATAGTACCATCAATGTTTGGAGATGGCCTTGTGCACAATTGTGCAGATGATCCTTCCAAATAGCACCATCATGTCCAAGGACTCCAGATGGCAAAACCTTGTGCACTTTCAAGATAGTGCGGCCTATCAAAACATCAAGTGTCATCGGTGTTGTCTACTATAGATATACATAGTCACTTGGATGAAATCAACGGATCAAGAGTCTATAACCTCCTCCTCAAATAGTAGCATAGCATAAGGTATCTCTATACTGAGCAATTGACAAGTTCTCAAAGGCCATCGGCATCACTCTTTGAAAGATCTATGCTTGTTGAGATGCACTCACTCATACATTTGGATCATCAAAGTCCAAAACTACAATAATATCTTGACAAATGGCTATAGGTAAATCTGAATCTTATCCATAAAGTAGAAAGTTAGGAGAGAAGGATGATAAGGAGGCTTGCTAACTAAATTGATAGCCCATGGCCAACCAAGGTAATTGGAGATCCCAATCTCCCAAGTGGACTCTCTACAAACCATACTTTTGCAATCCTCTCTTTGTTGTTTGAACCACTCTTTTTGCTAAGCCATTTGCCTTAGGTTGATCTTGGGAGGTAGTACAATGATCAATCAAAGCCTTGTCACACAAGACCTGAAACTCCCCCAAGAACTCTATATCCTCACCAGTCAAAACCTCAATTGGTGGACCAAAATGATTGAGAACCCGATCTAGGAACAAGTAAGCCGTCCCTTCATTGGACTTGTCAAGAAGTGCTGCCAGCTCAATCCACTTGGAGAAGTGCTCCACTATCACCAAAACATACCGATGATGTCTCACAATCAACAATAAAGGTCCAACAAAGTCCAAACTCCAGCAATATCCCAATCCCATGATAGGTAATGGGTGTAATTGTGGCATAAGAGCATTAAATGATCTAACTTGGTCACATACCACACATATGGCAACAAATTGTTTTACATCAGTTTGCATACCTCACCACCAATAATGACTCTAGAGTTAGCTATATGTATGCTTTACTCCAAAATGTCCTAGCTCCTCATGAGCATGATTGACCAACTATAGTCTCTCAGATGGAAGTGGTACTACTCTCATTCTACCATCCTCCCATACATGCAAAAGGTGTTTGCCCTCCAATTTGAACCGCCTGGCTTACTGAATAACAATGTCTCTCTTCTTAGCTCCAATTGTGCCACCCACAACACCAGTGCAAAGATAGTCCATCACTAAGACATCATCATGAATGTCTCTTTGAACTATACTAATATCTTCACTCTTTATATCTATGACCTCAATAAATCCTCCTATACGCACTTGGAGAGATACCACCAAAGTCTCAAAAAGTATACAAAGAAAGGCAGATGCATGCCAACCTATCACTATCTCCTCATCTATCTTACCATGCCAACATGCTCCGGTCTGATCATGTTGGCTAGGACATGGGTTTCTACTCAACCCATCTGCATCACGGTTCATCACTATAGGTCTATGAATAACCATGAAATCATACTCCTATAAAATCAAAGCCCATTGTGCAAGCTTCCTTGAAAGCTTATAGGACTCCATTAACCACTTTAGTGGTTGATGATCAATGATAAGAGTGAAGTAGTTACCAAATAGGTAACATCGGAAATGTACTATTGCCCAAACTACTACTAAGCATTCCCCCTCATATGAACTATACTTTACCTCTGCTGAATTGTTGAAGTGACTAGCATAGGCCACATCAAACTCTTTCCCCTCGTCATCATGTTGGGTGAGCACTGCTCCAAGCCCCGACATACTCCAATCAGTGTGAACCTGAAATGATCAACCTCTGATTGGTCTTCTCAAAATAGGAGTTGATGTCAACCTCTCCTTGAGCACTTCAGCTTCGACCATCTTGGTAGCATAGTCAGTGAAAAGCAAAATGTATCGCTTTCTTGTGACTCGGGTCACTGGTTGAATGGGACCCACAAAATCAATTCCGCATTTCTCAAATGGGGCCAAAGGCAAAATTGGTCTCAAAGGCCATTGAGAAGTAGCCATCGGCTTCCCCGTTCTTTGACAAGCATCATAGCTTCAGATACGAGCATGCGTGTCTTTGTACATCATAGGCCACCAATACCCCGCCAAAAGAATCTTCTTTACAGTATTCTTCAGAGCATAGTGTCCTCTTGATGCTTTAGAGTGTAAAGATTCAATCACTCCTCCTACTTTGTATGACTCCAAGCATTGCCGAAGTACTTCATCTTTGCCCATCTTGAATAGAATGTTGTGTTTGAGCTGGTATGGCCCCATTTTCCTCAAAAAGATTGCCCTCTACTCCGGGTCCATCCCTTCAAGACAATGGAGAGTATGCACATAATGATATTCTGCTGCATACCTCACTCTTTGCATTGTTGTTAATTGATATAACTCTTTGTCAGGGAACCGATCGTCAATTTCCCACTCCTAGTCTTGAGTTTCTAACCTGGACAAGAAGTCCGCATTCAAATGCAAAGCTCCCTTCCTTACTTGTATAGTATATGTGAATTCTTGTAACAACAAGATCCATCTCGCAATTTGCCTGGACAAATCTGCCTTCTTGACCAAATGTTGCAATGCGTTATGGTCAACATAGAAGACAAACTTGTATCCCAACAGGTAGTGGCAAAATTTCTTATAGGCATACACCATCCCAAGTGCTTCTCTTTGTCAAATAGTTCTTTTCAAAAACTGAAAGTTGTCGGCATACACGAGGTAGTCCTTCTTCTTCTTGTCCTTCTGACTTAAGACGACACCGATGGCCATGGACAAAGTGTCCACATATACATGAAAAGGGACGTCCCAATTTGGGGCCCTCATAATTGGTGCTTCAACCAGCTTCTTCTTCAACACCTGGAAAGCTTCTTCTTGATTTGCTTCCCACAGATAGTCTTCAGATTTCTTCAGAAGCTTTGTAAGGGGTGCAGCAAGCACCGCATAATTTGACATGAAGCGTCTATACTATCCGACATGTCCCAAGGCTCTTAGCTCCCGGATGTTCTTTGGGGATTCCAAAGCTATGATTACTTTAACTTTCTTGACATTGACTTCAATACCTCGGCTTGACACCCAATGCCCCAAAAGAATTCCCTCCTTCATTGCAAAGAAGCATTTCTACGGGTGTAATGACAAGCCGGCAAAATGACACCTTTGAAAGTTTAGCAAAGGTAATCCAAATGTACATCTCTTTGCCCAAACACACAAAAATCATCAATGAAGACTTCCACAAATTTGCGCAGGAAATCTTTGAAGATTGAATTCATCATCCGCTGGAAAGTAGCTGGAGCATTACACAACCCAAAGGGCATTTGATTGTAAGCAAAAGTACTCCAATCGGTCGTGAATGTGGTTTTATCCTTGTCCTCTTCTCAAATGGATACTTGATTGTACCTTGAAAATCCATCAAGAAAGCTATAACAAGGGTGCCCAGCTACTTGATCTAGAATTGTATCGGTAAAAGGCAAGGGATGATGATCCTTCCTTGTGACTACGTTCAACTTACGGAAGTCTTGGCACACTCAGATCTTCCCTGTTTTCTTCTTTGGGACAATGACAATGGGAGAGACACATTCATTGCTTAAGACAAGGAAGATGATTCCGGCCCCTAAGTACTTGTCAATTTCATCTTTCACCAAAAGCAAGTACTTCGGGTTCAGGCGGTATTGTCTCTACCAAACCGGAACCGCACTTTCAACCAGATCAATCCGGTGTTCTCCAAATTCTTGTGGAATAACATGCATTTGATCAATAGACCACGCAAATACATCATGGAATTCTATGAACAGTGTAGTGTATCCTGCCAACTCCTCCGAAGTGACTGTCTTCAAAATTTTTTAAATTTTACCTTTAGTCAAGACAACATCTTGACAATCATCGGGATTGATGACTCCTTCAATGTGGCTTACTCGGCTTAACCCAAGGCAAGCTGCCATCAAACCCCCTTCCTCCAAGTCAGGTTCACCCAAGGCAAGGTCATATGGATCTTTGTCTTCGACATCCACCTCATAGCATTCCAAATAGTTAACTTGGACTTTGTCTTCGGATTTGTCCTCTTCTTCTGACAAACTTGTTTCCCCAAGATGGGGAACTTTTCTCCAACTCACAGTCACCAGCTTCTGTTCTTTGGATGAAATGTCCTTGAATTGCAACTTGTGCTGATGCCAATCCACCACAACTAGGACACTGTACAACTAGGGTCTTCCGATCAATAGAGGGTAACTAGTCTTTGTCACCGGTCGCAACACAATGTAGTTCAACTTGAAGGGCACTCCTCCAATGATCGTCGTTATGTTTGACAGCATGCCCAAAGGCCATCTCCTGGTTTGGTCTACAAATTTCAAAACTCGAGGTGTTGGCTCAAACATATGATACCCGAGTCTATTTGCAGTATCCTTGGTCATGACATTCACACCGGACCCTGAATCAATGGGTATTGATGTGATCATGCACCCTGCAATCTTCGTGTCAACCTCAGGAGATTCTAGATCTTGTTGTTCAATACGATAGATAGCGGGCAGGTCCTTCTTTGACATCGACCTGTAACACCCATTTGTGCATGTGTGTGGTATTGTGATATTTAGCTTGGTATTACAAATACTTAAGGAATATTATTTATATAGAGATAAAGGATGGTTCTATATTAGTCATGGTTAGCTAAAGTTAGTCATAGCTAAGATAGATGGGACCTTACTTTAGAGGAAGTAGAAAAGATGAGCACCACTATTTTGGATTTTAGTGTGTTGACTTGGTATTATTCCTAGGTGTTTGGCTTTGGGGAAAGAGTTGAGAACTCTTGGGCCCGCAAGCCTTTTTGTTTTGGATTCTTCTTTAGTCCAAGGATAGCCCATGTGAATGAATCCTTGCTTTAGTGGTGGGGTCAAGATAAGGGGAATATGCCCATGTGAATGGATATTCCTTTCTACTTTTTGACTTTACTTGATTTTTAGTCTAGTAACTTGAGTTACAACGGTAATTAGTAACTTTGGTACGTAACTATTTCACAAGTTTATAAACAAGGGGTGAGGAGGTACTCATCATCCTTTCATTTGCAACTATCTCTCTCTCATTGAGTTCTCTAGTGAGCAATGTCTTGAGTCTTGGAGTGTTAGCCTTGGAGGAGTATGATGGAGTTGGGGTTCCTTGCCTTCTTAGTCCATGGTGCGCTACCGTAATAGCCATCAGAGGTTCATCCTGAGTGAGAGACAGGCCGGCTCACATTTTTGGTTCCGTTGTCGGGACCTCTCTAGAAGGCAAGATAATGTTCCGTGTCCAATTCTACATTAGGCAGAAGGAGGCTATGAGAGTTCACTTGGAGAGAACATTAGGAGAGGAGAGGGTTGAACTTATGTTAGAGAACCAAGATCCATTTGTATACCTTGTAGTTCATTATGATGTCTTTGAGGTGATTTTGTACATCTTGTACACATGAGAGGAATTGGAGAGATTGTGTGAGGTGGATTGCAGATTTTGGAGATTAAGGTGATTTTGGGCAAAATCTCAAGTTTGAGATCTGGACTTGAGATTTCTACACATGATAGCTTGGGTTATCTTTCAGTTAGCACACTTGAAATTATTGAGAGAGCTTCTATGCGCACTGGGCTAGAATTTTTGAAAGTTGATAGGGTAAAGTGCTCCCGCAACTGCATGCTCTCTGAAAATTGAACAGAGTCTGCCATTTCTTCAATTTTCAGTGAATTAGTCTGAAAATTTCCAAGAAAATTCACTGCATTGTATCCTACCTGTTGCCACAAAAATTAGAGAGAGATCATTTTTGCGCAGGGCTTTATGAGTTTTTGAAGTGAGGGGGGTGGTTTTCAGACCAAATCTGAAATATGGGTGCTGAATAGAAAGGTGTCTAGGCCAAATGACTTGATGAAAAGATCTGAAATTTTGCAGAGAGGGACACCCTGGAGTTGTGATCAAGTGTGGAAAATGTTAGAGGACTGTGATATATTGGTTGGGAGATTTGAGTGACATTGTGAGGAAGGGTCAATTTTGCAGAGTGGAGATCTCATGCATGAGAAGTTTGAGATCAACAAAAAGCATATTTGAGTGTTTAGATTCATCTTGGGGAACATGGAGGGTCATCAAGAGTGGAAATTGAGATTATGCAAGGTTCCCCGAGGGTTTGAGGTGATTGTAGGGGTGGATTTGAGGAAAAGAGAGTTTACAATAGAATTTGAAGAGAGTGTTGAGAGGATCCAAAAACCTACACCACTTGGAGGAAAGAGTGAGTCTAAGTGCTTTCTATGTGGAGAGAAGGGACATAAGGCAAGTTCATGTCCATTGACCTTTGAGAGCAAGAGATTGAGGGAAAGGAGAGGCTTACTTGACTTGGGTTTGCATGTTGGACCTTCTTCACCAAGATTGGGAGGGAGAAGATCTAAGACCAAGGAGTTGTGTGAGGTTTGTGGAGTTGAAGGACTTCCAAAAGGACATGAGTGTAGTGGAGTAAAAGCACTTTTGGAAACTTTGGTGAAGGATCTTGGAGAAGAGTCTTAGTACAGCTACAGAAATACTACCACCTTCATCAGCTAGTTCTCAAGATTAGTGATGGAGATAATCTTTCAACTTATGGATAAACTATCCATGAGAGTTAGATTAATATGCACTCTAGGATTTGATGTTGCTATAGAAATCTTGGAGCAACCTGAACCTTTTGTGTTCCCTAGAGTGGATTATTCTCAGATGGTGTTAGTCATGTATATACTCTATTAGTAATAGAGTGAGAGAAAAGAAAAGAGAAAAAAAAATTGAGAGAAAAGAAAGATAGTGAGGGGTTAAGATGGGGAAACTTCCGGTTTTCTTTGGCAAGGATGGAGAAGATGTGGAGGCCTTTGTGAGAGACTTCAAGAGAGCTTGCATAGGAAACAATGAGAGGAGGAAGAATGAGTGGGCCTCATTATTACCAGATTTCTTTGAGGATGCAGCACTTACATGGTATGAGTCAGAATACCAAAAGAGAGAGAGGAGAGAGGGGGAAGAGGAGTCTTGGGAGACTTTGACTTCAGCACTCATTGAGAACTTTCTTCCTGATGAGAGTTATGAGAGATTGATGAGTGAGGTTACATTTCTCAAGCAAGGAGATGGAGAGAAAGTGAGGGTCTATGTGGAAAGAGTGGAAAAGTTGGAGTCCAGATTTTGCATAGTGTTGAGGAAGGGTGGGGATGATGTGGAGACTACAATGATTGGCATAGGGGCCATGCTCACCAAGAATTTTGTGGGAGGATTGAGACCACAAATTAGAAGCAAGGTGAGATATGAGAAACCTTCTTCCAAGGTTGAAGCTATCAAGATCGCAATTCGTATGGAGGAGAGTTTGGAAGGGGATGAGAGTGATTTGGTGGTGAAGGAGGTTGTGCATCCTCCTCAAGGCTACAAGTATGGTGGAACTTCTGATACTTTGGTGACAAGGGTTGCACCACAAGTAGTAGTTGCTCCAGTTCTTGCACCTCCACCAAAAGATCCACTCCAAACCATCACAGAACAACTTGCGGATCTCAAGATCAATGTGGTGCAACTATGGGAGAAGAGAGAGGTAGATCAGAATGTAGGGAGAGGGCCTAGGAGTTATGGAAACTATCTATATAGAGGAGGCCAACCAGCCAACAATTTCAATGATAGAAATTGTTTTGGTTGTGGAGGAAGAGGCCATATCCAAAGGAATTGCCCAAATTCCACTTACCATGGAGGAAGGGGTTATGAGGGAGCCAATAGAGGGAAAGAGGGAGGTAGTGAAACCCAAGTGGCTCCTAATCCCAACAAAGGTAAGGGGATAGCATCCATAGATGTGGTTGAGAGCAAGTATGAGAAGGGAGAGTGCTCAAACTCCAAGGGTCTTAATTTGGAGCTTTTGGCACAAGAGAAGAAGAGAGCTCGTTTTGCAGAGGATGTTCACTCTTCTCAAGGATTTACTTCAAGCAAGGATATTCCTATGTCTACTAGGAGCACTCGCACCTCAACACCATCAACAACAAAGACTCCAAGGAAGAAGTTGGGGATGGAGGACTTCTTGATCTCAAAGCAACAATGGAACTACAATGTGTTGGAGGATGTTGGCAGTCACAAGGCTAACATCACAGAAGGCCAATTAATTGCTTTGAACCCTACCTTGAGAAAGGAGCTTAGAGGTGGTTTGAGTTCTACAAGGAGCAAGAAGAAGAAGAAGGCAAAAGTTCCAGTATCAATGGGGGTGGTGGATGCCAAGCCAGCACCATGGGAGGCTTGTGAATATGCCTCCAAGATTGATGTGAGAGTGAATGGTCACAACATCAAGGATGCATTGGTTGATGGAGGATCAGCAGTGAATGCCATGTCAGAAAGGTTGATGAAGAAGTTGGGTATAATACCCTCAAGACCTTCAACATTTGTGGTGAGCATGGCAAACAAGCAACAAGTTCGACCAGTAGGGGTGATGGATAAGGTGGTAGTTTCAGTTATGGGAGTTCAAAATCTCATGACTTTCCAAGTCTTGAAGGATTCAAGCTATGACTTACTTCTTGGGAGGCCATGGTTAAGAGCAGCACGCAC
The DNA here is from genome assembly GCA_948567375.1 of Lunularia cruciata. Lineage (NCBI taxonomy): Eukaryota > Viridiplantae > Streptophyta > Marchantiopsida > Lunulariales > Lunulariaceae > Lunularia > Lunularia cruciata. The sequence continues at coordinate 42,798,590 of OX419762.1, read as the reverse complement.
AACTGATCGATGGCACAAAGGGTACTTGAGGATTGGGCCATCAAACCATAGAGTCACTGTTCTTGTGACTAACACCACCAACACTTCACATTCAGATACACCATCTTCTGATTATTGGGAATCAAATTCTGAAGAAGGAGCTTCAGGTGTGGACACAAGCATGGAAGAGGAGACTTCCACGGAGGAGGATGAATCTGAATCTGATTCAGATGTGTATCCTTTGTGTGCTATCGATTTTGCACCTAAGCCAGAGGTTTTGAAGGACCCAGATAAATCACCATTGACACTTGAGGAGGTAGAGAGAAGGTTATCTACCCTCAAGTATGGCCCAAATGTTACCAAGGAGGAGAAGGTGAGATTTGAGGAGATTTTCCGCAAGTTCATCCATGTGTTTGCTTTTAGTCACAAGGATTTGAAGGAAGTCACCTTGGAGGAGCACAAGATAGAGGTGGAGTCACATGCAAGACCAATTCGCCAAAAGCAACGTCGCATTAGCCCACCAATATCTTTGGTTGTGAAGGAGGAGATTGATAAGCTCAAGGAGGCTGGATTTATCTTTGAGGTGGAGAATTCAGAATGGGTGTCTCTAATTGTCATTGTGAAGAAAAAGAATGGCAAGCTTCGGGTATGTGTGGATTACAAGAAGCTCAATGCTGTTACCAAGAAGGACTACTACCCATTGCCATTCATTGATGAGATCTTGGAGGAGGTTGCAGGTCATGAGAGGTACAGTTTTGGAGATGGTTATAGTGGATATAACCAAATCAAGATTGCACCAGAGCATCAACAACTCACCACATTCACCACACCTTGGGGAACTTACGCTTTCAAGGTCATGCCTTTTGGGCTTTGCAATGCTCCAGCCACATTCCAACGGTTCATGAACAAGGTATTTGAACCTTTCATTGGGAAATTTGTGAGAGATTTCATTGATGACTTTTGTGTCTATGGGAGCAAGGAGGAGCACTTTGAGCACCTAATCAAAGTCTTGCAATGCTTGGATGAGGCAAATGCATCACTCAACCCAGAGAAGTGCATTTTTGGATATGAAGAAGGTCTGCTTTTGGGGCATATCATCTCCAAGGATGGAATAGCAGTTGATCCTGAGAAGGTGAGGAAAATCTCAGACCTTCCATTCCCTTCAAGCTTGACAAAGTTACGCCAATTCTTGGGGATGGTTGGGTACTATAGGAGGTTCATCTTCTCATTTTCCAACAGGGCTTATGCATTGACCATCTACAAGAAGAAGGGTGTAGATTACATGGTGATTTTGGAAGACAAGGAGGCTCTCAAAGCTTTTGAGGAGCTCAAGCAATCCCTTATTGTAGCTCCAATTCTTGCTAAACCTGATTGGAGTAAACCTTTCATCCTCTACACTGATGCTTCTAATGTAGCTATAGGATGCACTCTTAGTCAATTAGACCAAGATGGGCATGATCATCCAATAGCTTATGCTAGTAGGCAGATGGTTTCAGCAGAGAAGAACTACTCTGTCACGGAGAGAGAAGGGTTGGCAGTGATCTTTGGTCTCAAGAAGTTTAGACACTACTTTATTGGAGGGAAAGCCACCAATGTCACGGATCACAAGGCTTTGAAGTACATCTTTAACAAGCCTAATGTTGAAGGGAGACTAGCAAGGTGGATGATACTCTTGTCTGAGTATGACTACACCATTGAAGATAGGCCAGGAAAGAAACATGCAAATGCTGATTTATTATCTAGAGCCTATGATCATGATGGAGATGAGCCAGTGGATGATTCCTTCTCGGATGAGGAGCTCATGACAATCTCAGTCACTCAAGAGGTTCCAATGGAGTACAAGGAGATTGTGGATTTTGTGACAAAAGGTAACTATCCAGAAGGGATGCATGCTAGGGAGAGGAAGGCCCTTGCAGCAAGATCTAGACCTTACACAATGGTGGAGGATATTCTTTTTCACCAAGGAGCAGATGGTCTACTTCGAAGAGCAGTGGGTAAGGAAGAGTCTATCCTACTCATAAAGGAGTTTCATGAAGGTTTAGTATGTGGAGGACACTTTGCAGGAAAGGTGACTGCTTTCAAGATTCTAGATGCAGGTTACCATTGGAGAGGGATTTTCAAGGATTGTCTTGATTATTGCAAAACTTGTCATGTTTGTCAAGCTTTTGCTAGAAAGTCTACATCCACTCCACCACTTAGATCAATTCCATTGCTAGGACCTTTTGAGAAGTGGGGAATTGATTTTGTAGGTCCTCTCAATAGAACCCCAAGGAACAATCGGTACATTGTGGTAGTTACTGATTACCTTACCAAGTGGGTTGAGGCTAGACCATTGAGGGACAAGAATGAAGATGAAGTGGGTAGATTTCTTTATGAACGCATTATCACTAGGTTTGGATGCCCTTTGGAGTTGGTTTCTGATAGAGGAGGAGAGTTTACAGGAAGCATTACTACAGCCATGCTACGACATTTCTCTATCACACATAGAGTAACTACATCCTATAAGCCAAATTCCAATGGCTTGGCAGAGAGAACCAATCAGACCTTGTGCATGATGTTGGCCAAAGATGCAGAAATGGAGGGGGCTAAACATCATTGGGACAAGAGGATTCATGCAGTTTTGTGGGAGTATAGGACAACCATGAAAACTTCCACTGGATATTCTCCATTTCAATTGGTGTATGGTATTGAGTCTACCTTACCTATTCACTTTGATCTTCCTACCTTCCAAAGCATTCATAGGAGATTGAAGAAAGCACAAGGAGGTGATGCAGAGAAGTCAAGGAAGGATCAACTCATGGAGTTGGAAGAGGCAAGAGCAGTTGCTATGGTTCGAGTGGAGCAAGCCCAAAGGAAACAAAAGGAGAGCTATGACAAGAGGCAAGACAAGAAGAAGGTGGAGCCTTTCAAAGAAGGTGATTGGGTAATGTTGTTTGATTCCATTCGATTCAAGAGAGTGCAAAAGAAGTTTTTGCCTAAGTACTTTGGACCTTTCATAGTGGAGAAGGTGTGGAGCAATTACACCTATGATCTCAAGGAGTTGGGAGGAAGATACTTTGATAGGATTAACCATGATAAGTTGAAGATGTACCATAGAAGGTAGAGAGACCTTCACTTTGAGGACAAAGTGAAAACTTAGTCCGGGGGTAAATGTAACACCCATTTGTGCATGTGTGTGGTATTGTGATATTTAGCTTGGTATTACAAGTACTTAAGGAATATTATTTATATAGAGATAAAGGATGGTTCTATATTAGTCATGGTTAGCTAAAGTTAGTCATAGCTAAGATAGATGGGACCTTACTTTAGAGGAAGTAGAAAAGATGAGCACCACTATTTTGGATTTTAGTGTGTTGACTTGGTATTATTCCTAGGTGTTTGGCTTTGGGGAAAGAGTTGAGAACTCTTGGGCCCGCAAGCCTTTTTGTTTTGGATTCTTCTTTAGTCCAAGGATAGCCCATGTGAAGGAATCCTTGCTTTAGTGGTTGGGTCAAGATAAGGGGAATATGCCCATGTGAATGGATATTCCTTTCTACTTTTTGACTTTACTTGACTTTTAGTCTAGTAACTTGAGTTACTACGGTAATTAGTAACTTTGGTACGTAACTATTTCACAAGTATATAAACAAGGGGTGAGGAGGTACTCATCATCCTTTCATTTGCAACTATCTCTCTCTCATTGAGTTCTCTAGTGAGCAATGTCTTGAGTCTTGGAGTGTTAGCCTTGGAGGAGTATGATGGAGTTGGGGTTCCTTGCCTTCTTAGTCCATGGTGCGCTACCATAATAGCCATCAGAGGTTCATCCTGAGTGAGAGACAGGCCGGCTCACAGACCTCACCTTCTTAAGGGCCAAATTCAGCTACTTCTTGTACCGCTTGTTGTCTTTCCACAATTGCTTGAATGTAACGTTGGCATTTGTGGCTGCCAAATTTGCTACAATATTGTATTAGGGTACTCCTCCCATTTTGACCATCTTTGCCTTTGGCTTTGGGTTCAAAGTCTCTCCATGTTCCATTTTGACTTCAGGACATTTCAAAATGGTGATGGGATTGCTAATGGCCTTAACCCAAGGTTCCTCGAGTTGGCCCACCTTGGCTTGGATTAGACCCTTTACTTTGGATTGGATGTCCGCCAGAAAAACTGGAGACTTTGTCTTTGTCTTCGTCTCCTCCTCCAAACTCGGTTCCCGAGTTTTGAGTAGTGCCTCCTTAAGTTCTTTCTGCAAGGCTTTAGCTTTGGCTTTCGAGAGGATCTTTTCCTCCTTGGCAGAAAGAATTGCCTTTGGGCATAGTCTCTTTGCCTTTCTGGAAGACAATGAGGTCGTACTCAGTTCTTCGGGATCATGCTTCTTCTTCCTTGCACGTGTCTCAACTTTCAAAATTTCAAGGCCCGGCCATTCCTCTTCCGAGGCCAGACTCCCTTCCTGAGGTCTCTCCTCCTCAGGAATGATGCAATTTACATTAGTATCCCCCTTTGCCTGCATTGTTGCATGCTCAGCGAAGGTCTGTACATATTTTATAGGTGGCTTTGGGTTCGGTAGGCGAGGGCATTGGTTGCCCATATGGCCCAATCCTTTGCAATTTCCGCACAAGGGAACATACCCGATTTGCCTTCTTGGCTCCAGACAGTTTGGAGACCAATGTCCCATCGAGCCACAATTGTAACAGGCTCTAGGTGCAACATTCTGAGGTCAATTTTGGTTGCTCATTGGTGGTCTTCGTGGAGGAGCATTGGGGTTATACTCCCTTGGTCCAAACCTCAGACCTTGATACAATGTGCTCACCTGAGGCTGTACCTCTTGCGTTTGGTACACATCCTCTTATTCCTCATCTTGGTTCCATCCCATAACCCAATCAATCTGCTGCACCGAGAACACATTACGAGTATTGCATTCCGTGTTTGCATGGCCCGACTTGCCACATGCCACCATACATTTGATCTACCAAATGCTGGGGCCTTCCTTCAGTCTTTAGCCCCAATCATCTAGATCTTAAAATCCAAAAACTCCTTGATGAGGGCATCCAGCTTGTATCCGCCTTATGTACACTCTTTGCTGGAGGAGTCACTGGTTTCTTATCCCCACATCTTCTTACTTGTCTTGGCTTTGATTCTTCTTTGGATTCCGAAGAAGAGCTCAAAGATGTGGAAGATTCTTCCAAAGATAGGGATGTACTGCATGAAGCTCTCCTTTTGGGCTTCTTGCCTTTCTTCTCCCGATTTCTCCGGTTGCCGGCAGAGTGAGAGTGGGCCACCTCATAACGAGCAACATGTTTGAGTACCTTGTCAAGGGAAGTTACATTCCTCTCCCTTGCAAAGATTTGGATCTCTGGTGAAAGTCCTCCCAGGAACCAGGTAATGGCTTGGGCATCAGAGTAACCCACCACCCCCGATTGCTTTGGAACTTGGTTCAAGAGTGCCATGAACCACTTAGAGTAATCTCTCAAGTTCTCCTTCTTGCCTCGGTCTAAATCATTGAGTGCCGCAAAGACACTCGTGTTGTAGTCAACCTCCCGGAATCGTTCCAGGAAGTTGTTTCTCAAGTCTGCCTAGTCTGCCAGTACACACTCCTTTTGGGTCACATGGGTGTACCAACTCCGAGCTTTCTTTCGGAGAAGACTTAGGAAAATTTTCAGTCGATCCGCCGAGTCATGCTCCTTGTTAGCAAAGGAGATGACTTCAATTTCTTTGATGAATTCATCAAGGTCTTTGTCTTGTTCTGTCCCCTTATACTTTTGATAGGCATGTCGGATGATAGGCAACAAAGTCATTGTTCGATGCACTGGGATCGGCTGGGGTAGAGTTGAACTTGACGGAACCAAGGAATTGGCTAGAATTGACGCCGTGTTGTCAGCCCAGGGATTCCAATTCGTCAAATTCAAGGTAGGGTCTTCTTCAACAATTTCTGATATGAGGGTGTCGACTTCAACCCAGTTGGAAGAATCAGGATCAACACCTTTGATGTGTTCTTCAAAATTCCTTTAGGACAACCGGAGAATTGTTCGTAGAAGATGCTGACACTCTTCTTTTGTGACTGTCCGTGCTGTCTTTTCCTGAACAAAGTTCTTTAAGGACGTGACTTCCTTTATAGCTCTAGGGGAAGTCGGTGTACTGGGCCGTAATGCATATGTTTGGCCACTTGAGTCTTTCTTCTTTTTGGACGAAGAAGGGGATGCAAAGTAGCCTTGCCAACCGCCTTCGCATTTCTTGTGGTCAAGTTCTCATAGAGCTTCTTGCACTTTGTGAAGGAGTTGAAAGTCCAACGCCTCTTGTTCGGTTTCGTAAAAAATGGATGGGATTTTCAGAAGTTCGTCTTCTTCATGCTACAATGCTTGACTTCGAACTCTCTCTTCCCGTTGTTCTCTCGATGCACACATTCATAGTGCTTTGATACCTAGTTTTGAATTTGGCTTTGTATTCTTCTACTTCCAAGATTTATATCCCCGGCAACGGCACCAAAAATCATATGACAACTTGGCAAATATCACTTTTGCGGTAATCGGGTAAGTAAAGTTCATTCTCGCAAAGATACCAGTCAGAATTGGTCAAATACAAAGTCAAAGTAACAATTGCAGTTCTTCTTGGTTGCGTCTTTAATCTCTCAGGTAGAAACCACACCCAGAAGAGAGTTACATGCACTGACTCATAGTCTTGTCATGAATTCACACTCCTTAATCACAACTCCATCAATTCTTTCCAAACAATCTTGATTGTGATGATTCAACTCTCTCAAAAATGGCACTTCACTACAAAATGACTTTGCCTCAGAATTGTGTTCCACCCTTGCATTGAAGGCACAACTTCCTCGATCGAAATTGCTTCACATCAACTTCGCATTGCACTCACAATGCAGAATTCTACCAACACTACAATTCCTCTCAGATCTGTCAAGGCATTGCTTCGATTGCACTTCACTCAGGATCAAACACACAGAATGAAGATCAAGGCTACAGAATCCAACATCCAACAAGCACATTAATTTGCACTTTGAATTTCTCCACACACTCACAAACACAAACACAAAGTTGATACTCGGAATCAAGCTCAAGCGACGAGCACTACTTCACAGCACTTTGCTTTATCTTTTCTCAGAATTATGAGCACTAAACAACATGATACTACGAATATCACTCTTAAGTATTGAAGCAATTGACAGTTATCTTCCTAATGCACCTTTCCTAATGACTCTACAAACTTGCAGATCTGAAATGACAAAGCACATCTTCATATCTGCCTATTCACCTCTCAAATTGGATACTAATCCAATCCAATGTCTACTTTTTCTTTGGCTTTCAAACCCAAACCCGAAGTAACTTCACTTCCTACTACTCTATCCTCGGGTTTCACAACTCCTACATCTTCTACCAATTCTACTAATTTTCCACTCTAATCTACAATTCCTATCACAATTAAGCCTTCTAAATCTCTATCTCCCGACCCACTCTTCTCTAAAGTGTCAAATGTCAAATCCAAAGACACCTGCACTACTATCTCTCTTACTTCGGGTCTTACTACTATTAATTCCTTTACTAATTCTATTGTGTCATCATCAAGAATTGTAATTGAAAATATGACTACACTATCTACATCTTCAATTTGTAACCCACTTTCCCCCAATCACTCATGTAATTGACGCGAAGACACTTAGTGTGTGATCTTGCACTTCAAGTTTATTGACTATTGCTACTTCTCCTTCAATTCATGTTCCATCTTCAATCAGAAACTAAAATTGAAGTCATGGGTATCATAACTATCTTCTTTCCCTACTTTAACTTCCTTTGATCCCTCTTGCAAAACTCTTGAAGTCACCTTCACTGCACTCCAAGGTCCAACTTCCTCGGGTTGAATCATATTTGTCTTGAGGCAAAGTCTTTAGACCCGAAGTCATGTAAACCCGAAGTCCGAAGTACAAAGTCCGAAGTCACATTGACCCAAAGACACCAAACTACTCTTCATATGTACTCCCAAAACTTTAAATGCTTGTAACTTCTTCTATAGACCTCAAAACTTTGCAATTTTAGTGGCAATGGAAAGCCCTAACCAAGATGCTTTCAACGAAATATAGCACGCATGATTTAGACTTGTCGTCACTGAGATATGGCTCCCACAGTATTTCTGACTTGTAACCTTCATTCCGATGCGAAGAAACCTTCCTTCAGCATTTGATCTGAGTTTTTCCCTCCTCTGACACGAAGTAAGCTTCTTCGGGTTTGATCCAGTCCGAGACCTTCTTCCTTTTACACAAAATTGACTTCCTCGGGTCTGATCAAAACACAGGTTTACACTCATTTCTTCTCCATTTGGTTTCAATTTGGTTTTAGCAAGACACTTCTTCTTTAAAACTCGTCCAAAATGAAAAATGTGTGTACCACAAAGAATCAGTAGAAAGAATAGCCCCCAACCCAAAGTGGAAGAGAGAAGGATGGGAGGTGGAAAAAAGAACTCTGAATTTCTAGTGAGAAATCATGCAATTTTCAGGTTAAATGTGATCGTGAGAATTGAGGTCTTGAGCAAGCTTTGGATCACATTCTTGGCATGGAACTAGAATGTTAGTTTTCCAAGTTTCATGATTGAGATCGTCAAGAATTAATGTCTCAATGGCATCGAGGGAGAAGGAAAGAGAGGAAATCTGGCTCGATGGACCGAGTCAAATTGGAGATTAGTACTCGGAAGAGGGGCAAGCACTGAGCATGGTGCCATGTGCTTGGTGAAGGGAGAAGTACAAGAAGAAACCCAAGAAGTCAGAGATGCCTTCTCTTCAAAGCGCACAAAGAATAGGTATAAAGTGGAGAGCTATAAAGATCCTATGAGGAGAGGTGTTGTAAGTTCATTGATGATGATCTTGAAGCCAAAGAGAACGACCTACGTGATGAAACATCAAGCAGTGTTCTTCCACAAGATGTTTGCACGAGAGCCAATCAATTGGGCAAAGTGTTTTCACCAACGTGTGAGACAGATGGTGTGGAATTTGCAAGACAAAATGCCTCTGCATTACATTGTGCCATTTGCAGCCCATTTCTATTTAGGGCTAAACTTGCTCAATGCGGCGGAGAGACACAAGATGGTATCACACTTCCATCCCTATTTGAGAAGAAATGTGGATGCCGAGGAGCAGCAGTACACCTTGCAAATCAGGAGCAATGACAAGTACTACATGCAAACAGGGCAGAGCATGCAGGTGAAGGTAAACACTGCAAAGTCAAAGAAGAGGATTCGACAAGGAGACAAAGAAGAAGTAGCGGTGGCAAGATCTCGGAAAGCAAGAAAGGTGAACTCAAGGAAAGATCAGGTGGTAATTGCATCATTGGGCAAAGAGTCAAAAAGAGAGGCATATCACGCCATTTGTAGTGCCACGTCTAGATGCTCAAACACTAGAGTTCCAGTGATAGTAGTGAGAGTTATTTCAGCACTTTCTCAGAGACTACTTTCCAACGGTTAGATTTTGTGTTCGGGATACTGACTTCACGGTAGGGCCCACCATCACTTTGCACTGTTTGCACCGTCGACTATGCCATCAATGGGACCGTTAGGGTTTCAGTGCTAGCTCGAGTCCAAGGGGTATAGTTTCAAAGGTGAGCTCCAGAGAGCTCACTTCTCTGATGTTGAGCCTTCGAGTTCCTGGCTATGGTGGATAGAGGCCGGCGAGCGTCACCTGGATTCTCTATGCTTGAGTGGGTGTGGCTTGACTATAATCAGTGCCCAGTTGTTGGCAGTTTATAGAGTGATAGATCAAGTACTAATCTGAGTTGAGTTGAGTTGAGAGTGGTAAGCAATCTGATTACACCAGAGAAGTGAAGTCATGGGGAAATTGGGTGCAAGAACTTTGAGTGTTGGTGGTATCTCCAAGCTCGGTGGATCGTTGGTAGCTCAATTCAAGTTCAGTGTTTTCCTAGTGTGCAAAAGCTCATTCAAGTGATGCAGATTTGGCAGTTAGGCGGACGGTGTGCGGAAGCGCTGGCCAAATTTTGAGCAAAGAAGGAGCAATTTTTGAGTAGTGGTTGTCATTTTGAGCTCAGGAGGTGAAGGCAGGACCAATTTGCTGCGAGTTAGGCTCAAAAAGTCAAATTGAAGGTGGAGTTGTGAAGCTCTTCTCATGAATTTGTGATTTGGAAAAACCCGTGTTGTCAATTTGGCTTGAGTGGAAAGTTAGCTGAGGATTTGGCGGATAGCCATCTTTAGGGTTTACGTCAGATTTTACGTCAAATTTTGGTTGGGATTTTACATCAGATTTAAGTCAGATTTTGGCCAGATTTGGAGGAGTTTCGTTGTTTGCCCAGATTTGGAGGAGTTTTGCCAATTTTGGAGGAGGTTCAAAGTGGCAACAAGAAAGGCCTCATTTGGCATTTAGAGGCATAGGGCTGTGGGCTATGAGAGGCTACGAAGGCCTAGAAGGGCCAGCAAGCTAGCTTGCTGGCGTGAGACTAGCTAGTTTAGAGTAGATCTTGGTCATTGGTTGGCAAAATCTGCCTTTCTTGCTAGATTGTGCACAACAAGGTTTGACCCCTAGATCTCTTGTTCCTAGACTGGTGCCCTAGCCAACTGGTCCACCCTCACTTGTTGTCCTAGTGACTGTGCCACTGTTATCTATACACATGTAGCTTTGGCTAGGAGAGGCAGTTTAATCCCATTCTTGGTGATCCTGGTAGCTTAGGACTTAGATCGAACTGCTCTTATGTCAAATGCCAAATGGTGGCAGAGTAAGTCCCATGTTGTGTTATGAGATGGAGGGTTTTTGTTCAAATTTCTTGTGATTGGATCCCCTCCATTCTTTACTTCCTGTTTGTGCATCACGTTTGTGTGAAGTGCCCTGACTTTTGAGCGTTGGTGCTCTGGTGTGCTCTCGGTGGTGAGGCTGGAGTGATGACCAGTCAGACTACCTTTGTTTCTCTCTGGTGAGGCAAGAAGTGATGACCTACAGACCGTGAGAGTGCGTCTTATGTTGGCAGGTTACAAGTTGCCCTTTCCCCTAGTGTAGTTATCTCGGTTAGAGTTACATTAGTGGTTGGTGCTTAGTTAGTATTGGCACTTGGTGGTGTTGGCACTTGGTGGGGTACTTGCGGTTGCGACTTGCGGTTGCAGTTGGTGGTTTAGGTTTGTTGTTGCGGTTACTTTGTCACAACGGAGTACTTTGGAGATTCCAAAGGAGTTAGCCCTGCAGTACATAGTGGGTTTACTCGAAGTGGTGCTCAATATCAGCCTATATCTCAGGTTCCAGTGAGGGAGGAGATTGACTCTGAGTTGGAGTTTGACACATGAGCTGATTCAGTTGAGAGTGCACTTGGTGTGTCCGCACCATTGTTGTGGGACATGGACAAGATTTATGGGGCCTCCAAAGGCCCTAGGCGTTACTCTGGTACAGTGGGTACCATTGAGTTGGATGACTTCATCCAAGAGTTTGATAGTTGGTGTGATCTGCAATAGATGCGAAACCCGACTTTGTTCACACCCTTCATGGCATGGAAGGGTTTGTTTCAGCACTTGGAGGGTCCATTGATGGATGACTTCCATGAGTTCATGAGAGCTCATTTGGAGGAGATTGAGTTATGGAGACAGTATTGGTCTCCACACTATGTCTCCATCACTTCAGGCTCGGTGGCCATGAGTAGATCGGCTATACCTACGAGTTCTAGCTCGAGTAGTGTGGGTGGAGCTAGTGGAGGTGCACTAGCTGGAGATAGTGCTACTACGAGTGGAAGTACCGCTGTAGGAGGTGGTGTGGTACCGGGGTTTAACCCCATGGTGGAGTTCTTCCTATGTTTGAGGCAGAACTACCAAGGAGTGCGGACTGACAAGCTAAGGAGCTTGCAGGAGTTCTAGCGGAAGGCTGGAGAGAGCCTACGCGAGGCATATACTTGCATGAGGCGGCTGAGTTTCACTCAGAGAGTTACTGAGGCCCGGGCAGTCCAGTTTTGGTATGGGATACTGGACAAGGAGTTGCGACGTAGAGTTCGTGATGCTACATTATTGCAGGCTACTTTGCCTACTTTGGCAGTAATCTTTGGTTTGGCTGAGCGTATTGAGCTCAATATGGTGGAGGAGAGAGTGGTGACATCTGGATTTGGTAGGGAGACCTCATCCACTGCTGTGACTTCTTCTAGAGTGTAGCAGAGTGCACCACGCCCAGTTGGTTTTTGAGGACAAGGTGGACAGCCCAGATCCTATGGAGCGAGTGGAGGGCCTAGTGGAGTTAGACCCTTACCCTCATTTTTGGGTTAGCAGTAGCCAGTGAGTGGTGGTGTTGCTTGTTGGACTTGTGGTGGACCTCACCATAGGAGAGAGTGTACTCAGGGCAGTGGACTGTAACACCCATTTGTGCATGTGTGTGGTATTGTGATATTTAGCTTGGTATTACAAGTACTTAAGAGATATTATTTATATAGAGATAAAGGATGGTTCTATATTAGTCATGGTTAGCTAAAGTTAGTCATAGCTAAGATAGATGGGACCTTACTTTAGAGGAAGTAGAAAAGATGAGCACCACTATTTTGGATTTTAGTGTGTTGACTTGGTATTATTCCTAGGTGTTTGGCTTTGGGGAAAGAGTTGAGAACTCTTGGGCCCGCAAGCCTTTTTGTTTTGGATTCTTCTTTAGTCCAAGGATAGCCCATGTGAAGGAATCCTTGCTTTAGTGGTTGGGTCAAGATAAGACCACATGCTTAGGGGAATATGCCCATGTGAATGGATATTCCTTTCTACTTTTTGACTTTACTTGACTTTTAGTCTAGTAACTTGAGTTACAACGGTAATTAGTAACTTTGGTACGTAACTATTTCACAAGTATATAAACAAGGAGTGAGGAGGTACTCGGCATCCTTTCATTTGCAACTATCTCTCTCTCATTGAGTTCTCTAGTGAGCAATGTCTTGAGTCTTGGAGTGTTAACCTTGGAGGAGTATGATGGAGTTGGGGTTCCTTGCCTTCTTAGTCCATGGTGCGCTACCATAATAGCCATCAGAGGTTCATCCTGAGTGAGAGACAGGCCGGCTCACATTTTTGGTTCCGTTGCCGGGACCTCTCTAGAAGGCAAGATAATGTTCCGCGTCCAATTCTACATTAGGCAGAAGGAGGCTATGAGAGCTCACTTGGAGAGAACATTAGGAGAGGAGAGGGCTGAACTTATGTTAGAGAACCAAGATCCATTTGTATACCCTGTAGTTCATTATGATGTCTTTGAGGTGATTTTGTACATCTTGTACACATGAGAGGAATTGGAGAGATTGTGTGAGGTGGATTGCAGATTTTGGGGATTAAGGTGATTTTGGGCAAAATCTCAAGTTTGAGATCTGGACTTGAGATTTCTACACATGATAGCTTGGGTTATCTTTCAGTTAGCACACTTGAAACTATTGAGAGAGCTTCTATGCGCACTGGGCTAGAATTTTTGAAAGTTGATAAGGTAAAGTGCTCCCGCAACTGCATGCTCTCTGGAAAATTGTACAGAGTCTGCCATTTCTTCAATTTTCAGTGAATTGTCCTGAAATTTTCCAAGAAAATTCAGTGCATTGTATCCTACCTGCTGCCACAAAAATTAGAGAGAGATCGTTTTTGCGCAGGGCTTTATGAGTTTTTGAAGTGAGGGGGGTGGTTTTCAGACCAAATCTGAAATATGGGTGCTGAATAGAAAAGTGTCTAGGCCAAATGGCTCAATGAAAAGATCTGAAATTTTGCAGGGAGGGACGCCCTGGAGTTGTGATCAAGTGTGCAAAATTTCAAAGGACTGTGACGTATTGGTTGGGAGATTTGAATGACATTGTGAGGAAGGGTCAATTCTGCAGAGTGGAGATCTCATGCATGAGAAGTTTGAGATCAACAAAAAGCATGTTTGAGTGTTTAGATTCATCTTGGGGAACATGGAGAGTCATCAAGAGTGGAAATTGAGATTATGCAAGGTTCCCCAAGGGTTTGAGGTGATTGTAGGGGTGGATTTGAGGAAAAGAGAGTTTACAATAGAATTTGAAGAGAGTGTTGAGAGGATCCAAAAACCTACACCACTTGGAGGAAATAGTGAGTCTAAGTGCTTTCTATGTGGAGAGAAGGGACATAAGGCAAGTTCATGTCCATTGACCTTTGAGAGCAAGAGATTGAGGGAAAGGAGAGGCTTACTTGACTTGGGTTTGCATGTTGGACCTTCTTCACCAAGATTGGGAGGGAGAAGATCTAAGACCAAAGAGTTGTGTGAGGTTTGTGGAGTTGAAGGACTTCCAAAAGGACATGAGTGTAGTGGAGTAAAAGCACTTTTGGAAACTTTGGTGAAGGATCTTGGAGAGAGTCTTAGTACAGCTACAGAAATACTACCACCTTCATCAGCTAGTTCTCAAGATTAGTGATGGAGATAATCTTTCAACTTATGGATAAACTATCCATGAGAGTTAGATTAATATGCACTCTAGGATTTGATGTTGCTATAGAAATCTTGGAGCAACCTGAACCTTTTGTGTTCCCTAGAGTGGATTATTCTCAGATGGTGTTAGTCATGTATATACTCTATTAGTAATAGAGTGAGAGAAAAGAAAAGAGGAAAAAAAAAAATTGAGAGAAAAGAAAGATAGTGAGGGGTTAAGATGGGGAAACTTCCGGTTTTCTTTGGCAAGGATGGAGAAGATGTGGAGGCCTTTGTGAGAGACTTCAAGAGAGATTGCATAGGAAACAATGAGAGGAGGAAGAATGAGTGGGCCTCATTATTACCAGATTTCTTTGAGGATGCAGCACTTACATGGTATGAGTCAGAATACCAAAAGAGAGAGAGGAGAGAGGGGGAAGAGGAGTCTTGGGAGACTTTGACTTCAGCACTCATTGAGAACTTTCTTCCTGATGAGAGTTATGAGAGATTGATGAGTGAGGTTACATTTCTCAAGCAAGGAGATGGAGAGAAAGTGAGAGTCTATGTGGAAAGAGTGGAAAAATTGGAGTCCAGATTTCGCATAGTGTTGAGGAAGGGTGGGGATGATGTGGAGACTACAATGATTGGCATAGGGGCCATGCTCACCAAGAATTTTGTGGGAGGATTGAGACCACAAATTAGAAGCAAGGTGAGATATGAGAAACCTTCTTCCAAGGTTGAAGCTATCAAGATCGCAATTCGTATGGAGGAGAGTTTGGAAGGGGATGAAAGTGATTTGGTGGTGAAGGAGGTTGTGCATCCTCCTCAAGGCTACAAGTATGGTGGAACTTCTGATACTTTGGTGACAAGGGTTGCACCACAAGTAGTAGTTGCTCCAGTTCTTGCACCTCCACCAAAAGATCCACTCCAAACCATCACAGAACAACTTGCGGATCTCAAGATCAATGTGGTGCAATTATGGGAGAAGAGAGAGGTGGATCAGAATGTAGGGAGAGGGCCTAGGAGTTATGGAAACCATCCATATAGAGGAGGCCAACCAGCCAACAATTTCAATGATAGAAATTGTTTTGGTTGTGGAGGAAGAGGCCATATCCAAAGGAATTGCCCAAATTCCACTTACCATGGAGGAAGGGGTTATGAGGGAGCCAATAGAGGGAAAGAGGGAGGTAGTGAAACCCAAGTGGCTCCTAATCCCAACAAAGGTAAGGGGATAGCATCCATAGATGTGGTTGAGAGCAAGTATGAGAAGGGAGAGTGCTCAAACTCCAAGGGTCCTAATTTGGAGCTTTTGGCACAAGAGAAGAAGAGAGCTCGTTTTGCAGAGGATGTTCACTCTTCTCAAGGATTTACTTCAAGCAAGGATACTCCTATGTCTACTAGGAGCACTCGCACCTCAACACCATCAACAACAAAGACTCCAAGGAAGAAGTTGGGGATGGATGACTTCTTGATCTCCAAGCAACAATGGAACTACAATGTGTTGGAGGATGTTGGTAGTCACAAGGCTAACATCACAGTGGGCCAATTAATTGCTTTGAACCCTACCTTGAGAAAGGAGCTTAGAGGTGGTTTGAGTTCTACAAGGAGCAAGAAGAAGAAGAAGGCAAAAGTTCCAATATCAATGGGGGTGGTGGATGCCAAGCCAGCACCATGGGAAGCTTGTGAATATGCCTCCAAGATTGATGTGAGAGTGAATGGTCACAACATCAAGGATGCATTGGTTGATGGAGGATCAGCAGTGAATGCCATGTCAGAAAGGTTGATGAAGAAGTTGGGTATGATACCCTCAAGAGCTTCAACATTTGTGGTGAGCATGGCAAACAAGCAACAAGTTCGACCAGTAGGAGTGATGGATAAGGTGGTAGTTTCAGTTATGGGAGTTCAAAATCTCATGACTTTCCAAGTCTTGAAGGATTCAAGCTATGACTTACTTCTTGGGAGGCCATGGTTGAGAGCAGCACGCACAACTGATCGATGGCACAAAGGGTACTTAAGGATTGGGCCATCAAACCATAGAGTCACTGTTCCTGTGACTAACACCACCAACACTTCACATTCAGATACCCCATCTTCTGATTATTGGGAATCTGATTCTGAAGGAGGAGCTTCAGGTGTGGACACAAGCATGGAAGAGGAGACTTCCACGGAGGAGGATGAATCTGAATCTGATTCAGATGTGTATCCTTTGTGTGCTATGGATTTTGCACCTAAGCCAGAGGTTTTGAAGGACCCAGATAAATCACCATTGACACTTGAGGAGGTAGAGAGAAGGTTATCTACCCTCAAGTATGGCCCAAATGTTACCAAGGAGGAGAAGGTGAGATTTGAGGAGATTTTCCGCAAGTTCATCCATGTGTTTGCTTTTAGTTACAAGGATTTGAAGGAAGTCACCTTGGAGGAGCACAAGATAGAGGTGGAGTCACATGCAAGACCAATCCGCCAAAAGCAACGTCGCATTAGCCCACCAATATCTTTGGTTGTGAAGGAGGAGATTGATAAGCTCAAGGAGGCTGGATTTATCTTTGAGGTGGAGAATTCAGAATGGGTGTCTCCAATTGTCATTGTGAAGAAAAAGAATGGCAAGCTTCGGGTATGTGTGGATTACAAGAAGCTCAATGCTGTTACCAAGAAGGACTACTACCCATTGCCATTCATTGATGAGATCTTGGAGGAGGTTGCAGGTCATGAGAGGTACAGTTTTGGAGATGGTTATAGTGGATATAACCAAATCAAGATTGCACCAGAGCATCAACAACTCACCACATTCACCACACCTTGGGGAACTTACGCTTTCAAGGTCATGCCTTTTGGGCTTTGCAATGCTCCAGCCACATTCCAACGGTTCATGAACAAGGTATTTGAACCTTTCATTGGGAAATTTGTGAGAGATTTCATTGATGACTTTTGTGTCTATGGGAGCAAGGAGGAGCACTTTGAGCACCTAATCAAAGTCTTGCAACGCTTGGATGAGGCAAATGCATCACTCAACCCAGAGAAGTGCATTTTTGGATGTGAAGAAGGTCTACTTTTGGGGCACATCATCTCCAAGGATGGAATAGCAGTTGATCCTGAGAAGGTGAGGAAAATCTCAGACCTTCCATTCCCTTCAAGCTTGACAAAGTTACGCCAATTCTTGGGAATGGTTGGGTACTATAGGAGGTTCATCTTCTCATTTTCCAACAAGGCTTATGCATTGACCATCTACATGAAGAAGGGTGTAGATTACATGGTGATTTTGGAAGACAAGGAGGCTCTCAAAGCTTTTGAGGAGCTCAAGCAATCCCTTGTTGTAGCTCCAATTCTTGCTAAACCTGATTGGAGTAAGCCTTTCATCCTCTACACTGATGCTTCTAATGTAGCTATAGGATGCACTCTTAGTCAATTAGACCAAGATGGGCATGATCATCCAATAGCTTATGCTAGTAGGCAGATGGTTTCAGCAGAGAAGAACTACTCTGTCACAGAGAGAGAAGGGTTGGCAGTGATCTTTGGTCTCAAGAAGTTTAGACACTACTTGATTGGAGGGAAAGCCACAATTGTCACGGATCACAAGGCTTTGAAGTACATCTTCAACAAGCCTAATGTTGAAGGGAGACTAGCAAGGTGGATGATTCTCTTGTCTGAGTATGACTACACAATTGAGGATAGGCCAGGAAAGAAACATGCAAATGCTGATTTGTTATCTAGAGCCTATGATCATGATGGAGATGAGCCAGTAGATGATTCCTTCCCGGATGAGGAGCTCATGAAAATCTCAGTCACTCAAGAGGTTCCAATGGAGTACAAGGAGATTGTGGATTTTGTGACAAGAGGTAACTATCCAGAAGGGATGCATGCTAGGGAGAGGAAGGCCCTTGCAGCAAGATCTAGACCTTACACAATGGTGGAGGATATTCTTTTTCACCAAGGAGCAGATGGTCTACTTCGAAGAGCAGTGGGTAAGGAAGAGTCTATCCTACTCATAAAGGAGTTTCATGAAGGTTTAGTATGTGGAGGACACTTTGCAGGAAAGGTGACTGCTTTCAAGATTCTAGATGCAGGTTACCATTGGAGAGGGATTTTCAAGGATTGTCTTGATTATTGCAAAACTTGTCATGTTTGTCAAGCTTTTGCTAGAAAGTCTACATCCACTCCACCACTTAGATCAATTCCATTGCTAGGACCCTTTGAGAAGTGGGGAATTGATTTTGTAGGACCTCTCAATAGAACCCGAAGGAACAATCGGTACATTGTGGTAGTTACTGATTACCTTACCAAGTGGGTTGAGGCTAGACCATTGAGGGACAAGAATGAAGATGAAGTGGGTAGATTTCTTTATGAACGCATTATCACTAGGTTTGGATGCCCTTTGGAGTTGGTTTCTGATAGAGGAGGAGAGTTTACAGGAAGCATTACTACAGCCATGCTACGACATTTCTCTATCACACATAGAGTAACTACATCCTATAAGCCAAATTCCAATGGCTTGGCAGAGAGAACCAATCAGACCTTGTGCATGATGTTGGCCAAAGATGCAGAAATGGAGGGGGCTAAACATCATTGGGACAAGAGGATTCATGCAGTTTTGTGGGAGTATAGGACAACCATGAAGACTTCCACTGGATATTCTCCATTCCAATTGGTGTATGGTATTGAGTCTACCTTACCTATTCACTTTGATCTTCCTACCTTCCAAAGCATTCATAGGAGATTGAAGAAAGCACAAGGAAGTGATGCAGAGAAGTCAAGGAAGGATCAACTCATGGAGTTGGAAGAGGCAAGAGCAATTGCTATGGTTCGAGTGGAGCAAGCCCAAAGGAAACAAAAGGAGAGCTATGACAAGAGGCAAGGCAAGAAGAAGGTGGAGCCTTTCAAAGAAGGTGATTGGGTAATGTTGTTTGATTCCATTCGATTCAAGAGAGTACAAAAGAAGTTTTTGCCTAAGTACTTTGGACCTTTCATAGTAGAGAAGGTGTGGGGAAATTACACTTATGATCTCAAGGAGTTGGGAGGAAGACACTTTGATAGGATTAACCATGATAAGTTGAAGATGTACCATAGAAGGTAGAGAGACCTTCACTTTGAGGACAAAGTGAAAACTTAGTCCGGGGGTAAATGTAACACCCATTTGTGCATGTGTGTGGTATTGTGATATTTAGCTTGGTATTACAAGTACTTAAGAGATATTATTTATATAGAGATAAAGGATGGTTCTATATTAGTCATGGTTAGCTAAAGTTAGTCATAGCTAAGATAGATGGGACCTTACTTTAGAGGAAGTAGAAAAGATGAGCACCACTATTTTGGATTTTAGTGTGTTGACTTGGTATTATTCCTAGGTGTTTGGCTTTGGGGAAAGAGTTGAGAACTCTTGGGCCCGCAAGCCTTTTTGTTTTGGATTCTTCTTTAGTCCAAGGATAGCCCATGTGAAGGAATCCTTGCTTTAGTGGTTGGGTCAAGATAAGACCACATGCTTAGGGGAATATGCCCATGTGAATGGATATTCCTTTCTACTTTTTGACTTTACTTGACTTTTAGTCTAGTAACTTGAGTTACAACGGTAATTAGTAACTTTGGTACGTAACTATTTCACAAGTATATAAACAAGGAGTGAGGAGGTACTCGGCATCCTTTCATTTGCAACTATCTCTCTCTCATTGAGTTCTCTAGTGAGCAATGTCTTGAGTCTTGGAGTGTTAGCCTTGGAGGAGTATGATGGAGTTGGGGTTCCTTGCCTTCTTAGTCCATGGTGCGCTACCATAATAGCCATCAGAGGTTCATCCTGAGTGAGAGACAGGCCGGCTCACAGGACGTGATACCTCAGGTGTATCACAGCCAGCACAGAGGCAATGTGAGCACTGCCACAGATTTGGTCACACTAGTGACTGGTGTTTTATCCTACACCCAGAGTTACGGAGTGGTAGGGCTGCTATGGCAGGTAGTAGAGAAGCTCCAATTCATGGAGGACGAGGTGGTAGAGGTGGTGGTAGAGGATCTACACCTAGTAGGAGTGCAGTACATGCCCTTACTTCTGACACAGCTATGGCTACTCAGATTGAGCAGTTGGAGCAGAGATTGGCTAGTATGGCTATTGCTCAGAGGAGATCAGATTCGGGTGTTGAGGCTTCCACCTCATATGTTGGTGATAGAGATGCTTTGGACTTCATGTGCGGAGCAGCACAGGTGGATGCATCTGCAGCAATGACTAGGAGTGTAGTACGTGCTCCAGAGCCTAGAGGAGCATCAGTGGAGTTGGATCCACAGAGAGGAGAGGTTGGGAGACAGGTCAGACTTCCCCAGTCTTTCATGCTATTTGAGGCATTACAGACAACATCCATAGTTCTTAGACGTCCCAGTGCAGGTGTGATAGGTGGTGATGGAGTACATGATGGACTACCTACTAGTCAGCCACCTACTACTACACAAATTGAGTCTAGCATGATGTTGGGGGCGGCTCAGCTAATTATGCGGTGTCCTTTGTTTTCAACCAGTGATATGTTTACATTGGGAGTTGATCTAGCCCCAATATTCCGGTTGGCTGCCACGTTGTGTGAGAGTAGGGATGGTGCAGTTCCTACTACTTGAGCAGAGGTGGTTGGTAGTGGAGCTGACTTGGTTGAGGAGCATGGGATCCGTTCAGCGACCAGTGGTTTATGGCAGGCAGTAGCGGCTAGACTGGAAGAGTTGCCAGCTAGACCGGCCTTTGAGAGAGCGCGGTTTACACCTGGTGTTTTCCTATTGGATAACCAGAGGGGGATTTTTCGTTTGGTGGGACCTTCAGGGAAGGTCTATATACCATAGAGAGTCTTGTTAGACTCTGGTGTGCAGCCCCTTATGTTGGAGAAGGCTGTAGTTGTCGGTCTGGAGTTACGAAAGACCGATGTAGAGAGGTGTCCATTTCAGATCCAGACATCTCTAGGTGATGGTTCAACACAGTACATCACACGTGGGGAGCTTGTTGTCCAGGTTCAGCCTGGTCATCCGACTGATAGCTTGGTGGTGAGAGCTCAGGCTATTGCGACGATAGCTGAGTCATATGATGTGCTAGTTGGCGGAGCAGTGTTATACCCCAAGGGCTTCAGCATTGACTATTGGGAGGAGATAGCCTCTTATAGACCTGGTGAGGGACGGGTATGTCGCCTACCAGTACGCTTTAGTAGTGGTAGTCTTGGCTCACTACAGTCCGGGACCATGGCAGCATCAGTTTAGCTTTTAGTGATGCAATTACTTGGCCTGGTGACTTGTTGGAGAGGAACGCCCATGCAGAGGATACTCTAGTACCAGAGGAGATCACTCGGCTATGGAGTACGAGTGGGATTGTTCCATCCACCTTGGATGTTCCATTGTGGAGTTCAAAGGCGGCATTGTAGCAGCATGCAGATCAGTTGGTGCAGCATGCTTGGAGTGGAGCCTTCATACCATCAAGAGATGAGTGTGAGGATGAGCCTCCAAAGGCGATTGCTTTGACACCTCTGGATACCACACTCATTGCTTGGCAATATCCAGTAGAGGGGATATGCCTATTGGAGTTGTTTGGTGAGATCAGCACCGGACTAGCTACGGTGTTACAGGCGGGTATACAAGTACAGAGGTACTTGTATGTAGAGAAGATGAGACTACTAGGCAAGTCTCTCTACATCATGTGGCACACTTGGCCTATTGGTATCCGGAGTTCTTACCAATGTCAACAGTCAGAGGTTACCAGAAGGCCCTACCAGGAGACATTTCCTTACTGGGGGCGCATGACCTAGAGAGACATGGGCCTATTCACTTGGTGATTTTTGGATGGCCATGTCAGGGACATACACATGCGGGCCGCGGTTTGGGTCTTCAAGATCCTCGTTCTGGTGTGTTTTGGGAGATGTTACGGATACTACAACATCTCCAGGTTCATCAGTCTGTTTCTCCAGCTTACCTTTTGGAGAATGTTCCTTTGATGGGTGATTCTCACACTAGAGTGGTGGCGAGTACACATCATGTCCATTCTTGGATGGGACATGTTGTATTGTTAGATGCAGCCAGAGTGGGATCACGGGCTCATCGTCTTTGTCTTTGGGGGACGAACTTCTTACCCAGAGAGGTTCTACAGCGTGCTTATGATGGGATTCAGCGACTTGACCACATCCTTGTTGATGATATCTTGGATGTTGGGCGTCAGTCTCAGACAGTGGTAGTGGCTGATAGGTCACCTATGGCAGTGGTCAACCTAGTTGGACAGCCTAGAGCGGCATTTCCTACACTCATGAGTTTCCCAGGCTCTCATGCTTTTTGAGAGGGAGGACTTGGACTTGTTTGGGACTCACAGTTACAGCAATTGGTGGAGCCCAACGCTGATGAGAGAGACCGGGCGATGGGTTTTTGCACCAGTATTACCGTTGTTTCAACAGTGTCAGAGGCATCCAGGCGTCAGGTGTTAGGTCAGGCTATGGACCTGAACTGTTTGACCTAGATTGTGAGCCTTGGCTTGGCAGAGCAACGTAGGATGTGCTTGATAGGCATCACCACTCGAACACTTGTTTGCCCTATGCCTATCGATACAATTCACGCACATGCTGGGGATGATGGACCGAGTGGACATGGTATTCTTGGGACACATCCAGTAGCTACTAGGGAGAGTGGTCTACTTGGAGTCCATCCAGGTGAGCGTGGGCTACTTGGATTACACCCTTGGTCCACATGGGATGCAGCCAGAGGACGTGTGGAGCTTGCATCCAGAGTGGAGGGAGTTTTTCACATAGAGGTTGGGACCTCTAGTGGTCGGGAGCATGACACTATTGCTCCCAAGGGCCCAGTGTAGCAGCCAGTCAGTACGTCTTCCACTCCTACTATAGTTATAGAGGATACTTGGGAGCCAGATCTTGGACCCAAGCTTATTGGAGAGGAAAGATGGAGGGTTTGGAGGTTCTTGAGGAGTCACATGAGGTGTTTTGCCTTCAGTATGAAGGATTTGGGTGCTCTAAAGGGACTTGGTATACGGATTGAGCTGACTAGCGACACACCAGTTTTTCTGACGTCCTTATCGATATAGTGAGATGGAGAGGACATTGATTCAAAGCCGGAGTAGTGACCTTTTTGAGGCTAGTTTGGTGGAGATTTCACATGGAGAGTATGCATCAGCGACAGTGATGCCAACCAAGAAGGATATGCATGGCAACTATACAAATAGGCGGATGTGTGGAGATTACCGCCCTATCAACCGATAGACCAGGGCTGATCGGTATGCCATGCCTACACCGGAGGAGATTTTTGATGCAATTGGGCATGCAAAGGTCTTCAGTACTTTGGATCTTTGAGCGGGATATCATCAATTGCCTCTCAAGGAGGAGGATAAGTCCAAGACAGCATTTTGGGCTATTGATCCTCACGGCAAGGATGTGTTATATCAATGGAGGTTCTTACCATTTGGGTTGAAGAATGCTCCTGCTGAGTTCCAGAGGGTCATGGATAGGATCCTAGCTGGACTAGATTTTGCTCGGTGCTATATTGATGACATTTTGGTGTATAGCACTACTGTGGAGGAGCATGAGAGACAGTTGTTGGAGGTGTTTGAGAGGTTGAGATCTCATGGACTCAAATTACATCCTAGGAAGTGTAGGTTCTTCCATGAGCAGGTTGAGTATTTGGGTCACACTATCTACCCCGGAGGACTTGGTGTTCAGCAGACCAAGGTGGAGGCTATTGCACGTATTCCTCGGCCTACGGATGTGAGCAGGGTGCGAGCATTCCTTGGGTTGGCAAACTTCTATCGCCACTATGTTAGAGGATTTAGTGCCATTGCCAAGGCCTTGACAAAGCTGACCAAGCTTACACAGGAGTGGTGTTGGGGAGATGAGCAAGAGAGAGCTTTTGTAGAGCTCAAGGAGAGGTTGACATCTGCTCCTATTTTGAGGAGACCGATCAAGGGACGACCATTTTAGGTTCACACTGATTGGAGTATGTTGGGGCTTGGAGTGGTGCTCACCCAGCATGATGATGAGGGGAAGGAGTTTGTGGTGGCCTATGCTAGTTGCTCCAACAATTCAGCGGAGGTGAAGTAAAGTTCATATGAGGGAGAGTGCTTGGCAGCAGTTTGGGCAGTAGCACATTTTTGATGTTACCTATTTGGTAACCCCTTCACTCTCATCACTGATCATCAGCCACTGAAGTGGTTGATGGAGTCCGACAAGCTTTCAAGGAAGCTTGCATGATGGGCTCTGATTTTACAGGAGTATGATTTCATGGTTGTTCACAGACCTGGAGTGGTGAACCGTGATGCAAATGGGTTGAGTAGAAACCCACGTCCCAGCCAGCAGGATCAGACCGGAGCACGTTGGCATGGTGAGATAGATGAGGAGATGGTGCCAGGTTGGCATGCATCGGCCTTTCTATGTTTATTTGCAGAGGCTTTGGTGGTATCTCTCTCAGCGCATACAGGAGGAGTTATTAAGGTCACAGATCCAAAGAGTGAAGATATCGGTACAGTCCAGCTAGAAATGCATGATGATGTCTTAGTGATGGACTTTCTTCGCACTGGTGTTGTGGGTGGCACAGTTGGGGCCAAGGAGAGAGACCATGTTCTTCAGTGAGCCAGACGGTTCAGATTGGAGTGTAGACACCTTTTGCATGTATGGGAGGATGGTAGAGTGCGAGTAGTACCACTTCCATCTCAGAGACCACAGTTGGTCTGTCATGCTCATGAGGAGCTAGGACATTTTGGAGTAAAGCGTATATATAGCTTACTCCAAAGTCATTATTGGTGGCGCGGTATGCAGACCGAGGTACAGCAGTTTGTTGCCAGAAGCGTGGTTTGTGACCGAGTTAGAGCATCATTCAATGCTCCTACGCCACATTTACACCCATTACCTATCATGGGATTGGGTTACCGTTGGAGTTTGGACTTCGCCAGACCTTTACCGCTGACTGTGAGACATCATTGGTACGTTTTGGTGATGGTGAAGCACTTTTCCAAGTGGATTGAGTTGGTGGCACTTCCTGACAAGTCTAGTGAATGGACAGCTTACTTGTTCCTGGATCAAGTTCTTAGTCATTTTGGTGCACCAGCTTAGGTTTTGACTGATCAGGGTACAGAGTTCTTGGGGGAGTTTCAGGTCTTGTGTGACAAGGCTTTGATTGATCATCATATTACATCCCGAGATCACCTTGAGGCAGATGGCTTAGCAGAGAGAGTGGTTCAGACGGTGAAGAGAGGATTGCAAAAGTATGGTTTGCAGAGAGGCCACTTGGGAGATTGGGATCTCCAATTCCCTTGGTTGGCCATGGGCTATCGGTTCAGCCGGCAAGCCTCCTTAGCATCCTTCTCTCCATACTTTCTACTCTATGGACAAAATCCAGATTTACCTGCAGCCATTTGTCAAGATGCTACTATAGTTTTGGACTTGGATGACCCCAATGTATGGATGAGTGCATGTTCTCAGTGGGCAGAGATCTTTTGGAGAGTGATGCCGATGGCCTTTGAGAACTTGGCGATTGCTCAGCATTGAGATACTTTACGCTATGCTACCATTCAAGGAGGAGGTTATAGACCCTCAATCCGTCAATTTCATCCAGGCGACTATGTATATCTACAGCAGACAGCACCGACGACACTTGATGTTTCTACAGGCTACACTATCTTGAGAGTGCATGAGGTTTTGCCATCTGGAGTCCTTGTGTTAGAAGGATGTGATGGTGTTGTTTGGAAGGATCATGTGTGCAAGTGTGTGCCATGCCACCTCCCAAACATTGATGGTACTATGGACCCAAGCTTGGCACTTGTACGTGCAGGCTTGAGGTGTATATTATGTGGCTCTTCTGGTGGAGTTGTTACTATGTTAGTGTGTGATAGTTGTTCGAGAGGATGGCATATGGCATGCATGACTCCTCCCCTCACGGTGGTTCCTCAAGGACAGTGGTTTTGTCCTAAATGTACTTGACCTATAGCTAGTTCATTCTTTGTATGGTATAGATTGCAGACATACAACTAACGATGGGGCTCCATAGCACCCAACATCCTGATCTTTGCCCATTAGAGGGTATACCATATACTTAGAGTAGAGGGACCTAACCGCCAGCTAGGGGGGCGATTGTGGCACTTTAGAGTCTATGTATGACTTATAGGTGAGTTGTGTTTCTATAGTGTATGATGTTGACAGCGATGTATGTTGTGTAGCGATGTATATACGCACGACAGCAGTCATGCCATTTGTAGTGCCGTGTCTAGATGCTCGGACACTGGAGTTCCAGTGATAGTAGTTAGAGTTATTTCAGCACTTTCTCAGAGACTACTTTCCGACGGTTAGATTTTGTGTTTGGGGTACTGACTTCACGGTGGGGCCCACCGTCACTTTGCACCGTCAAGTGTGCCGTCAGCGGGACTGTTAGGGTTTCAGTGCTAGCTCGAGTCTAGGGGGTATAGTTTTGAAGGTGAGCTCCAGAGAGCTCACTTCTTTGATGTTGAGCCTTCGAGTTCTTGGCTATGGTGGACATAGGCCGGCGAGCGTCACCTGGATTCTCTATGCTTGAGTGGGTGTGGCTTGATTGTAATCAGTGCCCAGTTGTTGGCAGTTTATAGAGTGACAGATCAAGTACTGATCTGAGTTGAGTTGAGTTGAGAGTGATAAACAATCTGATTATTATGGCACTCTAGAGTCTATGTATGACTTATGTGTGAGTTTTGTTTCTATAGTGTATGATGTTGATAGCAATGTATGTTGTGTAGCGATGTATATACGCATGACAAGCCAAGTGGAAGGAAGAAGACTCGGAGAAGAAGGAAGAACTTGAGTTCAGATTGCATAGTGGGGACATGAGTAGCGACAGTTATGATGGAGTGGAGATGCAGTCGGTACCCAAAGTGGAGGAAGTAAAGACGGAGATGGAAGAAGGAGGTGGACCCGAGAACCAAAGACAAGGTTCCAAAGCCAAAGAACAAGAGGATGACTATTTAGAGAGGAGTCTGCTTTAGAAGGAAGATGACGTATGAGCGGGACCAAGTAAGGTAAGAGAAGTGGAGAGTGGAAGTTTGGGGAGTGAAGAATCTATTCCCATAAGGTGATTGCGGCTGAGAAGACGAGTATTGAGAGAAGAAGAGGCAAAGAAGGAGCCAAGTCCGCAAGTCAAGGTAACCCCAAGTGAAGAAGTGGAGTATTTGCGGGAGATTGTGTTTCCATTGTTAGTAAAGTTAGAGCACAAGAAGAAGGAAATGCAATCAAAGTGTCCGGAGGTGAAGATTGTATTGCAGGTGTTAGCAAAATTAGAAGAAGAGAACTCGAAATTGAAGAAGAGTGTAATCCAAGGTGAGGAAGAGAAAGAAGTACTTTGAGTAGATGCAGCAGTTCATAATCAAGTAATTGAGAACTTGAAGAAGGAAGTGGGGAGTAGAGACAGGATAATAGAGCAAAATGACGTAGCAAGAGAAAGACAAGTAGCGGAGAATGAGATCTTGAAACAACAATTTTTTGATTCAAGATTTGAGATTATTCATGCTATGGCAAGGGTAGCAGAGAAGGAGCAAGAGCTCAATAGGATGATGGAGAGTGTGGAAGAGAAGAAGAAACTTTGGCAAAGGGAGTTAACGGTGAGATATAGAGAAGAAGAAAGACTAAGAGAGTTATTTTGCAATCTAGAGGAGAAGATTGTGCAAAAGGAGAAGGAGAAGGAAATGGTGAAAGCCAAGTTCAAGGCAAAATTGGCAATGTATATAGAAGATTGGCTTGCAGATCAAGAACATGAGAGAGAATGAGACTTGAGCCATTGAAGGAGATTGTGACGAAGATGAACGCGATGCTGAGTACAAAGCCAGCATGTGAATTGAAGAAATGAGACTACATGAGTTGAAGTTGTTGGTGCAAGAGACGAGGAGGAGAAATGCAAAGGATAAATATTTGAACACCTTGCTTATTAGTCTTAGAACTTGTGTCAATAAGAAGATATTAGAAGTAGAAGATAATATCACGATTTGATTAGATTTAGTGAAGCTGGAGATAGAAAAACTTTGGAAAGATGTGAGAGCAAAACCCAAAGTAGATTAGGTAGGAGTGCAAATATCTTTGAAGTTACCATTGGAGGTATTAGAGAAGAGTGGGTTTGAAGATAAAGAGTTAGATAGGTTACCTGCTAGTGAAATTGTAGATCAAGAAGGAGAAGTGTTAGAATTGGTAGAGGAAATAGGAGTTATGAAACTCAAGGACAAAGTAGTGAGTGAGGTTACTTCAAGATTGGAAGCCGAGGAAGAGGTAGACATTGGATTGGAGTAGTAGAAGAGGTGCATTGCTATTTTGGATCTGTAGGTTAGAAGAGTTGTTATAGAACGGTATAGTTGTTAGTGACTATCATTTGCTTCACTATTTAAGAGTGGCATTTGCAATCATATGTTGTTCAGTGCTCATAATTTTTGAGAATAGATAAAGCAAAGTGTTGATTTCAGTGCTCGTCGCTTGAGCTTTATTCTGAGTGTCAACTTTGTGTGTGTACTTATGAGTGTGTGGAGAATTTCAAAGTGCAAGTCAGTGTGTTTGTTGGATGTTGGATTCCGTAGCCTTGATCTTTACTCTGTGTGTTAGATCCTAAGTGAAGTGTAATCAAAGCAATGCCTTGACAATTCTAAGAGGAATTGTAGTGTTGGTAGTATTCTGCATTTGTGAGTGCAGTGCAAAGTTGATATGAAGCAATTTTGATCGAGGAAGTTGTGCCTTCAATGGAGGGGTAGAACACAACTCTGAGGTGAAGTCATTTTGCAGTGAAGTGCCATTTTTGGGAGAGCTTGAATCATCACAATCAAGATTGTTGTGATAAGACATCCACTTCTTCCACATCCATCTGAGCACAAGCAATGGCTTCAAAAATAGTGCAAGGATTTTGTACCATTACTTTTTGGCAAATTTGCTCTTTTAATCCCCATGTGAAATTGTCAAGAGCTTTTGCTAGACTCATATTGGTTATCACAACTTGTAGATCAAGAAATGCCTCTACATACTCTTGTATGATATTCTTTTGCTTCAATTCCCATAGTCGGGTTTGAGCTATCTATACTGAATCCATGGATTGGAAATTATTGAGCAACTCACCTTGCATTGCCGTCCAAGTGATATCTCTTCCTTCTACCAACATTGATCATTCCCAAGGCTTGTACTTGACTTTGCAATGCCTCCATTGTCATCTTCATCTCATGAAACTCATTTAACGTCCCCTACATTCCTTGCATTAGATGTTGCAACTATGGGTCCATGATTTATGCACACCGCAAATACTCAATTGCTACTTTCTACTTCAATAGAGAGTTAATATGATTACTCAATAGGGGGAACAAAAAATTGGGATGACCATTAGGACCTCAAAAGCTATCACTCATTGGTAATATTTCTCACCAAAATTGTGGACTATCAAATCTATAAACATCACTTTTGGTCTATCTACATAATAGATTTCTACTTGAGTGTTTGGAGGGAGAGGATTTGGTTTATTCAGATCTATTGATAATCATAATAGATTGATGATTATGAATCCCACTCTCTATTGTATAGCACCACAGGTAGAATCACCAAGTTTGGCAAATTCATCACTATGTCCATGAACTTTGCTCCAAAATGATAAGATATACTCTCACTTGTTCATGTTGGATGTTCATAATCTTGATGTCAAATGGATTCAAGAATAGAAAGAAGGGGGCAAGAAATACTCTTTAGGAGCTTCCAACCCATTCTCTCTCTAAAACACTCATAATCTATCAATCGCATTACGTTTTCTCCCCTCTAAACTACTCAGTTTTAATAGTTTGTGTTCCTCCAAGAGGGGTGATCCACTCTCTTTGATTAAAATACCTACTTTGATACCATCATTATGTTCTGAAGATTGGAGAATCCCCAAGAGAAACACAAGGCTTCATCCTTCAAGGCTCCAATTTCCTAAAGGAGTACAATATCTTTATTATATAGCACAGTGGATCCCTTCAAAGAGAGCTCCCACCTACCCTTGGATCAGATACATAAATTTGTGATATGTAAACAAGCTCCACCCTTAGTTTGGTTGCATGGATTGGTGATGTGGCAATCCTTGTCCTATCAAGTTAGTCAAACAAGTCTAACCAGCAAGAATCTTTGGAGAATTTTTATATAGGAAGCTCAGAACAGTATGGATGAGGTACCATTGGAAAGATCTCAATGAGAAAAACATGGGATGACTAGGAAACACCTTTATTGTTAGAGATGGGGGAAATTTTTCAAATTTTGAGGCTTTATTTATCTATTTAGGCCTCCAAAATTAGCTCTAAATTTTACAAGGTAATTTTGACCTCTGCCCTATTCATGGAAATACTTTTTTGGTGACATCTCTATCTGATTTACTTACCTCATCATATATAACATCCTTCTAGATATTACAAAGCTAACTTCCACCTCTAGATAATATGTCTAGCTAATGGTATTACAATAACATAGAGTTTGACAAGAGAACCAATATGTGAGATTCAATATGTGAGAGAGTAGCAAGAGAAACATGAAATCTATTTGAGCTACATCAACAATAACAATCAAATTGCAAATATTTTTACAAAAGTTTTACTAGGAGATAAGTTTTGTAAGTTTAGAAATTTGATTGCAATACTACCATTTCTTGAATGAGTAGGAGTGTTGAAGGTACAATTGATATAGTATGTACTTCTACTATAGGTGCTAGGGTTTGTACATAACACCTAGCACCTAGCTGCAATGTTAATTACTGTTAGAGTATTTAGGTCTTACCTTTGAGAGAGCATGTTGTTCATTCCATCAAGTTGTTGGCAGCACAAATAAGAAGCTTGAGCAAAAATCTAGAGAAGCAAAGCCAAGCATTAAGACCAAGTTTTTCATTACCTTAGAACCTGCATACTACCCTACAGGCATTCCATTACTCACTTCATTCAACTAGATTTCCAATAAGATGAAGTAAGCAGAAGTGATTTGTATATTGTTTTGCATTCCTTGTATTTTGTAAATGATCTGCAAATTTGCATCAATATTTATGAAAGTTTTAAACATGTCTTACCAACTTTAAAATATCCAAAACCAAATGTGATGCATTAAAACTCATAGGACATCTTAGAAAGAGAAGTCTAGGATTTTAGATTATACAATAGTTATTATAATATATTTAAGCATATTACAAGTTATATAATATTACTCTAAGCTCCTTGTTTAGGAAATTCTTGCTCAATAAGCATGAAAATAATGTACTACCAAGATGTAAATTTATATTTTCAATAAAAAAATATAATCTGAAATTAATTATCTAAAAATTATTTTATATTTCAGACAATTATTTAGATATAAGGGTTTTAGAATTTAGAATTTAGAATTTAGAATTTTAGATTTCACTCCTTTTGATTTTATTTTTTAAATATGTGAAAGCTTGATAATCACACTTTAGTTTCTAACTTCCAACATAAGTGTTTCAAGCCTATGTGTTTAGCAGTAAAAGAATTCAAAATTTAGGATTTTTATCTCAAGTAATTTTGTTTCTTAATTTAGATTTAAGTGTAAAATATTTGTATGTTTGATAAACTAACACTTTTATTTCTAAATTAAAATTCAAGTTTTTTCTAGATTAACATGTTTAAATTTACCCAGATCTTGCCCTTATAGAATATGTTGACTCAATGCAATATGTAATAAAAATTCTTAATTAAGCAAAATTTTAATTTTTACACAATTGCATCAATTTTGTACAATGCACAATTTTTGTTGCCTTCCAAATGCATTTCTTGGCAGTTTCTACATTTGACCACCATCATGGAGGTTCTTTTTTGTCAAATTGTATTTTGAATAGGTGTTTTTCTTGTGTTTCATGATAGGTTCTTGCCTCTTTTCTTGTTTTCTTTTGGAGTCAATTGTTGTGCATGTTTAGCAAGGCATAGAGTTGGGAGAAAAGTTGACAACGTGCTTGAGGGAGTTATGTTTAGTAGGACGGACAGTTGGGTCATTAATTTTGATTAAAAGATCAACCATAGCTAAATTCAGGATGAGCTTCATCAAAAGCTAGAACCTTAACAAGGGAAAATATTTTGTATGGAAACCATCCATGAAGTATTCCTTATGGGACAAGAACTATGGGAGATTGTCACAAGAGAGGAGATGAAACCAAAAGGAGATGATAAGATACTAGAGGTGAGAAAATGGAAGAAGAGAGACAACTAAGTCTTGCATTATCTTACAATTTCTATTTTTGCCCCTATATGTGGCTTGTTCAAGATGCAGAGATACCACAAGGTGTGTGGGAGGTGATTGGAAAGATGTTTGAGATATCTAAAATGGCATGCAGTTGCAATTGAAACATAAGCTTAATGTTATCAAGAAGGGGTCACAATTTGTGGATGAGTATATTCTATCCATAAGAGGTTTGTTGACCAACTTGACAACATTGGAGTCACAATAGATGATGACAATTTGAGTATGATCACTTTGCAAGGATTGGGTTTTGAGTACCAATCTTTTTAGACATCAATTACTTTGCATGAGACTTTTCCTTCATTTCAAGATCTGACCTCTTGTTGGCAAGTGAAGGATGCAATTGATAGAAAACAATAGTATTCCTCAAATTTTCAACAACAAGATGAAGTTTTGTATGCAAGTGCAAGCAAAAGTAGGAGTCACAAATGTGTTTATAGACATGGAAGTTACCAGCACAATGGTTATGAAGGAGGTTTTGGTAATGACATCAACTATGTCATTACCAGAACCAAGGACCTGCCCGACCACAACAAAGTTAAGAGTCAAACAGGAGTAAAGGCTACATCCCGCCTAGCAATGTAACCATTTTGTTGGAAAAGACCACTATGCTCATGGTTGTCACAAGAAGCAACAACAACAACATAACGCTGGTCAAGGCTACATTGTTCAACAAAATTTTGCAACTTGTGACTTTGAAGGTTGTGATTATCTTGAAGACAAGAGCCTATTGACAATGATCTATGTTATGGGGACTATGTTGACTTTGAAGCCAACAACCACATGACAAACATATCAAGATTGGATCAGTCATCTACAACTAGTTTAACATCTCGCTCTTGTTGTTACAAGCAATGATACCCAACACCAGATCACTCATAAGAGTAAAGTACTTATTCTTGCCTTGAAGTCAAAGATCTCAGCATTAAGAAATGTTCTATTTGTACCAATCAACGCTCACAATCTTGTCTCAATGGGCAAACTGGTAGAATCAAGGTATTAGGTTTTGTTTAATCAAGATAAGTGTGTGATACAAAGTATAGCTATGTATGTAATGATAGCTAGAGAGACTAGATGTGGTAGGTTATTAAGACTAGATATCACAATGCCTCATATTCAAGCAATAATGTATGGAAAAAGTGGATCATATGGAGATTTGGCATAAGCACCTTGGTCACATGAATGTCCAAAAGATGAAGGATCTGCCAAACACTATTGTGGTTATTGGAATTTTGCAGTTTACAAGTAGCAATAGTGGGTAGTAATCTTATGGTTCATGCTAAGATGAAACACATTGAGGTGCAACATCACTTCATTAGGGAGAAGATACTAATAGGTAAGACAAATCTTGTATTTCTAGGTAAAGATGAGTAGGTAGCTGATACCTTTACAAAGGCTTTGCCTAGAGATACATTTGATGTGTTCTAAGATCAGTCAGGTATACTATGGATTGATAGGAGCTTGAGAGGGAATTTTGAGACTCCAAGAACTCTATATAAGTGTGAACTAGTTGAGGGTTAGACTGAACTTGTATAACATTGTGTTCCCACTTAGTACATTTGTTACAAAGTTAGTTAGGAAGCCAATGCTTATGTGGCACACTAGGTTCTTAGCCTGCCCTCCTTGTGGGTAGCACATTGTTCTATATCTCTATATATGCACGTGCCTACCCAATTCATTCTCTTGGTTCATCCTCACTCTCTGTCTTGTGTGAGTTCAAAGTCTTGACACCTTTGCCACCAAAGACCTTGAGCCCAAACATTGTTGTATCCAAAGGATGTATATCAACTTGAATGCATTATCACCTATATAAAGAACTGCCACCAAATATTGTTCACATTTTGGGAGAGACTATTTTGCATTCAAGAAATGTTTTGCATGTGTGGAAAGTGACTTCCCACCCACTACTTAGTCACTAAATATCAATGATTGAAAGATTTTGACTATAAATTCAAAGTGCACTTTGACTCAATTTCACATTCTATAGTCAAATTTAGTTGCATGACAAAGAAAAATTTAGAGATTCTAAAGCCTTCTTGGTTCTTTGGTGCTTTCATAGTTGTCCTAGCCTTTGTTTTTTTTCCATCACTTGATAGGAAACATGGTGTTCACTTTGAAGCAAAGAAGGAGAGTCTACAAATTCCTTCTCCAAGCTCCCACCTTCAACAAGTGGGTAGTGTATTGCAGGGAAAAATTGATCTAGAGCAAGCATCTGGCCTTCTTGCTCTAAAATTGAGACTTGAGCAATGTCCATATATCCAAGAGATGAGACATTGGAAAAAGAAGGAGTCAAGAGACCTCTTAGGGCATTGTTTGAATGGACAAAGAAGAACTAGAGGAATGTTGTTGGCCTAGAAAACTTCTCAACTTTGGGCAATGAACATTGATACTCAATGCATTAAATAGGATGAGGCATTTGAGAAGATACTCATTGCCTCCTTTGAGGATCCAAGAACTAAAAATAGGTGGTGAGTATGAAGTTACAAGGACCCAACTCAAAGTGCAATAATAGATGCAATTATGAAGCTATTCAAGCAAGAAAGAACCATCTACTTGAACAACCATACCATCTTCTTTGAATACATGTACCAAGGAGAACTTGTGAACTAGGCCCATATATTGTATGTGCAAACCAATAGCTTGTTGAAGGAAATTAGAAGAAGAGGGTGTAACATACCTTGCACCCTTTGCTGTCCATTTCTACATGGGTTTGAACCTATTGACCAAGGCAAAGACAAAAATATTCCCCAACCATTGGCACCCAATGAGCTACTTCACTTTGCAACCCAAAGGTAAAACACTCATTTGAAAATATCTCTTGGAAAATGAGGAGTATAAGAAAACAAGTAAATTTGTGTGGGGAGATGAAGTGAGGAAAACACCAATGAAGAAGAAAAGGATCACATGGATCAACAAAGAGACCAAAGAAGAACCCATAGGTCATTGATGTATCTTTGGAAAAGAGAAAGCCAAAGATATAAATGAAGAAGAAGAGGAAGTAGAGAAATCACTCACATTGCAAAGATCATTAACTAGGTCAAAGGGAGAAGTGGACTAGTGTGAAGATGGCCAATTTACCCCCACAACAAGAATAGCCAAAAGCACATCAAAGAAAAGGAGGATCAAGAAGGTCCCCACAATAATGAAGTTGGGCCATCAATCACAAAGATCAAAGATCAATACCATGCCAAAGATGAGCACCAGATCAAAGGAGGGAAGGAAAACAAAGAAGAAGAACCCAAGCCACCTAAAGGTCAAGGGAAACTTAAGATAGAAATCAAGGACAAAGGAGAAGAAGCATTGGAATTTGTGCTTACAATGGTAAGCACATTTTTGTTCCACAAACATAAAGCTCCGATACTCAAAGGATCCAAGTTTGTTATATGTTTGGTGGGACCAATGTTGGAGTTAATGAAGTAGACTCTTGCTGATATATCAAGGCTTCTACTAAGATGTTATTGACTATATCTCTCTCATCCATAGATTGCATGAGAATTCATACATGGCAAGGCAAAGGAGGAGATGGGGAAAAATACAACATGTATAAGGAGGAAGCCAAGAAGGTAAAAAATCTTATATAGGGAGAACTTCAAGGCAAAAAGCAAAACACTTCACTTCTTGTAGAGCAGATTAAGAAGGAAGTAAAGGATGACCGCATAAAAAACTGAAGGATGGGAAGACCCCATCAAGCCATACAAGGGATAGGTGAAAAAGGTAAAATAGGGCTAAACCCCAATAGAGTCTATATGAGAAATATGCTTCAATGCACCTAATTATCCAAGGTATGCAAGTTGTGTGGTCTACAAACAACTAGAGCATCCAAAGAAGCATCACCTAGCATGATTGCTCTCCTATGGATTGCATTAGCCATTGCCCTCTATAGACCAATGGACACACATTGTATTAAATTTGCTACAAAGTATGAGAGTGAGAGTGGTACTCCCTAGCACCTAACATGATAAGCTCTCATGCACTCCCTAACAAATATGTCAAACGCCATGTCCATTGAGCTTAGGGCTTTGGGTTTAGGGTTTTAGGGTTTTAGGGTTTAAACCCTAAACCCTAAACCCATATAACTCCAAGGCTAGAGGAGCAAAGAGGTGACCTCGCTGCATACCCCTATACTAGGAGACCTTGCAACCTGTTGTTGTGTTTGCCACCCATCCTGGGGGATGGGTAATCACTCCCCTTAAAACTATATCTTGCATAGGGTCTGTAACCATGACATCTGCTACTATCACCTGATCATCTCGGACCAAGTAATAGTTTGCCCCAACATGTGTCATCTGCAAAGCATACACATGCTTCCTCCAAGCCAAGTATTCACTCTCACATGCCATAACAAACACTATGTCCTTAATAGCATCATGGGTAGCTATCCTTTATCCTCCAAAAGGACACAATGTCATATGGACTGCTACTATTTCTAATGTAAAACCACACTTGCAAGTGAGTAATGAAGATGCAAATGGGTAGACCAAACCTAGGCAAAACCTCATTGATATGGAGAAAGTAGCTGGTGCAAGTTGGAATGCCCTAATGCACGGTGGAGCTAGGATCCAAGAGACTGCACCCTTGCCAATGCAAAGATGTGCTCTAGTAGCTTAAGAAATGGATGAGTCAACTAAGAGAGAATGTAGTGTGTGCTCGCACTATTGCTCCATCAAGGAAGACTATAAACCTCTAGTCCAATCTGATAATAGTGAAGAAAAAGATAGAAATCCTCTCATGCATGTGGGGATAGACTATCTATTTTCTACTATAATAACATCTAGAGAGAAAAGGATCCCCCCTCCACCTCTATCACATAAGTCTCCAAGAACGGCCTATCAACAACCACAAAATGAGAGGAAAGTAGGGGTGCCAAGAGAGTCCAACGACCCAAAAACACTATAGGTGCAGTCTCCTTCATAGATAGCAAGCCAACCCCTCCACACAAGATTGGTAGAGCCGTGTGTCTAGTGCCAAGTCCCCTATCATACACTCAAATGTCCATGGTCCAATAATGTCACCAAAGACTCTCATAATCCTCCTATCAAAGGTTCATAGATGTGATAGGAAGGACAAGGACGGAGGAACTATATGGATGAGGTAAGATGGTCAACAATCAATAATAGAGGAGAGTATACCAAATGTCACATGCAAATCAGTAATGGAAGCTCATCCACAAAGTGAACACCTCTGCAAGGGCAACGTCTAAGAAGCATGTGACAAAATCCTCGGATCTTATTGGCACTCCAAGAACACGTAGTCCATCAATAGATGTGACACACCCCTTTAGAAGCTCAAGGTAGGGAGAAATACCTAAAGGGGGCCATGCCCTACACTTTGACACCTTGACTCTCAAGCCTACCAATCTAGCTTGGTAGTCAAGTGGTCAAAGGCCTGCCTAATCTGATCTATAAAGGCCCACGATGTGTGTATCATCTGTCAAGGAGAGAAATACACAACCAGGCATGGCCAAATTAGTAGATAGGAAAGCTCTAAACTGAGCCATTGGTCCCCTAAAGGATCTCCGTGACATGTACCCACAGTTGACTCCAAGATGATGATTCCTTCTTGGGAACCACCGTACTGGTAGTAAAAGGAAGCAGGAGCGCCATAAAAAGATTGTTGTTGTACTTTTTCTTTCTCTCTCTGAGAACACACAAGGTACCTAGCTATGGACAATAGATCAAAGGCTAGGGGTAAACCCATAACTACTTGATTGAACACAGATGTTACCCAACCACCGGAACCTTCCTCTCTTGTAATTAGTATTCTTGCTATTGAGAAGGGTAGTGACGGGCAACCTAACCTACCATCACAACACGCACTCCTGGTCTACTGGTCATCACTTCCAGCATTACCAAGGAGAAATACATAGCACTCCTAGAAGGAAACAAACTATGTGCAACATTCGCACACCAATCTAAACCAACAGGGCATACAAAATAGGCATGCAAGCACAAAGAGGATCCAATCACAAGAATACGGCAACAACTCTTTGTGCTTCTTGTTGGAAAAAGAGCTTCAGAGCCTTCTTGCTTTGTCATCAAGCTCATTTCAACTTTTACTCCAAGTCTACTCCAATCTGAAATTCAGATTTCAACAATTTCTACTCCAATATGTCTTCTTGATGGGAAAATTTTTTTTGCAGCTCCTTTGAATATAACTTTTTTTTTGTAGTTTGGATTCAAGTGTTCTAGAATTCAATGGAAAGCCTGTAATATAAGCTTTCCAATGACATAAATTAGACCTTAATCAGATCACTAAAGCTCCCCTAACAACCTCTCAAATTTGGCCAGGGTTTTTGCAACTTTCACCCTAATTTTGAAACCCCTATTTTAGGGTTTGCTCTTGGTTCTTGGCAACTTCTCCCCATATTTCTGAGTTAGAAGTAAACTTGATCCTTACAAACACTCAAACAACCTAAAACCTTCAATCATAGTCAGAAGATGGGAGAAGTGACATCCAATCAAGATGGAAGATAGAAACTGCTCTACCGAGCTTATGACAACATTTGCAGTAGAATGTATTGCATTAGATCTCACTCTCCAAAAATCTAGAGGCAAATTTTTTTTCCCAGCACTTGGTTGTGTTTTTCATTAAACTCCTACAAATGTTTGTAGCCTTATTCAACCCCAGTCCCTAGATGTGGATTAATTCCTAAGCTTGGCTAACTTGTGAGCTCTACAGACCCAGGTATACTTGATCCAAGACCTTAAATTCTCTACTTCAAGAATTCACATGAAATCTTCACAAAGAGGTGCAAAACCCAACCAAAAACAAGACTGGAAATTTTCATAAGGTGAATCAAAACACAACTTGTGGAGTGACCAAAACTCCAAACCTGATCATTAGCTCTTATCCAACACCTTACATCTCAAAACTTCAATTTCAATCAATCAGATCTGATCTATGGTTGATCCAAAAATTGAAATTTCTTGTGCTCAGAGCTATAAGATATCTGTCTACTCTCCAATTCCACCAACAAATCATGAAAATGTTTCAAGAAGCTCTCTCAATTGCCTAATTTTTTCTCTTTGGTATGAATTTTACCTCCTTGACTCAATTGGTAATATCTCTCTCAAAATCTGCTCAAATTTTCTGAATCCAATCTCCAGATTGTAGCCTATCAACTTGTCTCTCCAACCGTGGTCTTCACTCCTCAAATGCTCTCCCCAAACTCCTTGATGGTTGAAAACTCCAGACTCCTTCACTTGGGACCCAATCTCTTGGAATTTTGAGTCCTTGGAGTATTGAATTCACCCTCTATAGCACACTATGAAAAAGGAACAAAAATCACTTTCATTATGGATTCTATTCCAATTTATTCTTGAAGGTGATGGTTCATTTTTCATGAAGGTCACTTTACTTTGAAATCACTCTCCATTGAAGGTGCAACTGGGCTAACAATAATTATCACATGATCTTTGTTAATGCCTCAAATTTCATTTGTGTCATGACTATCATGAATGCTCCAAATATCATTGGCACCATGAATATTGTGCATATTGCAAAGGTAGTTTCTACTTCATGGGTAGTTTCACCACAAAGGTCTTATCACTTTGATGATTGCAACCACAAAGAATGCATACTACCCTTCCAAGAAGGCACAATCTTGAAGGAGTTTGTGGATCAATTGTATTGCCTTGTTTTGTTATCATGGTACTTGAAAATGCTCTTGGTCTTCATTATCCACTTCATTAGCCCATTGACTTGATTATGCAAAACCCTAAAGATCAAATACACCAAACAAGTGCCAATGATTTTCTTCACTCAAGCACGTGAGTTACTACTTCAAGGATCCTCACCACTACTCAGTCAAGCAAATAATCCATCACACAAAATGTAGACAATAGGAAAAAAGATCATAACGGTCTTTGAGTAAAAAGCTTAGTTTGCCAAAAATTCATTAAATGGATGAGGTTGATTTCCATCAAGCCAAAGCACTTTATTAAATTCCTACTCTCCCATTAAGGGAATCCAATGTTTAACATTTACTAGAAATCTCCTAATCACATATACATCTCTCCTTGCTAATCTTATATGATTATCTTATCTTATTCCTTATCTAAACTTACTTAAGATTTGCCTAATTAACAATGCCTGATCAGCTCCTCAATATTTTCTTTCACTTCTAACTTGCCTTAGGCTGATTATCACAACGATCTTTGGCAACAAAACTGATCACTCACAAAAAGTGTCATAAGTGGGTAATATACAATTAAAAAGATCTTTGCCTTAGGCTGATTATCACAAAGATCTTTGGCTACAAAACTGACCACCGACAAAAAGTGTCATAAGTGGGTAATATACTATCACAAAGATCTAGATTTTGTCTTTGTATTACTAGTATCATTCTACAAGTAGTCTATTTTATAATTCATCAATTCATGAATCATTACATTATAGTGAAAACTACCTTTGCTTTTACCTAATGGAGCATTTTGACCTTCCCCTTGTAATATGCAAACCCAAGAAAATCTTTGGCCTACAAAGATTTTGTCTTTGTCTTACTAGGCTGATGATCATTCTACATGTAGTTTCTTTTATAATTCATCAATTCATGAATCATTACATTACAATGAAAAACTACCTTTCCTTTTACACATCCCAATGGAGCAATTTGACCTTCTCCTTGTAATATGCAAATATTACAAGGAATATTGTATTCAATATCTCCTCAAACTTTTAGTTTGTGTGCACTTTGAGATGAGTGGACAAGAGTGTGAGCTACTTGTTGGTGTACACCTTTGCCTCTAATGCAAGATCATGTAGTTTGAATTGATGTGGTAGACTTTTGTTGATCTAATGCAAGATCATGTAGTTTGAATTGATGTGGTAGATTTTTGTTAATTTCTCTATGTGCTCAATCACTTGGCTCCCCATTTCTTTGATTTTAGTGAGCACTATTCTATGCTCCTCCTCCTCCAAGCTCACACAAATGCCTTGAATTTCCCCTTCTAGCTCTTGTCTCCCTTATATTTGGATGAGGTCTTCTCTCTCTATTTTTTTATCAAGCTGCTTTATCAACTCCACATTGTAGATTTTTGCAAACTTTTTGTAATTCCTATGAGTAATCTCATTGGTGACAGTCTTGATTCACACCTCATACAATTGAGTCTTCAACATGTTCACTTCTTCATGTAGGGCAAATGTATTCATCATGTTCTATCTTTTGTTGTGTGATCCCAAGATTGAAAAATTATACATCCACTTATGCTCTTTGTAGATCTTCATCATATTTTTCACATCTTTTCTACTCCACCTTCCTCCACCTGTCCATTGTTTGCTCCCACTCATGACAATTCTCTCCTTTGGCCTAGAGCAATTCTTGGATCTTCTTGAGC
The DNA here is from genome assembly GCA_948567375.1 of Lunularia cruciata. NCBI lineage: Eukaryota > Viridiplantae > Streptophyta > Marchantiopsida > Lunulariales > Lunulariaceae > Lunularia > Lunularia cruciata. The sequence continues at coordinate 42,756,783 of OX419762.1, read as the reverse complement.
TCCTCATGAACTCTTGCCTTCTCCTCATTAGCTATTTGAGCAACACAATGAAGGTGAGTGACCAATTTTGTGTGTTTAGTGATGGCCTCATCCAATCCATAGTAGTAGGGAAGAATCATTTCTAGTGCTTGAAGAGCTAGAACTATAATGGTGATCATTGCACATGAGATGGGTCTTTGTTTAAGGTTGAGCAAGCTCAAATCTTCTTCATTATTAGGCTAGTTTTGACCCAAATTTTTATCTTTCTCCTACTCATTCTCTCTCTACTCCTTGGTGGGAAGCAAAATATGCACCTCTTCTCATTCTTCTTGGTGAGTAGTGATCGGATATTCAGCCAAGTGCACATGTTTCTCTCCTTTTTGTATGTGTGATTGCATGGGTTCATCTTCTTTGGTATTCATGATCCCTTTGATCCTGGATACCACCATAGCCTAAAATCTCCCTTCTTCTTTGTTCTCTACTCCTTCTACATGGACCTTGTTACCTTCTTCTGTACCTAGTGGTCTAGCCTCATTATCATTCTTACTTTGGATGTTGATCATGGAGGGTGATTTGCCATCCATGTTCTTTGCAGAGATTAGGACTTTATCTTGTTTATGAAGGATCTCCTTACCCGTTGTCTAGAAATTGGCCCTCTATTTCTTTGTTATCCATGTCTTCTTGTGATGGAACCAATTGTGTATCATCTTGTTGAACACCCATCCTTACTTTAGATTCCAATAAAAATTTTGATGTACGTGAAGGACTCCTCATTGGCTGATCCTTCTTTTGGGTGTTCTTTCTCTTCTTGACTCACCTCTCCTCCTTTTAACACCCTTTGTGTCTTGGTGATTTCCTTCATTTTCATTCATGCCATCATGATCCTCCTCATCATGATATCATCTATCACAAAGTCTTCATTTGTTTGGTCGTACATGTCCTCCTCGTGATCTTCTTTTGAGGACTCTTAAATTTCCTATAACTTCCTTTTCTTCTTGGATGCATGTGCTTTTGGTCATACTTATAAGTCCTTCCTTTTTATGTACCTCAGGATGTTGTGGTAGATGTCTTCTACATGCATGTACAATTTTTCTTTGCATACTTCTTATGGGCCAATCTATATTTCTTATATAGATATGTGCAAAAATATCCTTGATGATAGAAATGTGACATGAAATTCTTAGTTTTGTCCTTGCTTAGTAGCTTCATCCAAATGTAGAAATTGATCTCAGAATATGACATGAGAGTGACTCCACCATCCTTGTTAATATCTTTACACATGTTGTGGATCTACTTACAAAATATTTCCACCCAATTCATAGATTGCACTTTGTGAAGGTACTATAAGAATATGACTTGACTTGTGTTTGCATAGGTAGTGGTGCTTGGATTCGAAGGGCTTCATGAGTACTTTAGCAATCACTCTTTGAAAAGGATCCTTGTATGCACTCATCTGCAATCTATTACTTGACTTATTTTCTTTGAATGATGCCTTGATCTCCTTGTTAAGTTTACCCTTGGGGAGAATCCACTAAGTGTCTATCATCATTGCATTTAGAGGAGATTTGATGGTAGGCTCAAGCACCATTTGCCAATGAGCCTCTATCCAAGCAAACGCATTCAAACTCAACAATTCTAGCCCATGGTCCCAATTATCTCTAATCTCTGATATCATTGTTAAATCATTCAAACAAAAATTCCATAACAAAAAATCAAGCTTCTTGTTGTGGACAAACTTCTCCCTTCAATAGAAGGCCCACTTCATCACTCCAAGTGATTCTAGAATCACTTCCAAAAGTGCTCTACACTTTTGGGTTGGAGAGCAATTGTGAGCACTTGTGATCTATCTGCTGAAAGATAATGCCTACACAAACATCCACTCACCTAATACCTCAAGTTCTTAGCTCTTGTTTCTTGCTGAAAAATCTTTAGACACTCTATGTGTGAATTCAAAAAATTTTTAAGTAAAAAGAAGCCATTGTGTGAGTAAGGATTTAGAGCTCAAGTCAACCTGTTTGAAATTTGGCAGGTGCATCCTTGATGAATCATTGCTTTTCACACATGCAAGTGTTTTGGAAAATATGAATGGTCAACAATTTTTGTCCTCTGTCTGCATGGCAGTGGATTCAAGTTGTTGAATTCTTTAAGATTGCTTGACTTCTAAGCCGTTGATGTTGATGTTGACATTGAGGAATTCTTTGTTTACAAACATCAACCTAATGTTTTTTATTCTAAGGACTCTGATCACAAGGGTCATGACTACAAGGGTCTTTGTCCTTGTGGTCCTTGGACATGGAAGAGCCATGGTGTTTTTCTGGTGTCATCTTCTTGTCCTGCTACGTGTTTACCTTCTAGGCCAATGATAAGGAGTGAAATCTAGTTCTACCCTTCACAACTTTCCTAAACTTGCACTAATCTACTAAAATTGAAATAAAAAATAAAAATGTACTAATAGTGCAAAAGTGTGTCACCACAATAACAAGATTCTCTTCTTGAGAGTGCAACAATTATGCTTATTGGTCTTGGAGGAACCTTTAACTTTAGAGAACTCTTATGTAAATATGAGTGAATCATCTTCTATGTTGATGTTGTGAAATTCTTTTTCTTATGGGTCATTTTGAAGGAGCTTTGGCATCACAAGGTGAATGGGTGATTTGGGAGTTGATAAAATAATTTAGAGATTTTGTGGAAGAAGTAATTTTGGGTTGTTTTCCTTGATGGTGCTTGATATCAACTTATTCTTGCATCTTGTACATGGAGCACACACAAATTGACAATATAGGTATCCATGACAGACAAGTCTAGGATTATTTATATTTGCAATATCAAATTGAGCTAGGATTTTCTTTTGTAGAACGGTTCCAAAGGTTAGTTCCATGCTTCTCTTTTAATTAAGCACTTTTGTTTCTTGTCCAAAGAATTGAGTATTGCACTAATCTACAATGGGGTTTACCACATTTGGCACTTTTAGGTTTACCATACCATTATGCTCATAGATCTCTATATGATATGCAAAATTTTCATATTTTGCAATTTGCTTGAGGTGGAGAGGAGAGTGCACTAGAGTTTATGATACAATTCAAAATACAGGTTTAAATATTACAGAATGAGCACTATTTAGACTTGATTGGTCCATTTTTTTAAAGAGGGAGAGTGGACATAGTGACTTTCATTAACGGGAGGTAAATACTATTCTATATATTACACTAAACCACTCATTGGTAGAGTTCTTAGCATGAGAAACTACACAAGTGGAGTAATTGTAACTTTAACCACCATAAAGGGTAATGTGATGGATTGAGGATGGATTATAATACTCTTGGCATTGGAGACTTTTGTGCATCTTCATCACCATTCGGAATAGTCTTCTTCGAGAAGCAACATCAAGATTTTTGTAAAGGAGAGTGTGCAAGGATATTTGTATGGCAATTTTGAGTATAAAATACCCTTGGCATGGGGAAATTTTGGACATCTTCACCATCTTTTTGATGTTCTTCTCTGGAGAGCAGCACAAGGATCTTTGTATATGAAATCTATGGCAATTCTGCCTTCCAAGCTCATCTCATATTTTAGGAAGATTATAGGGAGAGAGTCTCGATCACCTAATAATGCTCAAGGATTGGTTGACTTTATTAAACCTCATGGACTAAGAGCACTATGCGCATATTAACAATGGGAGTTCCCATCACATTTGGAACACTTCCATCATATCTGCCGAATGTCCCTTAAAAGACCTTCAACACACTTCATAGCCTCTTTAGGTTACGTATCGCTAGTTATGGTATTTTCCGGGGGAGTTGGACTTTGTTCTTCTTTCTGTGCCTCTGTGTCCTTCCTTAAGCACTCTTCATTGCCTTGTACTCTATTTTTCTAGAGGTCCTATAAGGTCTAGTCCTATAGGTACGTTTTTTTTCGCCTGAAGAAATGTCCCTTAGGAAATTTCCATAGCGAGAGACAATATATCCGTGTCAGGAGCACCGGGAAGCACATGTTGTAAATTTATAAGGTCGTACCAGAGTGAATTTCATACATCACATCGCCAGAAGTCAGCAACGGTTGAAATGAGTGAAGATATCACTGAAAAGTGCTATCTTCACTCATTCCAACCGTCATGGCGTAGCCCCACAGACATAGGGAGATAGGGGTAAAGTGGGCTAAGCCCCATTTACCATGGGGCTTGATGGGTTATTTATGGGTTTTACCCCCATGGTTGATGGTCTACGGCTTGGTGGGGTCTTCCGATATTTTTTGTTATCATACGCCGTCGCATTCTCCGAGCACAAAAGAGTTTGGAGGGATAATATCACATTCAATGAAGTCAAGAGCTGACAAATTTTGAATTTTGTCCTTGGAAATCTCAACAATAATTGTTTAATGAGCTCAAGTACATTCAGAAGTATCACTGATATCGACAAAACATGTTGTACTGTGGAAGTGATCTGGGATTTTGCATCGAAAATGGCACTTGAGAGAAGTGCTCCTTAGTGGCAATGCTCTGAATATCCTTCCTTTCTTCGGACCTCTTTCAAAAAGCAAAGTAACACGCATTCATCAACAAATTTCATCTGATCATATGATCTGGTCATGAATCCCAGTGACTCCTATCTGAGCTCGAGAGAGGATATCGACAATCTTTCTAATGTGCAATCACTGACAACATGCAAACCTTCAACAGAAAAACACACTCTATGCGACCTAAATGGATCTTAAAACCTGAGCATCTCGTACTCTACAAGTAAGTCAGAATCTTATGATACCCTGGAGCAGTATACAAGGAATAGCGGCACATACGCTGTAGCTTGGAGGACCTTTCTTCGCTTTGTTCTACGAACATTATATTTAGAAGCCATTACTTTAACCTTCATGCATGAGCTCAGGTCGTGCATGTGCTTTAGATGGTGATGGAACAATTAAAAAATTCATGTGATAGCTGGGCTTATACCACATTCTCAAATTTACCAAAATGTTTTAGATTCTTCGTTTAGATATACGTAGCAATAGAAGTCAAATTTAACTTCGGCTTCTGTCCTTAATTCAGCTTTACTTTTCTATCTCTTACCTAAATCTGCGACCAAGTCTGGCCGGGAAAGCAGCAAACGCTGTATGTATATATATGGAACACTTTGTTTCGGTTCAATTAAAGACTTCCTTGAGGCAGTATCTGGATCAGTCCAATCGATGTCTATTTTCTGCCTATTCAGCTACGTGTTTTGAGATGGAATAGTAAATGTGCACTATCTATTAATCTCCACTTCGTGTAAGTTCAGCACGCCATCCTGAACTTGTCTGTATCATTTTTATTTATATACGTGTATAGCAGTTGGCCACAAGTTCCGACAGCAAGTCCAATACATTTGGTTCTATCGTTATTAATACGGCTGTGATTGAGTCGTGTCCTTGTGAAGTTACCCACACAGTTCACATTCCCCTGAACAGTCACGATCACTCTTCCATCCTTAGTTAGTCAACACACAACATATCCTTTCAATCCGTATTAGCATCTCATTTATCTTCTTGCAGAAACGCGCTTGTGCCGTATTTAACGCTCTACAGGCTCCAGCCATTTATTTCTTGGTCAGATGAGAGGAAGCTTGAAGAGTAGCCTTAGTAGTGTGTTGATCGGATCATGAGCCCTTCATACGGGAAGAAGTCTTAGAGGGGACGCACATAGGATAACGAAAGTCTTGAAGTCAAGCACGACTTTCAGATGACCACTGTAATTGATCCTCCGAAGTTGGAAATAATGTTGTCTGTCTAGACATCAAGAAACATTTAATAGTTTGACATCTGAGGCCCTTTAAAGGCAGCATTACTCTTTTGATTCGTGGGTTAGAAAGTTTAATACCAAGGGGCTTGAAAGCTGCCTAGAAATCGGTTGGCTCGAGCAGAATAGTATCAAGTTGTGATTTCTTATGTCCGGCAACTTTTTATGTTATGGAACGGTAGTCGGTGGCAAATAGCGTTAGTGATGAGGATAAAAGCTCCACGCTGTCACCATCAGGATTTGACGGTCTACTATTGTAATTTAGCCTGACGAGATTTTTAGTGCCAATATGATTGAGTTTTCTTGCGTTGAGTTCAGTTGATCACAAAGTTACTGCCATGCATGCCGGAAGCGACACCGAGCAAATTTTCTGCTAGGTCAAACAAGCCAGTCAGGGGATAAATCATCTCTCACTTCAACACGGAACCAAAGAATATTGTCAAGCACTAAAACAAGTCACAGTCCCGAATGGGAACCCTGAATCAACATTCTCTATCCAGATCGAATCAAGAATACAACAGTCGAACATGTGGGTACGCAAGTACTATGTAGTGATTGATGTCAGACGATCATCTGAATGCTGTTGTAAACACCTGGTATCTTGCCTTTTTCCAAGCAGTTAGGTCGTGACGAGACCCACAATCAGTGCTCTCGGCAGTTTCGTACATAGCTAGTCATGGGTTTGAATTGCAATTGTTGATGAATTTACGCCCCGTTAGGATAAATAATCATCCATTTGATAATTGCACCAGCTGGTTGTAAGCAGACTTGAAGTGATAGAGAAAAAAACAACTCTGAAACAGACTGTTTGCCTAACGCCTGGAAAGCATGTTTTTTGTACTCGTCCGTTCCCTTCCTTCCTGCCACCTCCATCTAAGATGTACATATAAATCTAACACGCAAAGAGGAGGTGGAGCACTGTATACTGGTGGGCACATAGAGCTGACAAGCTGGTGCGATGATGTCTTGACACAACACCTGGCGCCAGCAATGCTTACTCAAGACAGGAGCATAATCATATGAATTGTCATGGATGCGATGATACAAAGAAAACAGACTGTATAAACACTCCAAAATGTTGCTGGAGAATCCGTGGTATCGATGGAAAGAATTCTCCAGTGATCCAGCCGAATGTTAAAATATCCTTTGTATTGCACGATCCAGCTAGATGAATGGATTCCGAAGCTTGTAGCTGGTCCGAGTTTGTGGGGAATCTGAAACTTTTTAGGTACTGTTGTACTGTTGTAGCACATGAATAAGCTGGTGAAGGACAATAAACTTCTCATTCCATTATACATTTAGAGGTCGTTTGCCAGAAGCCATGAGGTGCAGAGGAGGGCAGCAGATGTGACGTTATCCGACGCAACGCTGCAGCAGCAACTAACATCTGGTGAAGATCCAGATGCAAATGCAGCTGCAGCATTGCACCCGGCCTGATGTGAGGAGCTAAGGTCTTGCAATGCAGCATGTGCAAACTGCACAGGATTAAGTAGGTGGATCAGGATTAGACAAATCTCTGTGAGTAATCTCGGTCAACATCTGATAAGAGTAGGAGTTTTCAAGGACACTTCTGCAATATATACTAGACCGTTTTGATCCACAGACCACAGTCATTTAAAATGAATCCGTCGAGAAAAATCTAGATCCGAATGAGTGCAGTAAGAACAAGACCAAGAACATCAGCGCCACTGCACCTGGTTACTATTTCTGAGGCCAGTGTAGTATCTTGTCCCAGTAATTTCTCTCCAATTTCAAACTGGACCTGTTTGGGCCAAGGAGTTTTCGGGTCTATGGCGAGTACATTTCTGCTTATGTTCCTTCTACGACGAAAAAACCGGATCCGAGTACTTCCGGCATGAGGTCGAGGAGATCAAATGGCAACAGGGTGCTCCAGGATAGGACGAATCGAACAAGAGAACCTAAACCAGTGATTACAGGGAGCAACAAGCAAATCACCAAGGCAACGCTGGAGAGATTCAAGGGTCATTTGTTGTTGGAGAATGGCGGAAATAGCAGGTGTACCTATCGGCAACCGGTGAAAGTCTTTTTGGAACCTATCAAAGAAGGACACCCACTTTTGTTGACAGAACACCAAGTTGTTCCGCTGCAACTACGACGTCCACAAAGCCTGACACAGAAATCCAACTCACTACGACCGGATTATCTGTGCTGGAGCGATCGCCTTATCAAGAAGATCTCTCCTCGAATTTGTAAAACTTCAGCAACTCTTCGTTTCTTAGGACGAATCAAAGCCAAGTGCAAACAAAACTGGACATACAATGGATGAGTATGAAGGATAGTTAGAGCTAGTGGCCAGCACCCTCCAGTCAACAGAGCCCAAGTGGATCAAAAAGCTAGTTATTTCGAGAGAGTTAAGTGGGAGCAGACAGCGATCGCATGCGTAGGGGTGTTTCAAGTCTACAATTTGCACTGGTGAAGGAAAACGCAGCTGTATGTATCGGTTTACAAGGACTGCTGCAAAAATGTAGGTGCTAATGGTATGCAATCTTGGTGCTACTGGGAGTAGTCAGTAACCTAACCTAGGATGATACGGATTACGATCTTTCCATTGGTTGTAATATTTACTGTCTTTTAAAAGTATCTGCATTCGGCTTATTACAGAGTAAACGCTAAGAAAAATCATCCGTTATGATTTCGGTTGTGCGATGGTGCTCTATGTTGCGTTCGCGTCCTTTTGAGTATCGAGAGCCTGTGTCTGATTCGTTATGATTTCGGTTGTGCGATGGTGCTCTATGTTGCGTTCGCATCCTCTTTGAGTATCAAGAGCTTGTGTCTGAATCTTATTTGACAGACTTAGTAGGCACAGAGCACAGGATTACTCCCCTATTTGACTATTTGAAGAGTTTGGAACAGGAGTAGGAGCAAAAAGTGTTAGCTTATGGGCATCTCTCTGGCATGAATCGAGTCCGACGTGTCTGTTTACTCCTGCACATTTGAAACCAACCGAGCACATTTGAAACCACATACGAAACCAACAAAGAAATTCCTCGGTTGGTTTCATATGTGCTTTCAAATCGGTCTTCCTACCATATTTGCGTCTGGAATATAGCAAGTTTGAACCAAATATATGCTCTGTCTTGTGAATCGTTTGAGGCCTGCAGGTGTAATGGGTTATCAGACGGCTGCAGTTCAGTTCAGCTTGTGAGGAGGCAAAAATATGTAGAACATCAATTTGATGAACTTCCGATGTAAGCCTGTGCCCCGCAGGCCTGAGTGGTTACGATCACCAATGCAGGACTTGATTCAGCATAAGTGGTGATAATTGTTATCGACCTCATCCAGCTCTATGTAGTTTGTATCAAATCCGTGTACATAGCTGTACCGTAGCAATGGTACACTAGGGCCCGCACTAAAGCGTACCAATGCTTCTAACACTCTGACGACACTGACGAGAGATGAGATCTGAAGGTCACAGTCATTCCTCATATGTCTTGGATCGCTGTCGTACGGTGATCTGTGTTGTGGCTACATATTAGCATTTCCCGGAAGTTGTTGTTACATTTCGTCATTACGTGAAAGGAGGATATTCTTATCCTTCAGATCCAAAACTCTCGTACAGAAAGTCGTGGATGTGTCATATCAACAAATAATTTAGTTGAACGATTACTTGTGCCCCCGAAATCCTATCTATAATCCACGGCGCAAACCCAAGCCACAACGAGAAAGATATCCGTTCATTGAACTGTTTAGATTAACGGCACAGTCCTCCAGTAGTAGCTTCTACTGTCCCTTCATTCGGTTCCCGATCTGTACTCTATTCCACATTCATTATCCCGTGAACCTACATCTGTAGATAGTGATAGACGTTCATAAAATGCTTCGTTGCAAGTTGTGGGAAACGGTACTCCAAGATTTAGATTACAAGGACATCGATCCTTGAGTAATCAAGCATCAATATCGCGATGATGAATCTGATTGGAGTACAAACATTGCCATTATCGCTGGCCGTATGCTCGGGTCCTAAATCCAGAGCTCAATCCTTTTATCTAACGCTGAAGCTGACAGGGTCTCATTTGAGTGACTGGATACATCTTTCAATGTGGATTCTCGTAAGTCACTCAATCCTCGCAGATTTACAAGTTGCACAAGATTCTATCTCGTCCTTCCAGACTGCTGGACAGCCCTCTCGTGTTGATAAATCTGGACACTGAGTTGGCTACCAAGATACTGTCATCCGTCACCAAATAATTCACACAGTACATACGGTATGTTGTTGGTATTGTCTTATTTTGCATTCAGTAGAGGCCTGCGCTGTGTATTATCACGTATTGCACTGAGGACTCCTTAAGACCCGGGGACCGGCTAACAGGGCACAACCCCTCAAATCACTGTCAATGAACGCAACCTACCCCTTGGATCCCTTGAGATCGTAACCGAGAACTTCACACCGACTGACATTGTCAATAAAATAAGATCTGTAAGACGTCCCACATAACTGTATGTAAGCTTTCCAAATGCTTGGAGATTGCTACGGTATGGGTTTTCACGATAATATCCTGCAAGCATGTGAAGTTAAGGCCAGATATTCTCGTAATCATTGGGTTTACTTTCCATTGTTCTTGACAGAACTTGTCGAGGCAATTATTATACAAGACAGTGGCATAGACAGTAGTACAACGGCTTTCTGCATACGGCAGTCATGCACGCAGAATGATGCATGAGATACTTGTGTTGAGTTATACATGAAATAGACCGAGTCGAGAACCGACTGTTGTCGGGTATTCACCACTCACTCGTAATCCAGGTTAGTAGGTTTCAATAATGAGTGAGTATGCTCTTTCACATATGAAACTATTTGCGAAATCATTTGTCTTATCTCCTCAACAAGTTAAAGGGCTACCGTGTGGAACACCCTAAGGATGATGGGAACACCCCATCAAGCAGCCCAAGGGTGAGACAAAATAGGTAAAATGGGGCTAAGCCCCAATAGAGTTCGATAAGAGAAAGCTGCACTACCGCACCAAAGAGATCCGAGCTATGCAAGTTGTTTGGACTATAAAAAACTTGAGCATTTGAAGAAACATCACCTAGGGTGATTATTCTCCTATGGATTGCACAATCCGAGCTATGCAAGTTGTTTGGACTATAAAAAACTTGAGCATTTGAAGAAACATCACCTAGGGTGATTATTCTCCTATGGATTGCACAATCCGAGCTATGCAAGTTGTTTGGACTATAAAAAACTTGAGCATTTGAAGAAACATCACCTAGGGTGATTATTCTCCTATGGATTGCACAAGCCACTGCACTTTACAGAGCAATGGACACACGAGGTCTAAAATATGCTACAAAGTATGAGAGTGAGAGTGGTACCCATGGCGCCTAACATGATAAGCTCTCGTGCACTCCCTATCAAATATGTCGAATGCAGTGGCCATCGCTTCATATAACCCCAAGGCTAGAGGAATAAAGAAGTGACATCACTGCATGCTCCTACACCTGGAGACCTTGCAACCTGCTGCTGCACTCGCCACCCATCCAAAGGGACGGGTCACTCCCTCCAAAATTGTATCCCGCATAAGGTCCATAACCACAACATCCGATACTATCACCTGATCATCTCGGACCAAGTACAAGTCTGTGTCCGACATGTGTCAGGAATACATGTTGTCTGCAAAACATACAAATGTCAAGCCAAGTATCCACTCTCTTGTGCCATAACAAACACTTTGTCCCTAATAGCATCATGGGTAGCTATCCTCTATCCTCCAAAAGGACACTATGTCATATGGACTGCTGTTACATCTAGTGTAGAACCACACTCACAAGTGAGTAATGAAGATGTAGATGGGTGGACCACCTAGGTGAAACCTCATTGTTGTAGAGAAAGTAGTTGGCGCGAGTTGGAATGCCCTACTGCATGATGAAGGTAGGATCCAAGAGCTTGCCCTCTTGTCGGAGCAAGAGCAAAGACGTGCTCTAGTAACTCAAGGAATGGACAAGTCAACTAAGATAGAATGTAGCGTATGCTCACACTATTGCTCCATCAAGGAAGACTATAAACCTCTAGTCCAATTTGACGATGGTGAAGCAAATGATAAAAATTCCTTGTGTGCATGTGGAGATAGACTATCTCTCATATGCCACAAATAACATCTGGAGAGAAAAGGATCTCTCCTCCACCTCTATCACATAAGTATCCAAAACCGGCCCATCAACAACCACAAAACAAAAGGAAAGTAGGGGTGCCAAGAGAGCCCAACTACCCAAAAATGGTATAGGTGCCATCTGCTCCATAAATAGCAATCCAACCCCTCACACAAGATTGGTAGAGCAGTCTGTCTACATGCCAAATCCCTTATCACACACTCAAATGTCCCTATTTCAATAATATCACCTATTCCTTCTATCAAAGACTCTTAGATATGATAAGAAGGACAAGGAGGGGGAACTATGCAAAGGAGGTAAGTCGGTTGATGACCAATACTAGAGGAGAGTATACCAAATGCCACCTACGGATCTCCTAGTAATGGAAGGTCATCCACATGGAGAACATTCTTTGCAAGGGCAATGTCTCAGAAGCATGTGACCAAATCCTTGGATCCTATTGGCACTTCAAGGAAATTTAGTCATGTGATATGCCACTCAAGGAGCTCAAGGTGGAGAGTGATACCTAAAGGGGACCATGCTTTGCACTTTGCCACCTTGACTCTCAAGCCTACTAGATGTAGCTTGGTAGTCAAGTTGTCAAAAGCTTGCCTAATCTGATCTATAGGGCCCACGATGTGTGTATCATCTGCCAAGGACGGAAATACACAACCTAGCATGGCCAAAGTAGTAGATAGGAGAACTCTAAAGTGAGCCATGGCAAATAAGGGTCCCCCTAAAGGATCTCCTTGACATGTACCAATAGTTGACTCCAAGACAATGACTCCTTCTTCTGAACAACCCTGCTAGTAGTAAAGGAAGCAAGAGAGCCATAAAAGACTATACAAAAGGAATAAGACTCACCAAGGATCCACCAACCTCCCTAAAGATGGATGTCCGTGAGATGCTATTAAAAGCATTCAAAACATCCACCTATAAGATGACCCAATCTAGATGTAGGAGTGCCCTTATGCCTAGAGATATAGCCTCATATCCTCCAAGTGTAGCTAATCCAAATTGATGTAGACTAAGGTGCTATTGGAAGTGAGAATGATGCTAAAAGACAATGGTATGACTGACTAAATGCAAAAAGATCTCTCCAATAGCAATTGATCTAATGCCCCCATGTCTTTTTCCATCGTGAGAAGTCAACTATCACCTAACACCCGACTAACAAACATAGGAATGTCTCCTCTTGCTATTGCTACAGCCACTTGAACTTGGTAAAACCACTAGAAGGATCATCTACTTGAAATAAATCTTCAAAGTGCTCATATACCATCCATAACAAGCCTCTTGAGGAAAGGAAAGGGCATTGCACAATGCTTGTGAAAAAAGTGACCTTTGAAAACATAAAGGCTGCTCAAGCTGATAATCTAAGACCTCTAGGGGTAATCCCTCTCATGCCATAAGATGTAGTGAGCATAGGAAAAAGATAGTCTCATCATCAGGATTAGCCATAGACAAAGGGTGCAGTGCTCTTGCTGCTCTACTAAACTCTCCCACCTGACCCAATGTCCTACATCGTCCTAACCAAGTGGACTCCATGGTCTCCTATGGAGAAACTTGTCTCCTAAAATGTGCAGCCCTAACAGATTCCTCTTGAAGGGCCACCCAATCCCTCACACAAAATCAACAAAATCTAGCAACCACTTCTTTATGCATTGCACATCCTCCTCTAGCATAACAAAGATACCATCAAGGAAGTAAGAGGAATAGGAACCATGCTAACTCATCCAAAGGATCATGTGCCAAATGATCAAGTGGTAGATGAAAAGCCTATCTAGCCTAATCATGGATTTTCTATGTAGCTTATGGAATAGATGTGGACATGGGAAACTAGTCTCAAATAACCAGAAAATGCAACCCGCCTAAGAAGTTAACCGCTCTCCCATGACTCGATTGGTATCCCTAGAATGGTCAACAAGGGGATAGAGGAAGCGTATGTAATCTCAAGTGGCATTGATGCCAATGTGGTCATTCACCTCACATAGGCATCCCAAGTGGTCCAATCATAGTCCTTGTGTATCCTTCCCACATGGGTCTTTACTCCTTTGGTAAGGCGTTGATGACACATCGGGTATGGTGTATCCCGAGCCACTTTAGGAGGCCCCACATGGGGAGGTGAACCCATGGCTAGCACAAGAATAATAATAGTAACACGTTACTATTTTTATTATTGTGCTTCTCTCAATATCTCCCCATATCGGTAAAACCACAACCCCTCACATCTCAACTCACATAAGAAAATGCAATCTCTCCAAACCCAAATTGAGGTTAGGTCCTAATAGTATCGATATGAGAAATCTGAACTACTGCATCTAAGATATCTGAGCTTTTTTGTAAACTTCTTACACCCAAGTGAGGTTGAGTCCACTCTATCACGTGCCATGAAGATAGCAGACTAATACCAGATCTTGAGGTCCTATTTATTGATCTACCTTGAGACATTGAAATATCCAAACCCAACTTCAAATGAGCTTTTGATCCGTCCAAATATTGCTTATGGAGTCCTTGGGAAAACATGAAGCCTAAAAGGCAAGAAGCATAAAGTGAACTTTGTACGCATCTTTGTTACTCACTTGTGAGTGTGGTTCTACACTAGATGCAACCATGGTGCATATGACATGGTGTTCTTCTGGAGGACAAAGATGCCATCAGAGATATGGTGTTTGTTATGGCATGAGAAATTGGATACCTTGCTTGGCGGGGGCGTTCATAGTCTTTGTAGACAACATGTGTTAGAGCAAATTTGTACTTGGTTTGAGATGATCAGGTGATAGTGATGGATGTTGTGGTTATAGACCCTATGAGTGATGCAGTTTTGGAGGGAGTGATTGCTCATCCTCCTAGATGGGAGATGGGCGGAGAAGTAGCATGCAAGGTCTACAAGTAGAGAAGTATGCATCAAGATCACCTCTTTTTTCCTCTAGCTTTGGAGCAATGGACATGACATTCTACACATTTCTTAAGGAGTGCACGAGAGCTTATTGAATTAGACACCACAAGGTACCTCTCTCACTCTCATAATTTGTAGCATACTTTAGACAGCATGTGTCCATTGTTCTACAGAGAGCATTGGTTGGTGCAATCCATAGGAGAGTAATTATTCTAGGTGATGTTTCTTTGGATGCTCCAATAGTTTGTAGACCTTACGACTTGCATAGCTCAAATATCTAAGGTGCAGTAGGGCAGATTTATCATAATGATAATATTGGGACCTAGCCCCATAAAAACCTCTTTTGTCCCGCCCGTGTATGGCTTGATGTGGTCCTTCTTGTATTCTATGTGGTCACCTTTTTCCCCTAAAGTGAACTTTGAAAAATTATATCTTTGTATGGATGGTCCATATAAATAGACTCAACTTGGAAAATTGCTGTTCCCAAAATTTACCCTACCTCATGCATTTCCTTCTTAAATTTTGCTGTTGATAACTGTCTCATTTTGCACTCCAAACTGCATACACTTGCACCATGAAACTTGGAGTAAAGCATGGATTTTCTCGTAGTCATCTTGCACTCCGTCATGCAATTTATCACTGATATTGATTCACTAATTCTGTCCTTAACCGCAAATCTCCATGCACTCAAAGTGAAATCTCTCAGGAGCATCTTTCCAAGCTTAAATGGATTTCAAAAAGTTTGAATCGTTAAATGCAACCACCACCAGGATTTGCTCATAGTGATGAGGAATCAAGCAATATCACTTGGTTACTTGACCAGCAAAATGATTCTTGAATAACTTTCTTATTTAAGATTAGGTACTTCAAAAACCAGACGCTTAGCTAAAATGTGATTCTTGCTTCATTTGATTGTCTAAGCCCCTTTGATCTTCACTTACTTATGTTCATTTAAGTTAAGAATAGTTCAACTACGTGAGTTCTTGTTCCATGAGTAGGGAAGCATTTTTTTTGTTTCTGGTTTTAAATTAGGTCATTTTAAAACGTTTCAAAATGCATTTTAAAATACCATGATTTTTTTAAAACATTAATTTTTATTGCATAAAGAATGTCACATTTCATCTTTATTGCATAAAGCATGTCACATTTCATGGGGGCAAAAAGAATTCTATCTGAAATGTTTTGAATAGCATCTGCATCTCTTAGGAGACGTAGGTGGAGAACTTCATGCTGCTCAACTTCTCCCATACTGAGTAGAAGGCTGATGGCATCAGCATCCACATTGATTGGTTCATCTCCAAGCATGGTAATCTTTTCTTGGAGTTAATTGTTGCAACCAAAAGTTCATTTGTGCCATTCTTGACAACACTGTCACCCAAGCATAAAAATACAATTTGAGACTGCTCAAATGAATAGGACTACTGCGACAGCAAATATCACTTTTGCGGTAATTGGGTAAGTAAAGTTTGTCCCCGTAGAGATACAAGTCAGAAATGTCCAAATATGAAGCAAAGTAACAATTTAGTTCTTCTTGGTTGCGTCTTTAATCTCTCAGGTAGAAACCACACCCAGAAGAGAGTAGCAAGCACTGATTTGCAGTCTTGTCACAAATTAACACTCCTTAATCACAACTCCATCAATTTTTCCAAACAATCTTGATTGTGATGATTCAGGCTCTCTCAAAAATGACACTTCACTACAAAACGACTTTGCCTCATAATTATGTTCTACCGCTCCATTGAAGGTACAACTTCCTCAGTCAAAATTGCTTCACATCAACTTCACACTGCACTCACAAATGCAAACTACTACCAACACTACAATTCCTCTCAGATCTGTCAAGGCATTGCTTCGATTGCACTTCACTCAAGATCAAACACATAGAATGAAGATCAACGCTGGGGAATCCAACATCCAACAAGCACACTGACTTGCACTTCAAAATTCTCCCAACACTCACAAACACAAACACAACTTTGATACTTGGAATCAAGCTCAAGCGACAAGCACTGCTTCACAGCACTTTGCTTTATCTATTCTCATAAATAATGAGCATTGAACAACATAAGACTGCAAATGCCACTCTTAAATAGTGAAGCAATCTACAATTATCTTCCTAATGTACCACTTCCTAACAACTCTACAAACCTGTAGATCCGAAATCACAATGCATCTCTTCATATCTGCTTATTCACATCTCAAATCTATTACTAATTTGATCCGATGTCTACTTCTTCTTTGGCTTTCAAACCTGAACCTGAAGTAACTTTACTTCCTACTACTCTGTCCTCGGGTTTCATAACTCCTACATCTTCTACCAAATCTAACAGTTCTCTTTCCTGATCTGAAATTCCACTTGTGGGTAATCTATCTACCTCCTTGTCTCCCGATCCACTCTTCTCAAATGTCTCCAATGGTAACTCCAAAGACATCTGTACTCCTACTTCATCTACTTCAAGTTTTGCTCTAACATCTTTTCGAAGTTTATCTATCTCCAATTTTACTAAGTCTAATCTAATTGTGTTATTGTCTTCCACCTCCAATATCTTCCTATCTACACGAGTTCTAAGACTAATCAACAACACATTCAAATTGGTGTCCTTTGCATGTCTCCTCCTCGTCTCCTGCACCAACAACTTCAACTCGTGCAGTCTCATCTCTTCAATATGCACACTGGCCTCTATACTTAACATCGCGTTCATCCTAATTACAATCTCCTTCAATGGCCCCAATCTGATTTTCCTCTCATGTTCCCGATCTGCAAGCCAATCCTCTTGGGACATTGCAAATTCTGCCTCAAACTCGGCTTTCACAACTTCCGTCTCCTTCTCCTTCTGTACAATCTTCTCCTCCTGATTGTGAAGTAACTCTCGCAACTTCTCTTCTTCTTTATATCTCACTGTCAACTGTTGTTGCCACAACTGCTTCTTCTCTTCTACACTCTCCATCCCCCTATTGAGCTCTTGTTCCTTCTTGGCTATTCTTTCCATAGCATGGATAATCTCTAATCTCAAATCAGCAAACTGCTGCTTCAAGATCTCATTCTCAGCTACTTGTCTCTCCCTTGCTATGTCACTCTGCTTCACAAGTTCCTCTCAATTCCTTGCTTCCTCTTCAAGTTCTCTATCACTTAATTCTGTACTACTGCCTCTACTTGTAGTACATCCCTTTCCTCCTCTCCTCGGATTATACTATTCTTCAATTCCAAGTTCTCTTCTTCCAATCGGGCTTACACCTGCAACACAATCTTCACCTCCGGACACTTCGACTGCATTTCCTTCTTTATGTGTTCCAACTTTATTAGTAAAGGACACACAATTTCCCGCAAGTACTCCACTCTGTCACTCATGGCTACTTTGAATTGTGAAATGATCTCCTTTTTCACCTCTTATTCTCTTGATACTTGCCTTCTTCTTTGCAGTTGTCGTATCGGAATAGACGCTTCACCTCAAACTAGCATTCTCCTCTTCTCTTACCTTGCTCGGACCCACTTCACACTTCACCTTTCTCTTGGAATGAACTCCTCTTTGAATGGTACCTTTTCTCTCCTCCTGCTTAGGCACTTTGTCTTCTAACTTCACGTTACCTTCCTCCTCAATCTCCATCCTGACTTCTTTTTTTGTAGGTACCGACATCATCTCTCCGCCTTCGTCGCTGTCACTACTTGTGTCTCCACTCTGTAGTGTGAGCTCGGGTTCTTCTTCTTGTTCCGAGTCTTCGGACTTGCACTCGGCTTTGCCTTCCGATTCTTCCTCCGACGACGTGATTACTACCATAACTTTCCTCGGGTTTACCCTTTTGGTCTTCCGAGGTCTTGTTCTCTTGACGTCTTTGCCTTCTCCTTGTCAACTCCTCTTCTTTGACTTTGGAGTACTCACATCCACCTGCACACTCTTCCCCATCTGCACGTAGACTCATTGCTGCTTCTGATTTGAAGAATGTATTGTTGCTCCTCTGCATTGACCTCCTTCCTTAAGTCGGGATGGAAATGCAACACCATTCTGTTGCGCTCCGCCGTATTGAGCAAATTTAGCCCCAAATAGAAATGTGCCACAAATAGCACAATGTAATGTGGAGGTGATTTATCCCACAAGTTCCACACCATCTGTCTTGTTCGCCCATAGAAGCACCTCGCCCAAATAATCGGCTCTCCTGCAAACATCTTATGGAAGAACACCGCTTGGTGCTTCATCACATAAGTTGTTCTCTCCGGCTTCAAGATTGCCATGAGAGCACTCACGATCCCTCTCTTGACAGGATCCTTGTAACTCTCTACTTTATACCCATTCTTTGTACACTTTGAAGAGAATTCATCCCTCACTTCTTGGGTTTCTTTGGCTACCTCTCCCTTCCCCAAGAATGTGGCACCCTACTCCGTGCCTACCTCTCTTCCAAGTACTAATCTCCAATCTGACTCCGTCCAGCAAGCTGGATTTCCTCTCTTCCCTTCTTCCTTGGGGCCATCAAGACATCTTCTCTCGATTATCTCAGTCATGAATCCTGGAAAGCTCACATTCCAGTTCCATGCCAAGAATGTGATCCAAAAGTCGGCTCAAAACTTCAATTCTTGCAATCACATTTAACCTTCTAATCGCATGATTTCTCACTATGAATTTGGAGTTCTTCTTTCCTCCTCCCATCTTTCTTTCTTCCTCACTATCTCTCGGATTAGCTCTCTTGAATTATCCTCTACAGACCAGCACGTCTTCGACTCTACTTCCCTTCCCACAATCTCCTACAAGACAACTTCTCAAAGGTGTCGTCAGGAAAATAGCACATGTGTACCCTTGAAGCTTTTGGTGTGATAAATTTTCTTTTTCTCTTCTAGTTGTTGTAAGGAATATGGATTTATGTCAATATGTCTCAGGTGTAGTTTTATGTTACCTTGCTACGGGAGATATTTCCTATATTATTGTGAAGCCGGAAAAAGTTACGGTGTTATTAGCTCAAGGAGTCTTTTAATGTGGCTTGAGCCAAGAAATAATGTTGGGTTACACTAGCTCAGGTTCTGTTTTACGTTATTGGAATGAAAGAGTAGTTGCCTTAGAGGAGGAGCAAAAAGGAGTCTTTTGAGTTGGAAATACTTGGGAGGCTTTAGAGGAGTTGTGACAATGAAAGGTTTGGGGGGAAAACAGCAGGAAAAAAGGGAGGACAGTGAAGGAACTCAGCTCGGAAGGGGAGAAATTTTCGAGGAAAAAAAAAAGAGTGTTCTGGACAGAGGGAGGGATAGGAGAATTCTTGAGAAAAGGGCTTTTGTGGGAGACAGGACTAGGGAAAGGGATTTTTGAGATTTGATTGGGAGTCTTGCAGGGCTGAAGGATTTTCAAGATGCCTTAGAGCTGTGCTTGGATCAGGGAAGGAATTTTTGAGATTTGAGGGGAGTCTTGCAGGGCTGAAGGATTTTCGAGATGCCTTAGGGCTGTGCTTGGATCAGGGAAGGAATTTTCGAGATTTGAGTGGGAGTCTTGCAGGGCTGAAGGATTTTTGAGCTGCCTAAGGTCTGAGACAGGACCAGGGGAAGGATTTTCGAGATGCTTGAGGTCTAAGACAAGACCAGGGGAAGGATTTTCAAGATGCCTGAGGTCTGAGATAGGACCAGGGGATGAATTTTTGAAATTTGTAGGAGAGTGTTGAGGGCTGAAAGAATTTTGAGATGCCTAAGGTGGGAGATAGGACCAGGGAAAGGGATTTTTGAGATTTGATTGGGAGTCTTGCAGGGCTGAAGGATTTTCAAGATGCCTTAGGGCTGTGCTTGGATTAGGGAAGGAATTTTTGAGATTTGAGGGGAGTCTTGCAGGGCTGAAGGATTTTTGAGATGCCTTAGGGCTGTGCTTGGATCAGGGAAGGAATTTTTGAGATTTGAGTGGGAGTCTTGCAGGGCTGAAGGATTTTTGAGATGCTTGAGGTCTAAGACAAGACCAAGGGAAGGATTTTTGAGATGCGTGAGGTTTGAGATAGGACCAGGGGAAGGATTTTCGAGATGCCTGAGGTCTGAGATAGGACCAGGGGATGAATTTTCAAAATTTGCAGGAGAGTGTTGAGGGCTGAAAGATTTTCGAGATGCCTGAGGTCTGAGACAGGACCAGGGGAAGGATTTTCGAGATACCTAAGGTCTGAGATAGCACCAGTGGATGAATTTTTGAAATTTGCAGGAGAGTGTTGAGTGCTGAAAGATTTTCAAGATGCCTGAGGTCTGAGACAGGACCAGTGGAAGGATGCTTGAGGTCTGAGATAGGACCAGTGGAAGGATGCTTGAGGTCTGAGATAGGACCAGTGGATGAATTTTTGAAATTTGCAGGAGAGTGTTGAGGGCTGAAAGATTTTCAAGATGCCTTAGGGCTGAGACAGGACCAAGGGAAGGAATTTTTGAAAGTTGAGAGGGACTCTTGCAGGGCTGAAGGATTTTTGAGATGCTTGAGGTCTGAGACAAGACCAGGGGAAGGATTTTTGAGATGCCTGAGGTCTGAGATAGGACCAGGGGATGAATTTTTGAAATTTGCAGGAGAGTGTTGAGGGCTGAAAGATTTTCGAAATGCCTTAGGGCTGAGACAAGACCAAGGGAAGGAATTTTTGATAGTTGAGAGGGACTCTTGCAGGGCTGAAGGATTTTCGAGATACCTGAGGTCTGCGACAGGACCAAGGGAAGGATTTTTGAGATGCCTGAGGGCTGTGCTTGGACCAGGGGATGAATTTTTTGAAATTTGAGTGGGAGTCTTGAAGGCTGAAGGATTTTTAAATGCCTAAGGGCTGTGACAAGAGCAGAAAGAAATTCAAAGGTTGAGTGAGAGTGTTGCAGAAGAGGAGAGTTTTTTTTTCTTTTGAGTAAGGATTCCAAGGCTGTGATAGGACGGAGGGGAGATCTTTTGAAAGTGGAGGCCTATGGTTGTTGCAGGGGCAGGATATTTTTGAGTTTTGCTTGGTCATTGATTTGGAACAGTGGAGAAGAGAAGGAGTTGAAATCTGTAGGAAGGACTGAACTAAGGCAAGAGCAGGAGAAGAAAATTGAGAGTCAGGCTTTGCCTTGCACAAGATAGGAGAGATTTTGAAGGTTGGATTCCCTGAGCAGTAGCCAATGACATGGTAGATTTGTGTTAGGGTTGCTCTGGCTGGACAGGGAATGATTTTGAATGTGGAAGGATGTTTATTGTGAGAAGGTTGATAGGAGAGCAAATCTTGAATGAAGAATGTTTGTTGTGAAGAGGTGGACGTGGAATGAATTTTGAATGTAGAGGATGTGCTGTTGCAAATGTAATATTGAAGAATTCTCATGAAGGGGAGACTAGGTAGAGTGAATGAGAGACTGGGTAGAGTAAATGAGAGACTGGACAGAGCGAATGAGAGATTTGACAAAGTGAATGAGAGACTGTTCATAGTGAAGGAGCGAGAGTCTCCAGGGCTTGGTCTAGACAGGAGTGAACTATTGAAGAGAGATTTTGAAGGTTGCCTTGCCTTGGTCTGTGACAGAAGGAGAGAGAAACTTTTGAAAGTGCTATTGAGCATGACAGTGGCCAGATGAACAAATGGTAGGGAGTATGCCTTGAACGAGTATAGGGTAGAGGAGAGAAATTTTTGCAGGAAAACAAGGCCTTGAGAGTGCAAGGCAGAAAATGGGTTTCTTTGCAAGAGAATGAATGACCTTACAAGAGAGAGAAGGCTGGACAGGAAAGAAAATTTTTCAGGTCTAGTAGAGTTGAGAGGATGGTGTGTTTGGCCTATGACCAGCGTCATGGAAGCCCCATTTTAGGAGCTCTCAATTTGTCTATATGAAAGGTTCGACTCAGTAGTCTGGCCTGGTTGAGCTGACTAGAATACTAGTTGTTGTTCGTAAAATAAAATTCCAGCCTCTCCTAGGAACCGTCAGGTCCCAAAACCATAGCTGAAACCACGTGAGCTAGCCAGTTCTGGGAAAGCCAAGGACAAACTAAGCACAAGCAGCTAGGTGCTCGGTGCACTCTCGAGGCCAAACAAATTCCCCAACAACGGCAAAGGAAAATTGTTTGACATCGCTTAGTCTTTAGCCGGATTTTTATAGAGTCATGCCTTCTTTGTCTCTCTTCAATTTGAGTTTCTACCAAGAAATCACACTTCTTGCATGCTCCTATCACTGTCAAGTGTCCTTCACACATATGACCACCGGGTTTTGAACGGTCCTTTCTTGAATTTCTTGCTCCAAAGGAAAGTTGTTACACTGTGCTCATCTCGGGTTAAGCACCCCCTGATATGAAGACTTCTTACTTTGGGTTGTATGCTGATATGGCAATTCTGAGTACTTTGCCTTATGACCCGAAGCCACGTTACCTCGGGTTTCATCCCAAAGACTCTTTTATTCGCCTTCTTTGGCCATACAGGTGCAATCCAACTTCTCTATATACTTCTTCTTCTCCATTTTGAAAAAAGCAAAAAATGTGGGTACCACAACTACACACATGATTTGTGCACACCAAAAACCAAGATTGCATGCACCAAGAAAAGAAAATAAATGTTTTGTAGAAAATTTAAGTTTTAAAACATTCTATTATTCATGGACATAAAAAAAAACATTTCCATATCCATGAGACAAAAACAACAGCAAGTGCGAAGTAGCCTGCATGCGCTTGTGAATGTCATGCAGATGTATTCCATCACCGGCAGTATACCCTTGAAATCCTGGACCTATAGTCAAGTATTGATTATTCGGTTTTGAAGCACATAACTCGAAGTAAAAGAAATGGAAAATGGAAGATAGACTTTGATCTTATGGATTGTAACATCTATACTCACTCCTTATAGTAATGGCCCAATCTGTAAGGTATCCAAAATACTCATTCTTGAAACCCCCCATGACCTTTAGACTGGATGGGGTCTATCCTTCTCATTTGCTACGTGGTTGCCTTGTCTTCTCCCATTGGAAGAAATCAATCTTTCTTCTCACATTTGAGTTATTCCTTTACTTGTTCTTTTATCAGTTTTTTTCTTTGTTCTTCTTGCATTTATATTATCTCTGTCCATTTCACATTTTTAAAAAAAGTTGTTGAAAGTACATTTCAAATGGTAGTACATGTAGCATTGATATAAAATGTAACTACATTATAGGTGTTAGGGTTGGTACATAACATCTAGCATCCAACGGCAACAATCCAAATGTGGCATAAGCTAGGTTTTGGAGTATTTAGGTCTTACCTTTGAGAGAGCAAGTTGCTTGTTCCATTGAGATGTTGGTAACATAGGACATGTGATGTATTCGTTATAAGTAAATGTTGTGCAGATTTGTGTCAATATTCAAAAAAGTTTTCAATAGGTTATGGGTCCATGTTTCTTGGTGCACCAAGAGTGATAGAAGATTAGTCTTGTTGTAAGATTTCAAAGAGGATGAGAGACTAGAAAAGATCTTCAGATCCGAGAGTACATTGGGAACAAAGAACAATGTGAGAAATATAGCATACATTATCCGGTTCAATGGGGAGAATTTCTTGATTTGGAAATTCTAGATAATGATGGTTTTTAAATCAAAGAGACTTGCAAGGATCCATAATGGGAAAGAGACTATAGAGCAATCCATAGCAGATAGAGGAGATACCAATTGGCATAGCAAGAACAATGCTATAAAAATGTACTTCTATGCAGCTTTAGAAGAGAACTATTTACACAAACTAATCAATTGTAGAACCGCAAACCACATGTGGAGTAGATAGATTATGTTATATGAGCAATGTCCATCAAATATGTTATATGAGCAATGTCCATCAAAGAACAAGTATGTTCTCCATAAGAGATTTTTTGTTACATATGAAACTAGGAAAAGAAATAGCTAAGTAGAAACTCTTGCTAGTCAATTGAGTAACTTTGGTGTTAGAATATGCAATTCCTCAATCATCACAAAGATTATTTCTAGTTTACCACAACCTTATTGCCATATAATATCCACATGGGATAATATACATGAGGAGTAGCAAATGATTGAGAGACTCATTGCAAGCTTGCTCAAGGAAGAAACCTTGAACTGTGAGCCGGCTTGTCTCTCACTCAGGATGAACCTCTGATGGCTATTGTGGTAACGCACCATGGACTAAGAAGGCAAGGAACCCCAACTCCGTCATACTCCTCCAAGGCTAGCACTCCAAGACTCAAGACATTGCTCACTAGAGAACTCAATGAGAGAGAGATAGTTGCAAATGAAAGGATGACGAGTACCTCATCACCCCTAGTTTATATACTTGTGAAACAATTATGCACCAAAGTTACCAAAGTTACTTATTACCATAGTAACTCAAGTTACTAGACTAAAAGTCAAGTAAAGTTAGAAAGTAGAAAGGAATATCTATTCACATAGGCATATTCCACTAGCATGTGATCTTATCTTGACCCAACCACTAAGTCAAGGATTCCTTCACATGGGCTATCCTTGGACTATAGAAGAATCCAAAACAAAAAGGCTTGAAGGCTCCTTCCAAGAGTTCTGAACTCTTTCCTCAAAGCCACAAACCTAGGAATAATACCAAGTCAACACACTAGAATCCAAAATAGTGGTGGTCATCTTTTCTACTTCCTCTAAAGTAAGGTCCACTCTATATTAGCTATGACTAACTATAGCTAATCATGACTAATATAGAACCATCCTTTATCTCTATATAAAAAATATCTCTCAAGTACTTGTAATACCAAGCTAAATATCACAATACCACACACATGCATAAATGGGTGTTATATTTACTCCTGGACTAAGTTTTCACTTTGTCCTCAAAGTGAAGGTCTCTCTACCTTCTATGATATATCTTCAAATTATCATGGTTAATCCTATCAAAGTGTCTTCCTCCCTACTCCTTGAGATCATAGGTGTAATTGCCCCACACCTTCTCCACTATGAAAGGTCCAAAGTACTTTGGCAAAAACTTTCTTTGCACTCTCTTGAATCAAATAAGATCAAACAACATTACGTAATCACCTTCTTTGAAAGGCTCCACCTTCTTCTTGCCTAACCTCTTGTCATAGTTCTCCTTTTGTTTCTTTTGGGCCTGCTCCACTCAAACCATAGCAACTGCTCTTGTTTCTTCCAACTCCATGAGTTGTTCCTTCCTTGACTTCTCTGCATCATCTCCTTGTGCTTTCTTCAATCTTCTATGAATGCTTTGGAAGGTAGGAAGATCAAAGTGAATAATTAAGGTAGACTCAATACCATACACCAATTGAAATGGAGAATACCCAGTGGAAGTCTTCATGGTTGTCCTATACTCCCACAAAACTGCATGAATTCTCTTGTCCCAATGATGTTTAGCCTCCTCCATTTCTGTATCTTTGGCCAACATCATGCACAAGGTCTGATTGGTTCTCTTTGGCAAGCCATTGGAATTTGGCTTATAGGATGTAGTTACTCTATGTGCGATATAGAAATGTTGCATGGCTGTAGTAATGCTTCTTGTAAACTCTCCTCCTCTATCAAACCAACTCCAAAGGGTATCCAAACCTAGTAATAATGCGTTCACAAAGAAATTTACCAACTTCATCTTCATTCTTGTCCCTCAATGGTCTAGCCTCAACCCACTTGGTAAGATAATCAGTAACTACCACAATATACCAATTGTTCCTTGGGGTTCTATTGAGAGGACCAACAAAATCAATTCCCCACTTCTCAAAAGGTCTTAGCAATGGAATTGATCTAAGTGGTGGAATGGATGTAGACTTTCTAGCAAAAGCTTGAAAAACATGACAAGTTTTGCAATAATCAAGACAATCCTTGAAAATCCCTCTCCAATTGTAACCTGTATCTAGAATCTTGAAAGCAGTCACCTTTCATGCAAAGTGTCCTCCACATACTAAACCTTCACAAAACTCCTTTATAAGTAGGATAGACTCTTCCTTACACATTGCTCTTTGAAGTAGACCATCTGCTCCTTGGTGAAAAAGAATATCCTCCACCATTGTGTAAGGTCTAGATCTTGGTGCAAGGGCCTTCGTCTCCCTAGCATGCATCCCTTCTGGATAGTTACCTCTTGTTACAAAATCAACAATCTCCTTGTATGCCATTGGAATCTCTTGAGTGATTGAGATTGTCATGAGCTCCTCATCCAAGAAGGAATCATCCATTGGCTCATTTCCATCATGATCATAGGCTCTAGATAACAATCAGCATTTGCATGTTTCTTTCATGGCCTATCCTCAATGGTGTAGTCATACTTAGACAAGAGTATCATACACCTTGCTAGTCTCTCTTCAACATTAGGTTTGTTAAAGATGTACTTTAAAGCCTTGTGATCTGTGAAACTGGTGGCTTTCCCTCCAATCAAGTAGTGTCTAAACTTCTTGAGACCAAAGATCACTACCAACCGTTCTCTCTCCGTGATAGAGTAGTTCTTTTCTGCTAAAACCATCTACCTACTAGCATAAGCTATTGGATGATCATGCCTATCTTGGTCTAATTGACTAAGAGTGCATCCTATAACTACATAAGAAGCATTAGTGTAGAGGATGAAAGGCTTACTCCAATCAGGTTTAGCAAGAATTGGAGCTACAACAAGGGATTGCTTGAGCTCTTCAAAAGCTTTGAGAGCCTCCTTGTCCTCCAAAATCACCATGTAATCTACACCCTTCTTCATGTAGATGTTCAATTGTGACAACCCAACAAATATCACTTTTGCGGTAATTGGGTAAGTAAAGTTCGTTCCCACAGAGATACGATTGAGAATTGGTCAAATACGAAGTCAAAAGTCACAATTTAGTTCTTCTTGATTTCTTCTTTAATCTCTCAGGTAGAAACTACACCCAGAAGAGAGTAACAAGCTCACAATCTTGACAACTTGTCACAAATACACACACACACATAATCACAATATAGCAAATTCTCTCCAAACAACTCTTGATTGTGATGATTCAGATTCTCCCGAAGACAGCACTTCATTGTGAAGAATGATTTTGCCTCAGAATTGTGTTCCACCCCTCCACTGAAGGCACATCCTCGATCAAAATTGCTTCACATCAACTTCATGCTGCACTCACAAATGTAGAATACTACCAACATTACAATTCTTCTCAGATCTGTCAAGGCATTGCTCCGATGCACTTCACTTAGGATCACACACATAGAATGAAGATTGAGGCTGCAGAATCCAACATCCACAAACACACTGACTTGCACTTTGGAATTCTCCACACACTCACAAACACAACACAGAATTGACAATCGGAATTAAGCTCAAGCGACAAGCATTGAAAAGAACACTTCGCTTTATCTATCTTCATAAATATGAATACTGAACAAAATAGTACTGCAAATGCTCCCCTTAAATACTGAAGCAAATAGCAGTTCTCTTCCTACTGATGCACTGCTTCCTAACATCCCTTCCTACTTGCAGATCCAACTGACATCTCTTCATATCCATCTCTTCATATCTGCCCCTTCCTATCTCAAAATTTGTACTTATCCCGATCCGATGTCTACCTCATCATCAACTTCCAAACCCGATGATCTTCTTAGTACTTCTCCTTCTTTGGGTATAGCTAATTCTACCAATTCATGTACTAATTCTACTACTTCTTCACTACAATCTACAATTGAGCTCATGGGTAATCCATCTAATTCCTTATCTCTTGACCCACTCTTCTCTAATGTCTCAAATAACAAGTCTGATGACACCTGTACTCCTACTTCTGCAACATCGAGTCTAATTACAATCAATTCCTTTGCTAATTCTACTATATCCTCATCACAAATTGTAATTGAAAGCATGTGTACACTATCTACACCTTCAATTTGTAATCCACTTTCCCCTAATCTCTCATGTAATTGACCCAAAGACACTTACAATCTGATCTTGCACTTCAAGTTTATTCACTACTGCTACTTCTCCTTCAATTCTTGTTTCATCTTCAATCAAAACTGACATTGAAGGCATGGGTATCCTAACTATCTATTCTTTCTTTATCCTAACTCTCTCTAATACCTTTGACAAGATTCCCGAAGTCACTTTCACTGCACTTTGAGGTCCGACTATCTCAGGTACAGTCATCTTTGTCTTGAGACAAAGAAGCTTCTAACCCAAAATTGTGTAAACCAGAAGTCCGAAGTCCAAAGTCCGAAGTCCGAATACATCAACCCAGAGACACTAACTTACTATGTACATCTACTCCCAAAACTTCAAATACTTGTAACTTCTTCTACAGACCTCCAAACTTTGCGATTTTGGTTGCAACGGAAAGTGCTGAACAAGATGCTTCAACAAAATATAGCACGCTTGATTTGGACTTGCAGACACTGAGATATGGCCCCCGTAAGAATCTCGACCTGTAACTTCCATTCCTCCTTCGGGTCTGCCCTCTTTCAATCCTGGCTTAGTCCGTCTTCATCTGACACAAAGTTGACTTCCTCGGGCTTGATCAAAATACAAATTTCCTCTCATTTCTTCTCCATTTGGTTTCAATTTGGTTTCAACAAGAAACTTCTTCTTCAAAACTCGTCTAAAATGAAAAATGGGGGTACCACATCAATGCATAAGCCTTGTTGGAAAATGAGAAAATGAACCTCCTATAGTATCCAACAATCCCCAAGAATTGGCGTAACTTTGTCAAGCTTGAAGTGAATAGAAGGTTTGAGATTTTCCTCACCTTCTCAAGACCAACTGCTATTGCATCCTTTGGAGATGATGTGCCCCAAAAGTAGACCTTCTTCACATCCAAAAATGCACTTCTTTGGGTTGAGTGATGCATTTGCCTCATCCAAGCATTGCAAGACCTTGATTAGGTGCTCAAAGTGCTCCTCCTTGCTCACATAGACACAAAAGTCATCAATGAAGTCTCTCACAAATTTCCCAATGAAAAGTTGAAATACCTTGTTCATGAACCATTGGAATGTGACTAGAGAATTGCAAAGCCCAAAAGGCATGACCTTGAAAACGTCAGTTCCCCAAGGTGTGGTGAATGTGGTGAGTTGTTGATGCTTTGATGCAATCTTGATTTGGTTATATCCACTATAACCATCTCCAAAATTGTACTTCTCATGACCTGCAACCTCCTCCAAGATCTCATCAATGAATGGCAATGGGTAGTAGTCCTTCTTGGTAATAACATTGAGCTTTTTGTAATCCACACATATTCAAAGCTTGCCATTCTTTTTCTTCACAATGAAAATTGGAGACACCCATTCTGAATTCTCTACCTCAAAGATAAATCTGGCCTCCTTGACCTTATCAATCTCCTCCTTCACAACCAAAGATATTGGTGTGCTAATGCAACATTGCTTTTGGCAGATTGGTCTTGCATGTGACTCCACCTCTATCTTGTGCTCCTCCAAGGTGACTTCATTCAAATCCTTGTAATTGAAAGCAAACACATGGATGAACTTGTGGAAAATCTCCTCAAATCTCACCTTCTCCTCCTTGGTAACATTTGGGCCATACTTGAGGGTAACTAACCTTCTCTCTACCTCTTCAAGTGTCAATGGTGATATATCTAGGTCCTTCAAAACCTTTGGCTTAGGTGCAAAATCCATAGCACACAAGGGATACACATTTGAATCTGATTCAAATTCATTCTCCTTCATGGAAGTCTCCTCCTCCATGGTTGTGTCCACACCTGAAACTCCTTCTTCAAAATCTGATTCCCAATAATCAAAAGATGGTGTATCTAAATGTGAAGTGTTGGTGGTGTTAGTCACATGAACTGTGACTCTATGGTTTGATGGCCCAATCCTCAAGTACACTTTGTGCCATCTATCAGTTGTGTGGACTGCTCTCAACCATGGCATCCCAAGAAGTAAGTCATAGCTCAAATCCTTCAAGACTTGGAAAGTCATGAGATTTTGAACTCCCATAACTGAAACTACCACCTTATCCATCACCCTTACTGGTCTAACTTGTTGCTTGTTTGCCATGCTTACCACAAATGTTGAAGGTCTTGAGGGTATCATACCCAACTTCTTCATCAACCTTTCTGACATGACATTTATTGCTGATCCTCCATCAACCAATGCATCCTTGATGTTGTGACCATTCACTCTCATATCAATCTTGGAGGCATATTCACAAGCCTCCCATGGTGCAAGCTTGGCATCCACCACCCCCATTGATAATGGAGCTTTTGCCTTCTTCTTTCTCTTGCTCCTTGTAGAACTCAAACCACCTCTAAGCTCCTTTCTCAAAGTAGGATGTAAAGCAATCAATTGGCCTATTGTGATGTTAGCCTTGTGACTACCAACATCTTCCAAGACATTGTGATTCCATTGTTGCTTTGAGATCAAGAAGTCATTCATCCCCAACTTCTTCCTTGGAGTCTTTATTGTTGATGGTGTTGAAGTGCTTGTGTGAGTGCTCCTAGTAGGCATAGGAGTATCTTGGCTTGGAGTAAATCCTTGAGAACAATGCATATCCTCTACAAAACGAGCTTCTTCTTCTCTTGTGCCAAAAGATCCAAATTAAGACTCTTAGAGTTTGAGCACTCTCGCTTCTCATATTTACTCTCAACCACATCTATAGATGCTATCCTCGTACCTTTGTTTAGGTTAGGAGCCACTTGGGTTTCACTACCTCCCTCTTTCCCTCTATTGGCTCCCTCATAACCCTTCCTCCATGGTAAGTGGAATTTCGGCAATTCCTTTGGATATGGCCTCTTCTTCCACAGCCAAAACAATTTCTATCATTGAAATTGTTGGCTGGCTGGCCTCCTCTATATGGATGGCTTCCATAACTCCTAGGTCCTCTCCTTACATTTTGATCCACCTCTCTCTTCTCCCATAGTTGCACCATATTAATCTTGAGATCTACAAGTTGTTATGTGATGGTTTGAAGTAGATCCTTTGGTGGAGGTGCAAGAACTGGAGCAAATACTACTTGTGGTGCAACCCTTGCCACCAAAGTATCAGAAGTTCCACCATACTTGTAACTTTGAGGAGGATGCGCAACCTCCTTCACCACCAAATCACTCTCATCCCCTTCCAAACTCTCCTCCATACGAATTGTAATCTTGATAGCTTCAACCTTGGAAGAAGGTTTCTCACATCTCACCTTGCTTTTTATTTATGGTCTCAATCCTCCCACAAAATTGTTGGTGAGCATAGCCCTTATGCCAATCGTTGTAGTCTCCACATCATCCCCATCCTTCCTCAACACTATGCTAAATCTGGACTCTAACTTTTCCACTCTTTCCACATAGACTCTCACTTTCTCTCCATCTACTTGTTTGAGAAAGGTAACCTCACTCATCAATCTCTCATAACTCTCATCTGGAAGAAAGTTCTCAGTAAGTGCTATGACAACCGGGCAAATATCACTTTTGCGGTATTCAGGTAAGTAAAGTTCGTTCCCCCAAAGATGTTATTCAAAATTGTTCAAATACAAAGTCAAAGAGTAACATGTAGTTCTTCTTATATTCTTCTTTTTATCTCTCAGGTAGCAACTACACCCAGAGAGAGTAACAAACACTGATTCACAGTCTTGTCACAAATACACACACCATAATCACAACATAACAAATTCTATCCAAACAAATCTTGATTGTGATGATTTAGATTCTCCCAAAGACGGCACTTCACTGCAAAATGACTTTGCTTCAAAATTGTGTTCCAACTCTCTACTGAAGGCACAACATCCTCAATCAAAATTACTTCACATCAACTTCACGCTGCACTCACAAATGCAAAATACTACCAACACTACAATTCCTCTCAGATATATCAAGGCATTGGTTCAATTGTACTTCACTCAAGATCACACACACAGAATGATGATCAAGGCTGCAAAATCCAACATCCAACATCCAACAAGCACACTGACTTGCAATTTGAATTTCTCTAAACACTCACAAACACAAACACAGAGTTGACACTTGAAATCAAGCTCCAGCAACGAGCACTGAAATCAACACTTCCCTTTATCTATCTTCAAAAATATGAATACTGAACAACATTTTACTGCAAATGCTCCCCTTAAATACTAAAGCTATTGATAGTTACTAACAACTATACCATTCTATAGTAACTTTTCTAACTTGTAGATCCAAAATGACAATGCATTCCTTCATATGTGCCTCTTCAAATCTCAAATCTGTTACTATACCAATCCAATGTCTACTTCAACTTCGGCATTCAATCCCCACAATCCCTCTATAATTTCACCATCCTCGGGTCCATCTAATCCTACTCCTAACTCTTTGATTTCTATAATTTCTTCACTACAAACTACAATTGAGGTCTCAAGTAATCATTCCGACTCTTTATCTCCTGAGCCACTCTTCTCTAAAGTTTTAGAGAGCAACTCCAAAGACACTTGTATTCCTACTTCTACAACATCGGGTCTTTGTACTTCTTGTACCTCACTACGAAGTTTAGATAACTCCGTTCTAACAAGATCTAGTCTAAGACACACATTGTCTCCTACCTCTAACATCTTCATATCTACACAATCTTGTAGATGAATTAATAAATTATTCAACTCCGTGTCCTTTGCCTTCCTCTTGCACGTCTCTTGCACTAATAACTTCAGCTCATGCAATCTTGCCTTTTTGAGTTTACCTTCAACTTCCGTGCTCAGCATGGCCTTGATTTCGTTGACAACTCTTTCTACCTCATTAGCTTCTCCTACGACCATAAGCTTCTCCTTCTTCCTTTCTTCCTCCAATTCATTGCAATACATTTGGAGCTCGTCTTCAAATTTGGCCTTCAATGCCTCCTTCCCCCTTCGATTTGCTCCTCTGCCTCCCGCACCAACCCTCGCAACCAATCTTCTTCTCTACTGCACTCCGCTAACTCTTGTTGCCAGGCTTGATCTTTCTTTGCTGCTTTCTTCTTGAGACTCTCCAACTCTTGCTCCATCACTGCGGTAATTGTTTTTGAGTGAATTAAATCTACAAGCGCATCTACAATTTCCCCTTTCAACACTGCAACCAATGTAGTCATCTCCTTTGCCTCCTTGTAACTCTTGACTAACTCCTCGCTTGTCACCTCAAAGTGCTTACTCCGAAGAACCTCCTCAACCCGAAGTTCTTTGACTTCCATCTCCACCCTTGTCAACTTACTTTGCAACAACAAGGTTCCCGCACTCCAAGTCTTCACTACTGCCAATTCATCCGGCACCTTGAGATTAGCACTTACCATCTCCATCCTCTTTTGCTGTAGCAACATCAACAGCAGACAAACTACTTTAGACAAATAGTCCACTCCTTTGCACCTTGCACCATTGGCTCGGCCTTTGGGTTCCGACCACTCTACTTCTTGCACCTTGCCCCAAAGTTGCAATCTTTGTACCTTCAAAGTTTCTTCCTCTGAAATTTCTCCCCCTTCTAGAGTAACTTTACTAGGCCCCACTTCAAATGCAGGCATTTCATTCTTACACTTGGCAGTCCGGGGTTGTGCCACGACTTCCTCTCCCTTCTTCCTCTCACTTCCTTGTTCAACCATGGAAACTTTGGGACTCGGCTTTCCTGCCTTGATCATCGGCTGTCTCATTTGCTGAACCTACGCTTTGCCTTCACTTTCACTGCTCAATTCTTCACTCCGTAGCATGAACTCCTCTTCTTCTCCTGAAATTCCTTTGTTTGATCTAGTTTCTCCTTCCGACTTGTCTTCTGCTTTCGGCGTGGCTTCCTTTGTCTTCACTACCACCGCCATTGGGTTCAACTTTGGAACTTTCTGGAGTTGGACTGTTGCAACACAACTCTCAAGCTTGGCTCTCTTTCTAGCCCTCAAAAGGTCAATTGCTACAATTTTCTCCTTCCCACTCTTCTTGTAGTACTTATCCCCATCTTGCACTCTCTCTATATAATATTGCTCATCTGCCTCCTTTTGCAAATCCGGATGAAAGTGCAAGCACATTTAATTTTGTTCCTCCAAAGTGAGCAAGTTCAACCTGAAATAAAAGTGCACTATAAAGGGCACAAAATAATGCGATGGCATATCCATTCTCCATCCCAAAATCATCTGCCCCACTCTTTGATGCAGACATTTTGCCCAATCTACTACCTCTCCCACAAACATTTGGTGAAAGAACACCGCTTGTTGCATAGTAACATAGGTGGTTTGCTCTAGCTTGAACATTGTCATCATTGCACTTACTATCTCTCTCCGCTTGGGGTCTCTCTAATTGTCCACTTTATACCCATTCTTAGTGCAAGGTTGATTGAACAAATTCCTCACTTTGGTAGCCTCTACTGAAGCATCACACTTCCGATAGAAGGTGGTATGTCATACCTCTCTTGCTTCTCTTCCCAAAACTACTCTCCAATCCGCCTTTGTCCATCGAGCGGGATTCCCTCTCTTCCCTTTGTGCTTTGGTCCATCCTTGCAATTACTTGCTACAATTTCTACCATGAAACCTAGAAAACTGAAGTCTAGTTCTAGGCCAGGAACGTGATACAAAGTCTCATCAAGACTTCAATCTGTAACACCCATTTGTGCATGTGTGTGGTATTGTGAAATTTAGCTTGGTATTACAAGTACTTGAGAGATATTTTTTATATAGAGATAAAGGATGGTTCTACATTAGTCATGATTAGCTAAAGTTAGTCATAGCTAAGATAGAGTGGACCTTATTATGGTACCCTCATTTTTGTTTTTCTTCTTAATTTGGAAGAAGAAGTATACAGAGAAGTCAAATTGCGCTTGTATGGCCAAAGAAGGCAAAGAAAAGTGTCCTCGGGTTTCATCCCAAGGAAACGTAACTTTGGGTCATAAGGTGAGGTACTCGGAATTGCCCTATCAGCATACAACCCAAAGTAAGGAGTCTTTGTCTCAAGGGTGCTCAACCCAAGGCGAGGATAGTGTAACAACTTTTTGTTGGGGCGAGATATTCAAGAAAGGACCGTTCAAAACCGGCAGTCATACATGTAAAGGACACTTGACAATGATAGGAGCATGCAAGAGGTGTGATTTCTTGGTAGAAACTCAAATTGAAGAAAGACAAAGAGGGCACAACTCTATAAAAATTGGGCTTAAGACAAAGCAATGATAAGCAATTTTCCATCACCGTTAAGAAGTTGTCCTTTAGGAGATTGTGGGAAGGGAAGTAGAGTTGAAGATGCGCTGGTGTGTTGAGAGGAAATCGAGAGAGTTAATCCGGGAATCAGTAGGAAGAAAAGTCCCCAGCCCAGAGTGGAAGAGAGAAAGATGGGAGGAGGGAAGAAGAACTCTGAATTTGTAGTGAGAAATCATGCGATTCGGAGGTTAGATGTGATCGCAAGAATTGAGGTCTTGAGCAAGCTTTGGATCACATTCTTGGCATGGAACTGGAATGTTAGCTTTCCAAGGTTCATGATTGAGATCATCAAGAGTAAGTGTCTCGATGGCCCTGAGGAGGAAGAGAAGAGAGGAAATCCGGCTTGATGGACAGAGTCGGGTTGGAGATTAGTACTCAAGAGAGAAGCAGGTGCAAAGCATGGTACTACGTTCTTGGGGAAGTGTGAAGTAGCCAAAGAAACCCAAGAAGTGAGAGATGCCTTCTCTTCAAAGTGCACAAAGAATGGTTACAAAGTAGAGAGCTACAAGGATCCTATTAAGAGAGGAATCGTGAGTGCTCTAATGGCAATCTTGAAGTTGGAGAGAACAACTTATGTGATGAAGCACCAAGTGGTGTTCTTCCATAAGATGTTTGCAAGAGAGCCAATTAATTGGGCAAAGTGTCTTCATGGGAGGACAAGACAGATGGTGTGGAATTTGTGGGACAAGTTGCCTCCACATTACATTGTGCCATTTGCAGCCCATTTCTATCTAGAGCTGAACTTGCTCAATGTAGCAGAGTGTAATAAGATGGTGTTGTATTTCCATCCCAACTTAAGAAGAGATGTCTATGCGGAGGAGCAGCAATACATTCTTTAGATTAGGAGCAGTAATGAGTACTGCACGTAGATGGGGCAGAGTGTGCAGTTGGAAGTGAGTACTCCAAAGTTGAAGAAGAGTAGTCGACAAGGAGAAGAAGTAGAGAAAGCGAGACCTCGGAAGGCTAGAAAGGTAAACCCGAGGAAAGAGCTGGTGGTAATCAGAAGAAGAATCGGAAGGAGAAGCCGAGTGCAAGTCCAAAGATTTGGAGAGGGAGGAAGAACCCAAGTTCACACTGCGGAGTGGAGACACAAGTAGTGACAACGACAATGGAGTGGAGATGAAATTGGTACCCAAAGAAGAGGAGGCCAAGATGGAGATGGAGGAGAAAAGTAACTCAAAATTGGAAGACAATGTTCCAAAGCAAGAGGAGAAAAGAGTTACAATTCAAAGGGGAGTTTGTTCCAAACGGAAAGCAAAGTGTGGAGCGGGACCAAGTAAGGTAATAAAAGAGGAGGATGGAAGTTTGGGGAGCAAAGAATCCATACCTATAAGGTGATTGCCGCTTAGAAGGCGAGTGTTGAGTGAGGAAGAGGTGAAGAAGGAGATAAGTCCGCAAGTTGAGGTAACTCCGAGTGAAGGAGTAGAGTATCTGTGGGAGGTTGTGTGGTACCCACATTTTTTGTTTTTTTATGGTTAGTAGTGTTTAAGAGATGAAGTAAGCACGGAAAAGTCAAATTGCGGACAAAGAAGAGCCGAAAGTAACTTCGGAGGAAAGCCGAAGAAGCTGACATCGGATCCAATGATGGAAGTACTCGGAAGAGGAGTACACCGGAAACAAGCTGAAGATCATCATCTTTGGGTTGGAAAATGCAGGAACAATGAAGACCGTTTAACAACCTCTATACGTGGCAAGAAAGTACATTTCAAGAAATGGCGGGGGCAGAATAAGCATGTCTTGACAGTGACCGGGAGTGCATGCAGAAGAGAGAAATTCATAGACGAAATTGACTGAAGAATGACTGCAATTCGGGGCAATATAAAATTGCGACTGCGCAGGAGGAAGTTGAATTCACTAAGTAAATTTCCAATCCCTTTGAGTAGTAGTCCTGCAGTAATGCGTGTCCGGAAGCCCGTCGAGAGTGAAATTTTCTGAAACCCTGAGGGAGTTAGAGTGTCTTGTCCAAGGAGAGGGGCTGATCTTCAAACATTGTAGAACAAGAGAACAAATCATGGCGAAGAAGGTGGCCAACGTGCAGGCAGTGAGAGGTTTTGCAATTTGAAGAGTGGATGTAGTAGCTAGAATCGAAGTCTTGGTTAGACTTCGTATTACCTTTTTAGCATGGAACTAGAATTTCAATTTCCCGGGAGTGATGGCAGAGATCGCTGCCAGTAATTGTGAGGAGAGTCCCGAGGTGGAGGGGAAGAGAGGCAATCCGGCTTGATAGACTGAGTCGGATTGGAGATTAGTATTGGGGAGAGAAGCAGGAGAGCCGACAGGGGTCACCTTCTATCGGAAATGTGATGCTGCAGAGGAGACGGCAGAGATTCACAATTCGTTTTTTGTCCAAGAACTACGAATGGTTACAAGGTGGAATCCTATCGGGACCCGATCCAAAGAAGTATCGTGGGGGCGATGATCGCCATGTTCAAGCCGGAGCGAACGACCTACGTAACCATGCAGCAAGCAGTCTTCTTCCATCAGATGTTTGCAGGAGCACCAGTGAATTGAGCAAAGTGTTTCCATCACCGAACAAGGCAGATGGTGGTGAATTGGAGAACGGGCTTGCCACCGCACTATTTTGCACCATTTGCAGCACATTTCTACTTTGGGCTGAAGTTGCTCTCTGAAGACGAGCGTCATCGTATGGTCTCGCACATGCACCCTGACTTGAGACGCAAAGTAGACAAAGAGGAGCGACAGTATATGCTTCATCTGCGAGCGAATGACGAGTACTTTGCAAGGATGGGACAGTGGAAGATCAAAGATGTTGCCAGTCCAAAGACAAAGAAGCAAAGTAGACCCGAAGAAGCCAAATCATCACCCATCCAATGCAAGACTCAGAGGCTGATGTTGAAGACTACTAACGTCATAAGAAGGGCATCATTGGGATCGGAGTCGGGTGAAGAAACTGAGTCGCAAGAAGAGGACTCGGAAGAAGAAGAGCTCACGTTGAAAAGTGAGGAGTCTAGGAGCGAAAGTGAAGGAGAGCCAGAAGTCCAGCAATCGGTGGTAGTAAGTGAGGCTGGCAAAGCAATGATGGAGAACAAGCCAAGACCCGAAGCAAAGAAGGAGTATCCCACGGGGCCGAGTTCAAGAGGCAAAGACAAAGATAGTGCCGACACTATGAAGGTACAAAGATTGTGACTTCGGATGAAGGAGCCAATGACACAGGACAAGACTCGAGACGAAGGTGGCAATGATGAAGAAGAAAAATTTGACAGGATAGCATATTTGATGAAGGTGGTCACACCATTGCTCGAGTTGTTGAAAGAATATCGGATGGGAATTGCCCAAGATCAAAGGGAAGGGATGAATGAGCTGAAGGTGGTGAAGCATCTGTTGAATGAAGTGCAGGAGCTGCAGGAGCATCAAGTCCGAAGAAGCGCGGAAATTGAAGATCTTCGAAGGGAGGAAGACGTGAGGAAGAAAATGCTGAGAGTGCTACAAGAGAGTTGCGCAGAGAAGGAGAAGGAATTGCAGAAACAAGCCGGAGAGTTGAAGGAGCAAGCGATGTGGCTCAGCAAGATGAAGGAGGAAGTGAGTGATGTGTGCATCAAAAATGTTCATCTGAAGGCAATGACCATCGTGATGGAGCAGGAGCTGGACAGCTTGAAGAAGAGTGCCGCAGCAAAAGATCAAGCATGGCAGAGAGAATTGGCGTCTAGGCAAGAAGAAGAAGAGCGTTTGCGAGAACTTGTCAAGAGTGCGGAACAGCATAAGATGCAGTATGCGGAGGAGAAGAAGATGCTTGCTATAGAATACAAAGACGAGTTGCAGATGTATTGAGTGGAGTTGAAGGTAGAACGTTCTCGAGGATATGCATCGGAATCAGTAGGAGACCTTGTAGGGAAATTACAAGCACTCTTAAGCATGGAGGCTGAAGGAAGATTGGAAGAAGCTCATCTGCATGAGTTGAAGTTACTTGTGCAGGAGACTCGGAAGTGAAGAGACAAAGACATGGACATGAATACCTTGCTAATCCGGTTGAGAGAACACGTAGATAGGAAAATGTTGGAAGTAGAAAATAATGTTAGTCTCAGATTAGATTTAGTCAATTCGGAGTTAGAGAAAATTCGGACTAGTGTGATAGTGGATAAGAAACCCAATGTAATAGATGTAGGAACTCAAGTGTCATCGGACTTGCAAATTGATACATTAGAGAAGAGTGGGTCAGGAAATAAGAGTGTAGATGGATTACCCATGAGCTCAATTGAAGATTGTAGTGAAGAAGTTGTAGAATTAGTGAAGAAATTAGTAGAATCAGTCATACCCAAAGAAGGTGAAATAGTAGGAAGATCATCGGGTTTGGAAGCTGATGATGAGGTAGACATCGGATCGGGATAGAAGTAAATTTTGAGATATGAAAGGGCAGATATGAAGAGATAGATTATCGATTGGGATCTATAGGTAGGAAGAGATGTTAGGAAGCGGTGTATAGGTAGGAAGAGCTACCGTTTTCTTCAGTATTTAAGGGGAGCATTCGCAGTCTTATGTTATTTAGTATTCAAATTTCTAAAGATAGATAAAGCGAAGTGTTGTTTTCAGTACTCGTTGCTTAAGCTTAATTCCGATTGTCAATTTCGTGTTTGTGTTTGTGAGTGTGTGGAGAATTCTGAAGAGCAAGTCAGTGTGTCTGTGGATGTTGGAATCTACAGCCTTGGTCTTCATTCTGTGTGTTTGATCCTGAGTGAAGTGCATTGGAGCAATGCCTTGATAGATCTGAGAGGAATTGTAGTGTTGTTAGTATTCTGCATTGGTGAGTGCAACACGAAGTTGATGTGAAGCAATTTTGATCGAGGAAGTTGTGCCTTTAGTGGAGGGGTGGAACACAATTTTGAGGCAAAATCAGTCTTTGCAGTGAAGTGCCGTCTTCTGAATCATCACAATCAAGAGTTGTTTGGACAGAATTTACTATGATGTGATTATGTGTGTGTATTCATGACAAGTTGTCAAGATTGTGAGCTTGTTACTCTCTTATGGGTGTAGTTTCTACTTAAGAGATTAAAAAAGCAACCAAGAAGAACTACAATTGTGACTTTTGACTTCGTATTTTGACCAATTCTAGATAGTATCTCTGCATGAACAAACTTTACTTACCCGAGTACCACAAAAGTGATATTTGCCGGGTTGTCACAGGTTGTGTGCTTATTGTTGTGAATTTAGAGCACAAGAAGAAGGAGATGCAGTCAAAGTGTCTGGAGGTGAAGACTGTATTACAAGTGTTAGCTCAATTAGAAGAAGAAAACTCGGAATTAAAGAAGAGTATAATCCAAGGTGAGGAGGAAAGGGAAGTTCTATGAGTAGATGCAGTAGTACAGAATCAAGTGATTGAGAATTTGAAGAGAGAAGCGAGGAATAGGGAGGAACTCATAGAACAGAGTGACAAAGTGAGGGAAAGACAAGTAGCTAAGTATGAAATCTTGAAGCAGTAGTTTGCTGATTCAATATTAGAAATTATCCATGCTATGGCAAGCATAGCAGAGAAAGAGCAAGAGCTTGATAGGGTGATGGAGAGTGTAGAAGAGAAGAAGCAGCTCTGCCAAAGAGAGTTGACAGTGAGATATAGAAAGGAAGAAAGGTTGAGAAAGTTACTTCACAATCAGGAGGAGAAGATTGTGCAGAAGGAGACAAAGAAGGAAACTGTGAAAGCCGAGTTTGAAGCAGAATTGGCAATGTACAGAGAAGATTGGCTTCAAAACAAAAGAAGAAAATGAAATTGGAGCCATTGAAGGAGATTGTGATCAAGATGAACGCGATGTTTAGTACAGAGGCCAGGGTGCGCATTGAAGAAATGAGACTGCACGAGTTGAAGTTGTTGGTGAAAGAGACAAGGAAGAGAAATGCAAAGGATAAAGATTTGAACGCGTTGTTGATCAGTCTCAAAACTTGTGTAGATGTGAAGATATTGGAGGTAGAAGACAATATCACAATTAGATTAGATTTATTAAGTTAGAGATTGATAAACTTCGGAAGGATGTAAGAGCAAAACCCAAAGTAGATAACATAGGAGTGCAGGTGTCTTTGGAGTTACCATTTGAGACATTAGAGAAGAGTGGGTCAGGAGATGAAGGTCTAGAAAGGTTACCCACTAGTGGAATTGTAGATCAAGAAGGAGAAATGATAAGAATTGGTAGAGGAATTAGGAGTTGTGAAACCCGAGGATAGAGTAGTGAGTGAAGTTACTTCAGGATTGAAAGCCGAGGAAGAAGTAGACATTGGATCGGATTAGTAACAATTTTGAGATTTGAAGAGGCAGATATGAAGAGGTGCATTGTCATTTTGGATATGCAGGTTAGAAGAGTTGTTAGGAAACGGTATAGTTGTTAGAATTGTCATTTGCTTCACTATTTAAGAGTGGCATTTGTACTGTTATATTGTTTAGTGCTCATTATTTTTGAGAATAGATAAAGCGAAGTGCTGTGAAGTAGTGCTTGTTGCTTGAGCTTGATTCCGAGTATCAATTTTGTGCTTGTGTTTGTGAGTGTTGGGAGAATTTCAAAGTGCAAGTCAGTGTGCTTGTTGGATGTTGGATTCTGCAGCCTTGATTTTCATTCTATGTGTGATCTTGAGTGAAGTGCAATCGGAGCAATGCCTTGATAGATCTGAGAGGAATTGTAGTGTTGGTAGTATTCTACATTTGTGAGTGCAGTGCAAAGTTGATGTGAAGCAATTTAGATCAAGGAAGTTGTGCCTTCAGTGGAGGGGTGGAACACAATTCTGAGGCAAAGTTGTTTTGTAGTGAAGCGCCATTTTTAGGAGAGCCTGAATAATCACAATCAATATTGTTTGGAAAGATTTGTTGGAGTTGTGATTAGGTGTGACAAATTGTTGTGACAAGCTTGCAAGTCTGTGCTTGTTACTCTCTTTAAGGTGTGGTTTCTACCTGAGAGACTAAAGAAGAACTCAAGAAGAACTACATGTTATTGTTTGACTTCATATTTGGACATTTCTGACTAGAATCTTTGTGGGAACAAACTTTACTTACCCAATTACCGCAAAAGTGATATTTGCCGGGTTGTCACACCAAGCCTCTCTCGAAAATCTCTACCTTCCTGTCCAGACTTCAATGCTCCTTCACAACCAAGCTTTTCCTTCAAAAATCTCCCTACAGCAAATTCCCTCTCAAAACCCTAGCAATTTTCCCTTTCTTTCTCTCCAGGCATAAACTCTTCTCCTCATGAAATCTGCTTGTCCAGCCCTGTTCCTTCTCCTTCCGAGAAATCTCCCTTCGAGTCCTTTCTCCAAGCAGTCCTTTCTCTTGAAACATAAACCTCTCCCGTCTCTCTCCCGTGCTTTTCTCTCAAAATTAATTCCGGCTGTTCTTGCACAAGCCCAAGCCTCTCTCAAAAATCTCTGCCTTCCTGTCTAGACTTCAATGCTCCTTCATAGCCAAGCTTTTCCTTCAAAAATCTCCTTGCAGCAAATTCCCTCTCAAAACCCTAGCAATTTTCCCTTTCTTTCTCTCCAGGCATAAACTCTTCTCCTCGTGAACCCTCCCTATCCAGCCTCGTCCCTTCTCCAAGGAGAAACTTTTCTCCTTTCTCTCCTGTCTTTTTTTTCTCTCCAGTCTTGTCCAGGTCTTCCTCTCAAAACCCCTCTGCAGCTTTCCAAAAACCCTTGAGACCCCAATAACATAATATACTCCACCACTCAATTTCCTCCCTCCCTTAACACAAGAGAAAATCCTTGAGCTTATAGGAACACAAAACAACCACCGGTTTCACCATAACATAGACCCTTGAGTTCACTAACATGAAAACTCACACCAAATGGCACCAATACTACGTGTAGATTATTTTCTCAATGACATCCACCCCCACCAATCCTCTACAGCCACCGGTCTGCACCAGCAAGTCCCGAGTGATCAATATCAGCTTTCTTCAGTGGCATCTTCTAAATCACCTCCAGAGCTGAAGTCACAATCTCTTTCCTCCTTGGTTCCCAATTGCCTCTTGAAAAGTTTAACCCTTTTCCTTGCATATGACAGATGAAGTTCAACACCATCTAGCTCCCGCACACTGTAGGTGGCATTCTTGTGAAATTTGGTAACATTAAATGGGCCATGCCAATGGTGTTTTTGGAAAATAATCTACACATAGTATTGGTACCATTTGGTGTGAGTTTCCATGTTATTGAACTCAAGAGTTTATGTTATTACGGTATTTGTTTGTGTTCTTGTAAGCTTGAGGATTTTCTCTTGTGTTAAGGGAGTGAGGAAATTGAGTGGTGGATTTTCTTTTAGGTTACATAAGCTTGGGGTTTATTACTATGTCACTTCAGCCCTAGAGTTTGTTATTGGGAAGTTGTTATTGAGATTATGTTATTGGGGTCTCAAGAGTATTTTAATTAGGGGCAATAGCAGATGATTTTGAGGAATTCTAAAAATGTTAGGCTTGGGCAGGAACAACAAGGAGGTTTATGCTTCAAGAGAAAAGGCTGAAGGAAAAAGGAAAGTTTTGGGGAAAGACAGGTTGGCTAGGCTAGAGGAAATTTTTGAAATGCCTTAGGGCTATGACAGGAGCGAAAGAGTTTGAAAGGTTGAGAG
This sequence comes from Lunularia cruciata, assembly GCA_948567375.1. NCBI lineage: Eukaryota > Viridiplantae > Streptophyta > Marchantiopsida > Lunulariales > Lunulariaceae > Lunularia > Lunularia cruciata. Next base: position 42,712,555 of record OX419762.1, on the reverse strand, counting down.
AGTGTTGCAGGCCAGAGAAGGAATTTCAAAATGCCTTAGGGTTGTGACAAGAGAGAAAGAGTTTGGAGAGTTCAGAGAGTGTTGCAGGCCAGAGAGGAATTTTGAAATGCCTTAGGGATGTGACAAGAGAGAAAGAGTTTGGAGAGTGAGAGTGTTGCGGGCCAGAGAGGAATTTTGAAATGCCTTAGGGCTGTGACAAGAGAGAAAGAGTTTGGAAGGTTGATTGAGAGTGTTGCAGGCCAGAGAAGGAATTTCAAATTGCCTTAGGGTTGTGATAGGAGACAAAGAGTTTGGAGAGTTGAGAGAGTGTTGCAGGCCAGAGAGGAATTTTGAAATCCCTTAGGGCTGTGACAAGAGAGAAAGAGTTTGGAGAGTGAGAGTGTTGCAGGCCAGAGAAGAATTTCAAAATGCCTTAGGGCTGTGACATGAGAGAAGGAGTTTGGAAGGTTGAGAGAGAGTCTAGCAGGCCAGAGAAGGAATTTCAAAATGCGTTAGGGCTGTGACAGGAGAGAAAGAGTTTGGAGAGTTGAGAGAGTGTTGCAGGCCAAAGAGGAATTTTGAAATGCCTAAGGGCTGTGATAGGAGAGAAAGAGTTTGGAGAGTTTAGAGAGTGTTGTAGGGCATATAAGGAACTTTTGAGATGCCTTAGGGATGTGACAGGGCCAGGACAAGAATTTTGAAGGTTGAGAGAGAGTCTTGCAGGGCCTGTAACACCCATTTGTGCATGTGTGTGGTATTGTGATATTTAGCTTGGTATTACAAGTACTTAAGAGATATTATTTATATAGAGATAAAGGATGGTTCTATATTATTCATGGTTAGCTAAAGTTAGTCATAGCTAAGATAGATGGGACCTTACTTTAGAGGAAGTAGAAAAGATAAGCACCACTATTTTGGATTTTAGTGTGTTGACTTGGTATTATTCCTAAGTGTTTGGCTTTGGGGAAAGAGTTGAGAACTCTTGGGCCCGCAAGCCTTTTTGTTTTGGATTCTTCTTTAGTCCAAGGATAGCCCATGTGAAGGAATCCTTGCTTTAGTGGTTGGGTCAAGATAAGGGGAATATGCCCATGTGAATGGATATTCCTTTCTACTTTTTGACTTTACTTGACTTTTAGTTTAGTAACTTGAGTTACTACGGTAATTAGTAACTTTGGTACGTAACTATTTCACAAGTATATAAACAAGGGGTGAGGAGGTACTCATCATCCTTTCATTTGCAACTATCTCTCTCTCATTGAGTTCTCTAGTGAGCAATGTCTTGAGTCTTGGAGTGTTAGCCTTGGAGGAGTATGATGGAGTTGGGGTTCCTTGCCTTCTTAGTCCATGGTGCGCTACCATAATAGCCATCAGAGGTTCATCCTGAGTGAGAGATAGGCCGGCTCACATTTTTGGTTCCGTTGCCGGGACCTCTCTAGAAGGCAAGATAATGTTCCGCGTCCAATTCTACATTAGGCAGAAGGAAGCTATGAGAGCTCACTTGGAGAGAACATTAGGAGAGGAGAGGGCTGAACTTATGTTAGAGAACCAAGATCCATTTGTATACCCTATAGTTCATTATGATGTCTTTGAGGTGATTTTGTACATCTTGTACACATGAGAGGAATTGGAGAGATTGTGTGAGGTGGATTGCAAATTTTGGAGATTAAGGTGATTTTGGGCAAAATCTCAAGTTTGAGATCTGGACTTGAGATTTCTACACATGATAGCTTGGGTTATCTTTCAGTTAGCACACTTGAAATTATTGAGAGAGCTTCTATGCACACTAGGCTAGAATTTTTGAAAGTTGATAGGGTAAAGTGCTCCCACAACTGCATGCTCTCTGGAAAATTGTACAGAGTCTGCCATTTCTTCAATTTTTAGTGAATTGTCCTGAAATTTTCCAAGAAAATTCACTGCATTGTATCCTACCTGCTGCCACCAAAAATAGAGAGAGATCGTTTTTGCGCAGGGCGTTATGAGTTTTTGAAGTGAGGGGGGTGGTTTTCAGACCAAATCTGAAATATGGGTGCTGAATAGAAAAATGTCTAGGCCAAATGGCTCAATGAAAAGATCTGAAATTTTGCAGGGAAGGACGCCCTAGAGTTGTGATCAAGTGGGTGAATTTTTAGAGGACCGTGACATATTGGTTGGGAGATTTGAGTGACATTGTGAGGAAGGGTCAATTCTGCAGAGTGGAGATCTCATGCATGAGAAGTTTGAGATCAACAAAAAGCATGTTTGAGTGTTTAGATTCATCTTTGGGAACATGGAGGGTCATCAAGAGTGGAAATTGAGATTATGCAAGGTTCCCCAAGGGTTTGAGGTGATTGTAGGGGTGGATTTGAGGAAAAGAGAGTTTACAATAGAATTTGAAGAGAGTGTTGAGAGGATCCAAAAACCTACACCACTTGGAGGAAAGAGTGAGTCTAAGTGCTTTCTATGTGGAGAGAAGGGACATAAGGCAAGTTCATGTCCATTGACCTTTGAGAGGAAGAGATTGAGGGAAAGGAGAGGCTTACTTGACTTGGGTTTGCATGTTGGACCTTCTTCACCAAGATTGGGAGGGAGAAGATCTAAGACCAAGGAGTTGTGTGAGGTTTGTGGAGTTGAAGGACTTCCAAAAGGACATGAGTGTAGTGGAGTAAAAACACTTTTGGAAACTTTGGTGAAGGATCTTGGAGAGAGTCTTAGTACAGCTACAGAAATACTACCACCTTCATCAGCTAGTTCTCAAGATTAGTGATGGAGATAATCTTTCAACTTATGGATAAACTATCCATGAGAGTTAGATTAATATGCACTCTAGGATTTGATGTTGCTATAGAAATCTTGGAGCAACCTGAACCTTTTGTGTTCCCTAGAGTGGATTATTCTCAGATGGTGTTAGTCATGTATATACTCTATTAGTAATAGAGTGAGAGAAAAGAAAAGAGAAAAAAAAATTTGAGAGAAAAGAAAGATAGTGAGGGGTTAAGATGGGGAAACTTTCGGTTTTCTTTGGCAAGGATGGAGAAGATGTGGAGGCCTTTGTGAGAGACTTCAAGAGAGCTTGCATAGGAAACAATGAGAGGAGGAAGAATGAGTGGGCCTCATTATTACCAGATTTCTTTGAGGATGCAGCACTTACATGGTATGAGTCAGAATACCAAAAGAGAGAGAGGAGAGAGGGGGAAGAGGAGTCTTGGGAGACTTTGACTTCAGCACTCATTGAGAAATTTCTTCCTGATGAGAGGTATGAGAGATTGATGAGTGAGGTTACATTTCTCAAGCAAGGAGATGGAGAGAAAGTGAGGGTCTATGTGGAAAGAGTTGAAAAGTTGGAGTCCAGATTTCGCATAGTGTTGAGGAAAGGTGGGGATGATGTGGAGACTACAATGATTGGCATAGTGGCCATGCTCACCAAGAATTTTGTGGGAGGATTGAGACCACAAATTAGAAGCAAGGTGAGATATGAGAAATCTTCTTCCAAGGTTGAAGCTATCAAGATCGCAATTCGTATGGAGGAGAGTTTGGAAGGGGATGAGAGTGATTTGGTGGTGAAGGAGGTTGTGCATCCTCCTCAAGGCTACAAGTATGGTGGAACTTCTGATACTTTGGTGACAAGGGTTGCACCACAAGTAGTAGTTGCTCTAGTTCTTGCACCTCCACCAAAAGATCCACTCCAAACCATCACAGAACAACTTGCGGATCTCAAGATCAATGTGGTGCAACTATGGGAGAAGAGAGAGGTGGATCAGAATGTAGGGAGAGGGCCTAGGAGTTATGAAAACTATCCATATAGAGGAGGCCAACCAGCCAACAATTTCAATGATAGAAATTGTTTTGGTTGTGGAGGAAGAGGCCATATCCAAAGGAATTGCCCAAATTCCACTTACCATGGAGGAAGGGGTTATGAGGGAGCCAATAGAGGGAAAGAGGGAGGTAGTGAAACCCAAGTGGCTCCTAATCCCAACAAAGGTAAGGGGATAGCATCCATAGATGTGGTTGAGAGCAAGTATGAGAAGGGAGAGTGCTCAAACTCCAAGGGTCTTAATTTGGAGCTTTTGGCACAAGAGAAGAAGAGAGCTCATTTTGCAGAGAATGTTCACTCTTCTCAAGGATTTACTTCAAGCAAGGATACTCCTATGTCTACTAGGAGCACTCGCACCTCAACACCATCAACAACAAAGACTCCAAGGAAGAATTTGGGGATGGAGGACTTCTTGATCTCAAAGCAACAATGGAACTACAATGTGTTGGAGGATGTTGGTAGTCACAAGGCTAACATCATAGTGGGCCAATTAATTGCTTTGAACCCTACCTTGAGAAAGGAGCTTAGAGGTGGTTTGAGTTCTACAAGGAGCAAGAAGAAGAAGAAGGGAAAAGTTCCAATATCAATGGGGGTGGTGGATGCCAAGCCAGCACCATGGGAAGCTTGTGAATATGCCTCCAAAATTGATGTGAGAGTGAATGGTCACAACATCAAGGATGCATTGGTTGATGGAGGATCAACAGTGAATGCCATGTCAGAAAGGTTGATGAAGAAGTTGGGTATGATACCCTCAAGACCTTCAACATTTGTGGTGAGCATGGCAAACAAGCAACAAGTTCGACCAGTAGGGGTGATGGATAAGGTGGTAGTTTCAGTTATGGGAGTTCAAAATCTCATGACTTTCCAAGTCTTGAAGGATTCAAGCTATGACTTACTTCTTGGGAGGCCATGGTTGAGAGCAGCATGCACAACTGATCGATGACACAAAGGGTACTTGAGGATTGGGCCATCAAACCATAGAATCACTGTTCCTGTGACTAACACCACCAACACTTCACATTCAGATACACCATCTTCTGATTATTGGGAATCAGATTCTGAAGAAGGAGCTTCAGGTGTGGACACAAGCATGGAAGAGGAGACTTCCACGGAGGAGGATGAATCTGAATCTGATTCAGATGTGTATCCTTTGTGTGCTATGGATTTTGCACCTAAGCCAGAGGTTTTGAAGGACCCAGATAAATCACCATTGACACTTGAGGAGGTAGAGAGAAGGTTATCTACCCTCAAGTATGGCCCAAATGTTACCAAGGAGGAGAAGGTGAGATTTGAGGAGATTTTCCGCAAGTTCATCCATGTGTTTGCTTTTAGTTACAAGGATTTGAAGGAAGTCACCTTGGAGGAGCACAAGATAGAGGTGGAGTCACATGCAAGACCAATCCGCCAAAAGCAACGTCACATTAGCCCACCAATATCTTTGGTTGTGAAGGAGGAGATTGATAAGCTCAAGGAGGCTGGATTTATCTTTGAGGTGGAGAATTCAGAATGGGTGTCTCCAATTGTCATTGTGAAGAAAAAGAATGGCAAGCTTCGGGTATGTGTGGATTACAAGAAGCTCAATGCTGTTACCAATAAGGACTACTACCCATTGCCATTCATAGATCTTGGAGGAGGTTGCAGGTCATGAGAGGTACAGTTTTGGAGATGGTTATAGTGGATATAACCAAATCAAGATTGCACCAGAGCATCAACAACTCACCACATTCACCACACCTTGGGGAACTTACGCTTTCAAGGTCATGCCTTTTGGGCTTTGCAATGCTCCAGCCACATTCCAACGGTTCATGAACAAGGTATTTGAACCTTTCATTGGGAAATTTGTGAGAGATTTCATTGATGACTTTTGTGTCTATGGGAGCAAGGAGGAGCACTTTGAGCACCTAATCAAAGTCTTGCAACGCTTGGATGAGGCAAATGCATCACTCAACCCAGAGAAGTGCATTTTTGGATGTGAAGAAGGTCTACTTTTGGGGCATATCATCTCCAAGGATGGAATAGCAGTTGATCTTGAGAAGGTGAGGAAAATCTCAGACCTTCCATTCCCTTCAAGCTTGACAAAGTTACGCCAATTCTTGGGGATGGTTGGGTACTATAGGAGGTTCATCTTCTCATTTTCCAACAAGGCTTATGCATTGACCATCTACATGAAGAAGGGTGTAGATTACATGGTGATTTTGGAAGACAAGGAGGCTCTCAAAGCTTTTGAGGAGCTCAAGCAATCCCTTGTTGTAGCTCCAATTCTTGCTAAACCTGATTGGAGTAAACCTTTCATCCTCTACACTGATGCTTCTAATGTAGCTATAGGATGCACTCTTAGTCAATTAGACCAAGATGGGCATGATCATCCAATAGCTTATGCTAGTAGGCAGATGGTTTCAGCAGAGAAGAACTACTCTGTCACGGAGAGAGAAGGGTTGGCAGTGATCTTTGGTCTCAAGAAGTTTAGACACTACTTGATTGGAGGGAAAGCCACCAATGTCACGGATCACAAGGCTTTGAAGTACATCTTCAACAAGCCTAATGTTGAAGGGAGACTAGCAAGGTGGATGATACTCTTGTCTGAGTATGACTACACCATTGAAGATAGGCCAGGAAAGAAACATGCAAATGCTGATTTATTATCTAGAGCCTATGATCATGATGGAGATGAGCTAGTGGATGATTCCTTCTCGGATGAGGAGCTCATGACAATCTCAGTCACTCAAGAGGTTCCAATGGAGTACAAGGAGATTGTGGATTTTGTGACAAAAGGTAACTATCCAGAAGGGATGCATGCTAGGGAGAGGAAGGCCCTTGTAGCAAGATCTAGACCTTACACAATGGTGGAAGATATTCTTTTTCACCAAGGAGCAGATGGTCTACTTCGAAGAGCAGTGGGTAAGGAAGAGTCTATCCTACTCATAAAGGAGTTTCATGAAGGTTTAGTATGTGGAGGACACTTTGCAGGAAAGGTGACTGCTTTCAAGATTCTAGATGCAGGTTACCATTGGAGAGGGATTTTCAAGGATTGTCTTGATTATTGCAAAACTTGTCATGTTTGTCAAGCTTTTGCTAGAAAGTCTACATCCACTCCACCACTTAGATCAATTCCATTGCTAGGACCTTTTGAGAAGTGGGGAATTGATTTTGTAGGTCCTCTCAATAGAACCCCAAGAAACAATTGGTACATTGTGGTAGTTACTGATTACCTCACCAAGTGGGTTGAGGCTAGACCATTGAGGGACAAGAATGAAGATGAAGTGGGTAGATTTCTTTATGAACGCATTATCACTAGGTTTGGATGCCCTTTGGAGTTGGTTTCTGATAGAGGAGGAGAGTTTACAAGAAGCATTACTACAGCCATGCTACGACATTTCTCTATCACACATAGAGTAACTACATCCTATAAGCCAAATTCCAATGGCTTGGTAGAGAGAACCAATCAGACCTTGTGCATGATGTTGGCCAAAGATGCAGAAATGGAGGGGGCTAAACATCATTGGGACAAGAGGATTCATGCAGTTTTGTGGGAGTATAGGACAACCATGAAAAATTCCACTGGATATTCTCCATTTCAATTGGTGTATGGTATTGAGTCTACCTTATCTATTCACTTTGATCTTCCTACCTTCCAAAGCATTCATAGGAGATTGAAGAAAGCACAAGGAGGTGATGCAAAGAAGTCAAGGAAGGATCAACTCATGGAGTTGGAAGAGGCAAGAGCAGTTGCTATGGTTCGAGTGGAGCAAGTCCAAAGGAAACAAAAGGAGAGCTATGATAAGAGGCAAGACAAGAAGAAGGTGGAGCCTTTCAAAGAAGGTGATTGGGTAATGTTGTTTGATTCCATTCGATTCAAGAGAGTGCAAAAGAAGTTTTTGCTTAAGTACTTTGGACCTTTCATAGTGGAGAAGGTGTGGGGCAATTACACCTATGATCTCAAGGAGTTGGGAGGAAGATACTTTGATAGGATTAACCATGATAAGTTGAAGATGTACCATAGAAGGAAGAGAGACCTTTACTTTGAGGACAAAGTGAAAACTTAGTCCGGGGGTAAATGTAACACCCATTTGTGCATGTGTGTGGTATTGTGATATTTAGCTTGGTATTACAAGTACTTAAGAGATATTATTTATATAGAGATAAAGGATGGTTCTATATTAGTCATGGTTAGCTAAAGTTAGTCATAGCTAAGATAGATGGGACCTTACTTTAGAGGAAGTAGAAAAGATGAGCACCATTATTTTGGATTTTAGTGTGTTGACTTGGTATTATTCCTAGGTGTTTGGCTTTGGGGAAAGAGTTGAGAACTCTTGGGCCCGCAAGCCTTTTTGTTTTGGATTCTTCTTTAGTCCAAGGATAGCCCATGTGAAGGAATCCTTGCTTTAGTGGTTGGGTCAAGATAAGGGGAATATGCCCATGTGAATGGATATTCCTTTCTACTTTTTGACTTTACTTGACTTTTAGTCTAGTACTTGAGTTACTACGGTAATTAGTAACTTTGGTATGTAACTATTTCACAAATATAGAAACAAGGGGTGAGGAGGTACTCATCATCCTTTCATTTGCAACTATCTCTCTCTCATTGAGTTCTCTAGTGAGCAATGACTTGAGTCTTGGAGTGTTAGCGTTGGAGGAGTATGATGGAGTTGGGGTTCCTTGCCTTCTTAGTCCATGGTGCGCTACCATAATAGCCATCAGAGGTTCATCCTGAGTGAGAGACAGGCCGGCTCACAGGCCAGCAAAGGAAATTTCAAGAAATGCCTTAGGGCTGTGATAGGGCCAAGAGAAGAATTTTGAAGGTTGAGTGAGAGTGTTTCACGCTAGAGGAATTTTTCAAATGCCTTAGGGCTGTGACAAGGAGAAAGGGTTTTTGAAGGTTGAGAGAGAGTCTTGCAAGGCCAGAGAAGTAGAATTTCAAAAAATGCCTTAGGGCTGTGACAAGGCCAAGAGAATAATTTTGAAGGTTGAGTGAGAGTGTTGTAGGCTTGAGAGGAATTTTGAAATGCCTTAGGGCTGTGACAAGAGAGAAAGAGTTTGGAGAGTTGAGCTAGTGTTGCAGGCCAAAGAGGAATTTTGGAATGCCTTAGGGCTGTGACAGGAGAGAAAGAGTTTGGAGAGTGAGAGTGTTGAAGGCCAAAGAGGAATTTCAAAATGCCTTAAGGTTGTGACAAGAGAGAAAGAGTTTCGAAGGTCGAGTGAGAGTGTTGCAGGCCAAAGAAGGAATTTTGAAATGCCTTAGGGATGTGATATGAGAGAAAGAGTTTGGAGAGTTGAGAGAGTGTTGCAGGCCAGAGAGGAATTTTGAAATAGCTTAGGGCTATGTTAGGAGAGAACGAGTTTGGAGAGTTGAGAGAGTGTTGCAGGCCCGAGAGGAATTTCGAAATGCCTGAGGGCTATGATAGGAGAGGAAGAGTTTGGAGAGTAAGAGTGTTGCAAGCCCAAGAAGAATTTCAAAATGCCTTAAGGCTGTGACAGGAGAGAAAGAGTTTGGAAGGTTGGGAGAGAGTCTAGCAGGCCAGAGAGGGAATTTTGAAATGCCTTAGGGCTGTGACAGGAGAGAAAGAGTTTGGAAGGTTGAGAGAGAGTCTAGCAGGCTAGAGAAGGAATTTTGAAATGCCTTAGGGCTGTGATAGGAGAGAAAGAGTTTGGAGAGTTGAGAGAGTGTTGCAGGCCAGAGAGGAATTTCAAAATGCCTTAGGGCTGTGACAGGAGAGAAAGAGTTTGGAGAGTGAGAGTGTTGCAGGCCCGAGAGAAATTTAGAAATGCCTTAGGGTTGTGATAGGAGAGAAACACTTTGGAGAGTGAGAGTGTTGCAGGCCAGAGAGAAATTTTGAAATGCCTTAGGGCTGTGACAGGAGAGAAAGAGTTTGGAAGGTTGAGTGAGAGTGTTGCAGGGCAGAGAAGGAATTTTGAAATGCCTTAGGGATGTGACAAGAGAGAAAGAGTTTGGAGAGTTGAGAGAGTGTTGCAGGCCAGAGAGGAATTTTGAAATGCCTGAGGGATGTGATAGGAGAGAACAAGTTTGGAGAGTTGAGAGAGTGTTGCAGGCCAGAGAGGAATTTCAAAATGCCTTAGGGCTATGACAAGAGAGAAAGAGTTTGGAGAGTGAGAGTGTTGCAGGCCTGAGAGGAATTTCAAAATGCCTTAGGGCTGTGACAAGAGAGAAAGAGTTTGGAAGGTTGAGAGAGAGTCTAGCAGGCCAGAGAAGGAATTTCAAAATGCCTTAGGGCTGTGACATGAGAGAAAGAGTTTGGAGAGTTGAGAGAGTGTTGCAGGCCAAAGAAGGAATTTTCAAGATGCCTTAAGGCTGTGACAGGGCCAAGAGAAGAATTTTGAATGTTGAGCGGGAGTGTTTTAGGCTAGAGGAATGTTCGAGATGCCTTAGGGCTGTGACAAGGCCAGGAGAAGAATTTTGAAGGTTGAGAGAAAGTCTTGTAGGGCCAAAGGAATTTTTGAAATGCCTTAGGGCTGGACAGGGAATGATTTTGAATGTGGAAGGTTGTTTAGTGTGAGAATGCTGATAAGAGAGCAAATTTTGAATGAAGAATGTTTTTTGTGAAGAGGTGTACATGGAATGAATTTTGAATGTAGAGGATGTGCAATTGAAAATATAGCAGTGAAGAATTCTCATGAATGAGAGACTGGACAAAGTGAATGAGAGTTTGGACAAAAGTGAACTATTGAAGAGAGATTTTTGAAGGTTGCTTGGCCTTGGTCTGTGACAAAAGGAGAGAGAAAACTTTTGGAAGTGCTATTGAGCATGACAGTGTCCAGATGAACAAATGGCAGGGAGTATGCCTTGAAGGTGTGCAAGGTGGAGGAGAGAAATTTTTGCAGGAAAGCAAAGGCCTTGAGAGTGCAGGCAGAAAATGGGTTTCTTTGTAAGGGAATGAAGGACCTTGCAAGAGAGAGAAGGCTGGACAAGAAAGAAAATTTTGCAGGACTAGTAATGCTGAGAGAGGGTTTAGGAAGGAGAAAGGGTTTGCAGAAAGAATGTTCCTCAAGAGTTGATGCTTGGACAGCAGAAGTTTAGAGAAGGGCAGTAGGGCTGAGTGTGGAGCTTCACGAATTGACAAGGAGATTGAAAGAGAGGGCAGTTTCAAGCATTTATTGGGCTGTTCTGCGACAAGACAAAGGAAGGAGAGAGAGAGATGCCTTGAGAGGCCATTGGCAATGACATGACCAGGGATAAAATTTCAAAATTGAAGAGCTAATGGGTGTCGGTGCAAGGAAACATTGATGGGAGTGCAACTGGGAGGCAAAGAAAAGGTATGGAGGGTGAGTTTCCTTTACTATTATCAAATAGAGTGTGTGTGAGAAGCGCCAGCTGAAGTGAAGTTCTATCATAATTTACTGTAGACATTGTATGAACTGGAATTGGTTGGGTTGTCAATCTTGTGAACCTCGCATCTGAAAATTTTATGAATGACAAATCCTAAGATGATGGTGTGTTTGACCTATGACTAGCATCAAGGAAGCTCCATTTTAGGAGCTCTCAGTCCATCTATATGAATGGTTTGACTCAATAGTTTGGGCGGTGTCGTTGGGAAAATAGCCCACGTGTACCCTTGAGGCTTTTGGTGTGATAAATTTTCTTTTCTCTTCTTCTTGTTGTAAGGAACATAGACTTATGTCAATATGTCTCTCGTGTGGTTTATGTTACCTTGCTACGGGAGATATTTCCTATATTATTGTGCAGCCCGGAAAAAGTTATATTGTTATTAGCTCGAGGAGTCTTTGAATGTGGCTTGAGCCAAGAAATAATATGGGGTTACACAAGCTCAGGTTTGGTTTCAAGAGAAATGATTGTGTTTGGAGGAGAAGGGCCGGACAGGGACAAGGAGATTTCATGAGGAAAGAGTTTTCGTCTGGGGAAAAAAGGAAGGTTTTTTTTGGCTAGGGTTTTTTTTGAGAGGGATTGGGCTGCACAAGAATTATGGGGAAAAAAAGCCTGGCTGTGAAGGGGCTTGAGTGTGCAGGACCAGATGAAGAAAATTTTTGCAAGAATGTAAGGGGCTTGAGTGTGCAGGACCGGATGAAGGAAATTTTTGCAGGTCTGTTAGGACTTGAGATTTCAGGGCAGAAGATGTTCATGAAGAAAATTTTCGCAGGAATGTAAGGGGCTTGAGTGTGCAGGACCAGATGAAGAAAAATTTTGTAGGAATGTAAGGGGCTTGAGTGTGCAGGACCAGATGAAGGAAATTTTCACAGGTCTGTTAGGACTTGAGATTTCAGGGCAGAAGGTGTTCATGAAGAAAATTTTTGCAGGAATGTAAGGGGCTTGAGTGTGCAAGACCAGATGAAGAAAATTTTTGCAGGTCTGTTAGGACTTGAGATTTCAGGGCAGACGGTGTTTTTTTGAAGGAAATTTTCACAGGACTGTGATGGGTTTGGTGAGGTTCATGAAGGAAATTTTCGCAGGAATGGAAGGGGCTTGAAAGTGCAGGACCAGGTGAAGGAAATTTTTGCAGGTCTGTTAGGACTTGAGATTTTAGGGCAGAAGGTGTTCATGAAGAAAATTTTCGCAGGAATGTAAGGGGCTTGAGTGTGCAGGACCAGATGAAGGAAATTTTTGCAGGTCTGTTAGGGCTTGAGATTTCAGGGCAGAAGGTGTTCATGAAGAAAATTTTTGCAGGAATGTAAGGGGCTTGAAAGTGCAGGACCAGGTGAAGGAAATTTTTGCAGGTCTGTTAGGGCTTGAGAGTGCAAGGCAAAAATTTTTCTTCTCAAGAGAGTGAAGGACTTTGCAGGAGAGAGAGGGCCGGGAGAAAGAGAAAGAAAATTTTTGCAGGAAGAAGAAGGGGTTTTGGTGAGGTGCAAGAAGGAGAAATTTTGCATGAATATAAAGGCTGGAAAATTGCAGGAGTTGAAAGCTTGGACAGAGGGCAGATGTATGGAATGTAAGGGCAGGACTGTGAAAGATTGTGAGTGGTTGGAGTAGAAAATTTTCGCAGGTCTGAAGGGCAGGCTGCAAGAGTAGCCAAAGGAAACTCTCACAAAGGTGAGAACATGACTGAAGAAGAGAGATTTCTGTGGAAAAAATGTTGATAGAGTGTTGAGGGACAGAATTGGAAAGGGAATTTTCGCAGGTCTGAAGGGCAGGCTGCAGGAGTAGCAAAAGAAAGCTCTCATGAATGTGAGGACAGGATTGAGGAAGAGAGATTTCTGTGTGAAAATGTTGATAGAGTGTTGAAGGACAGAATTGGAAAGTGAATTTTTGCAGGTCTGAAGGGCAGGCTGCAGGAGTAGCAAAAGAAAGCTCTCACGAATGTGAGAACAGGATTGAGGAAGAGAGATTTCTGTGTGAAAATGTTGATAGAGTGTTGAAGGACAGAATTGGAAAGTGAATTTTTGCAGGTCTGAAGGGCAGGCTGCAGGAGTAGCAAAAGGAAACTCTCACAAAGGTGAGAACAGGACTGAGGAAGGAAGGTTTCTATGGGAAAATGTGGATAGAGTGATGAAGGACAAAATTGGAGAGGAACTTTTGCAGGTCTGAAGGGGATTTGCTGCAGAAGTTGCCAAAGGATAATCTCCTGAAAGTGAGGATAGGAGTGAAGAAGAAAGATATTTTTTTTGGGAAGATGTTGTGAAGAGTGACTGAAGAGGCAGTGATAGGAGCTAGTCAGGAAGAAGAGGAGGAGGATTTCGAGGTGGCTCAGCTCATCTGGAACAAAGGCAAGAAAAGATTTGAAGTTGGTTGGCCTGTCTGAATGGAGTGAACCTGATCTGCAAAACAGGGCATAGGAAAATGAAGAGGTTCGGAGGGTGAGTTGCCTTGTCTGTTGTCAGACAGAATATATGTGAACTGCAGGCTGAGTTGATGAGCAGTTGCAACCTTAGGGCAAGCATTGTCTTGACTAGAACTATTTGACTTATCCAACCTTGTGAACGTTGTTATTGAAACTCTTGTGAATGATGAAACTTGGAAGCGGATTTGTGTTATGAATTGTGACTAGAGTTGAGGAAAACTCCATTCTAGGAACTCTCAGTCCGGTCCATGTGAATAGCATAATTAAATGATCTGGGTGCCCGGGTTTATGTTTGGTTAGATCACTCAGTTGTCGTTTCTTTTATTTTATTGAAGGGCCACCTGACCTAGGTCTATGAACTGCCAGATCCCGAACCATAGCTTGAACCTGACGTGAAAATAGAATATGAGACCAGGCAGAGGTAGAAAACATAACACCAGACTCGCATGACAAGATTAATTTTATGAAAGTCAAGGATAAAACAAAACCTTCAGGGAGAGCCAACCTCAGGGAAACTGAAACAACAAGTTCATATAGAGACAAATTCCCGACAATCCAAGAGTAGGGAAGGAATGTCAGTCTACGGGAAAGACCCAAAAGAAGGACTGTAGGGAAAAACTAAGCACAAGCAGCCATGTGCTCGGTGCACTCTCGAGACCAAACGTTCCCCACGACACCGGGTTGAGCTGAATAGAATACTAGTTGTTGTTTGTAAAAATTCCAGCCTCCCTTGGGAACCGTCAGGTCCCAAAACCATAGCTGAAACCGCATGAGCTAGCCAGTTTTGTGAAGGCCAAGGACAAACACAAACCGTCAAGAAACCCAACCTCATGAAACAAAGAAAACCCTAAATTCTTACAGAGCTAAGATTTCCCAATACGTCCGGAATAGGAAGAGGATGTCAATCTACAAGGACTCTAATTCAACTACTACAAGGACAAACTAAGCACAAGCAACCAGGTGCACGGTGCACTCTTGAGGCCAAACAAATTCCTTGACAATGGCGAGCAAACTTCTTGAGGGTTGAATGCTGTACGTCTAGGCTGTTATCAGAAATCAGCACCCAGTCCCCTTCATTGATAGGCACTGGTCGCAGTCAGTGAGTCTTGTCAAAGTATACTTTGTTCCTCAGCCATGCTTCCTTCACCTTCTTGCATGCCACTTGTACTCTTTGTGGTATCAGGTTAAAGTGCTCAATTCTGCGCAAAACCAATTCCTCTGTAGACACGTTATCCTCCCACTGAATAGTTCTACAATTAACAATGTCCTCTTCCACAAGCATAAAACATAAGTGCCCTGATACAAATTCAGCAGGCGGCATTCCAGTCACTGAGCTGCAAGTTAACCTATCAGCCATAAGCACTAAGGGCAACAAATTAGGCCATCTGTATGTCTCATCTTGGCAAGCCTTCACCAAAGCATTCTCTATTGGTGGATGACCTTGTTCACTCTTACCGTTGGCTTCCGGATTGTAGGCAGTAGTCAGGTTCAGTTTGATGTTGAACTTAGCAAAGAAGTCAGCTGCTTCCCTTGCATCCAACTCTCCTTGATCTACCCTCATCTGGTAGAACATCCGTGCCTGGCAATGATGTCCTCTAAGACAAACCGACACACCTAATGGGTATGTGTAGATGAAAATGCTCTTCCTTCCACATAATTAGACAGATCTTCCCTATCTAGTACTAGATATTTAGCTCCTCGGACTCCTAAAGGCATATGAACCAAGTCCAAAACCCACTGAAAGTGAAGATTCAATGGATAAGTAGGCTTCAAACCACCTCTGTGCCTTACCTTGGAGTAGATCTGACAGATTTCATAAGTTTCCACATACCGCCGTACCTCTGTATAAATACATGGCCACCAATACAAACCCCAGATGCGCTCGTATGTACCCTGAACCCCACAATGTCCAGCTGTATCCGCATCATGCAACTCTCGTAGCACTCTTTGCTTCATTTCCTCATCTCCCAACACTCTCAGTGGAACTCCAGAGCTGCCTTTGGGCCTTTGCCAGAGATACCCATCCTTCAACAAGAATTTTCCGGATTTCCTTCTAATCTTCTCAAACTCTTCCCTAGTCCATTTAGAGTTCTTCTCTAGAGAACTAAGATACTTTCCAACAACTATAAGATTATCCTTGTACAGTTCTTCTCTAAAGGGTAAGTTCAAGTCCAGCTCATGCACATCCACCATACAGTCATTTTCAGCTCCTTCATAACATGCTCTAGACAGCATATCAGCTATTGGATTGTCCATCTTAGCTATGTACCTAAGCTCTGGAGTAAACACCCAAATGAATGCTATCCAATGCAACATCGCAACGTCTAGAGTGTCACAATTGGCAACCATTCCAACCAGCGGCAATCAATCTATCTCTAGGATGGCATAGGTCCCTATTAGGCAGTTTCTATCATGTCTTAGCGCTATCTTGGTACCCCACAATTCCCGTTTGATCTGAGGGTACCTCCGCTGCTGTTCCATGAAGATTCTTGCTCCAAACCTTGCTGCAAATCTGCTGCTGTTCTTGTCATCTTGGTCCACAGCCCAACCAGCAGCGTAAGGACTTGAATCAACCATAACTATAATTGTTTGTCCATAGCGGTAGTCAAGCGGGTGGAGCACAGGCGGGTTCTGTAGCACTTTCTTCATTTTTGCCATAGCAACCAAATGTTATGGTCTCCAAACAAACCTGATCCTTTTCCTCAAAAGCTGGTAGAGCAGCTTTGCAACATGACCAAAGTGCGGAATCCAGATACGGTAGAAAACACATGCCCCTAAGAACCTTCTTACCTCTTGAATCGAGGAATAGTCCTTGATCCTCCCGATTATGTCCACCTTCTCCGGATTTGGCTTCCCCCCATATGAGCCATACAGGTGTCCCACCACAAGGATTTCTCCAAGTCCAAATGTCAACTACTCTCCAGAGAGAGTCACCCCCACTTCCATCAACCTTTTCAGTATTGCTTCCACATCATGCATATGATCCATGACAAACCTCCTAATACCTCCATCCATCAAAGTTTCATCTTTCTTGCTCTTTGTGCAGCCCTTGACAGGTATATCATCTAAGAATGGACGGGTCTTCTCAGGGATAAAAGATTGCAGAATTCAATTCATAGCGCTTTGCATATGCACCATAGAGTTAGTAGCCCCCATTGGGAGAGTGCATATACGCATCAGTCCTAATGGTGTTCGCATCATGGTTATGTCTTGGCTCCCTTCAGCAAGCTAAAACTGATCATAACCTGAATACAAATCTCCTATAGAGTAAATTGCCCTCCCTGCAAACTCTTCAGCAAATTCATCCACAGCCGGTCCTACACCAGAATTCCGGATTGTTACCTTGTTTGGCAGTTGCATATCTTGTATGAACCGCAACTTACCGTTCTTTTTCCTGACCGTGAACCAACAATTTGAGTACAGTGCTTCTGATGGCTCCAAAATCTTAGCCTGAACTTTCTTCAATAGCTTTGTCAGTTGGGGCAGAAGTGCCTTTGGCACCAATATTTGTCTCAGATCCCACGGTACATGCGGAACCATGAAAATTATCATCGGTGTGACTTCCTACGGGTTCACACACCCAATCTCCTCGATCTTGAAAGCAAAAGCTTTCCCACACTTACCAATCATTTCCTTAAATGCATGGCGCTCAACCTTTGTGAGCAAACCATTCCCTCCGACTGTAAGCTCATCCAAGGTCTCTTTAGTTAACAAATGACCAATACCCTTTCCTTGTCTCAGTCTTGATTCCTCTCTAGTCCTATGCAACAATTCAGAAGCATCCAATGGCAATTGGACAGCAATAGGACAAACCTTTTGTCCACTGTTTTGTACTTAGTGTTACATCTCACTTCATGAACCAACTCTGAAAGTGCTTCATGAAGCTCCCTTCCTATTTCAATCACGGGTTCTCCTTTCTCCATTGCCCCAATCACCTTCTGGACTGCCCTGCCTTCTCCCCAATCTTCCAACACTCCAATGATAGTCTTGCTATCATCCATTTCCCTTGCTGTTTTCAGAACTCTCTCTTTCCCTTTCATTCTCTTCTGCAAAATTCCCAAGGGGCTCCCTACGTGTGCAAAGCAAACAGTTCTACCACTCTGGATTCTCACATAGGTCCTATCAAAATAGTCTTCCTCACTGATCTCTTGCGGTGGGATATAGCATAGGGCGCCTTGTCCTCCCACCTTCTTTGACAAGATGCCTAGTGGAAACCCCACCTTCTAGTAGGCTTCTCTGGATCTCTTAACTCTCTCCTGTTCCTATCGCTGCCCGGCAACATAGTAGGGAATTGTACCATTTTGGTCTCGTTCTAACTTCTAACTTTTGCCACGTGAGTCCCATTGTTCAGGACTTTGCTCTCCATTCTAAACTAAGTAATGAAGGGCTGTCATAGGATCACCGGGTAGGGCAAGGTATCATGCATGAACACGTAAATAGGCTCTACCACATTCCCTATCTTGATTCTGACATCCAGACAAGCTCCCCCACAATGCATTTTTGGTTCTATTCACTAAGTTTATCTTCCAATTGATGTTATGGTCCACCTTCCAGCACGCTTCATTGTAGACCTCCTTTGACATGAGGTTGACCTCAGATCCTAAATCAATCAGCACTCTCACTAGGTTTTTCACTCCCTGCATCTCGATCTTGCACTCGCTGCAACTCCCCGCCAAAAAAGAGTCCTACACCTCTTTGACAAGGGCACAAAAGACTTCTCATCCTCAAGAGCAGCATCATAGACACGTGCTTCTTGGGTCTGTAACACCCATATGTGCATGTGTGTGGTATTGTGATATTTAACTTGGTATTACAAGTACTTAAGAGATATTATTTATATAGAGATAAAGGATGGTTCTATATAAGTCATGGTTAGCTAAAGTTAGGCATAGCTAAGATAGAGAGGACCTTACTTTAGAGGAAGTAGAAAAGATAAGCACCACTATTTTGGATTTTAGTGTGTTGACTTGGTATTATTCCTAGGTGTTTGGCTTTGAGGAAAGAGTTGAGAACTCTTGGGCCCGCAAGCTTTTTTGTTTTGGATTCTTCTTTAGTCCAATGATAGCCCATGTGAAGGAATCCTTGACTTAGTGGTTGGGTCAAGATAAGACCACATACTTAGGGGAATATGCCCATGTGAATGGATATTCCTTTCTACTTTTTGACTTTACTTGACTTTTAGTCTAGTAACTTGAGTTACTACGGTAATTAGTAACTTTGGTATGTAACTATTTCACAAGTATATAAACAAGGGGTGAGGAGGTATTCATCATCCTTTCATTTGCAACTATCTCTCTCATTGAGTTCTCTAGTGAGCAATGTCTTGAGTCTTGGAGTGTTAGCCTTGGAGGAGTATGATGGAGTTCGGGGTTCTTTGCCTTCTTAGTCCATGGTGCGCTACCATAATAGCCATCAAAGGTTCATCTTGAGTGAGAGACAGGCCGGCTCATAGGTCTCATCCTCTGGCTTTTCCTGTTCAAGCTCTAGGCCAAAAGTCCAGACCTCTCCTTCAGCCTCACTCCTGTCCTCGTACAGCAAAGACGTGTGCCATTCTTCCTTGTAGAACCATTTCTTCTTTGCCTTGACAAGGATAAGATCCTGCACATCCTTCCTCAAGCTACCAAAGAATCCTTTGTTTGTGAAACCCCTCACCTCTTGTTTCTAGAACTTTTTGGCGATCTCTTGAGGATCAAGTTCCATTTCTATGTCTCGGCTCAACAGCCAACCGGGCCCCTTCATAGGAGATCTCTCTCCTGGCTTTTGATTTGCTGCCCATTTTGTGTCCATTTGTGACTCTTCTCCAACGCCCTAATTCTGATCCCTGCTCTTCTATACATCACTGAACTGCACCTCTTTCCTTCTAACCTGCATCCTCTCTATTTCCACTTGCTGTTGCTTTTCCCTTGCCTACCCTTCACTATCTATCTGTTGATCAGATTTTCATTTCTCTTCCACCATAGCATCCCAAGTGGCACCAACTTCCACATTGATGGCAGTTATTACCACCGGCACATCCCACCCTGACTTCCTCCGTGTAACAATATGGAGTTTAGCGACAAAGTTAGTCGACCTTGTGAAGTAGATAATAAGACAAAATAGCCTAGAATATTCTAGAACCATCTAAGAAGCTTCTTGGGAAGCTTCCTAACTAGTTAACTTGCACCCTAAGCAGGTAGCTTCTAGAAGCTTCTAACTAGCTTAGCTTGCATGCCAAGTAGGCGGCTTCTAGAATGAGGCTTCTTGAGAAGCTTCCTAGTTAACTTGGCTTGCACTCCAAGAAAGCAACTCAAGGAAGCTTCTTGAGAAGCTTCAAGGGTCTTCTATGCTACTTATAAATACCAAGGCCAAAGCTCATGCTAGGCATTTGGAGTTTTCCCTCATTCAAGTGTCCCAATGTGAGGTTCCATTCTCCTATTTCTCTCCTCAGTTTCGGTCTTTTACATTGGTATCAGAGCAAGAATGGGATGGATGGAATTATGGACCACCAAATCCACTTCCGCCAAACCATTGGGACTTTCATGTCCAGCTATTACCAAAGCATCGTTTCACACAATTCATCACCTCACGCTTTGGGCAGGATTTTCTACATATGATCACCGTGTCAGAGGAACCCTTGATACTTCCAGTTGTCACTTATGGAGAACGGCGGATGTGTTGTATCTATGTGTTAATCAATTAGATAAATTGAGAGTAGTGGAATAGAGTAGTAGCGATGGCGGAAATAGCAGATGTTATCCTTGCAATGCAACAACAAATCGAGCATCTTACTCGATTGTTGGATGAACAAGACCAGCAACGACAAGAACAGATAGACAGAGCACCAGTTCGAGATGGAGAAGATCGCATTTGATTTCCAAAACCCAAGGTGTTTGAAGGCAAGAATCTTCCAAGCACAATGGAGAATTTTGTGTTTGACTGCGAACATTACTTTGAAGCCACCAATCTTCAAGACGAGCGGAAAGAAATTCTCTTGGCTTCTAGCCAATTAGATGGTGTGGCAAAACTTTGGTGGTGATTCCGAGTAGAAAGAGCTGAATGACAAATTGTTACACCGATTTTGACATGGGCAGAATTCAAGGATGCAATACTTGGTCAATTCCAAACTATAAATACCACCCAAGCCGTATGAGATAAATTGGCGGAGTTGAGGCAGATTGGCTCAGTGAGAAGCTACATCACACAATTTCCAAACATCATCATGCAAATTCCAGATATCCAAGAAGGTGAAGTTCTAGATCAATTTGTGCGAGGATTGAAGTCACGAACCAAATTGGAAGTGACCATGCGGGAGCCACAGAACGTAGAAGAAGCCATACAATTGGCTGAGCATTTTGATTCCTTGGTTCCAACAACTTGGTCTCGACCTTGACCTACACAAAGCCTACCAGTACCACAAGTGGAAGAACCAATACCAATGGAGATTGATGCTATCTAACGAAGACCACTTGGCACAACAAATAGAGAAAGATTACGAGAAAATGGAGGTTGTTTTTATTGCCACCAGTTGGAGCATCACATTGCTGAATGTCCACTCAAGAATGGACGACCTCGACAAGTTGCCCAAGTGGAGGTTGTGGAGCGGAATGATCAGGGAAATGAGGAATCCCAGTAGGAGATTTCGAGCCGCCTATTGGGAGCTTGATTAGTTCCAATGGGATTGAAGGCTCAACCTATGCAAATCTGCTTCACTTGCAAGGTATGATATCTAATCGGGTTGTAGAATTTTGGTTGATTCTGGAAGTTCAAAGAATTGCATGTCTATGCAAGTAGCAAAGGAATTGGGTATTCCTATCAAGCCAGTGATTGGAAGTAGTTTGATGATGGTAGATGGTAGAAAGGGTTCTGCATTCCGCACCTTGCATCCTATTACCTTCAAGATTGGGAAGGAGTATTTGGAGTGTATGAGGTTTGTAGTGGCACCTCTACACTATGATATCATTCTAGGTCTACCTTGGCTTGAATGTCATAAGGTTCAATTTGATTGGACCTGACGCCAAATTCAAGTACAACACCAAGGTAGGAATTTCCGATTAGGTTGTCTGGCACCTCTGAGTAAGACACCTAAGAATAGTCAGTCCCAAGATGGGAAGTTTGTCAAGAAGGTAGCCATAGAGCAAATCTGGAAGGGAGATGAGTCCCAAGATGGGAAGTTTGCTAGGAAGGCAACCATGGAGCAAGCTTGGAAGAGAGATGAGTCCCTAGAAGGGAAGTTTGTTAATGAAGCATCCATAGAGCAAGCGTTGGAGGAAGATAAGTCTATATTCACGGTGTGGATCAAGCCGATTGCACAAGAACAATCTGAGGAGGGCCAAGTGCCGCATCAAGCAATGGTTGATCGAATAGTTCAGGAGTTTGCAGATGTGTTTCCGGATGATCTGCCAAAGGGATTATCCTTCAATCGAGGTATGCCCTTCAAGATCAAGTTATTGCCAGGGAGTACTCCAGTGAGTAGACCAATCTATCGGCTCTCACCAAAGGAGTTGGAGGACTTGCAAACAACACTTACAGAGTTGTTGGAGAAGGATTTTATACAACATAGTACCTCTCCTTGGGGAGCACCGGTACTATTTGTTCCAAAGAAAGATGGAGGACTTTGTTTCGGTATTGATTACCGTAGACTCAATAAGCAAACCGTGAAGAATGCATATCCTTTGCCTCGGATCGATGACCTGCTTGATCAACTAAGTGGAGCATGCTACTTTTCCAAGCTGAATTTTTGTAGCGGCTATTGGCAAATTCCTATTGAAGGCGAGGATGTGCAAAAGACTGCTTTTCATACAAGGTATGGACATTTTGAGTGGAGAGTTCTACCTTTTGGACTCACTAATGCTCCAGCAGTCTTCATGGATCAGATGCATTGGGAGTTGGAAGGACTATTGGATCGGTCCGTGGTGGTGTTCTTAGATGATATCTTAATCTATAGTAGGACAGAGGCAGAACACATGAATCATGTGCGAGAAGTCCTAAGACGACTCCGACAATGGAAATTTTACTGCAAGAAGTCAAAGTGTGCTTTTTGGCAGAAGGAGGTTACCTTCTTGGGTCATAAGATCTCATCAGAGGGGATCAAGATGGAAGAAGAGAAGATCAAGGCCATTACTGATTGGCCTACCCCGAAGGATGCTACAGAAGTACGAGCATTCAATGGATTGGCCAGTTTTTTACCGACGGTTCATCCACTATTATGCTCACGTGGCTGCACCATTGACTGACCTCTTGGGAAAGAACTCGAGCTTCCAATGGACCACCAAGCATGAAGAAGCATTCCAAAAATTAAAGCATATGGTGTCTTCAAGACCCATTCTTCAACCACATAATCCTCAACTACCTTGTGTGGTTGATTTTGATGCTTCTAACTTTGCAATTGGAGCTGTGTTGCAACAAGAATTTCTAGATGGACTACATCCTATTGCCTCTGTGTCTCGCCGACTAAATACAGCTGAAAGAAATTACTCTGCTCAAGATCAAGAACAAGTTGTAATGGTATATGCCACCAAGGTATGGAGGCATTATCTCTTGGGGAAACAAGTGATCATGCAAACTGATCACAAGCCATTGTTGCAGACCTTACACTTGGAGCACATGAAGAGTCGGCATCATTGATGGGAAGAGCAGTTCCAATTGTTTGACATCAAACTTGAGTACAAACCAGGTTGGTTCCATGTCATCCCTGATGCTCTATCATGATGACCTGATTTGAAGGCTCTTCTTCTCATCACGGCGGCAATTACAATGGTGTCCATTGACCCTAAGGTTCATAATGAGTTTCACTCAGCTCTACAACGAGATCCCTTCTTCCAAATGGTACACGGTCATCTTACAGCATGCGACAAGGAGTACAACAACTTCTTCTTCAAGGAAGGCCTTTTATTCCATGCAGACCAGATCTATGTTCCAGCCAAAGGTGATCTTCGACTTGTGTGCCTTCAAGAAGCCCATGATTTACCAATTGCTGGTCACATGGGAGTGGACAAGACCTAGGGCACCCTCCAACGCCAATGGTGGTGGCCCAACATGACACAAGATGTTTGAGACTTTGTCTGATCATGTGAGAGTTGCCAACATAACAAGGCCAGCAACCAGAAGCCAAGTGGACTCCTTCAACCACTCGCCATTCCATCCGCTCGCTGGGAGCATGTGAGCTTGGATCTCATCACATCCTTGCCAAAGACACAACAAGGACACACCGTAATTGTGGTGTTTGTGGATAAGCTTAGTAAGTAAATCCACTTGGCACCAACCTATGATACCGTGGAGGCTCCAACCTTAGCGCAAATCTACTTTGCCAATGTCTTCAAGCATCATGGGATGCCACGTGTACTCATCTCCAACCGCGATCCTTGATTTATTGGGAAGTTTTAGCAAGCACTCTTCTAGATACTCGGCACCAAGCTTGCTTTGTCCACGGCCTATCATCCTCAAACTGATGGACAAACCAAACGTGCAAATCGTACATTGGAGGATATGTTGCGGGCCTTTGTCAATGTCCACCATACCAACTGGGATGAATGTCTTGCAGCTGCAGAATTTGCCTACAACAATTCCAAACAAGCAAGCACCGGATTTTCTCCCTTCTTTCTCAATTTTGGCCAAGATCCGCTTGTTCTAGATTCTCTTCTTGCTCCTTCTCCCTCTCAGGTTCCTCATACTTCCACATTCTTGACCACTATATCCCAATCTCTCCAACAAGCCAAGTCTCACATCCTTGTTGCTCAGAATCACCAAAAACAATATGTAGACCACCATCGTCGTGATCTCACCTTTGTAGTTGGTGATAAAGTCATGCTATCCTCTAGTAATCTCCCTCTCCCACTTGATACCCAAGTTCGTAAACTTGCCCCTAATTGGATAGGACCCTTTGATATCACCCACATTGTCTCTCCTGTTGCTTATCGACTTGCCTTGCCTTGTCACATGCATATCCATCATGTCTTTCATGTTTCCAAGTTGAAACCCTTTGTTCCTAACCCCTCTTCCTTTTCCTCTCAAGTCCAACCTCCCCCTCTACCTGTCCCTATCAATGATCATGAGGAGTACGAAGTTGATCGTATCCTTACGCGTCACCATATTCAACGAGGCCATCGCCAACATACGGAGTACAAGGTCCTTTGGAAAGGGTATCCCCTTCATGATGCCACATGGGAACCTCTTTCCCACCTCCAAAATGCACAGACGGCCATCAAGGAATTCAAAGCTTCACTGGCGACGAGGACATCACCAACTAGCAGCGGGGGAATATGTAACAATACGGAGTTTAGCGACAAAGTTAGTTGAGCTTATGAAGTAGATAATAAGACAAAATAGCCTAGAATATTCTAGAACCATCTAAGAAGCTTCTTGGGAAGCTTCCCAACTAGTTAACTTGTGCTCTAAGCAGGTAGCTTCTAGAAGGAAGCTTCTAGAAGCTTCTTACTAGCTTAGCTTGCACGCCAAGTAGGTGGCTTCTAGAAGGAAGCTTCTTGAGAAGCTTCCTAGTTAACTTGGCTTGCACTCCAAGAAAGCGGCTCAAGGAAGCTTCTTGAGAAGCTTCAAGGGTCTTGTATGCTACCTATAAATACCAAGTCCGAAGCTCATGCTAGGCATTTGGAGTTTACCCTCATTCAAGTGTCCCAATGTGAGGTTCCATTCTCCTATTTCTCTCCTTGGTTTTGGTCTTTTACACTCCGGACTTGTTGTGCAAGTCTCTTCTTCTCAACTTCTCTTAGGTCTGCACATTGCTTCACTTCACACATTGCACTATACACACTAGGCTCAAATGCAGCGACTGCCATACTTGCTTCACGTTTGCCCATGTGTCTTTCCAGTAGAGCCTTCATGCCTCCCTTGTTACCGTTTAGCAGTATTGGCTCTCCAGTATCGTAGAAGGCTATCTTCTTCATCCTGGGTTCCCCAACAAACTTCACCCACTGTTTGCATATTGCTTCTGATAGCTCTTGGCAGTCTCTTTTGGCTTGACTCTTACTGTCACACCACATGCACCCATAGGGTTGCCTCCTCTCTCCATCTGTCCTTGCAGTGCTACTCCCACTCTACAATTGGTTGACCTTGGTTGTCAAAATCTTCAACCCCTCCATCAGTCGTGAGATCTCATCCACTGCTCCTTCTTTGGGCATCTCACTCTCTTGCTGTTCCACCTTCTCTCTCCCGGACCCAACCATGTTACTCCGAATAGGCGCTGTGGCTATTGCTTCTTCATCCAGCTCTCTTTGCCTCCGCCTGTGGCTCACCCAGACAACCGCCTCCTCAATCTTTCCCCGCTCTACCGCTCCCAACCAATCAGGTTGGAGCAGGTCAAGTGCGTATTCCAATTCATCTCGCAAGAAACTATCTACAACTCTCAAAAAGTAGTTGGACCTCTGTAGTTTAATGGCCTCAGCTTCACAGGCTAACAGATGTTCCAACCTCTTATTAAACTCCCTTAAGAGATCTTGAGGCCCCAGGTTTTTACTCCTATCGTTCATCCAATCCAAGAACATGGCCTGGGTGACCCAATCCGCATTATGCAATGTGACAACCCGGCAAACATCACTTTTGTGGTAATCATGTAAGTAAAGTTCATTCCCGTAGAGATACAATTTAGAATTGGTCAAATACGAAGCAAAGTAACAATTTCAGTTCTTCTTGGTTGCATCTTTAGTCTCTCAGGTAGAAACCACACCCAGAAGAGAATAACAAGCTCACAATCTTGACAACTTGTCACAAATATACACTCATAATCACAACATAGCAAATTTTATCCAAAAAAATCTTGATTATGATGATTCAGATTCTCCCAAAGACAACACTTCACTACAAGATGACTTTGCCTTAGAATTGTGTTCCACCCCTCCACTGAAGGCACAACTTCCTCGATTGAAATTGCTTCACATCAACTTCATCCTACACTCACAAATGCAAAATACTACCAACACTACAATTCCTCTCAGATCTGTCAAGGCATTGCTCCGATGCAGTTCACTCAGGATCAAACACATAGAATGAAGATCAAGGCTACGGAATCCAACATCCATAGAAACATGACTTGCACTTCAAAATTCTACACACACTCACAAACACAAACACAAACACAGAATTGACAATCGGAATTAAGCTCAAGTGATAAGCACTGAAAACAACACTTTGCTTTATCTATCTTTAGAAATATGAATACTAAACAACATAATACTGCAAATGCTCCCCTTAAATACTAAAGAAAATGGTAATTCTTCCTACTGTACCGCTTCCTAACATCTCTTCCTACTTGTAGATCCAAATTGACAATCCACCTTTTCATATCTACCTCTTAATATCTCAAAATTGTTACTAACCCAATCTGATGTCTACTTCGTCATCGGCTTTCAAACCCAATGCTCTTCCTATCACTTCTCCTTCTTCGGGTATATCTGATTCTACCAATTCCTTCACTACTTCTACACTAGGAACTACAATTACACTAAGGAGTGACTTATCTAACTCTTTATCTCTTGACTCACTCTTCTCTAATGTGTCAAATAGCAAGTCCAATGACACCTAAATTCCTACTTTTGCAACATCGAAGTTAACTATTATCTATTCCTTTGCTAATTCTACTATATCATCATCAAGAATTGTAACTGAAAGCATAGGTACACTATCTACGCCTTCAATTTGTAACCCACTTTCCCATAATCTCTCATGTAACTGACCCAAAGACACTTATTGTCTGATCTTGCACTTCGGGTTTATTCACTGCTGCTACTTCTCCTTCAGTTCTTGTTCCATCTTCAATCAGAACTGAAATTGAAGTCATGGGTATCCTAACTATCTATTCTTTCTTTATTCTAACTCTCTCTAATGCCTCTGGCAAGATTCTCAAAGTCATCTTCATTGCACTCCGAGGTTTGACTATCTCAGTTACAGTCATCTTCGTCTTGATGCAAAGAAGCTTCTAACCGAAGTTGTGTAAACCTGAAGTCCAAAGTCCAAAGTCTCAAGTCCGAAGTCTCAAGTCTCAAGTCCAAAGTCTCAAGTCCGAAGTCTCAAGTCCAAAGTCCGAAGACTTGAAGACACTAACTTACTACGTATATCTACTCCCAAAACTTCAAATGCTTGTAAATTCTTTTACAAACCTCCAAACTCTGCAATTTTTGTAGCAACTGAAAGCCCTGAAGGAGACGCTTCCAACGAGATATAGCATGCTTCATTTGGATTTGTAGGCATTGAGTTATGGCCCCCGCAAGAATCTCAACCTGTAACTTCCATTCCTCCTTTGGGTCTGCCTTCTTTCAATCCTGGCTGAGTCCGTCTTCATCTAACACAAAGTCAACTTCCTCGGCTTGATCAAAATACAAATTTCCTCTCATTTCTTCTCCATTTGGTTTCAATTTGGTTTCAACAAGGCACTTCTTCTTCAAAACTTGTCCAAAATGAAAAATGTGGGTACCACATGCAGCAAGAATTCCTCCTTCATCATCTGGCAGAACTCCTCCCATGTCTCTGCTCCTCTCACCAAGCCCTCAACCACCCTCCTGATTTTTAGCTCCACCAACATAGGAAACCTAGCAATGGCAATGTTCTCATCCAGAAGTTTTACCTCTCTCCAGTAGACCTTTAGGTGCTTGATCACGTCCTTACCGTCAAACTTCCCTTGCTGATCTACCACAGCGTGCAGACACCTCATGACTTGTGAAGACTATGCTTTCACCCTCTCTCTTTCCTTGTCATGATCCTTCATGGATCTCATGGTTGCCATGACAATCAGTGAGATCTCCTATTCCCTTGTCATAGTTGTAGATGAAGCCTGTGGCCCCATCTCTACCTCAGCATAGCTAATTACTGTCCACTTAGATTAGTCCAATTCGTCCTCGTTCCTTTCCCTAACTCCAACTGGTCCTAATGTCTAAGCACAAGCCTCAAGATTCCCTAGCATGGTTGCCACTTATGTCGAGGGGATTGGATGGTCTCAAGAGTGCACCGAGCACCGAGCACCTAGCTGCTCATGCTTAGGTTATCCTATTTGTCAAAGAGTAAGAAGTTCCCCTATAGTTTATTGCAAGCTCTGCTCTTTCATATGATTGCAATTGCCTCATTGTAATAGAGCAGCTGCCTATAGTTGCTCCTTTATGCATGCTCTTCTTAGGACTGTTTGGTAGGATTTCTTGGGTTAACGCTGAACCTAATGTATCACTACAGCCTATTCATGTTTGTTAAGCTTTGGGTTGAGGTTTATGGCTCTGGTGGGGTCTGTTTGGCAGGTCACAAGGTATGGCTAGACTCAATCCAGGGCAAATAGATCAATGACTTGATCTGGCTACACGTACCAAACTAGAAGCTCAAGAATGAAGTTCTTCCTCATGGCACTATTCATAATTCTCAAATAAAACATTTCTCCACAAGAGTCGTACAACTTTCAAAACACTCTCATCTCACTATTTACAAATCCACTTGGGAAATAATCAGTTCCAAGTAACACACTGAACTCACCTAAGTCCCCTATGATTGTCAAATAAGCAAAAGGAAGGAACAATAACAGCCAAATTCAAAATTGGTCTCCAACATG
The DNA here is from genome assembly GCA_948567375.1 of Lunularia cruciata. NCBI lineage: Eukaryota > Viridiplantae > Streptophyta > Marchantiopsida > Lunulariales > Lunulariaceae > Lunularia > Lunularia cruciata. The sequence continues at coordinate 42,683,520 of OX419762.1, read as the reverse complement.
TTCTCTCTCACTTGCATGTTAATTCAGACCAGTCCAACTGTGAAAAATTTCTCTATTCCTTTGTCACATCAAGGTCTAAGGGTCCTATCATAGTCAACGTCTACAGTTCCAATTGGAGACAATGCATGAGCTTTTGTCACAGCAAAGACCAAGCTCCTGGCGTACCCAGATTTATCTCTGCTTAGGCCAGACCAGACCAGCTTCGGGGATGTTCTCCTCCTCTTACCTCTCTGTCCAGGCAAATGCAACTCCAAGTTGTCTTCTCTTCCTCTGATGCTGCCGGCCAAACCGCTTCAAATTTTATGTTTCTCCCTCCTTGCCAAGCACTTCTTCACTGTCCAGGACAAACTCAAAATTTCTCCTTCTTCTTCACTGTTCCCCTCTCCAGGCCAAACTCCCAAAACTTGAGCTCCTTCTCCTTTGTTTCTTGTCACAGACCAGCCCAAGCATATTTTGAAATTCTTCTCTCCTCCACTGGTCACTCCTTCCACTCTGTTTACTATCAACATTTTTCCACAAAAATCTTTCTTCTTCAGTCCTGCTCTCTCCTTTCAATATTTTCTGTTCCTGCAAAGAACCCTTTGGGATTTCTCTTTCCTTCTCTTCCCTGCAGAAACCCCTTCCTGATTTTCTATTCCTGCCAAAATCTTGTTTGAGAACTCACTCCTAGCTAAAACCCAACATTTTTTAAGAGTCTTCTTTTCACTCCTCAATGACCTGTCCTGTCCACTTTCCTTCTTGAATTTCTTCCCCTGCAGTTCAAACCCTCCCTCTTCTTCTTTCCTGGAAATATCCCTTCAAGTCCCTTCTCCAAGCAGTCCTTTCACTCGAAATATAAACCTCTCCTGTCTCTCTCCTGTGCAGGCTTTTCTCTCAAAATTAATTCCTGCTGTTCTTGCACAAGCCCAAGCCTCTCTCAAAAATCTCTGCCTTCCTGTCTAGACTTCAATGCTCCTTCACAGCCAAGCTTTTCCTTCAAAAATCCCCCTGCAGGCTTTACTTTCAAAATTAATTCCTGCTGTTCTTGCACAAGCCCAAGCCTCTCTCAAAAATCTCTGCCTTCCTGTCCAGACTTCAATGCTCCTTCACAGCCAAGCCTTTCCTTCTAAAATCCCCCTGCAGCAAATTCACTCTCAAAACCCTAGCAATTTTCCCTTTCTTTCTCTCCAAGCATAAACTCTTCCCCTTGTGAAATCTCCTTGTCCATCCTTGTCCCTTCTCCTTCCGGGAAATCTCCCTTCCAGTCCCTTCTCCATGCGGTCCTTTCTCTCTAAACACAAACCTCTCCCGTCTCTCTCTTGTGCAGGCTTTTTTCTCGAAATTAATTCCTGCTGTTCTTGCACAAGTCCAAGCCTCTCTCAAAAATCTCTGCCTTCCTGTCCAGACTCAATACTCCTTCACAGCCAAGCTTTTCCTTCTATAATCCCCCTACAGCAAATTCCCTCTCAAAACCCTAGCAATTTTCCCTTCCTTTCTCTCCAGGCATAAACTCTTCTCCTCGTGAAATCTCCCTGTCCAGCCATGTTCCTTCTCTTTCCGAGAAATCTCCCTTCCAGTCCCTTCTCTAAGCAGTCCTTTCCCTCAAAACATAAACCTCTCCCGTCTCTCTCTTATGCAGGCTTTTCTCTTAAAATTAATTCATGCTGTTCTTGCACAAGCCCAAGCCTCTCTCAAAAATCTCTGCCTTCCTGTCCAGACTTCAATGCTCCTTCACAGCCAAGCTTTTCCTTTGAAAATCACCTTGCAGCAAATTTCCTCTCAAAACCCTAGCAATTTCCCCTTCCTTTCTCTCCAGGCATAAACTCTTCTCCTCTTGAAATCTCCCTGTCCAGCCCTATTCCTTCTCCTTCCGGGTAATCTCCCTTCCAGTCCCTTCTCCAAGCAGTCCTTTCTCTCGAAACATAAACCTCTCCCGTCTCTCTCCTGTGCAGGCTTTTCTCTCAAAATTAATTCCTGTTGTTCTTGCACAAGCCCAAGCCTCTCTCAAAAATCTCTACCTTCTTGTCTTGACTTCAATGCTCCTTCACAGCCAAGCTTTTTCTTCAAAAATCCCCCTGGAGCAAATTTCCTCTCAAAACCCTAGCAATTTTTTCTTTCTTTCTCCCCAGGCATAAACTCTTCTCCTCGTGAAATCTCCCAGTCTCCTTTCGAGAAATCTCCCTTCCAGTCCCTTCTCCAAGCAGTCATTTCTCTTGAAACATAAACCTCTCTTGTCTCTCTCCTCTGCAGGCTTTTCTCTTGAAATTAATTCCTACTGTTCTTGCACAAGCCCAAGCCTCTCTCAAAAATCTATGCCTTCCTGTCCAGACTTCAATGCTCCTTCATAGCCAAGCTTTTTCTTCAAAAATCCCCTGTAGCAAATTGCCTCTCAAAATCCTAGCAATTTTTTCTTTCTTTCTCCCCAGGCATAAACTCTTCTCCTCATGAAATCTCTCTGTACAGCCCTGTTAATTCTCCTTCCGGAAAATCTTCCGTCCAGTTCCTTCTCCAAGCAGTCCTTTCTCTCAAAACATTAACCTCTCCAATCTCTCTCCTATGCAAGCTTTTCTCTTAAAATTAATTCCTGCTGTTCTTGCACAAGCCCAAGCCTCTCTCAAAAATCTATGCCTTCCTGTCCAGACTTCAATGCTCCTTCACAGCCAAGCTTTTCCTTTGAAAATCCCCCTGTAGCAAATTCCCTCTCAAAACCCTAGCAATTTTCCCTTTCTTTATCTCCAAGCATTAACTCTTGTCCTCGTGAAATCTCCCTGTCTAGCCATGTTCCTTCTCCTTCCAAGAAATCTCCCTTCCCGTCCCTTATCCAAGGAGAAACTCTTCTCCTTTCTCTCCTGTCTTTTTTTTTCTCTCCAGCCCTGTGCAGGTCTTCCTCTTGAAACCCCTATGCAGCTTTTCGAACACCCTTGAGACCTAAATAACATAATAATACTCCACCACTCAATTTCCTCCCTCCCTTAACACAAGAGAGAATCCCTGAGCTTACAGGAACACAAAACAACTTCCGGTTTCACCATAACATAAACCCTTGAGTTCACTAACATGAAAACTCACACCAAATGGCACCAATACTACATGTAGATTATTTTCCCGACAACACCGGGTTGTCACACCACACCTCAAAACTTTCCAAAAAAATTTGAATTGTGATGATTCAATTCTTCCAAAGAAGGCTACTTCACTATGAAACAAATTTACCTCAAAATTATGTTCCACCCCTTGTGACAACCTAGCAAATATCACTTTTGCAGTAATCAAGTAAGTAAAGTTCGTTCCCGCAGAGATACTATCCAGAATTGGTCAAATACAAAATCAAAAGTCACAATTGCATTTCTTCTTGATGTCTTCTTTAATCTCTCAGGTGGAAACTACACCCAGAAGAGAGTAACAAGCTCACCAACTTGACAACTTGTCACAAATACACACACATAATCACAACATAGTCAATTCTGTCCAAACAACTCTTGATTGTGATGATTTAGATTCTCCCGAAGACGGCACTTCACTGCGAAGACCAATTTTGATCTCACCCCTCCACTGAAGGCACAACTTCCTCAATTGAAATTGCTTCACATCAACTTCATGCTGCAATCAAAAATGCAAAATACTACCAACACTACAATTACTCTCAGACCTATCAAGGCATTGCTCCGATGCACTTCACTCAGGATCAAACACACAAAATGAAGATCAAGGCTATAGATTCCAACATCCATAGACACACTGACTTGCTCTTTGGAATTCTCCACACACTTCCAAACACAAACACAAAATTCAAAATCAGAATTAAGCTTAAGCAACGAGTACTGAGAACAACACTTTGCTTTATCTATCTTCGGAAAGTTGAATACTGAATAACATCATACTGCAATTGCTCCACTTAAATATTGAAGCAAACGACAGATTTGCCTACCTAGACACCCCTTCCTAACATCTTTTCCTACCTACAGATCCCAAGTGACAGTCTATCGTTTCATATCTGCCTTTTCCTATCTCAAAATCGACACTTAGCCCGATCCGATGTCTACCTCATCATCGGCTTCCAAACCGAATGATCTTCTTACTATTTCATCTTCTTCAGGTATGACTAATTCTACTAATTTCTTCACTAATTCTACAACTTCTACACTACAATCTACAATTGAGTTCATGGGTGATCTATCTACACTCTTATTTTCTGACCCACTCTTCTCTAATGTGTCAATCCTCAAGTCCGATGACACTTGTACTCCTACGTCTGCGACATCGGGTTTCTTCTCCACTGTCCCACTATTCCGAATTTTATCTAACTTCTTCTAAGTTGACTAAATCCAGTCTAAGACTAACATTGTTCTCTACCTCCAACATTTTCCTATCTACGCGTTCCCTCAATCGGATCAACAAGGTATTCATGTCCACGTCTTTGGCTTTTTGTTTCCGAGTCTCTTGCACAAGTAATTTCAATTCATGCAGACGAGCTTCTTCCAATCTTCCTTCAACCTCTGTGCTTAAGATTGCTCATAATCTCCCCGCCATGTCCCCTATTGATTTCGATGCATATCCTTGAGAGCGTTCTACCTTCAACTCTACTTGATACATCTTCAACTTGTCTTCGTAGTCTACAGCGAGCATCTTCTTCTCCTATGCATACTGCATCTTCTACTGTTTGGCACTCTTGACAAGTTCTCGCCATCGCTCTTCTTCTTCTTGTCTGGCCGCCAACTCTCTCTACCATGCTTGATCTTTTGCTGCGGCACTCTTCTTCAAGCTGTCCAACTCCTGCTCCATCACGATGGTCATCGCCTTCAAATGAATATTTTTGATGCGCACATCACTCACTTCCTCCTTCATCTTTCTAAGCCACACCACCTGCTCCTTCAACTCTCCGGCTTGCTTCTGCAATTCTTTCTCCTTCTCTATGCAGCTTCCTTGTATCAAACTCAGCATTTTCTTCCTTGAGTCTTCCTCCCTCCGAAGATCTTCAATTTCTTTATTTCTTCGGACTTGATGCTCCTGCAGCTCCTTCACTTCATTCAATAGATACTTCACCATCTGCAATTCATTCATCCCTTTCCATTGATCTTAGGGAATTACACTATGATTCTCCTGTAGCAGCTCCAGCAAGGGAGTGACTATCCTTGTTAAATACAATATTCTGATGAAGTGGTCTGCTTCTTTCTTGCTACCTTCTTCTGGAGCCTTCTCCTCCGTCATCGGCTACTTCATCCGAAATCGCAATCTTTGTATCTTCATCGCGTCAACATTGTCTTCATCTTCGCCTCTTGAATTGGGCCCCGTGGGATACTCCTCCTTTGCTTTGGGTCTTGGCTTGTTCTCCATCATTGCCTCACCAACCTCACTTGCTACCACCAATTGTTGGACTTCTGGCTCTCCCTCACTTTCGCTCCTAGACTCCTCACTTTTCAATGTGAGCTCTTCTTCTTCCGAGTCTTCTTGCGACTTAGTTTCTTCATCCGACTCCGATCCCGATGATGCCTCTCTTATGACTTTAGTGGTCTTCAACATCAGCCTCCGAGTCTTTCTTTGTATGGGCGACGACTTGGCTTCTTTGGGTTTACTTTGCTTCTTCATCTTCGGACTGGTAACATCTTTGATCTTCCACTGTCCCGTCCTTGCAAAGTATTCATCATTCGCTCGCAGATGCAGCATATACTGACGCTCCTCTTCGTCTGCTTCTCATCTCAGATCAAGGTCCATGTGCGAGACCATATGATGATGCTCGTCTTTGGACAGCAAGTTCAGCACGAAGTAGAAATGAGCCGCAAACGGTGCAAAATAATGCGGTGGCGAGCCCGTTCTCCAATTCACCACCATCTGCCTTGTTCAATGATGGAAGCACTTCGCCCAATTCATTGGTACTCCTGCAAACATCTAATGGAAGAAGACTGCCTGCTGCATGGTTACGTAGGTCGTTTGCTCCGGCTTGAACATTGCCATCATCGCCCCCACGATACTTCTTCGGATCGGGTCTCAATAGGATTCCACCTTGTAACCATTCGTAGTTCTTGGTGCAAAAAACGAGTTACGGATCTCCGCCATCTCCTCTGTAGCATCACACTTCCGATAGAAGGTGACCCCTGTTGGCTCTCATGCTTCTCTCCCCAATACTAATTTTCAATCCGACTCAGTCCATCGAGCCAGATTGCCTCTCTTCCCCTCTACCTCAGGACCCTCTTCACAATTACTGGCAGCAATCTCTGCCATCACTCCCGGGAAACTGAAATTCCAGTTCCATGCTAAAAAGGTAATACGAAGTCTTACCAAAACTTTGATCCTAGCTACTACATCTACTCTTCAGATTGCAAAACCTCTCACTGCCAGCGCGTTGGCCACCTTCTTCGCCATGATTTGTTCTCTCATTCTACGCTATTGGAAGATCAAACCCTTTCCTGGACGAGACACTCTAACTCCCTCGGGGTTCCTCTACTCTAAGGAATTGGAAATTTACTCAGAGTGTTCAAATTCCTCCTGCGCAGTCGCAATTTTATATTGCCCCAAATCGTAGTCATTCTTCAATCAATTTTGTCGGTGATTTTCTCTCTTCTGCGTGCACTCCCGGTCACTGTCAAGACATGATTCTCTTGCCCCCGCCGTTTCTTGAAATATACTTTCTTGCCACATACAGAGGTTGTTAAACGGTCTTTGTCTTTCCTGCATTTTCCAACCCAAAGACGGTGATCTTTGGACTGTTCCTGGCGTACTCCTCTTCCAAGTACCTCCATAATCGGATCCAATGTCAGCTTCTTCGGCTTTCCTCCAAAGTTACTTCCGTCCATCCTTTGTCCGCAATTTGACTTTTTCGTGCTTACTTTGTCTCTTAAACACTACCTATCTTTAAAAAACAAAAAATGTGGGTACCACATCCCTCCACTAAAGGCACAACTTCCTTAATTGAAATTGCTTTGCATCAATCCCATGTAACACTCACATTTGCAAAATACTACCAACACTACTATTCCTCATGGATCTATCAAGGCATTGCTTTGATTGCTATGCTCTTGGGATCAAACACACAGAGTGGAATCAAAACTATAGAATTAAATATCCAACAAGCTCACCAACTTGCACTTTGAAATTATCCAAATGCACACATAGGATAGATACTTGGAAGTAAGTTGAGACTACGAGCATTGAGTTACAACACCTTGCTTTACTCAACTTCAAAAATATAAATAGTAAACAACAACACACTACAAATGCTTCCTTTAAATAGGCTTCACACTTGATAGTTACTAACTAAAATACCATTCCCTAACAACTTTACCAACCTATAGATCCAAAATCACAAACCACTTCTTCATATCTGCCTCTTCAAATCTCAAAAATTGTTACTAATCTGATCCAATGTCTACCTCAACTTTGGCTTCCAAACCCAAGGTTCTTTCAAGTACTTCTCCTTCTTTGGGTTTATCTAATACTACCAATTCATCCACTATTTCTACTATCTCTTCAGTCTGAACAGAAATTAGAATGATAGCTAACCTATCTTCATTTTCATTCTCTTACCAACTCTGTCCTAATATTTCAAGCAACTCACCCAAAGACACTTGCACTCCTACTTCTACAACTTTGGACTTCTTATTCACCTTCATCTCACTACAAAGTCTATCTAAGTCTGATCTAACAAGATCTAATCTGAGACAAACATTGTCTCTTACCTCTAACATCTTTCTCTCTACACAATCTCTCAGGAAAACCAACATGTGGTGCCCACATTTTTTGTTTATTAGTATTTGGGAGAAGAAGTAAACAAAAAAAGATGAACTGCAAAAGAAGGAATGGACGGGAGTGACCTCGGAGGAAATTGAAAGAAGTTGAGATCGGATCCGATGATGGAGGTACTCAAGAGAGGGGTACAAAGAAAGAAGTCCAAAGAGCATTGTCTTTGGATCAGGAAGGAAAGGTCGATACAAAGACCGTATAACAACCTTGGTACGTGGCAAGAAAGTACACTTCAAGAAACGGCGGAGGCAAAACAAGCATGTCTTGACAGTGACAAGACAAAAACACGTAGAAGAAGGGAAAGTTGATTTTGAAATCAACTAAAAAATGATTGCAATTTGGGGTAATATAAAATTGCAATTGTACAGGGACAAGTTGAATATGTCAAGTTGATTCTCAATCCCTCTGAGTAGTCATCCTGTAGTAATGCCTGCCAGGAAGCCAATTGAGAGTGAAATTTTCCAAAATCTAGAAGGGGTTAGAGTGTCACGTTGTTGTCGTGAAAATAATCTACACGTAGTATTGGTGCCATTTGGTGTGAGTTTTCATGTTAGTGAACTCAAGGGTTTATGTTATGGTGAAACCGGTAGTTGCTTTGTGTTCCTATAAGCTCAAGGACTTTCTCTTGTGTTAAGGAAGGGAGGAAATTGAGTGGTGGATTTTTTTAATGTTACATAAGCTCAGTGTATTTGGCTTGTCACTTAACCGTTGGAGTATTACTATGTTATTAGGGGTCTCAAGAATTTTGGGAGGAAGATGAAGAAAGGCTGATTAAGGATTTTTAGAGAGGAGAATTTTTGAGAGAGGGGTGAGCAATGAGAGTTTCAGGAATTGAGTTCTTATAGTGTGAACTGTCAAGAGAAAGATGAAGGGCTGACAGTAGGGTTTTTGGGAAATGACAAAGGAGTTTTTGAAGGAGAAGTTGTAGGAGTTTCAAGAAGAATGAAGGGCTGATAGTAGGGCTTTTGGGAAATGACAGTAGAGTTCTTTCAGGAAATGACACATGAGTTTTGGAAGGAGAAGTTTGCGGGAATTGAGTTCTTACAGTGAGAATTATTGAAAGATGAAGGGCTGACAGTAGGGCTTTTGGGAAATGACAGAGGAGTTTTTTGAAGGAGAAGTTTGCAGGAGTTTTGAGAGAAAGATGAAGGGCTAATAGTAGGGCTTTTTGGGAAATGATAGAGGAGTTTTCGAAGGAGAAGTTTGCAGGAGTTTTAGAGAGAAACAAAGGGAGGACAGTAGGGTTCTTTTGGGAAATGGCAGAGGAGTTTTGGAAGGAGAAGTTTGCGGGAATTGAGTTCTTACAGTGAGAATTATCAAAGATGAAGGGCTGACAGTAGGGTTTTTGGGAAATGACAGTAGGGTTCTTTTGGGAAATGACAAAGGAGTTTTGGAAGGAGAAGTTTGCGGGAATTGAGTTCTTACAGTGAGAATTATTGAAAGATGAAGGGCTGATAGTAGGGCTTTTGGGAAATGACAGTAGGGTTCTTTCGAGAAATGACATAGGAGTTTTGGAAGGAGAAGTTTGTGGGAATTGAGTTCTTACAGTGAGAATTATTAAAAGATGAAGGGCTGACAGTAGGGCTTTCTAGAAATGACAATAGGGTTTTCGGGAAATGACAGAGGAGTTTTCAAAGGAGAAGTTGCAAGAGTTTCAAGAGAAATGAAGGGTTGACAGTAGGGCTTTTGGGAAATGACAGTAGGGTTCTTTTGGGAAATGATAGAGGAGTTTTGGAAGGGGAAGTTTGCGGGAATTGAGTTCTTATAGTGAGAATTATCAAAAGATGAAGGGCTGACAGTAGGGTTTTCGGGAAATGACAGTAGGGTTCTTTCGGGAAATGACAGAGGAGTTTTTTGAAGGAGAAGTTTGTAGGAGTTTTGAGAGAAAGATGAAGGGCTGACAGTAGGGCTTTTCGGGAAATGACAAGAGTTGTCAAAGGAGAAGTTTGCAGGAGTTTTCAAGAGAAAAAAAAGGAGGACAGTAGGGTTTTTTCGGGAAATGACAGAGGAGTTTTGGAAGGAGAAGTTTGCGGGAATTGAGTTCTTACAATGAGAATTATTGAAAGATGAAGGGCTGACAGTAGGGTTTTTGGGAAATGACAGTAGGGTTCTTTTGGGAAATGACAAAGGAGTTTTTCGAAGGAGAAGTTTGCAGGAATTCTGAGAGAAAGATGAAGGGCTGACAATAGGGCTTTTTGGGAAATGATAGAGGAGTTTTTGAAGGAGAAGTTTGCATAAGTTTTTGAGAGAAACAGCAGGAGGACAGTAGGGTTTTTTTGGGAAATAATAGAGGAGTTTTGGAAGGAGAAGTTTGCGGGAATTGAGTTCTTACAATGAGAATTATCGACAGATGAAGGGCTGACAATAGGGTTTTTGAGAAATGACAGAGGAGTTTTTTGAAGGAGAAGTTTGCAGGAGTTTCAAGAGAAAGACGAAGGGCTGACAGTAGGAATTTTGGGAAATGATAGTAGGAATCTTTTGGGAAATGCCAGAGGAGTTTTGGAAGGAGAAGTTTGCAGGAATTGAGTTCCTACAGTGAGAATTATCAAAAGATGAAAGGCTGACAATAGGGCTTTTGGGAAATGACAAGAGGGTTCTTTCCAGAAATGATAGAGGAGCTTTTTGAAGGAGAAGTTTGCAGGAGTTTTGAGAGAAAGATGAAGGGCTGACAGTAGGGCTTTTCGGGAAATGATAGAGCAGTTTTTGAAGGAGAAGTTTGCAGGAGTTTTAGAGAGAAACAGAGGGAGGACAGTAGGGTTCTTTCGGGAAATGATAGAGGAGTTTTGGAAGGAGAAGTTTGCAGGAGTTTTGAGAGAAAACAGAGGGCTGACAATAGGGTTTTGTGAAGTGACAAAGAGAGTTTTCAAAGCAGCAATGTTTTCCAGGAGTTGATGGGTGGACAGAAGGAGTTTCGAGAGAAGCAGAGGGCTGACAGTGGGCTTTTGGGAAGTAACAATGAGTTCTTTTTCAAAGCAGCAATGTTTTCAGGAGTTGATGGGTGGACAGAAGGAGTTTTGGGAGAAACAGAGGGCTGAGAGAGGATTTTGGTGACAGGACAGAGATGCTTCGAGAAAAGGATTTCGGTGATAGGACAGAGATGCTTCAAGAAAAGGATTATGGTGAGAAGACAAGGATGATTCGAAGAAGAAGGGTTTGATGGATAGAGAGAGGGAATTATCAAAGGGTCTGCAGGGAATTCTTCAAAGGGATTAAGCAGATCAGAGCAGTGTATAGGGCATCAAGAAGGGGCTTGGCCTGAAGAGATACTACACTTCTCCTTCAAAATAAGTAAAGAATAGGAGCCAGTGATGATCACTTCTTGAAGACGTGATAGTGGAAGATGGAAGAAGTCACAAGTCCAAAGAAGAAGAAGCGCAGTAAGCCCAAAGATGGAAGGTCACCTCCATCACAACGGAAGACCCAAAGACTGGTTCTGCAAAGTAAGAAGATGGTGAGAGAAGCACCGTCAGAAACCGAGTCTGAAAGGGAGATAGAGTCTTGAGGAGAGGACTCAAAAGAAGACAAACTCACTTAACAAAGTGAGGAATTTGGAAGTGAGAGTGAGGGGGAACACGAGGTTCAGCAATTGGTTGGAGTGGGTAAAGCTCATCATGCGATGATTGACAGTATATCAGAAAAGAATAATCATTGTGTAGCTCTGGTTGTGGAAGAGAAGGGGGCTGAAAGACAGAAGGAGTACCCTACAGGACCGTGTTTAGTAGGTAAGGAAGAAGGAAGCTTGGAAGCAGTGTCTCTGAAGACACAAAGATCGTGACTTTGGCAAAAGGAGCCGATAGAAGAGGCAAAGTATGAAGACGGGGCCAAAGACAAAGAGAACTTTGGCAGAATACAATATGTATTGAAGGTTGTCACTCCATTGTTGGAACTGTTGAAGGAGCACCAAAAGGTAATTCCCCAAGATAGTATGAAGGTGACGAATGAGTTGCAAGTGGTGAAGTATCTGCTGGTTGAAGTGAAGGGTTTGCAGGAGCGAGTAGTCCAAAGAGATGAGGAAGTTGAAGAACTTCAGGTGGCTGAAATCTTGAAGAAGAAGAGGTTCAAGAAGTTGCAAGAGAGTTTTGAGTCAAGAGGTAAGGAACTACAAAAGCAAGCCAAAGAATTGAAAGAGCATGCAATGCTGCTGACCAAGATGAAAGAGGAGGTCAGTGATGTGCACATCAAGAGTATTCATGTGAAGGCAATGGTGACAATAATGGAGCAAGAATTGGAAAGCTTGAGGAAGAGTGCAGCCGGGAAGGATCAAGCACGGCAGAGAGAGTTGGCAGTCAGGCACCAAGAAGAAGAGAGATTGCGCAAGCTAGTATGAAGTGCTGAGTTACAAAGTTCACAGTATGTGGAGGAGAAGAAGATGCTTGCTGCTGACTACGAAGATGAGTTGAAGATGTACCGCAAAGAGTTGAAGCCAGAGCAATCTCCAGGTTATGAGTGAAAATCAGTAGGAGAAGTTGCAAGAAAGTTGCGGGAAATCTTGAGCACAAAGGCTAAAGGGAGATTAGAAGAAGCACGTCGACATGAGTTAAAGTTTCTTGTGCAAGAAACTTGAAAGAGAAAAACCAAAGATGTGGATATGAACACTTTGCTGATCCGATTAAGGGAGTGAGTAGATCTGAAGATGTTAGAAGTAGGAGACAATGTGAGTCTCAAATTAGATTTAGTCAAGTCATAGTTAGAGCAAATTAGGAGTAGTGTGACAAAGGAGAGGAAGTCCTGTGAGCCGGCCTGTCTCTCACTCAGGATGAACCTCTGATGGCTATTATGGTAGCGCACCATGGACTAAGAAGGCAAGGAACCCCAACTCCATCATACTCCTCCAAGACTCAAGACATTGCTCACTAGAGAACTCAATGAGAGAGAGATAGTTGCAAATGAAAGGATGATGAGTACCTCCTCACTCCTTGTTTATATACTTGTGAAATAGTTACGTACCAAAGTTACTAATTACCGTAGTAACTCAAGTTACTAGACTAAAAGTCAAGTAAAGTCAAAAAGTAGAAAGGAATATCCATTCACATGGGCATATTCCCCTAAGCATGTGGTCTTATCTTGACCCAACCACTAAAGCAAGGATTCCTTCACATGGGCTATCCTTGGACTAAAGAAGAATCCAAAACAAAAAGGCTTGCGGGCCCAAGAGTTCTCAACTCTTTCCCCAAAGCCAAACACCTAGGAATAATACCAAGTCAACACACTAAAATCCAAAATAGTGGTGCTCATCTTTTCTACTTCCTCTAAAGTAAGGTCCCATCTATCTTAGCTATGACTAACTTAAGCTAACCATGACTAATATAGAACCATCCTTTATCTCTATATAAATAATATCTCTTAAGTACTTGTAATACCAAGCTAAATATCACAATACCACACACATGCACAAATGGGTGTTACATTTACCCCCGGACTAAGTTTTCACTTTGTCCTCAAAGTGAAGGTCTCTCTACCTTCTATGGTACATCTTCAACTTATCATGGTTAATCCTATCAAAGTGTCTTCCTCCCAACTCCTTGAGATCATAAGTGTAATTTCCCCACACCTTCTCTACTATGAAAGGTCCAAAGTACTTAGGCAAAAACTTCTTTTGTACTCTCTTGAATCGAATGGAATCAAACAACATTACCCAATCACCTTCTTTGAAAGGCTCCACCTTCTTCTTGCCTTGCCTCTTGTCATAGCTCTCCTTTTGTTTCCTTTGGGCTTGCTCCACTCGAACCATAGCAACTGCTCTTGCCTCTTCCAACTCCATGAGTTGATCCTTCCTTGACTTCTCTGCATCACTTCCTTGTGCTTTCTTCAATCTCCTATGAATGCTTTGGAAGGTAGGAAGATCAAAGTGAATAGGTAAGGTAGACTCAATACCATACACCAATTGGAATGGAGAATATCCAGTGGAAGTCTTCATGGTTGTCCTATACTCCCACAAAACTGCATGAATCCTCTTGTCCCAATGATGTTTAGCCCCCTCCATTTCTGCATCTTTGGCCAACATCATGCACAAGGTCTGATTGGTTCTCTCTGCCAAGCCATTGGAATTTGGCTTATAGGATGTAGTTACTCGATGTGTGATAGAGAAATGTCGTAGCATGGCTGTAGTAATGCTTCCTGTAAACTCTCCTCCTCTATCAGAAACCAACTCCAAAGGGCATCCAAACCTAGTGATAATGCGTTCATAAAGAAATCTACCCACTTCATCTTCATTCTTGTCCCTCAATGGTCTAGCCTCAACCCACTTGGTAAGGTAATCAGTAACTACCACAATGTACCGATTGTTCCTTGGGGTTCTATTGAGAGGTCCTACAAAATCAATTCCCCACTTCTCAAAGGGTCCTAGCAATGGAATTGATCTAAGTGGTGGAGTGGATGTAGACTTTCTAGCAAAAGCTTGACAAACATGACAAGTTTTGCAATAATCAAGACAATCCTTGAAAATCCCTCTCCAATGGTAACCTGCATCTAGAATCTTGAAAGCAGTCACCTTTCCTGCAAAGTGTCCTCCACATACTAAACCTTCATGAAACTCCTTTATGAGTAGGATAGACTCTTCCTTACCCACTGCTCTTCGAAGTAGACCATCTGCTCCTTGGTGAAAAAGAATATCATCCACCATTGTGTAAGGTCTAGATCTTGCTGCAAGGGCCTTCCTCTCCATAGCATGCATCCCTTCGGGATAGTTACCTCTTGTCACAAAATCCACAATCTCCTTGTACTCCATTGGAACCTCTTGAGTGACTGAGATTGTCATGAGCTCCTCATCCGGGAAGGAATCATCTACTGGCTCATCTCCATCATGATCATAGGCTCTAGATAACAAATCAGCATTTGCATGTTTCTTTCCTGGCCTATCCTCAATTGTGTAGTCATACTCAGACAAGAGAATCATCCACCTTGCTAGTCTCCCTTCAACATTAGGCTTGTTGAAGATGTACTTCAAAGCCTTGTGATCCGTGACAATTGTGGCTTTCCCTCCAATCAAGTAGTGTCTAAACTTCTTGAGACCAAAGATCACTGCCAACCCTTCTCTCTCTGTGACAGAGTAGTTCTTCTCTGCTGAAACCATCTGCCTACTAGCATAAGCTATTGGATGATCATGCCCATCTTGGTCTAATTGACTAAGAGTGCATCCTATAGCTACATTAGAAGCATCAGTGTAGAGGATGAAAGGCTTACTCCAATCAGGTTTAGCAAGAATTGGAGCTACAACAAGGGATTGCTTGAGCTCCTCAAAAGCTTTGAGAGCCTCCTTGTCTTCCAAAATCACCATGTAATCTACACCCTTCTTCATGTAGATGGTCAATGCATAAGCCTTGTTGGAAAATGAGAAGATGAACCTCCTATAGTACCCAACCATTCCCAAGAATTGGCGTAACTTTGTCAAGCTTGAAGGGAATGGAAGGTCTGAGATTTTCCTCACCTTCTCAGGATCAACTGCTATTCCATCCTTGGAGATGATGTGCCCCAAAAGTAGACCTTCTTCACATCCAAAAATGCACTTCTCTGGGTTGAGTGATGCATTTGCCTCATCCAAGCGTTGCAAGACTTTGATTAGGTGCTCAAAGTGCTCCTCCTTGCTCCCATAGACACAAAAGTCATCAATGAAATCTCTCACAAATTTCCCAATGAAAGGTTCAAATACCTTGTTCATGAACCGTTGGAATGTGGCTGGAGCATTGCAAAGCCCAAAAGGCATGACCTTGAAAGCGTAAGTTCCCCAAGGTGTGGTGAATGTGGTGAGTTGTTGATGCTCTGGTGCAATCTTGATTTGGTTATATCCACTATAACCATCTCCAAAACTGTACCTCTCATGACCTGCAACCTCCTCCAAGATCTCATCAATGAATGGCAATGGGTAGGAGTCCTTCTTGGTAACAGCATTGAGCTTCTTGTAATCCACACATACCCGAAGCTTGCCATTCTTTTTCTTCACAATGACAATTGGAGACACCCATTCTGAATTCTCCACCTCAAAGATAAATCCAGCCTCCTTGAGCTTATCAATCTCCTCCTTCACAACCAAAGATATTGGTGGGCTAATGCGACGTTGCTTTTGGCGGATTGGTCTTGCATGTGACTCCACCTCTATCTTGTGCTCCTCCAAGGTGACTTCCTTCAAATCCTTGTAACTAAAAGCAAACACATGGATGAACTTGCGGAAAATCTCCTCAAATCTCACCTTCTCCTCCTTGGTAACATTTGGGCCATACTTGAGGGTAGATAACCTTCTCTCTACCTCCTCAAGTGTCAATGGTGATTTATCTGGGTCCTTCAAAACCTCTGGCTTAGGTGCAAAATCCATAGCACACAAGGGATACACATCTGAATCAGATTCAGATTCATCTTCCTCCGTGGAAGTCTCCTCTTCCATGCTTGTGTCCACACCTGAAGCTCCTTCTTCAGAATCTGATTCCCAATAATTAGAAGATGGGGTATCTGAATGTGAAGTGTTGGTGGTGTTAGTCACAGGAACAATGACTCTATGGTTTGATGGCCCAATCCTCAAGTACCCTTTGTGCCATCGATCAGTTGTGCGTGCTGCTCTCAACCATGGCCTCCCAAGAAGTAAGTCATAGCTTGAATCCTTCAAGACTTGGAAAGTCATGAGATTTTGAACTCCCATAACTGAAACTACCACCTTATCCATCACCCCTACTGGTCGAACTTGTTGCTTGTTTGCCATGCTCACCACAAATGTTGAAGGTCTTGAGGGTATTATACCCAACTTCTTCATCAACCTTTCTGACATGGCATTCACTGCTGATCCTCCATCAACCAATGCATCCTTGATGTTGTGACCATTCACTCTCACATCAATCTTGGAGGCATATTCACAAGCCTCCCATGGTGCTGGCTTGGCATCCACCACCCCCATTGATACTGGAACTTTTGCCTTCTTCTTCTTTTTGCTCCTTGTAGAACTCAAACCACCTCTAAGCTCCTTTCTCAAGGTAGGGTTCAAAGCAATTAATTGGCCCACTGTGATGTTAGCCTTGTGACTACCAACATCCTCCAACACATTGTAGTTCCATTGTTGCTTTGAGATCAAGAAGTCCACCATCCCCAACTTCTTCCTTGGAGTCTTTGTTGTTGATGGTGTTGAGGTGCGAGTGCTCCTAGTAGACATAGGAGTATCCTTGCTTGAAGTAAATCCTTGAGAAGAGTGAACATCCTCTGCAAAACGAGCTCTCTTCTTCTCTTGTGCCAAAAGCTCCAAATTAAGACCCTTGGAGTTTGAGCACTCTCCCTTCTCATACTTGCTCTCAACCACATCTATGGATGCTATCCCCTTACCTTTGTTGGGATTAGGAGCCACTTGGGTTTCACTACCTCCCTCTTTCCCTCTATTGGCTCCCTCATAACCCCTTCCTCCATGGTAAGTGGAATTTGGGCAATTCCTTTGGATATGGCCTCTTCCTCCACAACCAAAACAATTTCTATCATTGAAATTGTTGGCTGGTTGGCCTCCTCTATATGGATAGTTTCCATAACTCCTAGGTCCTCTCCCTACATTCTGATCCACCTCTCTCTTCTCCCATAGTTGCACCACATTGATCTTGAGATCCGCAAGTTGTTCTGTGATGGTTTGGAGTGGATCTTTTGGTGGAGGTGCAAGAATTGGAGCAACTACTACTTGTGGTGCAACCCTTGTCACCAAAGTATCAGAAGTTCCACCATACTTGTAGCCTTGAGGAGGATGCACAACCTCCTTCACCACCAAATCACTCTCATCCCCTTCCAAACTCTCCTCCATACGAATTGCGATCTTGATAGCTTCAACCTTGGAAGAAGGTTTCTCATATCTCACCTTGCTTCTAATTTGTGGTCTCAATCCTCCCACAAAATTCTTGGTGAGCATGGCCCCTATGCCAATCATTGTAGTCTCCACATCATCCCCACCCTTCCTCAACACTATGCGAAATCTGGACTCCAACTTTTCCACTCTTTCCACATAGACCCTCACTTTCTCTCCATCTCCTTGCTTGAGAAATGTAACCTCACTCATCAATCTCTCATAACTCTCATCAGGAAGAAAGTTCTCAATGAGTGCTGAAGTCAAAGTCTCCCAAGACTCCTCTTCCCCCTCTCTCCTCTCTCTCTTTTGGTATTCTGACTCATACCATGTAAGTGCTGCATCCTCAAAGAAATCTGGTAATAATGAGGCCCACTCATTCTTCCTCCTCTCATTGTTTCCTATGCAAGCTCTCTTGAAGTCTCTCACAAAGGCCTCCACATCTTCTCCATCCTTGCCAAAGAAAACCGGAAGTTTCCCCATCTTAACCCTTCACTATCTTTCTTTTCTCTTAATTTTTTTTTTCTCTTTTCTTTTCTCTCACTCTATTACTAATAGAGTATATACATGACTAACACCATCTGAGAATAATCCACTCTAGGGAACACAAAAGGTTCAGGTTGCTCCAAGATTTCTATAGCAACATCAAATCCTAGAGTGCATATTAATCTAACTCTCATGGATAATTTATCCATAAGTTGAAAGATTATCTCCATCACTAATCTTGAGAACTAGCTGATGAAGGTGGTAGTATTTCTGTAGCTGTACTAAGACTCTCTCCAAGATCCTTCACCAAAGTTTCCAAAAGTGCTTTTACTCCACTACACTCATGTCCTTTTGGAAGTCCTTCAACTCCACAAACCTCACACAACTCCTTGGTCTTAGATCTTCTCCCTCCCAATCTTGGTGAAGAAGGTCCAACATGCAAACCCAAGTCAAGTAAGCCTCTCCTTTCCCTCAATCTCTTGCTCTCAAAGGTTAATGGACATGAACTTGCCTTATGTCCCTTCTCTCCACATAGAAAGCACTTAGACTCACTCTTTCCTCCAAGTGGTGTAGGTTTTTGGATCCTCTCAACACTCTCTTCAAATTCTATTGTAAACTCTCTTTTCCTCAAATCCACCCCTACAATCACCTCAAACCCTTGGGGAACCTTGCATAATCTCAATTTCCACTCTTGATGACCCTCCATGTTCCCAAAGATGAATCTAAACACTCAAACATGCTTTTTGTTGATCTCAAACTTCTCATGCATGAGATCTCCACTCTGCAGAATTGACCCTTCCTCACAATGTCACTCAAATCTCCCAACGAATATGTTACAGTCCTCTGAAATTTTCCACACTTGATCACAACTCCAGGGCGTCCCTCCCTGCAAAATTTTAGATCTTTTCATCGAGCCATTTGGCCTAGACACCTTTCTATTCAGCACCCATATTTCAGATTTGGTCTGAAAACCACCCCCCTCACTTCAAAAACTCATAACGCACTGCGAAAAAATAATCTCTCTCTAATTTTTGTGGCACCAGGTAGGATACAATGCACTAAATTTTCTTGGAAATTTTCAGGACAATTCACTAAAAATTGAAGAAATGGCGGACTCTGTACAATTTTCCAGAGAGCATGCAGTTGCGGGAGCACTTTACCCTATCAACTTTCAAAAATTCTAGCCCAGTGCGCATAGAAGCTCTCTCAATAATTTGAAGTGTGCTAACTGAAAGATAACCCAAGCTATCATGTGTAGAAATCTCAAGACCAGATCTCAAACTTGAGATTTTGCCCAAAATCACCTTAATCCCCAAAATCTGCAATCCACCTCACACAATCTCTCCAATTCCTCTCATGTGTACAAGATGTACAAAATCACCTCAAAGACATCATAATGAACTACAGGGTATACAAATGGATCTTGGTTCTCTAACATAAGTTCAGCCCTCTCCTCTCCTAATGTTCTCTCCAAGTGAGCTCTCATAGCCTCCTTCTGCCTAATGTAGAATTGGACGCGGAACATTATCTTGCCTTCTAGAGAGGTCCCGGCAACGGAACCAAAAATGTGAGCCGGCCTGTCTCTCACTCAGGATGAACCTCTGATGGCTATTATGGTAGCGCACCATGGACTAAGAAGGCAAGGAACCCCAACTCCATCATACTCCTCCAAGGCTAACACTCCAAGACTCAAGACATTGCTCACTAGAGAACTCAATGAGAGAGAGATAGTTGCAAATGAAAGGATGATGAGTACCTCCTCACTCCTTGTTTATATACTTGTGAAATAGTTACGTACCAAAGTTACTAATTACCGTAGTAACTCAAGTTACTAGACTAAAAGTCAAGTAAAGTCAAAAAGTAGAAAGGAATATCCATTCACATGGGCATATTCCCCTAAGCATGTGGTCTTATCTTGACCCAACCACTAAAGCAAGGATTCCTTCACATGGGCTATCCTTGGACTAAAGAAGAATCCAAAACAAAAAGGCTTGCGGGCCCAAGAGTTCTCAACTCTTTCCCCAAAGCCAAACACCTAGGAATAATACCAAGTCAACACACTAAAATCCAAAATAGTGGTGCTCATCTTTTCTACTTCCTCTAAAGTAAGGTCTCATCTATCTTAGCTATGACTAACTTAAGCTAACCATGACTAATATAGAACCATCCTTTATCTCTATATAAATAATATCTCTTAAGTACTTGTAATACCAAGCTAAATATCACAATACCACACACATGCACAAATGGGTGTTACAGTCCAATGTTGCAAAAGTAGGAATTCAGGTGTCTTTGGACTTGTTATTTGAGACAATAGAGAAGAGTGGGTCAAGATATAAGGAAGTAAATGGATTACTCATGATCTCGATTGTAGTTCCTAGTGTAGAAGAAGTAGAAATAGTGAAGGAGTTGGTAGAATCAGACATACCCAAAGAAGGAGAAGTAATAGGAAGATCATTGGGTTTGAAAGCCAATGAAGAGATTGAAATCATATTGGAGTAGTAACAGTTTTGAGGTAGGCAGAGGCAAATATGAAGAGTTGCATTGTCAGTTTGGATCTACAAGTTAGAAGAGTTGTTGTAGAATGGTATTTTTGTTAGAACTGTCGTTTGCTTCAATATTTAAGAGTGGCATTTGCACTATGATGTTGTTTAGTATTCATATTTCTAAAGATAGATTAAGTGAATTGTTGTTTTCAGCGCTTGTCGCTTGAGCTTGATTCTGAGTATCAATTTTTTGTTTGTATTTGTGAGCGTTGGGAGAATTTCAAAGTGCAAGTCAATGTTTTTGTGGATGTTGGATTCCACAGCCTTGATCTTCATTTTGTGTGTTTGATCCTGAGTGAAGTGCAATTGGAACAATGCCTTGATAGATCTAAGAGGAATTGTAGTGTTGGTAGTATTCTGCATTTGTGAGTGCAGCATGAAGTTGATGTGAAGCAATTTTGATCAAGGAAGTTGTGCCTTCAATGGAGGGATGGAACACAATTCTAAGGCAAAGTCATTTTTGTAGTGAAGTGCCATCTTTGGGAGAATCTGAATCATCAAAATCAAGAGTTGTTTGGATAGAATTTGCTATGTTGTGATTATGTGTGTGTGTATTTGTGACAAGTTGTCAAGATCATGAGCTTGTTACTCTCTCTTGGGTGTGGTTTCTACCTGAGAGATTAAAGACACAACCAAGAAGAACTGAAATTGTTACTTTGCTTCATATTTGACTAATTGTGAATTGTATCTCTACGGGAACGAACTTTACTTATCCAATTACTGCAAAAGTGATATTTGCTAGGATGTCATATGATTTTTGGCGCCGCTGCCGAGGATACAGAACTTGGAAGTGGAAGAATACGAAGCCAATCTTGAAACTGGGCACCAAAGCAATATGGATGTCTACATCACGAGAACAACGGGAAGAGAGAGTCCAAAGACAAACATTGCATCGTGAAGAAGAAGAAGGTCTGAAGATCCAATCTACTTTTGACAAAACCAAACAAGAGGCGTTGGACTTTCAACTTCTCCACAAAGTTCAAGAAGCTTTGCGAGAACTTGAACAAAAGAAATGTGAAGGAGGGTGGCAAGGCTACTTTTTGTCCCCCTCTTCCAAGAAGAAGAAAGACTCAAGCGGGCAGACATATTCATTATGACCCAATACATTGACTTCTCCTAAAGTTGTAAAGGAAGTCAAATTCATCAAGAAGTTTCTTTGCAAAAAGACAACACAAACACTTATGGAAGAAGAGTGTCAACATCTTCTACGCATGATTCCTTGGTTGTCTCGAAGGAATTTTGAAGAACACTTGGAAGGTGTTGAACGTCTTACTTCTATTCGGGTTGAAGTCAACACAACCAGAGAAGAAGAAATTGTTGAAGAAGACCCCACTTTGAACTTGACTAATTGGAACCCTTGGGCCGACAACACAGCATCCATACCAAGCAGCTCCTTGGTTCCCTCAAGTTCAAACTTACCACAGCCAAGTCCGCCAAACCAAGCGATGACGTCATTCCCTGTCACCCAACACGCCTATCAAAAGTATAAAGGTACAGAATAAGACAAAGATTGTGATAAATTTATCAAAGAATTCAAAGTCATTTCCTTTGCCAACAAGAAACATGACTCTATGGATTGTCTGCAGATTTTTCCAAGTCTGCTCCAAAAGAAAGATCAGAGCTGGTATACCCATGTAACTCAGAAGGGATTCACACTAGCAGATTGGGCAGACTTAAGAAATGGCTTCCTGGAACAATTCCGGGAAGTGTATTATCATACAAGTGTCTTTGCAGAACTTAATGATTTGGACCAAGTGAAGAAGGAAAAGTTGAGAGATTACTCCAAGCGTTTCATGGCCGTATTGAACCGAGTTCCAAAACAATCCGGTGTGGTGGGTTACTCCGATGCCCAAGCCATTACCTGGTTCCTTGGTGGACTTTCACCGGAGATTTGTATCTTTGCCAGGGAGAGGAATGTAACTTCCCTTGACAAAGTCCTCAAACATGTCGCCCGATATGAGGTAGCTCACTCCCGCTTGTCCAGCAACCAAAGAAATCAGGAGAAGAAAGGCAAGAAGCCTAGAAGGAGAGCTTCTCACAGCACATCTACTTCTTTGGAGGAATCCTCCACATCTTAGAGTTCTTCTTTGGAATGCAAAGAAGAAGCAAAGCCGCAAAGAATATGAAGACACGGAGGGAAGAAACCAGTTACACCGCTAGCAAAGAATGTACCTAAGGCGGACCAAAAGCTGGAAACTCTTATTAAAGAGTTTGCAGATTTCAAGATCCAAATGATTGGGGCTAAGGACCAAAGAAAGCCTCCGTCATTTGGCCAACCAAATGTATGGTGCATTGCGTGTGGTAAATCTGGCCATGCTAATATGGAGTGTTTGACCTGCACTGCATTTCCAGTGCAACAAATTGATTGGGTTCCCTGTTGGGACCAAAGTGAGGAAGAAGAGGTTGTGTACCAAACCCAAGAGGTATAGCCTCAAGCAAGCACATCGTTCCAAGGTCCAAGGTATTGACCAAGGGAGTACAAAAATAACGCTCCCTCATGAAGACCACCGATGGGCGGCCAAAATAGGCCTCAAAATGTTGCATCGGGTGCTTGCTACAATTGTGGCTCGATGGGACATTGGTCTCCAAATTGTCCGGAGCCAAGATGGCAAATTGGGTACATTTTGCTTTGCGGAAATTGTAAGGGATCAGGGCATATAGGAAATCAGTGCCCGCAACCACCCAACCCGAAGCCACCTATAAATTATGTATAGACCCTCGCTGAGAGTGTTGCGCTCCAAGCAAAAGGGGATACAAATGTAAATTGCATAACACTTGAGGAAGAGAGGCCTCAAGAAGGGAGTCCCGCTTCAAAAGGAGAATGGCCGGACCTCAAAATTTTGAAGGTAGAGACACATGCGGGGAAGAAGAATCACGATCCCAAAGAAGTGAGTACTACTTCTTTGTCTTCACAAAAGGCAAAGAAGCTACGCCTGAAAGCTATCCTTTCTGCTAAGGAGGAAAAGATCCTAGCAAAAGCTAAAGCAAAAGCCTTGCAGAAAGAAATCAAGAAAGCAATACTCCGCATGCGGGAGATGAGTTTGGAGGGGAACACAAAGACACAGCCTCCAATTTTTCCAGCAAATATCAGGTCCAAAGTAAAAGACTTGATCCAAGCCAAAGTTGGTCAACCCAAAGATCATTGGGTCAAGGCCATACGTACTCCGATTCCCATCCTGAAGCACCCAAAAGTCCAATTTGAACAAGGACAAACTTTGGACCCAAAGACAAAGGCAAAGAAGGTGAAATTGAGAGACGTCCCACAGTATGATATTGTGGCTGATATGGCATCTACGAGTGCTAATGTCATATTTAAGCAATTGTGGGAAGACAACAAGCTATACAAAAAGCAGCTGAGCTCAGCTCTCAAGAAAGTAAGGGCGATGACCAAGAAAGACTTGCCCGCAATCTATCGTATTGAATAGGAAGATTTCGGATCTCCCAAAGTGGATCTAGAGATTGCAAGCTGCATGATCACATCCATACCCATTGATTTGGGATTGGGTGTGAATATCATGATAGAATACATTGCACATCGACTGGGGTATACAACGTTTGAGCCAACACTCCAAATTCTGAAGTTTGCGGATCAAACCAAGAGACGGCCCTTGGGCATCCTATCAAATATCACTACGATCATTGGAGGGGTGTCCTTCAAGTTAAATTACATTGTGTTGCAACCAATAACCAAAACTGGTAACCCTCTCTTGATCAAAAGACCTTGGTTGTATAGTGCCCAAGTTATTGTGGATTGGCACCAACAAAAGTTATGGTTTAAGGACATTTCATCCAAAGATCAGAAGCTGGTGACCGTGAGTTGGACAAAGGTTCCTCACCTTGGGGAAACTACTTTGT
Organism: Lunularia cruciata; assembly: GCA_948567375.1. Taxonomy (NCBI): domain Eukaryota; kingdom Viridiplantae; phylum Streptophyta; class Marchantiopsida; order Lunulariales; family Lunulariaceae; genus Lunularia; species Lunularia cruciata. The sequence goes on along the minus strand of OX419762.1, from coordinate 42,659,118 downwards.
CAGAAGACAAAGATGAATCCAAAGATTCATCATCTTTGTCTTCTGAAGACTCCAAAGATGAAGTCCAAGTTAATTATCTGGACTGCTACAAGGAAGAGATCAAGACGAAGACCCATACGACATCGCCTTGGGTGAACAAGACTTGGAGGAAGGGGGTTTGACTGCAGTACGTCTCGGGTTCAGCCGAGTAAGCCATGTTGAAGGAGTCATCACCGATGACTGTCAAGATGTGATCTTGACTGAAGGGAAAATTTTGAAGATCTCAAAGACAGTCACTCCGGAGGAGTTGGTAGGATACACTGCCCTGTTTATAGAATTCTAGGATGTATTCGCCTGGTCTATTGATCAAATGCCGGGCATTCTACAAGAATTAAGAGAACACCGGATTGATCAGGTTGAAGGTGCAGTCCCGGTTTGGCAAAGACAATACCGTCTGAACCCGAAGTTCCTTCTTGTTGAAAGACAAAATTGACTAGTACTTAGGAGCCAGAATAATCTTTCATGTCTTGAGCAATGAGTGGGTTTCTCCCATTATCATCGTTCCAAAGAAGAAGATGGGAAAGATTCAAGTGTGCCAGGATTTTTGCAAGTTGAATGGAGTGACGCAAAAGGATCATCATCCTTTGCCTTTTACTGATACAATTTTTGACCAAGAAGCTGGTCACCCTTGTTACAATTTTCTTGATGGATTTTTGAGGTACAATCAAGTATCCATCTGAGGAGAGGACAAGGATAAAACTACATTCACTACCAATTGGGGCACTTTTGCTAACAATCAAATGCCCTTTGGGTTGTGTAATGCTTCTGCTACTTTCCAACGGATGATGAATGCAATCTTCAACGATTTTCTGTGCAAATTTGTGGAAGTCTTCATTGATGATTTTGTGTGTTTGGGCAAAGAGATGTACATTTGGAGTACCTTCGCCAACCTTTAGAAAGGTGTCATTTTGCCGGTTTGTCATTACACCCTAAGAAATGCTTCTTTACAATGAAGGAGGGAATTTTTCTGGGGCATTGGGTGTCAAGCCAAGGTATTGAAATCAATGTCAAGAAGGTCAAAGTAATCTCAGCTTTGGAATCCCCAAAGAATATCCGGGAGCTGAGAGCCTTCTTAGGACATGTCAGATACTACAGACACTTTGTGTCAAACTATGGGATGCTTATTGCACCCCTTACAAACCTGCTAAAGAAGTCCAAAGACTACTTGTGGGAAGCCACGCAAGAAGATGCTTTCCAAGTATTGAAGCGGAAACTGGTTGAAGCACCAATTATGAGGGCCCCAAATTGGGACGTCCCTTTTCATGTATATGTGGACACTTTGTCCATGGCAATTGGAGTTGTCTTAAGTCAAAAGGACAAGAAGAAGGACTATCCGGTTTATTATGCCAGGCAACAATTATCAGTCTCAAAAAGGAACTATTTGATGATTGAATGAGAAGCACTCTGAATGGTGTATGCCTGCAAGAAATTTTGCCACTACTTGCTAGGATACGAGTTTGTCTTCTATGTTGACCACTGCGCATTGCAACATTTGGTCAAGAAGGCAGATTTGTCCGTGCAAATTGCAAGATGGATCTTGTTGTTACAAGAATTCACATACACTGTACAAGTAAGGAAAGGAGCTTCACATTCAAATGCAGACTTCTTATCTAGGTTAGAAACTCAAGACCAAGACTTGGAAGTCAATGACCGGTTTCCTGATGAAGAGCTATATCATCTGATGGCTGTTTGAAGTACAAGGTATGCGGCCAAATATCACTATCTGCATATGGGTCATTGTCCTGAGAGGCTGGACCCGGAGTAGAGGGCAGTCTTCCTCCCGAAGATGGGACCGTACCAATTAAAACACAACATTTTGTTTAAGATGGGCAAAGACAAAGTACTTTGGAGATGTTTGGAAGCATATGAAGTCAGAGGAGTCATTGAACACTTACACTCTGAAGCATCAGGATGACATTATGCCCTGAAAAATATGGTGAAGAAAATCTTTTCAGTAGGGTATTGGTGGCCTATGATGTATGAAGATACTTATGCCCATATTCAAAGTTGTGATGCCTGTCAAAGAATAGGGAAATCGATGGCAACTTCCCAATGGCCTTTGAAACCAATTTTTCCATTGGCCCCATTTGAGAAATGGTGTATTGATTTTGTGGGTCCCATTCAACTAGTGACCAGATTCACAAGGTAGAGATACATCTTGGTATGCACTGATTATGCAACCAAGATGGTAGAAGCAGAGGCACACAAAGAGATGATGCAAAACAATTGCAGAATTTTTCTTCCAAAACATCATTTCCCGTTATGGGTGTCCTCTAGAATTGGTCAGTGATCGGGGAACTCATTTTTTGAACTTGATGGTGGAAGCATTAACCAAGTACTTCCAAATTTAACATTGGAAGACCATGCCTTACAACCCAAAAGCAAATGGACTCACTGAGAAGGCCAATGGATTGTTGTGAAATTTTTTGAATAAGGTGACAGTCAATCATGCCTACAGCTGGGACACAAAGTTACATGTAGCTTTGTGTGCATATAGAACAACTGAAAAGATTACTACCAAGCAAACTCCTTATTTCTTGACATACGGATTGCATCCCATACTACCAGTTGAATTTGAAGTACCAACATATCGGATTCTTTGCAAAGAACAATTGTTGGAGGAAGAAAGCCAGGATCTTCGGATCCATCAACTAATGTGGTGAGAAGAGAAAAGGGACAATGCAATGAAAACCACAAAGGAAGTCCAAGAACAGCAGAAGGTCAGGCATGATAAAAGAATCAAGCCTGTGGCTGTTCAGGAAGGGAACTTGGTGTTGTTATATAATAATCACCGCATATTTTTTCTAGGGAAACAACATTTGAGGTGGATGAAGCCATACCATGTTATGCACATATATGCCAATGGCTCTATTCAACTTGCAGACCTGGATGGAAATCCTTTTGCCACTCCAGTAAACGGGTGGAGGGTTAGAAAATATTGGACCACGGACCCAACTTTGTACAAAGAACCGGTTGTCGGTGTTTGCGGGGACGCTCACATTGAGGGAGGGGGTATGTGGTGCCCACATTTTTTGTTTATTAGTATTTGGGAGAAGAAGTAAACAAAGAAAGCTGAATTGTGAAAGAAGGAATGGACGAGAGTGACTTTGGAGGAAATCCAAAGAAGTCGAGATTGGATCCGATGATGGAGGTACTCAGGAGAGGGGTACAAAGAAAGAAGTCCGAAGAGCATCATCTTTGGATCAAGAAGCAAAGGCCGATATGAAGACCGTCTAACAACCTTGGTATGTTGCAAGAAAGTACACTTCAAGAAACGGCAGAGGCAGAAGAAGCATGTCTTGACAATGATAGTACAATAACACGTAGAAGAAGGGGAAGTTGATTTTGAGATTGATTGAGGAATTACTGCAATTTGGGGTAATATAAAATTGCAATTGCATAAGGACAAGTTGAATATGTCAAGTAGATTCCCAATCCCTCTGAGTAGTTGTCTTGCAGCAATGCATGTCAGGAAGCCAATTGAGAGTGAAATTTTCCAAAATCCAGAAGGGATTAAAGTGTCTCATCCAGGAGAAGGAATATTTTTCTAGTGCCAAAGAACAAGAGAGCAGATCATGGCAAAGAAGGTCACTTATGCTCTGGCAGTGCAGAGTTTTGCAATTCGTAGGTTAGATGTCATAGCAAGGATTGAAGTCTTGAACAGACTTTGTATTACCTTTTTAGCATGGAACTAGAATTTCAGTTTCCCATGAGCCATGGCAAAGATAGCTGCTAGTAATTGTGAGGAAGGCCCCAAAGTCAAGGGGAAGAGAGGAAATCCGGCTTGATGTATTGAGTCAGATTGGAGGTTAGTGTTGGGAAAGGAAGCAGGAGAACCGACGGGGATCACCTTCTATTGGAAGTGTGATGCTGTAGAGGAGACAATGGAGATCCAAAATTTGTTCTTTGCTCCACGTAAAACAAATGGTTACAAGGTGGATTCCTATTGGTACCCAAATAAAAAAAGTATTGTGGGGACAATAATGACCATGTTCAAACCAGAAAAAATGATTACGTGAACATGCAGCAGACGGTCTTTTTCCACCGGGTGTTTGCAAGAGTGAAGGTGAACTGGATGAAGTGTTTTTACCAACAAACAAGGTAGATGGTAGTCAATTGGAACAAGTTTGCCTCCACTTTATTTTGCACCATTTGCAGCACACTTCTACTTCGGGTTGAACTTGCTGATAGCAAAAGAGAGGCGTCGCACGGTGTTGCATTTCCATCCTAATTTGAGATGGGAGGCGGATGAAGAAGAGCAACAATGTATGGCAGACCTATGAGCCAATGATGATCACTTCTTGAAGACGGGACAGTGGAAGATGGAAGAAGTCACAAGTCCAAAGAAGAAGAAGCAGAGTAAGCCCAAAAATGCAAGGCCACCTCCGGCACAATGGAAGACCCGAAGACTGGTTCTGTAGAGTAAGAAGATGGAGAGAGAAGCACCGTCGGAAACCGAGTCTGAAAGGGAGATAGAGTCTAGAGGAGAGGACTCAAAAGAAGACGAACTCACTTTACAAAGTGAGGAATTTGGAAGTGAGAGTGAGGGGGGACACAAGGTTCAGCAATCGGTTGGAGTGGGTGAAGCTCGTCATGCGATGATTGACAATATATCAGAAAGGAAGAATCATTGTGTAGCTCTGGTTGTGGAAGAGAAGGGGGCTGAAAGACGGAAGGAGTATCCTACGGGGCTGAGTTCAATAGGTAAGGAAGAAGAAAGCTTGGAAGTAGTGTCTCTGAAGAAACAAAGATCATGACTTTGGCAGAAGGAGCTGATGGAAGAGGTGAAGTACAAAGATAGGGCCAAAGACAAAGAGAACTTTGGTAGAATACAGTATCTATCAAAGGTTGTCACTCCATTGTTGGAACTATTGAAGGAGCACCAAAAGGTTATTCCCCAAGATCGTATGAAGGTGACAAATGAGTTGCAGGTGGTGAAGTGTCTGCGGGTTGAAGTGAAGGGTTTGCAAGAGCAAGTAGTCTGAAGAGACAAGGAAGAACTTTGGGTGGATGCAATCTTGAAGAAGAAGAGTTTCAAGAAGTTACAAGAGAGTTTTGAGTCAAGAGGTAAGGAATTGCAGAAGCAAGCCAAAGAATTGAAAGGGTAGGCAATGTTGCTGACCAAGATGAAAGAAAAAGTCAGTGATGTGCGCATCAAGAGTATTCATGTGAAGGCAATGGCCAGAATAATGGAGCAGGAGTTGGAAAGCTTGAGGAAGAGTGCAGCCGGGAAGGATCAAGCATGGCAGAGAGAGTTGGCAGTCTGGCACCAAGAAGAAGAGAGATTGCACGAGCTGGTACAAAGTGTTGAGTTACAAAGTTCACAGTATTTGGAGGAGAAGAAGATGCTCACTGTTGAGTACGAAGATGAGTTGAAGATGTATCGCAAAGAGTTGAAGGCAGAGCGATCTCTAGGTTATGAGTCAGAATCAGTAGGAGAAGTTGCAAGAAAGTTGTGGGCAATCTTGAGCACAGAGGCTAAAGGGAGATTGGAATAAGCACGTCTATATGAGTTAAAGTTGCTTGTGCAGGAAACTCAAAAGAGAAAAGCCAAAGATGTGGATATGAACACTTTGCTGATCCAATTAAGGGAGCAAGTAGATCAGAAGATGTTAGAAGTAGGAGACAGTGTCAGTCTCAGATAAGTCAGTCAAGTCAGAGTTAGAGCAAATCAGTAGTAGTGTGATAGAGGAGAGGAAGTCCAATGTTGCAAAAGTAGGAATTCAGGTGTCTTCGGACTTGTTATTTGAGACATTAGAGAAGAGTGGGTCAAGAGATAAGGAAGTGTATGAATTACCCATGATCTTGATTGTAGTTCCTAGTGTAGAAGAAGTAGAAATAGTGAAGGAGTTGGTAGATCAAACATACCCAAAGAAGGAGAAGTAATAGGAAGATCATTGGGTTTGAAAGCCGATGAAGAGATTGACATCAAATCGGGGTAGTAACAGTTTTGAGATAGGAAGAGGCAAATATGAAGAGTTGCATTGTCAATTCGGATCTACAGGTCAGAAGAGTTGTTGCAAAACGGTATTTTTGTTAGAACTGTTATTTGCTTCACTATTTAAGACTGGCATTTGCAGTGTGATGTTGTTTAGTATTCAAATTTCTTAAGAAAGATAAAGTGAAGTGTTATTTTTAGCGCTTGTTGCTTGAGCTTGATTCTATGTTTATGAGTGTTGGGAGAATTTTGAAATGCAAGTCAGTGTGTTTGTGGATGTTGGATTCCGCAGCCTTGATCTTCATTCTCTATGTTTGATCCTAAGTGAAGTGCAATTGGAGCAATGCCTTGACAAATCTGGGAGGAATTGTAGTGTTTGTAGGATTCTGCATTTGTAAGTGCAGCACGAAGTTGATGTGAAGCAATTTTGATCAAGGAAGTTGTGCCTTTAGTGGAAAGGTGGAACACAATTCTAAGGCAAAGTTATTTTTGTAGTGAAGTGCTATCTTTGGGAGAATCTGAATCATCACAATCAAGAGTTGTTTGGACAGAATTTGCTATGTTGTGATTATGTGTGTGTGTATTTGTGACAAGTTGTCAAGAGTGTGAACTTGTTACTCTCTTTTGGGTGTGGTTTCTACATGAGAGATTAAAGACACAACCAAGAAGAACTGAAATTGTTACTTTGCTTTGTATTTAACCAATTGTGAATCGTATCTCTGCAAGAACAAACTTTACTTACCCGATTACCGCAAAAGTGATATTTGCCAGGTTGTCACACAACAAATTATTCACATCAACATCTTTCCATTTCCTTCTTCTTGTCTCCTACACCAACCATTTTAATTCATGCAATCTTGCCTCTTCTAACTTAACCTTGGCATCAATACTCAACATCACCTTCAACTCCTCAACAATTGCTTCTATTGACTTTGTACTTGGAACTACCTTCTACTTACTCCGCTCTATCTCCAACTCATTTTGGTACTATGAGCCGGCATGTCTCTCACTTGGGATGAACCTCTGATGGCTATAATGGTAGCGCACCATGGACTAAGAAGGCAAGGAACCCCAACTCCATCATACTCCTCCAAGGTTAACACTCCAAGACTCAAGACATTGCTCAACATAGAACTCAATGAGAGAAAGATAGTTGCAAATGAAAGGATGATGAGTACCTCCTCACCCCTTGTTTATATACTTGTGAAATAGTTACGTACCAAAGTTACTAATTACCGTAGTAACTCAAGTTACTTGACTAAAAGTCAAGTAAAGTCAAAAAGTAGAAAGGAATATCCATTCACATGGACATATTCCACTAGCATGTGATCTTATCTTGACCCAACCACTAAGTCAAGGATTCCTTCACATGGGCTATCCTTGGACTAAAGAAGAATCCAAAACAAAAAGGCTTGCGGGCCCAAGAGTTCTCAACTCTTTCCTCAAAGCCAAACACCTAGGAATAATACCAAGTCAACACACTAGAATCCAAAATAGTGGTGCTCATCTTTTCTACTTCCTCTAAAGTAAGGTCCCCTCTATCCTAGCTATGAGTAAATTTAGCTAACCATGACTAATATAGAACTATCCTTTAGCTCTATATAAATAATATCTCTTAAGTACTTGTAATACCAAGCTAAATATCACAATACCACACACATGCACAAATGGGTGTTACAGATCGAGGTATGCCTTTCAAAATCAAGTTATTGTCAAGGAGTACTCTTGTGAGTAGACCAATCTATCAGCTCTCACCAAAGGAGTTGGAGGAGTTGCGAACAACACTTATAGAGTTGTTGGAGAAGGATTTCATACGACATAGTACCTCTCCTTGGGGAGCACTTGTACTATTTGTTCCAAAGAAGGATGGAGGACTTCATTTCTGCATTGATTACCGTGGACTCAATAAGCAGACCGTGAAGAATGCATATCCCTTGCCTTGGATCGATGACCTGCTTGATCAACTAAGTGAAGCATTCTACTTTTCCAAGTTGGATCTTTGTAGCGGCTATTGGCAAATTCCTATTGAAGGAGAGGACATGCAAAAGACTGCTTTTTGCACAAGGTATGGACATTTTGAGTGGAGAGTTCTACCTTTTGGACTCACTAATGCTCCAGTAGTCTTCATGGATCATATGCATTGGGTGTTGGAGGGACTATTGGATTGGTCTGTGGTGGTGTTCTTAGATGATATCTTAGTCTATAGCAAGACAGAGGCAGAACACGTGAATCATGTGCGAGAAGTCCTAAGACGACTACAATAGTAGAAATTTTATTGCAAGAAGTCAAAGTGTGCTTTTTGGCAGAAGGAGATTACCTTCTTGGGTCAAAAGATCTCATCAGAGAGGATCAAGATGGAAGAAGAGAAGATCAAGGCCATTACTGATTGGCCTACCCCGAAGGATGCTACAGAAGTACGAGCATTCAATGGATTGGCCAGTTTTTACCGACGGTTCATCCATTATTATGCTCACGTGGCACCACCATTGACTTACCTCTTGGGAAAGAACTCAAGCTTCCAGTGGACCACCAAGCATGAAGAAGCATTCCAGAAGTTAAAGCATATGGTGTCTTCAAGACCCATTCTTCAACCATATGATCCTCAACTACCTTGTGTGGTTGATTTTGATGCTTCTAACTTTGCAATTGGAGTTGTGTTGCAACAAGAATTTCCAGATGGACTACATCCTATTGCCTTTGTGTCTTGCTGACTAAATACAGCTGAAAGAAATTGCTTTGCTCAAGATCAGGAACAACTTGCAATGGTATATGCCACCAAGGTATGGAGGCATTATCTCTTGGGGAAACAAGTGATCATGCGAACAGATCACAAGCCATTGTTGCAAATCTTACACTTGGAGCACATGAAGAGTCGGCATCATCGATGGGAAGAGCAGTTCCAATTGTTTCACATCAAACTTGAGTACAAACCAAGTTGGTTCCATGTCATCCCTGATGCTCTATCACAACGACCTGATTTGAAGGCTCTTCCTCTCATCACAGCGGCAATTACAACGGTGTGCATTGACCCTAAGGTCCATAATGAGTTTCAATCAGCTCTACAAAAAGATTCCTTCTTCCAAATGGTGCACGGTTGTTTGACAGCATGCGACAAGGAGTACAACACCTTCTCCTTCAAGGAAGGCCTTTTATTCCATGCAGACCAGATCTATGTTCCAGCCAAAGGTGATCTTTGACTTGTGCGCCTTCAAGAAGCCCATGATTTACCAATAGCTGGTCACATGGGAGTGGACAAGACCTGGGGCACCCTCCAACGCCAATGGTGGTGGCCCAACATGACACAAGATGTTCAAGACTTTGTCCGATCATGTGAGAGTTGCCAATGTAACAAGGCCATCAACCAGTAGTTGAGTGGACTCTTTCAACCACTCGCCATTCCATCCGCTCGTTGGGAGCATGTGAGCTTGGATCTCATCACATCCTTGCCAAAGACAAAACAAGGACACACCGCAATTGTGATGTTTGTGGATAAGCTTAGTAAGCAAATCCACTTGGCACCAACCTATGATACCATGGATGCTCCAACCTTAGCGCAAATCTACTTCAACAATGTCTTCAAGCATCATGAGATGCCACGTGTACTCATCTTCGACTGTGATCCTTGATTTACCGAGAAGTTTTGGCAAGCACTCTTCCATATACTCGGCACCAAGCTTGCTTTGTCCATGGCCTATCATCCTCAAACTGATGGAAAAACCGAACGAGCAAATTGTACATTGGAGGATATGTTGTGGGCCTTTGTCAATGTCCACCATACCAACTGGGATGAATGTCTTGCAGCTGCAGATTTGCCTACAACAATTCCAAACAGGCAAGCACTAGATTTTCTCCCTTCTTTCTCAATTTTGGCCAAGATCCATTTGTTCCAGATTCTCTTCTTGCTCCCCCTCCCTCTCAGGTTCCTCATACTTCCACATTCTTGACCACTATATCCCAATCTCTCCAACAAGCAAAGTCTCACCTCCTTGTTGCTCAGAATTGCCAAAAACAATATGCAGACCACCATCGTTGTGATCTCACCTTTGAAGTTGGTGATAAAGTCATGCTATCCTCTAGTAACCTCCCTCTCCCACTTGATACCCAAGTTTGTAAACTTGCTCCTAATTGGATAGGACCCTTTGATATCACTCACATTGTCTCTCTTGTTGCTTATCGACTTGCCTTGCCTTGTCACATGCATATCCATCCTGTCTTTCATGTTTCCAAGTTGAAACCCTTTGTTCCTAACCCCTCTTCCTTTTCCTCTCGAGTCCAACCTCCTCCTCTGCCCGTCCCTATCAATGATCATGAGGAGTACCAAGTTGATCGTATCCTTGCACGTCGCCATATTCAATGAGGCCGTCGCCAACATACGGAGTACAAGGTCCTTTGGAAAGGGTATCCCCTTCATGATGCCACATGGGAACCTCTTTCCCACCTCCAGAATGCACAGACGGCCACAAGGAATTTGAAGCTTCACTGGCGATGAGGATGTCACCAACTAGCGGCGGGGGAATATGTAACAATATGGAGTTTAGCGACAAAGTTAGTCAGGCTTACGAAGTAAAAAATAAGACAAAATAGCCAAGAATATTCTAGAAGCATCTAAGAAACTTCTTGGGAAACTTCCCAACTAGTTAACTTGCGCCCTAAGTAGGTAGCTTCTAGAAGGAAGCTTCTAGAAGCTTCTGACTAGCTTAGCTTGCATGCCAAGTAGGTGACTTCTAGACGGAAGCTTCTTGAGAAGCTTCTTGGTTAACTCGGCTTGTACTCCAAGAAAGCGGCTCAAGGAAGCTTCTTGAGAAGCTTCCTGGTTAACTTGGCTTGTACTCCAAGAAAGTGGCTCAAGGAAGCTTCTTGAGAAGCTTCAAGGGTCTTGTATGCTATCTGTAAATACCAAAGCCGAAGCTCATGCTAGGCATTCGGAGTTTTCCCTCATTCAAGTGTCCCAATGTGAGTTTCCATTCTCCTATTTCTCTCCTCGGTTTTGGTCTTTTACAAATGGTAACCTGCATCTAGAATCTTGAAAGCAGTCACCTTTCCTGCAAAGTGTCCTCCACACACTAAGCCTTCATGAAACTCCTTTATAAGTAGGATAGACTCTTCCTTACCCACTGCTCTTCAAAGTAGACCATCTGCTCCTTGGTGAAAAAGAATATCCTCCACCATTGTGTAAGGTCTAGATCTTGCTGCAAGGGCCTTCCTCTTCCCAGCATGCATCCCTTCTGGATAGTTACCTCTTGTCACAAAATCCACAATATCCTTGTACTCCATTGGAACCTCTTGAGTGACTGAGATTGTCAAGAGCTCCTCATCAGGGAAGGAATAATCCATTGGCTCATCTCTAGCATGATCATAGGCTCTAGATAACAAATCAATATTTGCATGTTTCTTTCTTGGACTATCCTCAATGGTGTTATCATACTCAGACAAGATTATCATCCACCTTGCTAGTCTCCCTTCAACATAAGGCTTTTTGAAGATGTACTTCAAAGCCTTGCGATCCGTGACAATGGTGGCTTTCCTTCCAATCAAGTAGTGTCTAAACTTCTTGAGACCAAAGATCACTACCAACCCTTCTCTCTCCATGATAGAGAAGTTCTTTCCTGCTGAAACCATTGTGGTACCTACATTTTTTGTTTTCTATGGTTAGTAGTGTTTAAGAGACAAAGTAAGCACAGAAAAGTTGAATTGCGGACAAAGAATGGACGGAAGTAACTTTGGAGGAAAGCCAAAGAAGCTGACATCGGATCCAATGATGGAGGTACTCGAAAGAAGAATATGCCGGAAAAAGTCTGAAGATCACCGTCTTTGGGTTAGAAGACGTAGGAAAGACAAAGACCATTTAACAACCTCTATATGTGGCAAGAAAGTACATTTCAAGAAACGGCAGGGGCAAAAGAATCATGTCTTGATAGTGACCGGGAGTGCACGCAAAAGAGAGAAATTCACCGATGAAATTGACTAAAGAATGACTACGATTCAGGGCAATATAAAATTGCGACTACGTAGGGGGAAGTTGAATATAAATTTCCAATTCCTTTGAGTAGTCGTCCTGCAGTAATGCGTGTCCGGAAGCCCATCGAGAGTGAGATTTTCCGAAACCCTGAGGGAGTTAGAGTGTCTTGTCCAAGAGAGGGTCTTATTGTCCAACATCATAGAACAAGAGAACAAATCATGGCGATGAAGGTGGCCAACGTGCTGGCGGTGAGAGGGCAATTCGAAGGGTAGATGTAGTGGCTAGAATTGAAGTCTTGATTAGACTTCGAATTATGTTTTTAGCATGGAACTGGAATTTCAGTTTCTCGGGAGTGATGGCAGAGCTTGTTGCTAGTAATTGTGAGGAGGGTCCCGAGGTGGAAGGGAAGAGAGGCAATCCGGCTCGATGGACTGAGTCAGATTGGAAGTTGGTATTGGGAAAAGAAGTCGGAGAACCAACAGGGATCACCTTCTATTGGAAGTGTGATGCTGCAGAGGAGACAACAGAATTCCAAAATTTGTTCTTTGCTCCGAGAACAACAAATGGCTACAAGGTGGAGTCTTATCGGGACCCGATCCGAAGAAGTATCATAGGGGCAATGATGGCCATGTTCAAGCCAGAACAAACTACCTATGTGAACATGCAGCAGGCCATATTTTTCTATCAGATGTTTGCAGGAGTTCCAGTGAATTGGGCGAAGTGCTTTCACCACCAAACAAGGCAGATGGTGGTGAATTGGAGAACGGGCTCGCCACCACATTATTTTGCACCGTTTGTAGCTCACTTCTACTTTGGGCTGAATTTACTATCCAAAGACGAGCGTCATCGTATGGTGTCTCACATGCATCCCGATTTGAGATGGGAAGCAGACAATGAGGAGCGCCAATATATGCTGCATCTTCGAGCAAATGATGAATACTTTGCGAGGACGGGATAGTAGAAAGTAGAAGAAATTACCAATCCGAAGACGAAGAAGCGCAACAAACCCAAAGAAGCAAAGTCGCCACCCATGCAAAGGAAGACTCGATGGCTGATGTTGAAGATGGCAAAGATCATAAAAGAGGCATCATCGGGACTGGAGTCTGGAGAAGAGACTGCGTCACAAGAAGCGGACTCGGAAGAAGAGGAGCTCACCTTGAAAAGTGAGGAGTCTGGGAGCAAAAGTGATGGAGAGCTAGAGGTCCAGCAATTGGCAGCAATAAGTGAGGCTTGTCAGACGATGATAGCAAACAAGTCAAGAGCAGAAGAGGGAGCAGAGAATCCCGTGGGGCCGAGTTCAAGAGGCCAAGACAAAGAAAGTGCCGACATGATGAAGATACAAAGATCGCGACTTCGGATGAAGGAGCCGATGACGGAAAAGAAGACACCAGACAAAGATGGCAGATGAAGAGGAAGAGCATTTCAATGGGATATCCTATCTGATGAAGGTGGTAACACCACTACTAGAATTGTTGAAGGAGCAAAGAAGAGTAATTCCCCAAGATCAAAGAAAGGGGATGAACAAATTACAGATGGTGAAGTATCTGGTAAGTGAAGTGAAGGAGCTGCAGGAACAACAAGTCCGAAGAAGCGCGGAAGTGGAAGAAATTTGGAGGGAGGAATGCTTGGTGAAGAAAACGCTGACCCTGCTACAAGGAAGCTGCGCAGAGAAGGAGAAGGAATTGCAAAGGCGCACCGGAGAATTCAAGGAACAAATGATGTGGCTCAATAAGATGAAGGAAGAAAGTGGCAATGACCATCGTAATGGAGCAGGAGTTGGATAGCTTGAAGAAGAGTGCAGCGGGGAAGGATCAAGCATGGCAGAGGGAGTTAGCAGCCAGGCAAGAGGAGGAAGAACGATTACAAGAGCTAGTCAAAGGTGTTGAGTTACAGAGTACACAGTATGTAGAGGAGAAGAAGATGCTTGTTGCGGAGTACGAAGATGAGCTGAAGATGTATCGTGAAGAACTGAAGGTAGAGCGCTCTTGAGGATATGAGTCGGAATCAGTAGGAGAAGCTGCGGGGAAATTGAGGGCAATCCTAAGCACGGAGGCTGAAGGGAGATTGGAGGAAGCTTGCCTACATGAGTTGAAATTACTTGTGCAAGAGACTCAAAAGCAAAAAGCCAAGGATGGAGACATGAACACGTTGCTAATTTGCTTGAGAGAGCGTGTAGATCGGAAGATGTTAGAGGTAGAGAATAATGTTAGTCTTAGACTAGATTTAGTTAATTCAGAATTAGAGAAGATTCGGAAGAATGTGATTGTGGATACGAAACCTGATGTTGCAGACGTAGGAGTACAAGTGTCATCGGACTTGATAATTGACACTTTAGAGAAAAGTGGGTCAAGAGATAAAGCATTAGATGGAGTAACCCGGAGCTCAATTGTAGATTGTAGTGTAGAAGTTGTAGAATTGGTAAAGGATTTGGTAGAATCAGCCATACCCGAAGAAGGTGAAATAGTAGGAAGATCATCGGGTTTGGAAGCCGATGATGAGGAAGACATCGGATCGGGATAAGTGACGATTTTGAGATAGGAAGAGGTAGATATGGAGAGATAGATTGTCACTTGGGATTTAAAATTAGTAAGAGATGTTAGGAAGCGGTGCCTAGGTAGGCGAGTCTACCGTTTGCTTCAGTATTTAAGTGGAGCATTTGCAGTACGATGTGATTCAGTATTCAAATTTCTGAAGATAGATAAAGCGAAGTGTTGTTCTCAATACTTGTCGCTTAAGCTTAATTTCAATTGTCAATTTTGTGTTTGTGTTTGTGAGTGTGTGGAGAATTCCAAAGAGCAAGTCAGTGTGTCTGTGGATGTTGGAATCTACAGCCTTGATCTTCATTTTGTGTGTTTGATCCTGAGTGAAGTGCATCAAAGGAATGCCTTGACAGATATGAGAAGAATTGTAGTGTTGGTAGTATTCTGCATTGGTGAGTGCAGCACAAAGTTGATGTGAAGCAATTTTGATCAAGGAAGTTGTGCCTTCAGTGGAGGGGTGGAACACAATTCTGAGGCAAAATCGGTCTTTGCAGTGAAGTGCCATCTTCGGGAGAATCTGAATCATCACAATCAAGAGTTGTTTGGATAAAATTTGCTATGTTGTGATTATGTGTGTGTATTCGTGACAAGTTGTCAAGATTGTGAGCTTGTTACTCTCTTTTAGGTGTAGTTTCTACGTGAGAGACTAAAGAAGAAACCAAGAAGAACTACAATTGTGGCTTTTGTCTTTGTATTTGACCAATTCTGGATAATATCTCTGCGGGAATGAACTTTACTTACCCGATTACCGCAAAAGTGATGTTTGCCGGGTTGTCACAACCATCTGCCTACTAGCATAAGCTATTGGATGATCATGCCCATCTTGGGTCTAATTGACTAAGAGTGCATCCTATAGCTACATTAGAGCATTAGTGTAGAGGATGAAAGGCTTACTCCAATCAGGTTTAGCAAGAATTGGAGCTACAACAAGGGATTGCTTGAGCTCCTCAAAAGCTTTGAGAGCCTCCTTGTCCTCCAAAATCACCATGTAAATCTACACCCTTCTTCATGTAGATGGTCAATGCATAAGCCTTGTTGTAAAATGAGAAGATGAACCTCTTATAGTACACAACCATCCTCAAGAATTGGCATAACTTTGTCAAGCTTGAAAGGAATGGAAGGTCTGAGATTTTCCTCACCTTCTCATGATCAACTGCTATTCCATCCTTGGAGATGATGTGCCCCTATGGTACCCACATTTTTTGCTTTTTCCTATTTTGTTAGCATTTGAAGAAGAAGTATGGGGTTAGAGCCTAAAGAAGGCTAACATGGGAAGAAATAAGAAGACGACCTCGGGTCAAGATGCAAAGTAAAACCCAAAGACACGAAGATGAAGAAGAAGAAGGAGAGACTTCACATAGGGCGGCGTGAGTGGATCCGAAGAACCTGTAACAAACTTTGTCAGAGTTGGCACAACCAAGAAAGTACACGGGAAGAAAGTAATGACCTCGGGATCAAGAACTTCTTGATAGTGACATGCAACAACTTCACCAAATCGGAGATTGGAGAGGAGGAGCAACTGAAGAGTGATTGATTGGCGCATGACTATAAAATTACAAGTTGCACAAAGGAGTAGAGCAATGTCTAGATCCTACCCAGTTCCTATTAAGAGTCGACACAAAGTAATGCAAATTGGAAATCCACAAGAAGAGGAGTGGGTTAGGATCTCGGGGATGATCTTCCACAAGAAGAAGGTGAGGGAGCACACGATGACCATGAAAATGAGTAAGTAGAGTGTAGTGAGGGGGCTTGCAATTCATAGATTAGAAGTAATAGAGCAGATCAAAGTCTTGACGAGACTTTGTATCACGTTCCTAGCTTGGAATTGGAACTTCAATTTTTGAGGTTTCATGGTAGAAATTGCAGCAAGCAATTGCAAGGATGGACTGAAGCACAAGGGGAAGAGAGTGAATCCCGCTTGATGGATGGAAGCAGATTGGAGAGTAGTATTGGGAAGAGAAGTAGGAGAGGTAGGAGGTACCATCTTCTATCAGAAGTGTGATGCTTCAAAAGAGACTACCAAAGTGAGGAATTCGTTCAATCAACCGCACACTAAGAATGGGTATAAGGTGGACAGTTATAGAGAACCCAAGCAGAGAGAGATAGTAAGCATGATGATGGCAATGTTCAAGCCAAAGTGAACCACCTATGTTACTATGCAACAGGCTGTGTTCTTTCACCAAATGTTTGCGGGAGGGGCGGTAGATTGGGCAAAATGTCTGCATTAGAGAGTGGAGCATATGATTTTGGGATGGACAATGGATATGCCACCACATTACTTTGTGCCATTTGCAACGCACTTTTATTTGGGGTTGAACTTGCTAACTTCGGAAGAACGAAGTCAAATGCGCTCGCACTTTCATCTAGATTTACAAAAGGAGGCAGTTGTAGATGAGCGATATTATATGGAGAGAGTGCAAGATGGAGATGTGTAGTACAAGGAGAGTGGTAAGGAGAAGATCGTAACAACTGACCTTCCAATAGCAAGAAAGAGAGCCAAGCTTGAGATTTTTGTTGCGATAGTCCAGTCCCAGAAAGTTCCGAAGCTTAACCCAATGGCGGTGGTAGTAAAGAAGAAGGAAGCCGTGTTGGAAGAAGAAGAAGAGTCGGAAGGAAAAATTGGATCGAAGGAAGGAATGTTGGGCAAAGAAGAGGAGTTCATGCTACGGAGTGGAGAATCAAGTAGTGACAGCAAAGGCAAAGTGGAGGTTCAGCAAACACGACAGTCGATGCTCAAGGCAGAAAAGCCGAGTCCCAAAGTTTCCATGCTTGAACACGGAAGTGAGAAGAAGAAGGGAGAGGAAGTTGTGGCACAACCCCAAATTGCCAAGGGTAAGAATGCTATGACTGGATCTGAAGTGAGGCCTAGTAAAATTACTCTGGAAGGAGGAGAAAGTTTAGAAGAAGAAACTTTGAAGGTATGAAGATTGCAACTTTGGGGCAAGGTACAAGAAGTAGAGTGGTCAGGACCCAAAGGCCGAGCCGATGAAGTAAGATGCAAAGGAGTGGACTATTTTTCCAAGGTCATATGTCCGCTGTTGATGATGTTACAGCAGAAGAAGATGGAGATGGTAAGTGCCAATCTCAAGGTACCGGATGAATTGGCAATAGTAAAGACTTGGAGTGCGGAAACATTGTTGATGCAAAGTAAGTTGACGAGGGTGGAGATGGAAGTCGAAGAACTTTGGGTTGAGGAGGTTCTTTGGAGTAAGCACTTTGAGGTCACAAGGGAGGAGTTAGTGAAGAGTCGCGAGGAGGCAAAGGAGATGACCGCAATGGTTGCAATGTTGAAAGGAGAACTTGCAAATGTGCGGGTAGAGTCAATACACTCCAAAGCAATTACTACGGTGATGGAGCAAGAGTTAGGGAGTCTTAAGAAGAAGGCAGCAGAGAAAGATCAAGCCTGGCAATGCGAGTTAGTGGAGCGCAGTAAAGAAGAAGATTGGTTGTGAGGATTGGTGCAAGTAGTAGAGGAGCAACTCTCTATGAATGAGAGGGAGAAGGAGGCATTGAATGTTGAATTGATGTGTGTCTCAAAAGGCATTGAATGCTGAATGAATGTATGTCTCAGACTAGATCTTGTTAGGATAGAGTTAGCTAAACTTTGTAGTAAGGTAGAAGAAGTACAAAGACCCGAAATTGAAAAAGTAGGAGAACAAGTGTCTTCGGAGTTGTTCTCTAAAATTTTAGAGAGGAGTAGATCAGGAGATAAAGAGTTAGAGCAATTACCTGAGACCTCAATTGTAGATTGTAGTGAAGAAATTGTAGAAATAGAAGAGTTAGGAGTAGAATTGGATAGACCAGAGGATGGGGAAATTATAGAGAGATCATCGGGTTTGAAAGCCAATGAGGAGGTTAACATCGGATTGGAGTAGTAACAGATTTGAGATTTGAAGAGGTAGATATAAGAGGTGCATTATCATTTCGGATCTGTAGGTTTGTACAGTTGTTGTAGAATGGTATAGTTGTTAGCAATTGTCATTTGCTTCACTATTCAAAGGTGGCATTTGCAGTCTTACGCTGTTCAGTGCTCATAATTTCTGAGAATAGATAAAGCAAAGTGTTGTGAAGTAGTGCTCGTCATTTGAGCTTGATTGCGAGTATCAACATTGTGCTTGTGTTTGTGAGTGTGTGGAGAAATTCAAAGTGCAAGTTAGTATGCTTGTTGGATGTTGGATTCCGCAGCCTTGATCTTTACTCTATGTGTTTGATCTTGAGTGAAGTGCAATCAAAGCAATGCCTTGACAGATCTGAGAGGAATTGTAGTGTTGGTAGTATTTTGCATTTGTGAGTGGAGCGTAAAGTTGATGTGAAGCAATTTTGATTGAGGAAGTTGTGCCTTTAGTGGAGGGGTGGAACACAATTATGAGGCAAAGTCATTTTGCAGTGAAGTGTCATTTTTGGGAGAGCCTGAATCATCACAATCAAGATTGTTTGGAAAGATTTGATGGAGTTGTGATTAACTGTGACAAATTGTCATGACAAGACTGCAAATGAGTGCTTGTTACTCTCTTCTAAGTGTGGTTTCTACCTGAGAGATTAAAGATGCAACCAAGAAGAACTACATTGTGACATTTGACTCTGTATTTTGACATTTTTTACTAGTATCTCTGCGGGAACGAACATTACTTACCCGATTACCGCAAAAGTGATATTTGTCGGGTTGTCACATGATTTTTGGCACCACTGCCGGGAATATAAATCTCGGAAGTGGAAGAATACAAAGCCAACCTTAAACTGGGTGTCAAAGCAATATGAATTTTTGCATTGAGAGAACAACAAGAAGAGAGAGTTTGAAGATGAATGTTGCATTGTGAAGAAGGCGAACGTCTGAAGATCCAATCTACGTTTGACAAAACTGAACAAGAGGCGTTGGACTTTCAACTTCTCCACAAAGTGCAAGAAGCCCTGCAAGAACTTCACCAAAAGAAACACAAAGGCGGTTGGCAAGGCTACTTTGCATCCCCATCTTCCAAGAAGAAGAAAGATTCAAGCAGCCAGACATATTCATTACGGCCTTGTACACCAACTTCCCCTAGAGCTGTAAAGGAAGTCGCATCTCTTAAGAATTTTGTACAAGAAAAGACAACATAGACACTAACAGAAGAAGAGGGCCAACACCTTCTACAAACAATTCCTCACTTTTCTCAAAGGAATTTTGAAGAACACAATAAAGGTGTTGAGCCTGATTCTTCCACTCGGGTTGAAGTCGACACCCTCAGAGAAGAAATTGTTGAAGAAGACCCTACTTTGAACTTGATGAATTGGAACCCTTGGGTTGTCAACACGGTGTTGATACTAGCCAGCTCCTTGGTCCCATCAAGTTCAAATTTACCTCAGCCAATTCCACCAAGTTGAACAAAGACTTTGTTACCTATCACCCAACACGCCTATCAAAAGTATAAGGAGATAGAACAAGACGAAGACCCCAATGAATTCATTGAAGAATTCAAAGTCATCTCCTTTGCCAATAAGGAACATGACTCGGCAGATTGACTATGCATTTTCCCAAGTCTGCTCTGAAAGAAAGCTCAGAGCTGGTACACCCATGTAACTCAAAAGGGGTTCGTATTGGCAGATTGGGTGGACTTGAGAAACAATTTCCTGGAATGATTCCGAGAAGTTGATAACGACATAAGTGTCTTCATGGCACTCAACAATTTAGACAGAGGCAAGAATGAGAAGTTGAGAGACTACTCTGAGTAGTTCATGGTGCTCTTGAACCAAGTTCTGAAGTAGTCGGGTGTGGTGGGTTACTCCGATGCCCAAGCCATTACCTGGTTCCTAAGAGGACTTTCACCAAAGATTCGGATCATTGCAAGGTAGAGGAATGTAAATTCCCTCAATCAAAGCCAAGATGAGTATGACGACGTGGGGGTAAGAAACCTGTGACCCCCAGCAAAGAGTGTACATAAGGCTGATACCAAGCTGGATGCCCTCATCAAGGAGTTTTTGGATTTTAAGATCCAAATGATTGGAGCAAAGGACCGAAGGAAGCCCCCATCATTTGGCAGATCCAATGTATGGTGCATCACGTGTGGCAAGTCAGGCCATGCAAATACATAATGCAATAGTCACAATGCATTCTTGGTGCAGCAGATTGATTGGGTTCCGAGATGGAACCAGGAAGAGGAAGAGGAGGCGGTGTACCAAACACAATAGGTACAAACTCAAGCGAGCACATCATACCAAGGTTTGAGGTACGGACCAAGGGAATATAACCCCAATGCTCTTCCACGAAGACCACCAATGGGAAACCAAAATTGACCCGGGACATGTTACAATTGTGGCTCGATGGGATATTGGTCTCCAAATTGTCCGTAGCCAAGAAGGAAAATCGGGTATGTTTCCTTGTGTGGAAATTGCAAAGGATCGGGTCATACTGGCAACCAATGTCCTCACCCCACCAAACCCAAAGCCGCCTGTAAAGTATGTACAGACCCCGGCTGAGCAAGCAGCACTTCAGGCAAAAGGTGATACAACTATAAATTGTATAATACTTGAGGAGGAGAGACCTCAGGCAGGAAGCCCGGCCTCGAAAGGAGAATGGCCAGACCTCAAAATTTTGAAAGTTGAGACACGCACAAGTAAGAAGAAGCATGATCCCAAAGAATTGAGTACGACCTCATCATCTTCAAGAAAGGCAAAGAGACTACACCCAAAAGTAATCCTTTTTGCCAAGGAGGAAAAGATCCTTGCTAAAGCCAAAGCTAAAGCCTTGCAGAAAGAACTCAAGGAAGCAATACTCAGGACCCGAGAACTGAGTTTGGAGGAGGAGACAAAGACAAAGCCTTCAGTTTTTCTAGCAGACATCCAATCCAAAGTAAAGGATCTAATCCAAGCCAAGGTGGGAAAACCCGAGGAACCTTGGGTCAAGACCACTAGTACCTCCATCACCATCATGGAACGTCCCGAGTCAGATTTGAACATGGAGAGACTTTGAACCCAAAGCCAAAGGTGAAGACCATGAAATTAGGAGGAGTACCCCAATACGACATTGTAGCAGATTTGGCAGCCACAGATGCAAACGTCACATTTAAGCAATTGTGGGAAGACAATAAGCTATACAAAAGGCAGCTAAATTCAGCCCTCAAGAAAGTAAGGGCGATGTCAAAGAAAGACCTGCCCGCTATATATCATATTGAGCAAGAAGATTTGGGATCTTCTGAGGTTAACACGGAGATTGCAAGGTGCATGATCACATTGATACCCATTGATTTGGGTTTTGGTGTGAATGTCATGACCAAAGTTACTGCAAATCGACAGGGGTATCATACGTTTGAGCCAACACCCCAAGTATTGAAATTTGTAGACCAAACCAAGAGAAGGCCATTGGGCATGCTGTCAAACATTACCACAATCATTGGAGGGGTGCCCTTGAAGTTGAATTACATTATGTTGCGACCAATGACCAAAACTGGTTACCCACTATTGATCAGAAGACCCTAGTTGTACAATGCCCAAGTTGTGGTAGATGGGCACCAGCAGAAGCTACGATTGAAGGACATTTTGTTTGAAGACCAGAAGCTGGTGACTGTGAGTTGGATGAAGGTTCCCCATCTTGGGGAAACCAGTTTGTCAAAAGATGAGGACAAATATAAAGACACATTGTCTTCATCTTTAGACAAATCCAAAGACAAAGTCCAAGTCAATTATTTGGAATGCTATGAGGTGGACATCAAAGATGAAGATCCATATGACCTTGCTTCGGGTCAACATGACTTGGAGGAAGGAGGTTTGATGGCAGCCTGACTCAGGTTAAGCTGAGTAAGCCATGTTGAAGGAGTCATCAACCCCGATGACTGTCAAGATGTTGTCTTGATGGAAGGGAAAATTTTGAAAATTTTGAAGACAGCCACTTTGGACAAGTTGGCAGGATACACTGCCCTGTTTATAGAATTCCAAGATGTATTTGCCTGGTCTATTGATCAAATGCCGGGTATTCCACAAGAATTTAGGGAACACCAGATTGATCTTGTTGAAGGCGCAGTTTTGGTTTGGCAGAGACAATACCGCCTGAACCCGAAGTACTCGCTCTTGGTAAAGATGAAATCAACAAGTACTTAGGGGCCAAAATCATCTTCTCTATCTTAAGCAGTGAGCGGGTCTCACCCATTGTCATTGTCCCAAAGAAGAAAACGGGGAAGATCCAAGTGTGCCAAGATTTCCGCAAGTTAAATGCAATCACAAGGAAGGACCATCATCCCTTGCCTTTTACCGATATGTCACGCCATTTGTAGTGCCGCATCTAGATGCTCGGACACTGGAGTTCTAGTGATAGTAGTTAGAGTTATTTCAACAGTTTCTCATAGACTACTTTCCGATGGTCAGATTTTGTGTTCGGGGTATTGACTTCATGGTGGGGCTCATCGTCACTTTGCACCGTTTGCACCATCGAGTGTGCCATCAATTGGACCGTTAGGTTTTCAGAGCTAGCTCGAGTCTAGGGTGTATAGTTTGAAGTGAGCTCTAGAGAGCTCACTTCTCTGATGTTGAGCCTTCGAGTTTCTGGCTATGGTGGACAGAGGCCGGCGAGCGTCACCTAGATTCTCTATGCTTGAGTGGGTGTGGCTTGACTATAATTAGTGCCCAGTTGTTGGTAGTTTATAGAGTGACAGATCAAGTAATGATCTAAGTTGAGTTGAGTTGAGAGTGGTAAGCAATCTGATTTGATTATGGCACTTTAGAGTCTATGTATGACTTATGTGTGAGTTATGCTTCTATAGTGTATGATGTTGATAGCGATATATGTTGTGTAGCGATGTAAATATGCACAACACAAATCATACATGCTTTATCTTGTTGGAAGCAACTTGTTCAAGGGTTTCCATTGCCACCAATATCATTGAGTTTAGACATCTGTACCAAAAGTTAAAAGCATTTGAAATTTTGGGAGTAGATGTAAAAAGTAGTTGAAGGACTTCGGGTTGGTGTCTTTGGGTCTATACAACTTCGGACTTTGGACTTTGGACTTTGGACCTCAGACTTTGGGTTTACATGACTTCGGGTCTAAAGACTTCACCTCAAGATAAATGAGATTCAATCCAAGGTAGTCAGACATCAGATGTAAGAGTCTTTAGGTTAGATATTTGAAGTGTTTAAAATAGTTAGAGTAGGGAAAGAAGATATTTAGGATACCCATGACTTCAATTTCAATTCTGATTGAAGATAGGATAGAATTCAAGGAGAAGTAGCAATAGTGAATGAACCCGAAGTGCAAGATTAAATAGTAAGTGTCTTTGGGTTAGTTACATGAGTGATAAGGGGAAGTGGGTTACAAATTGAATGCATAGATAGTGTCTCCATGCTTTCAATTACAATTCTTAATGAAGATATAAGAGAATTAGCAAAGGAATTGATAGTAGTTAGATCCAAAGTAAGAGAAGGGGGGAGTGCACGTGTCTTTGGATCAATTATTTGAGGCATTAGAGAAGAGTGGGTCAAGAGATAAAGAGTTAGATAGATTACCCACCAATGAAATTGTAATTTATATTGAAGTTGTAGTAGAAATAGTGATCGATTTAGTAGTTGAGGATAGATCCAAAGAAGGAGAAGTAATAGGAAGAACTTCAAAATTGGAAGCCGATGAAGAGGTAGACATCGGATCAGAGTAGTAACAGTTTTGAGATATGAAGAGGCAGATATGAAGAGGTGCATTGTCATTTTGGATCTGTAGGCTAGAAGAGTTGTTGTAGAACGGTATAGTTTTTAAATAACTATTGAGGTGCTTTGCCTATTTGAAGGTGGCATTTGTAGTCATATGTTGTTTAGTGCTCATAATTTCTAAGAATAGATAAATCAAAATGCTGTGAAGCAATGCTCATCATTTGAGCTTAATTCCAAGTATCAACATTGTGTTTGTGTTTCTGAGTGTGTAGAGAATTTCAAAGTGCAAGGTAGTGTGCTTGTTGGATGTTGGATTCCGTAGCCTTGATCTTTATTTTGTGTGTTTGATCCTAAGTGAAGTGCAATCGGAGCAATGCCTTGATAGATCTGAGAGGAATTGTAGTGTTGGTAGTATTCTGCAATTGTGAGTGCAGCATAGTGTTGATGTGAAGCAACTTCAATTGAGGAAGTTGTGCCTTGAGTGGAGGGGTGGAACATAATTTTGAGGTAAGGTTGTTTTGCAGTGAAGCGCCATTTTTGGGAGAGAATAAATCATCACAATCAAGATTGTTTGGAAGATTTGATGGAGTTGTGTTTGGGTGTGACAAATTATTGTGACAAGACTGCAAATCAGTGCTTGTTACTCTCTTCTAGGTGTAGTTGCTACCTGAGAGATTAAAGATGAAACCTAGAAGAACTACATTGTGACATTTGACTTTGTATTTGGACATTTTTGACTAGTATCTCTATGGGACTAACTTTACTTATGTGATTACCGCAAAAGTGCTATTTGTTGGGTTATCACATGATTTTTGGCACCGTTTTCGGGGATACAATCTTTAGGAGTGCAAAGATACAACGTGTTCTTTATTCAATTTCAATGCCTTCAAGAACAAAAGTGCCAAAAATTGATAAGAATGTAAGGAGGTTGAGAAGAAAAGCTCAAGAACTTCAAGAACACCAAGAGAAAGAAGACTTTGAAGCCCTTGAGAGAAAAAAGTTTAAAATTTCCAACAGCACTCCAATTGAACAATTGAAGAATCATTATGTGGAAAGATATTGGAGATGTTTTTTGGACAAAGCAAGTGAATTGAGCATACAGTGGCTATGAGACTCTATGGGTCACCAACATTTAGCATTTTTGAACCCCCATCTCTTGAAAAAGTGAATCCAAAGACACCTTTTCTTGAGTTCCAATCGTTACCTTCAGATTCTTGGCCACCAATGATGAATTTAAATCTTGGAGTGGGCATGGCCTTGTTTGGTTTGCAATTCTCCCCATTAGAAAAAGAAAGAAAAAGAAAAAAAATTAGTTTACAATAGAAGGAAGGAAGACTACGGATCTCTGAGCAAAAGCTTAGTCAAAAGACAACAATCCTTGTTGGGTTGCAGTGATCCATTTGGAGGTCTCAATTGAGCGTGCAAAGAAGGAAATTATTGAAGCATTGACAAAGACCACTTTAATTATTAATTTTGTGTGGGACACTGTTCAAAATTGAGTGAGAGAAACATTGCCTTTGTCATTTTATTCATCTCGTTGAATCCTTGTTTTGTGTTTGCAAGGACGCTCACATTTGAGGGAGGGCATATGTGGTACTTGCATTTTTCATTTTGGACGAGTTTTGAAGAAAGAGTGTCTTGTTGAAACCAAATTGAAACCAAATGGAGAAAAAATAAGAGGAAACTTGTGTTTTGATCAAGCCAAGGAAGTCAACTTCATGTAAAGAGGAAGAAGGACTCGGATTGGATCAGATCTGAAGGAGTGCATACCCAAAGGAGGAATGGAAGGTTGCAGGTCAAGATTATTGCAAGAGCTATATCTCATTGATGAAAAGTCCAAATCATAAGTGCTATATCTTGTTGGAAGCGTCTCGTTCAAGCGTTTCCATTGCCACCAAAATTTTTGAGTTTAGACATCTATACCATAACTTAAAGCATTTGAAATTTTAGGAGTAGATGTAAAAAGAAGTTGAAGGACTTTGAGTTGGTGTCTTTGGGTCTATACGACTTTGGACTTTGGGTTTACATGACTTCGGGTCTAAAGACTTCACCTCAAGACAAGTGTGATTCAATCTAAGGTAGTTAGACATTAGATGTAAGAGTCTTTAGGTTAGATATTTGAAACATCTAAAATCGTTAGAGTAGGGAAAGAAGATATTTAGGATACGTATGATTTCAATTTCAGGTCTGATTGAAGATAGGATAGAATTGAAGGAGAAGTAGTAGTAGTGAATGAATCTAAAGTGCAAGATCATACAATAAGTGTTTTTGAGTCATTTACATGAGCGATTAGGAGAAACTGGGTTACAAATTGAAGGCATTGATAGTATATCCATGCTTTCAATTACAATTCTTGATGAAAATATAGTAGAATTAGCAAAGGATTTGATAGTAGTTAGATCTAGAGTAAGAAGAAGAGAGTGCAAGTGTCTTTGGATCAATTATCTGAGGCATTAGAGAAGAGTGGGTCAAGAGATAAAGAGTTAAATAGATTACCCACTAGTGTAATTGTAATTCATAGTGAAGATGTAGTAGAAAAAGTGAAATATTTAGTAGTTGAAGATAGACCCAAAGAAGGAGAAGTAATAGGATGAACTTCAAAATTGGAAGCCGAGGAAGAGGTAGACATTGGATTGGAGTAATAATAGTTTTGAGATATGAAGAGGTGCATTGTCATTTTGGATCTGTAGGTTAGAAGAGTTGTTATAGAACGATATAGTTGTTAGATAACTGCTGAGGTGCTTTGCCTATTCAAAGGTGGCATTTTCAGTCATATGTCTAGTGCTCATAATTTCTAAGAATAGATAAAGCAAAGTGCTATGAAACAATGCTCATCGTTTGAGCTTAATTCCGAGTATCAACATTGTGTTTGTGTTTGTGAGTGTGTGGAGAATTTTGAAATGCAAGTCAATGTGCTTTTTGGATGTTGGATTCCGTAGCCTTGATCTTTATTTTGTGTGTTTGATCTTGAGTGAAGATCTTGAGATCTTGAGTGAGGCAATTGGAGCAATGCCTTGATAGGTCTAAGAGGAATTGTAGTGTTGGTAGTATTCTGCAATTGTGAGTGCAATGTAGTGTTGATGTGAAGCAATTTTGATCGAGGAAGTTGTGCCTTGAATGGAAGGGTGGAACACAATTTTGAGGCGAGGTTGTTTTGCAATGAAGTGCTATTTTTGGGAGAGACTAAATCATCACAATCAAGATTATTTGGAAAGATTTGAGGGAGTTGTGATTAAGTGTGACAAATTATTGGGACAAGACTGCAAATCAGTGCTTGTTACTCTCTTCTGGGTGTAGTTGCTACCTGAGAGATTAAAGACAAAACCAAGAAGAACTACATTGCAACATTTGACTTTGTATTTGGACGTTTTTGACTAGTATCTCTACGGGAATGAACTTTACTTACTTAATTATCACAAAAGTGATTTTTGTCGGGTTGTCACACTGCACCATCACCAAAACATACCGATGATGTCTCACAGTCAGCGGTAAAGGTCCAGTGAAGTCCAAACTCCAATGGTAACTAAATCCCATGATAGGTAATGGGTGTAACTATGGCATAGGAGCATTGAATGATGCTCTAACTCGGTCACAATCTACACATCTGGCAACAAATTGTTGTACCTTGGTCTGCATACCACACCACCAATAATGACTCTGGAGTAAGCTATATGTATGCTTTACTCCAAAATGTCCTAGCTCCTCATGAGCATGACAAATCAACTGTAGTCTCTAAGATAGAAGTGGTACTACTCGCACTCTACCATCCTCCCATACACACAAAAGGTGTCTACCCTCCAATTTGAATTGTCTGGCTCACTAAAGGACACGATCTCTCTCCTTGGCCCCAACTGTGCCACCCACAACACAAGTGCAAAGATAATCCATCACTAAGATGTCACCATGACTGTCTTGCTGAATTGTACCAATATCTTCACTCTCTGGATTTGTGACCTCAATAACTCCTCCTGTATGTGTTGAGAGAGATATGACCAAAGCCTCAAAAAATATACATAGAAATTCCAATGCATGCCAACTTGGAACCATCTCTTCATCTATCTCACCATGCAAACATGCTCCGGTCTGATCCTACAGGCTGGAACATGGGTTTCTACTCAACCCATCTGCATCACGGTTCACCACTCCAAGTCTATGAACAACTATGAAATCATACTCCTATAAAATCAGAGCCCATAGTGCAAGCTTTCCTAAAAGCTTGTCGGACTCCATCAATCACTTCAGCGGCTGATGATCAATGATGAGAGTGAAGGGGTTACCAAATAGGTAATATAAAAAATGTGCTACACCCAAACTGCTGCTAAGCACTCTCCCTCATATGAACTATACTTAGTCCCCGCTAAATTGTTGGAGCGACTAGCATTGGCCACCACAAACTTCTTCCCCTCATCATCATGCTAGGTGAGCACTGCTCCAAGCTCCAACATACTCCAATTAGTATGAACCTGAAATGGTCGTCCTCTAATTGGTCTCCCAAGGATAGCCCATGTGAAGGAATCCTTGACTTAGTGGTTGGGTCAAGATAAGATCACATGCTAGTGGAATATCCACATGTGAATAGATATTCCTTTATACTTTTTGACTTTACTTGACTTTTAGCCTAGTAACTTGAGTTACTCTAGTAATTAGTAACTTTGGTGCGTAACTATTTCACAAGTATATAAACAAGGGGTGAGGAGGTACTCATCATCCTTTCATTTGCAACTGTATCTCTCTCATTGAGTTCTCAAGTGAGCAATGTCTTGAGTCTTGGAGTGTTAGCCTTGGAGGAGTATGATGGAGTTTGGGTTCCTTGCCTTCTTTGTCCATGGTACACTACCATAATAGCCATCAGAGGTTCATCCTGAGTGAGAGACAATCCGGCTCACAGGTCAGCTTTGTCAAGGCCTTGGCAATGGCAATAAATCCTCTAACATAGAGGTGATAGAAGTTTGCCAACCCAAGGAATGCTCACACTTTTCTTACATCTGAAGGCCAAGGAATACATGCAATAGCCTCCACCTTGGTCTGTTGAACACCAAGTCCTCCATGGTAGATAGTGTGACCCAAATACTCAATGCTCATGGAAGAACCTACACTTCCCAAGATGTCATTTGAGTCCATGAGATTTCAACCTCTCAAATATCTTTAACAATTGTCTCTCATGCTCCTCCATATTAGTGTTATAGACCAAAATGTCATCAATATAGCACCAAGAAAAATCCAATCCAGCTAGGATCTTATCTATGACGCTCTAGAACTTGGCAAGAGCATTATTTAACCCAAATGGTAAGAACCTCCACTGATATAACACATCCTTGCTGTGAGGATCAATAGCCTAGGATGTTGTCTTGGACTTATCATCTTCTTTGATTGGCAATTGATGATATCCTACTCAAAGATCCAACGTACTTAAGACCTTTGCATGCCCAATCGCATCAAAGATCTCATCCGGTGTAGGCATGGCATATTGATTAGCCCTAGTCTATTGGTTGATAAGACAATAATCTCCACACATATGCCTATTTGTGTAGTTTCCATGCATATCTTTCTTGGCTGGCATCAATGTTGCTAATGCATACTCTCCATGTGAATTCTCCACCAAACCAGCCTCAAAAAGGTCACTATTCTGACTCTAAATCAATGTCCTCTCCATATCACTATATCAATAAGGACGTCAAGAAATTGGTGTATTGCAAGTTAGCTCAATCCATATACCAAGTCCCTTTAGAGCACCCAAATCCTTCATACTGAAGGTAAAACAACTCATGTAGCACCTCAAGAACCTCCAAACCCTCCTTCTTTCCTCTCTTGTAAGCTTGGGTCCAAGATCTGGCTCCCAAGTATCCTTTGTAACTATTGTAGGAGTGAAAGACGTACTGACTAGCTGCATCCCAAGTAGACCAAGGGTATAATCCAAGTAGACCACACTCACTTAGATGAACTCCAAGTAGACCTGTAACACCCATTTGTGTATGTATGTAATATTTTGATATTTAGTTTGGTATTACAAGTACTTGAGAGATATTATTTGTATAGAGATAAAGGATGGTTCTACATTAGTCATGATTAGCTAAAGTTAGTCATAACTAAGATAGAGGAGATCTTACTTTAGAGAAAGTGGAAAAGATGAGCACCACTATTTTGGATTCTAGTGTGTTGACTTGGTATTACTCCTAAGTGTTTGGCTTTGAGGAAAGAGTTGAGAACTCTTGGGCCCGCAAGCCTTTTTGTTTTGGATTTTTCTATAGTCCAAGGATAGCCCATGTGAAGGAATCCTTGACTTAATGGTTGGGTCAAGATAAGATCACATGCTTAGTGGAATATGCCCATGTAGATGGATATTCCTTTATATTTTTTGACTTTACTTGACTTTTAGCCTAGTAACTTGAGTTACTCTAGTAATTAGTACCTTTGGTGTGTAACTATTTCACAAGTATATAAACTAGGGATGAGGAGATATTCATCATCCTTTCATTTGCAACTATCTCTCTCTCATTGAGTCCTCTAGTGAGCAATGTCTTGAGTCTTGGAGTGTTAGCTTTGGAGGAGTATGATGGAGTTGCGGTTCCTTGCCTTCTTAGTCCATATTATGTTACCATAATAGCCATCAGAGGTTCATCTTGAGTGTGAGACAGGCCGGCTCACAGACCACTCTCCCTAGTAGCCACTGGTTGTATTCCAAGAATACTGTATCCACTCCATCCATTGCCCCCAACATGTGCTTAAATTGTTGCAATAGGCACAGGGCTCACAAGTGTCTAAGTGGTGATGCCTATCAAGCGTATCCTACATTGCTCTGCCAAGCCAAGGCTCACAATCCAGGTCAAACAGTTCAGATCCATAGCCTGAGCTAACACCTGATGCCTAGATGCCTTTGACACTACTAGAATAGTGGTAATGCTGGTGCAAAAATCCATTGCTTGATCTCTCTCAATGGCGATGAGCTCCACCAATTGTTGTAACTGTGAGTCCCAAACAAGTCCAGGTCCTCCTTCTCAAAAAGCATGAGAGCTTGGGAAACTCATACGTGTGGGAAATGCGGCTCTAGGCTATCCAACTAGGTTCACCACTACCATAAGTGACCTATCAACCACTACCATAGTCTGAGACTGACGCCCAACATCCAAGATGTCAGCTTCAAGGATGTGGTCTAGTTGCTAATCTTATCATATGCATGTTGTAAAACCTCACTGGGTAAAAGGTTTGTCCACCAAAGATGAAGATGATTAGCCCGTGATCCTTCTTTGGCTGCATCTAATAAAACAGTAGGTCCAATCCAAGAATGGACCTAATGGGTACTCGCCACCACTTTAGTGCAAGAATCACCAATCAAAGGAACATTCTCCAAAATGTAAGGTAGAGAAATGAATTGATGAACTTGGAGATGTCATAGTATCTACAACATCTCCCAAAACACACTAGAATGGGATCCTAAAGACCCAAACCTCGGCCAGCATGTGTATGTCCTTGACATGGCCATCTCAAAACCAACTAATGAATAGGCCCATGTCGCCCCAGATCATGCACCCCCAATAAGGAAATGTCTGTTGGTAAGGCCTTCTGGTAACCTCTGATTGCTAACATCAATAATAACTTAGGAGACCGGTAGGCCAAGTGTGCCACATGATTTAGAGAGACTCACCTAGCAGTCTTGTCTCTCTCCACACGAGTTTGTTGCACCAACTGATCTGCATGTTGTTACAATGTCTCCTTTGAACTCCATAATGGAACATCCAAGGTGAATGGAACAATCCCTTTTGTATTTCAAATCCGGGTGATCTCCTCAGGTACTAGAGTATCCTTTGCATGGCATTTCCCTCCAAAAAGTCACCATGCCAAGTAATTGCACCACTAAGAGCTGAAAATGATGTTGCTATGGTCCCGGACTGTAGTGAGCCAAGACTACCACTATTGAAGCATACTGATAGACGACATACATGTTCTTCATCAGACTGCTAGCTTGGTCTATAGGAGGTTGCCTCCTCTCAATAGTCAATACAGAAACCCATGGGGTATAACACTGCTCCTCCAACTAGCACATCATATGACTCAACTATTGTTGCAGTAGCCTGAGCTCTCACCACCGAGCTATCAGTCGGATGACCAGGTTGAACCTAGATAACAAGCTCCCCACGTGTGATGTATTGTGTCAAACCACCACCTAGAGATATGTTGATCTGAAATGGACACCTCTCCACATCGGTCTTCCATAACTCCAGACTAACTACTATAGCCTTCCCCAACATAAGGAGTTGCGCACCAGAGTCTAACAAGACTTTGTGGTGTATAGACCTTCCTTGAAGGTCCCACCAAATCAAAAATCCACCTTTGGTTATCCAATAGGACAACACCAGTTGTGAACTGCACTCTCTCAAAGGCCGGTCTAGCTGGCGACTCTTCTAGTCTAGCCGTTGTTGTCTGCCATAAACCACTGGTCACTAAATGGATTCCATGCTCCTCAACCAAGTCAGCTCCACTATCAACCACCTCTACTCTAGTAGTAGGAACTGCATCATCCCTATTTTCACAAAGCATGGTAGCCAACCAGAACACTGGGATGGGTCAACTCCCAATGTAAACATGTCACTGGCTAAAAACAAAGGGCACCACATAATCAGCTAAGCAGCCCCCAACATCATGCTAGACTCAATTTGTGTCGTAGAAGGTGGTTGACTAGCAAGTAATTTATCATGCACTCCATCACCACCTATCATACCTACACTGGGACGTCTAGGAGCCATGGATGTCATCTACAATGCCTCAAATAGTGTGAAAGAGTGGGGAAGTTTGACTTGTCTCTCAACCTCTTCTCTCTATAGGTCCAACTCCATTGATAGTTCTCTAGGCTCTAAAGCATGTATTGCACTCCTAGTCAATGTTGTAGATGCATCCACCTGCGCTACTCCGCACATGAAGTCCAAAGCATCTCTATCACCAACATATGAGGTGGAAGCCTCAGCACCCAAATCTGATCTCCTTTGAGCAATGGCCATACAAGCCAATCTCTGCTCCAACTACTCAATCCGAGTAGCCATAGCTATATCAGAAGTAAGGGCAGCACCTCTACTAGGTGTAGATCCTCTACCACAACCTCTACCACCTTGTCCTCCATGAATTGGAACTCCTCTATTAATTACCATAACAACCCTACCACTTCCTAATTTTGGGTGTAGGTCAAAGCATCGGTCACTAGTGTACAAGACCAAATCCGAGGAGAGAAATAGGAGAATGGAAACTCACATTGGGACACTTGAATGAGGGAAAACTCCAAATGCCTAGCATGAGCTTTGGCTTTGGTATTTATAGGTAACATACACGGCCCTTGAGAAGCTTCTTACGAAGCTTCCTCAAGCCGCTTTCTTAGAGTGCAAGCCAAGTTAACTAGGAAGCTTCTCAAGAAGCCTCCTTCTAGAAGCCGCCTACTTGGCATGCAAGCTAAGCTAGTTAGAAGCTTCTAGAAGCTTCCTTCTAGAGGCTACTTACTTAAGATGCAAGCTAAGCTAATCGGGAAGTTTCCCAAGAAGCTTCCTAGATACTTCCAAAATATTCTAGGCTAATTTGTCTTATGTGCTACTTCGTGAGCCCAACTGACTTTGTCGCTAAACTCCATATTGTTACATATTCCCCCGCCGCTAGTTGGTGATGTCCTCGTCGCCATTGAAGCTTCAAATTCCCGGATGGCCCTCTGTGCATTTTGGAGGTGAGAAAGAGGTTCCCAGGTGGCATCATGAAGGGGATACCCTTTCCAAAGGACCTTGTACTCCGTATGTTGGCGACGGCCTGTAACACCTATTTGTGCATGTGTGTGGTATTGTGATATTTAGCTTGGTATTACAAGTACTTAAGAGATATTATTTATATAGAGATAAAGGATGGTTCTATATTAGTCATGGTTAGCTAAAGTTAGTCATAGCTAAGATAGATGGGACCTTACTTTAGAGGAAGTAGAAAAAATGAGCACCACTATTTTGGATTTTAGTGTGTTGACTTGGTATTATTCCTAGGTGTTTGGCTTTGGGGAAAGAGTTGAGAACTCTTGGGCCCGCAAGCCTTTTGGTTTTGGATTCTTCTTTAGTCCAAGGATAGCCCATGTGAAGGAATCCTTGCTTTAGTGGTTGGGTCAAGATAAGACCACATGCTTAGGGGAATATGCCCATGTGAATGGATATTCCTTTCTACTTTTTAACTTTACTTGACTTTTAGTCTAGTAACTTGAGTTACTACGGTAATTAGTAACTTTGGTACGTAACTATTTCACAAGTATATAAACAAGGGGTGAGGAGGTACTCATAACTATTTCACAAGTATATAAACAAGGGGTGAGGAGGTACTCATCATCCTTTCATTTGCAACTATCTCTCTCTCATTGAGTTCTCTAGTGAGCAATGTCTTGAGTCTTGGAGTGTTAGCCTTGGAGGAGTATGATGGAGTTGGGGTTCCTTGCCTTCTTAGTCCATGGTGCGCTACCATAATAGCCATCAGAGGTTCATCCTGAGTGAGAGACAGGCTGGCTCACATTTTTGGTTCCGTTGCCGGGACCTCTCTAGAAAGCAAGATAATGTTCCGCGTCCAATTCTACATTAGGCAGAAGGAGCTTATGAGAGCTCACTTGGAAAGAACATTAGGAGAGGAGAGGGCTGAACTTATGTTAGAGAACCAAGATCCATTTGTATACCATGTAGTTCATTATGATGTCTTTGAGGTGATTTTGTACATCTTGTACACATGAGAGGAATTGGAGAGATTGTGTGAGGTGGATTGCAGATTTTGGGGATTAAGGTGATTTTGGGCAAAATCGCAAGTTTGAGATCTGGACTTGAGATTTCTACACATGATAGCTTAGGTTATCTTTCACTTAGCACACTTAAAATTATTGAGAGAGCTTCTATGCGCACTGGGCTACAATTTTTGAAAGTTGATAGGGTAAAGTGCTCCCGCAACTGCATGCTCTCTGGAAAATTGAACAGAGTCTGCCATTTCTTCAATTTTCAGTGAATTGTCCTGAAAATTTCTAAGACAATTTAGTGCATTGTATCCTACCTGCTGCCACAAAAATTAGAGAGAGATCGTTCTTGCGAAAAGAGTTATGAGTTTTTGAAGTGAGGGGGATGGTTTTCAGACCAAATCTGAAATATGGATGCTGAATAGAAAGGTGTCTAGGCCAAATGGCTCAATGAAAAGATCTGAAATTTTGCAGGGAGGGACACCTTGGAGTTTTCATCAAGTGTGCAAAATTTCAGAGGACTCTGACATATTGGTTGGGAGATTTGAGTGACATTGTGAGGAAGGGTCAATTCTGCAGAGTGGAGATCTCATGCATGAGAAGTTTGAGATCAACAAAAAGCATGTTTGAGTGTTTATATTCATCTTGGGGAACATGGAGGGTCATCAAGAGTGGAAATTGAGATTATGCAAGGTTCCCCAAGGGTTTGAGGTGATTGTAGAGGTGGATTTGAGGAAAAGAGAGTTTACAATAGAATTTGAAGAGAGTGTTGAGAGGATCCAAAAACCTACACCACTTGGAGGAAAGAGTGAGTCTAAGTGCTTTCTATGTGGAGAGAAGGGACATAAGGCAAGTTCATGTCCATTGACCTTTGAGAGCAAGAGATTGAGGGAAAGGAGAGGCTTACTTGACTTGGGTTTGCATGTTGGACTTTCTTCACCAAGATTGAGAGGGAGAAGATCTAAGACCAAGGAGTTGTGTGAGGTTTGTGGAATTGAAGGACTTCCAAAAGGACATGAGTGTAGTGGAGTAAAAGCACTTTTGGAAACTTTGGTGAAGGATCTTGGAGAGAGTCTTAGTACAGCTACAGAAATACTACCACCTTCATCAGCTAGTTCTCAAGATTAGTGATGGAGATAATCTTTCAACTTATGGATAAACTATCCATGAGAGTTAGATTAATATGCACTCTAGGATTTAATGTTGCTATAGAAATCTTGGAGCAACCTGAACCTTTTGTGTTCCCTAGAGTGGATTATTCTCAGATGGTGTTAGTCATGTATATACTCTATTAGTAATAGAGTGAGAGAAAAAAAAAAAAAAAAATTTGAGAGAAAAGAAAGATAGTGAGGGGTTAAGATGGGGAAACTTCCGGTTTTCTTTGGCAAGGATGGAGAAGATGTGGAGGCCTTTGTGAGAGACTTCAAGAGAGCTTGCATAGGAAACAATGAGAGGAGGAAGAATGAGTGGGCCTCATTATTACCAGATTTCTTTGAGGATGCAGCACTTACATGGTATGAGTCAAAATACCAAAAGAGAGAGAGGAGAGAGGGGGAAGAGGAGTCTTGGGAGACTTTGACTTCAGCACTCATTGAGAACTTTCTTCCTGATGAGAGTTATGAGAGATTGATGAGTGAAGTTACATTTCTCAAGCAAGGAGATGGAGAGAAAGTGAGAGTCTATGTGGAAAGAGTGGAAAAGTTGGAGTCCAGATTTTGCATAGTGTTGAGGAAGGGTGGGGATGATGTGGAGACTACAATGATTGGCATAGGGGCCATGCTCACCGAGAATTTTGTGGGACGATTGAGGCCACAAATTAGAAGCAAGGTGAGATATGAGAAACCTTCTTCCAAGGTTGAAGCTATCAAGATCGCAATTCGTATGGAGGAGAGTTTGGAAGGGGATGAGAGTGATTTGGTGGTGAAGGAGGTTGTGCATCCTCCTCAAGGCTACAAGTATGGTGGAACTTCTGATACTTTGGTGACAAGGGTTGCATCACAAGTAGTAGTTAATCCAGTTCTTGCACCTCCACCAAAAGATCCACTCCAAACCATCACAGAACAACTTGCGGATCTCAAGATCAATCTGGTGCAACTATGGGAGAAGAGAGAGGTGGATCAAAATGTAGGGAGAGGGCCTAGGAGTTATGGAAACTATCCATATAGAGGAGGCCAACCAGCCAACAATTTCAATGATAGAAATTGTTTTGGTTGTGGAGGAAGAGGCCATATCCAAAGGAATTGCCCAAATTCCACTTACCATGGAGGAAGGGGTTATGAGGGAGCCAATAGAGGGAAAGATGGAGGTAGTGAAACCCAAGTGGCTCCTAATCCCAACAAAGGTAAGGGGATAGCATCCATAGATGGGTTGCAAAGGATGTTCACTCTTCTCAAGGATTTACTTCAAGCAAGGATACTCCTATGTCTACAAGGAGCACTCGCACCTCAACACCATCAACAACAAAGACTCCAAGGAAGAAGTTGGGGATGGAGGACTTCTTGATCTCAAAGCAACAATGGAACTACAATGTGTTGGAGGATGTTGGTAGTCACAAGACTAACATCACAGTGGGCCAATTAATTGCTTTGAACCCTACCTTGAGAAAGGAGCTTAGAGGTGGTTTGAGTTCTACAAGGAGCAAGAAGAAGAAGAAGGCAAAAGTTCCAATATCAATGGGGGTGGTGGATGCCAAACCAGCACCATGGGAAGCTTATGAATATGCCTCCAAGATTGATGTGAGAGTGAATGGTCACAACATCAAGGATGCATTGGTTGATGGAGGATCAGTAGTGAATGCCATGTCAAAAAGGTTGATGAAGAAGTTGGGTATGATACCCTCAAGAGCTTCAACATTTGTGGTGAGCATGGCAAATAAGCAACAAGTTCGACCAGTAGGGGTAATGGATAAAGTGATAGTTTCAATTATAGGAGTTCAAAATCTCATGACTTTCCAAGTCTTGAAGGATTCAAGCTATGACTTACTTCTTGGGAGGCCATGGTTGAGAGCAGCACGCACAACTGATCGATGGCACAAAGGGTACTCGAGGATTGGGCCATCAAACCATAGAGTCACAGTTCCTGTGACTAACACCACCAACACTTCACATTTAGATACACCATCTTCTGATTATTGGGAATCAGATTCTGAAGAAGGAGCTTCAGGTGTGGAGACAAGCATGGAAGAGGAGACTTCCATGGAGGAGGATGAATCTAAATCTGATTCAGATGTGTATCCTTTGTGTGCTATGGATTTTGCACCTAAGCCAGAGGTTTTGAAGGACCCAGATAAATCACCATTGACACTTGAGGAGGTAGAGAGAAGGTTATCTACCCTCAAGTATGGCCCAAATGTTACCAAGGAGGAGAAGGTGAGATTTGAGGAGATTTTCCGCAAGTTCATCCATGTGTTTGCTTTTAGTTACAAGGATTTGAAGGAAGTCACCTTGGAGGAGCACAAGATAGAGGTGGAGTCACATGCAAGACCAATCCGCCAAAAGCAACGTCGCATTAGCCCACCAATATCTTTGGTTGTGAAGGAGGAGATTGATAAGCTCAAGGAGGCTGGATTTATCTTTGAGGTGGAGAATTCAGAATGGGTGTCTCCAATTGTCATTGTGAAGAAAAAGAATGGCAAGCTTCGGGTATGTGTGGATTACAAGAAGCTCAATGCTATTACCAAGAAGGACTAATACCCATTGCCATTCATTGATGAGATCTTGGAGGAGGTTGCAGGTCATGAGAGGTACAGTTTTGGAGATGGTTATAGTGGATATAACCAAATCAAGATTGCACCAGAGCATCAACAACTCACCACATTCACCACACCTTGGGGAACTTACGCTTTCAAGGTCATGCCTTTTGGGCTTTGCAATGCTCCAGCCACATTCCAACGGTTCATAAACAAGGTATTTGAACCTTTCATTGGGAAATTTGTGAGAGATTTCATTGATGACTTTTGTGTCTATGAGAGCAAGGAGGAGCACTTTGAGCACCTAATCAAAGTCTTGCAACGCTTGGATGAGGCAAATGCATTACTCAACCCAGAGAAGTGCATTTTTGGATGTGAAGAAGGTCTACTTTTGGGGCACATCATCTCCAAGGATGGAATAGCATTTGATCCTAAGAAGGTGAGGAAAATCTCAGACCTTCCATTCCCTTCAAGCTTGACAAAGTTAGGCCAATTCTTGGGAATGGTTGGGTACTATAGGAGGTTCATCTTCTCATTTTCCAACAAGGCTTATGCATTGACCATCTACATGAAGAAGGGTGTAGATTACATGGTGATTTTGGAAGACAAGGAGGCTCTCAAAGCTTTTGAGGAGCTCAAGCAATAACTTGTTGTAGCTCCAATTCTTGCTAAACCTGATTGGAGTAAGCCTTTCATCCTCTACACTGATGCTTCTAATGTAGCTATAGGATGCACTCTTAGTCAATTAGACCAAGATGGGCATGATCATCCAATAGCTTATGCTAGTAGGCAGATGGTTTCAGCAGAGAAGAACTACTCTGTCACGGAGAGAAAAGGGTTGGCAGTGATCTTTGGTCTCAAGAAGTTTAGACACTACTTGATTGGAGGGAAAGCCACAATTGTCACGGATCACAAGGCTTTGAAGTACATCTTCAACAAGCCTAATGTTGAAGGGAGACTAGCAAGGTGGATGATACTCTTGTTTGAGTATGACTACACAATTGAGGATAGGCCAGGAAAGAAACATGCAAATGCTGATTTGTTATCTAGAGCCTATGATCATGATGGAGATGAGCCAATAGATGATTCTTTCCCGGATGAGGAGCTCATGACAATCTCAGTCACTCAAGAGATTCCAATGGAGTACAAGGAAATTGTGGATTTTGTGACAAGAGGTAACTATCCAGAAGGGATGCATGCTAGGGAGAGGAAGGCCCTTGCAGCAAGATCTAGACCTTACACAATGGTGGAGGATATTATTTTTCACCAAGGAGCAGATGGTCTACTTCGAAGAGCAGTGGGTAAGGAAGAGTCTATCCTACTCATAAAGGAGTTTCATGAAGGTTTAGTATGTGGAGGACACTTTGCAGGAAAGGTGACTGCTTTCAAGATTCTAGATGCAGGTTACCATTGGAGAGGGATTTTCAAGGATTGTCTTGATTATTGCAAAACTTGTCATGTTTGTCAAGCTTTTGCTAGAAAGTCTACATCCACTCCACCACTTAGATCAATTCCATTGCTAGGACCTTTTGAGAAGTGGGGAATTGATTTTGTAGGTCCTCTCAATAGAACCCCAAGGAACAATCGGTACATTGTGGTAGTTACTGATTACCTTACCAAGTGGGTTGAGGCTAGACCATTGAGGGACAAGAATGAAGATGAAGTGGGTAGATTTCTTTATGAACGCATTATCACTAGGTTTGGATGCCCTTTGGAGTTGGTTTCTGATAGAGGAGGAGAGTTTACAGGAAGCATTACTACAGCCATGCTACGACATTTCTCTATCACGCATAGAGTAACTACATCCTATAAGCCAAATTCCAATGGCTTGGCAGAGAGAACCAATCAGACCTTGTGCATGATGTTGGCCAAAGATGCAGAAATAGAGGGGGCTAAACATCATTGGGACAAGAGGATTCATGCAGTTTTGTGGGAGTATAGGACAACCATGAAGACTTCCACCGGATATTCTCCATTCCAATTGGTGTATGGTATTGAGTCTACCTTACCTATTCACTTTGATCTTCCTACCTTCCAAAGCATTCATAGGAGATTGAAGAAAGCACAAGGAAGTGATGTAGAGAAGTCAAGGAAGGATCAACTCATGGAGTTGGAAGAGGCAAGAGCAGTTGCTATGGTTCGAGTGGAGCAAGCCCAAAGGAAACAAAAGGAGAGCTATGACAAGAAGCAAGGTAAGAAGAAGGTGGAGCCTTTCAAAGAAGGTGATTGGGTAATGTTGTTTGATTCCATTCGATTCAAGAGAGTGCAAAAGAAGTTTTTGCCTAAGTACTTTGGACCTTTCATAGTAGAGAAGGTGTGGGGCAATTACACCTATGATCTCAAGGAGTTGGGAGGAAGACACTTTAATAGGATTAACCATGATAAGTTGAAGATGTACCATAGAAGGTAGAGAGACCTTCACTTTGAGGACAAAGTGAAAACTTAGTCCGAGGGTAAATGTAACACCCATTTGTGCATGTGTGTGGTATTGTGATATTTAGCTTGGTATTACAAGTACTTAAGAGATATTATTTATATAGAGATAAAGGATGGTTCTATATTAGTCATGGTTAGCTAAAGTTAGTCATAGCTAAGATAGATGGGACCTTACTTTAGAGGAAGTAGAAAAAATGAGCACCACTATTTTGGATTTTAGTGTGTTGACTTGGTATTATTCCTAGGTGTTTGGCTTTGGGGAAAGAGTTGAGAACTCTTGGGCCCGCAAGCCTTTTGGTTTTGGATTCTTCTTTAGTCCAAGGATAGCCCATGTGAAGGAATCCTTGCTTTAGTGGTTGGGTCAAGATAAGACCACATGCTTAGGGGAATATGCCCATGTGAATGGATATTCCTTTCTACTTTTTAACTTTACTTGACTTTTAGTCTAGTAACTTGAGTTACTACGGTAATTAGTAACTTTGGTACGTAACTATTTCACAAGTATATAAACAAGGGGTGAGGAGGTACTTGTAACTATTTCAAAAGTATATAAACAAGGGGTGAGGAGGTACTCATCATCCTTTCATTTGCAACTATCTCTCTCTCATTGAGTTCTCTAGTGAGCAATGTCTTGAGTCTTGGAGTGTTAGCCTTGGAGGAGTATGATGGAGTTGGGGTTCCTTGCCTTCTTAGTCCATGGTGCGCTACCATAATAGCCATCAAAGGTTCATCCTGAGTGAGAGACAGGCCGGCTCATAGGCCTCGTTCAATGTGGCGACGCGCAAGGATACGATCAACTTCGTACTCCTCACGATCATTGATAGGGATAGGAAGAGGGGGAGGTTAGACTCAAGAGGAAAATGAAGAGGGGTTAGGAACAAAGGGTTTCAACTTGGAATCATGAAAGACAGGATGGATACCCATGTGACAAGGCAAGGCAAGACGATAAGCAACAGGAGAGACAATTTGGGTGATATCAAAGGGTCCTATCTAATTAGAGGCAAGTTTACAAACTTGGGTATCAAGTAGGAGAGGGAGGTTACTAGAGGATAGCATGACTTTATCACTGACTTCAAAGGTGAGATCGCGATGATGGTGGTCTGCATATTGTTTTTGGCAATTCTGAGCAACAAGGAGGTGAGACATGGCTTGTTGGAGAGATTGGGATATAATGGTCAAGAATGTGGAAGTATGAGGAACCTGAGATGGAGGGGGATCAAGAAGAGAATCTGGAACAAGCGGATCTTGGCTAAAATTGAGAAAGAAAGGAGAGAATCCGGTGCTTGCCTGTTTGGAATTGTTGTAGCCAAATTTGGCAGCGGCAAGACATTCATCTCAATTGGTATGGTGGACATTGACAAAGGCACGCAACATATCCTCCAATGTGCGATTTGCATGTTTGGTTTTTCCATCAGTTTGAGGATGATAGGCCGTGGACAAAGCAAGCTTGGTGCCGAGTATCAGAAAGAGTGCTTGCCAAAACTTCCCGGTAAAGCAAGGATCACGGTTGGAGATGAGTACGCGTGGCATTCCATGATGCTTGAAGACATTGTCGAAGTAGATTTGCGCTAAGGTTGGAGCATCCACGATATCACAAGTTGGTGCCAAGTGGATTTGCTTACTAAGCTTATCCACAAACACGACAATGGCGGTGTGTCCTTATTTTGTCTTTGGCAAGGATGTGATGAGATCCAAGCTCACATGCTCCCAACAAGCTGATGGAATGGCAAGCGGTTGAAGGAGTCCACTCGGCTTTTGGTTGTTGGCCTTGTTATGTTGGCAGCTCTCACATGATCGGACAAATTCTCAAACATCCCGTGTCATGTTGGGCCACCACCATTGATGTTGGAGGGTACACAAGGTCTTGTCCACACCCATGTGACCAGCGATGGGTGAATCATGGGCTTCTTGAAGGCGCACAAGTTGAAGATCACCTTTGGCTGGAACATAGATCCGGTCCGTATGGAATAGAAGGCCTTCCTTGAAGGAGAAGGTGTTGTACTCCTTGTCACTTGTTGTTAGCCGACCATGTACCATTTGGAAGAAGGGATCTTGTTGTAGAGCTAACCAAAACTTGTTATGAATCTTGGGATCAATTGACATCGTCGTAATTGCTGCCACGATGAGAGGAAGCAACTTCAAATCAGGTTGTCGTGATAGAGCATCAGGGATGACATAGAACCGACCTGGTTTGTACTCAAGTTTGATGTCAAACAATTGGAGTTGCTCTTCCCATCAATGATGTCGACTCTTCATGTGCTCTAGGTGTAAGGTCTGCAACAATGGCTTGTGATCAGTTTGCATGATCACTTGTTTCCCCAAGAGATAATGTCTCCATACCTTGATGGCATATACCATTGCAAGTTGCTCCCAATCTTGAGCAGAGTAATTTCTTTCAGCTGTATTTAGTTGGCGAGACACAAAGGCAATAGGATGTAGTCCATCTAGAAATTCTTGTTGCAACACAGCTCCAATTGCAAAGTTAGAAGCATCAAAATCAACCACACAAGGTAGTTGAGGATCATATGGTTGAAGAATGGGTCTTGAAGACACCATATGCTTTAACTTCCTGGAATGCTTCTTCATGCTTGGTGGTCCATTGGAAGCTCGAGTTCTTTCCCAAGAGGTCAGTCAATGGTGCAGCCATGTGAGCATAATAGTGGATGAACCGTCGGTAAAAACTGGCCAATCCATTGAATGCTCGTACTTTGGTAGCATCCTTTGGGTGGCCAATCAGTAATGGCCTTGATCTTCTCTTCTTCCATCTTGACTCCCTCTGATGAGATCTTATGACCCAAGAAGGTAACTTCCTTCTGCCAAAAAGCACACTTTGACTTCTTGCAGTAAAATTTCCACTGTCGTAGTCGTCTTAGGACTTCTCACACATGATTCATGTGTTCTACCTCTGTCCTACTATAGATTAAGATATCATCTAAGAACACTAACACGGACTGATCCAATAGTCCCTCCAACACCCGATGCATCTGATCCATGAAGACCGCTGGAGCATTAGTGAGTCCGAAAGGTAGAACTCTCCACTCAAAA
Organism: Lunularia cruciata; assembly: GCA_948567375.1. Taxonomy (NCBI): domain Eukaryota; kingdom Viridiplantae; phylum Streptophyta; class Marchantiopsida; order Lunulariales; family Lunulariaceae; genus Lunularia; species Lunularia cruciata. Next base: position 42,615,144 of record OX419762.1, on the reverse strand, counting down.
TGCCCATACCTTGTGCAAAAGGCAGTCTTTTGCACGTCCTCTCCTTCAATAGGAATTTCCCAATAGTAGCTACAAAGATCTAGCTTGGAAAAGTAGCGTGCTCCACTTAATTGATCAAGCAGGTCATCAATCCGAGGCAAGGGTTATGCATTCTTCACGGTTTGCTTATTGAGCCCACCATAATCAATACAGAAACAAAGTCCTCCATCCTTCTTTGGAACAAATAGTACCGGTGCTTCCCACGGAGAGGTACTATGTCGTATGAAATCCTTCTCCAACAACTCTGTAAGTATTGTTTTGCAACTCCTTTGGTGAGAGCCAATAGATTGGTCTACTCACTAGAGTACTCCTTGGCAATAACTTGATCTTGAAGGGCATACCTCGATCAGAGGGTAATCCCTTTGGCAGATCCTCCGGAAACACATCTGCAAACTCCTGAACTATCCGATCAACCGTTGCTTGATGTGGCACTTGGCCCTCCTCAGATTGTTCTTGTGCAATTGGCTTGATCCACACCGCGAATACAGACTTATCTTCCTCCAAAGCTTGCTCTATGGCTGCTTCATTAACAAACTTCCCTTCTAGGTACTCATCTCTCTTCCAAGCTTGCTCCGTGGTTGCCTTCTTGGCAAACTTCCCATCTTGGGACTCATCTCCCTTCCAGATTTGCTCTATGGCTACCTTCTCAACAAACTTCCCATCTTGGGACTGACTATTCTTAGGTGTCTTACTCAAAGGTGCCAAACAACCTAATCGGAAATTCCTACCTTGGTGTTGTACTTGAATTTAACGTTGGGTCCAATCAAATTGAACCTTATGACATTCAAGCCAAGGTAGACCCAGAATGATATCATAATGTAGAGGTGCCACTACAAACCTCATACACTCCAAATACTCCTTCCCAATCTTGAAGGTAACAGGATAGGAGGTGCGGAATGCAGAACCTTTTCTACCATCCGCCATCATCAAACTACTTCCAACAACTGGCTTGATAGGAATACCCAATTCCTTTGCTACTTGCATAGACATGCAATTCTCTGAACTTCCAGAATCAACCAAAATCCTACAACCCCAATTAGATATCGTACCTTACAAGTGAAGCAAACTTGCATAGGTCGAGCTTTCAATCCCATTGGAACTAATCAAGCTCCTAATAGGCGGCTCAAAATCTCCTACTGGGATTCTTCGTTTCCCTGATCATTCTTTTCCACAAACTCCATCTGGGCAACTTGTTGAGGTCGCCTATTCCTAAGTAGACATTCAGCAATGCAATGTCCAACTTGGCAACAATAAAAGCAACCTCCATTTTGTCATAATCTTTCTCTATCTGCTATGCCAAGTGGTCTTTGTTGGATAGCATCAATCTCCATTGGTACCGGTTCTTCCACTCGTGCGTAGTTTATTGGTAGGCTTTGTGCAGGTCGAGGTCGAGACCAATTTGTCGCAACCAAGGAATCAAAACGCTCAGCCAATTGCATAGCTTCTTCTACGTTTTGTGGCTCCCGCATGGTCACCTCCAATTTGGTTCATGACTTCAATCCTCACACAAATCGATCCAGAACTTCACCTTCTTGGATATCTGGAATTTGCATGATGATGTTCTGAAATTGTGTGATGTAGCTTCTCACTTAGCCAATCTGCCTCACCTCCGCCAATTTATCTTGTGCGGCTTGGGTGGCATTTATCGTTTGAAATCAACCAAGTATTGCATCTTTGAATTCTGCCCATGTCAAAATTGGTGTAACAATTTGTCGTTCAGCTCTTTCTACTTGAAATCGCCACCAAAGTTTTGCCACACCATCCAATTGGCTAGAAGCTAAGAGAATTTGTTTCCGCTCATCTTGAAGATTGGTGGCTTCAAAGTAACGTTCACAATCAAACACAAAATTCTCCACTATGCCTAGAAGATTCTTGCCTTCAAACACCTTGGGTTTTGGAAATCGAATGTGATCTTCTTCTTCTCGAACTGGCGCTTTGTCTATCTGTTCTTGTCGTTGCTGGTCTTGTTCATCCAACAATGAGTAAGATGCTCAATTTGTTGTTGCATTGCAAGGATAACATCCGGTATTGCCGCCATCGCTACTACTCTATTCCACTTCACTCAATTTATCTAGTTGATTAACACATAGATACAACACGTCCACCGTTCTCCATAAGTTACAACTGGAAGTATCAAGGGTTCCTCTGACATGGTGATCATATGTAGAAAATCCTACCCAAAGCGTGAGGTGATGAATTGTGTGAAACGATGCTTTGGTAATATCTGGACATGAAAGTCCCAATGGTTTGGTGGAAGTGAATTTGGTGGTCCATAAATTCCATCCATCCCATTCCTGCTGTGATACCAATGTAAAAGACCAAAACCGAGGAGAGAAATAGGAGAATGGAAACTCACATTGGGACACTTGAATGAGGAAAAACTCCGAATGCCTAGCATGAGCTTTGGCTTTGGTATTTATAGGTAGCATACAAGGCCCTTGAGAAGCTTCTCAAGAAGCTTCCTCAAGCCGCTTTTTTAGAGTGCAAGCCAAGTTAACTAGGAAACTTCTCAAGAAGCCTCCTTCTAGAAGCCGCCTACTTGGTGTGCCAGCTAAGCTAGTTGGAAGCTTCTAGAAGCTACTTACTTAAGATGCAAGCTAAGCTAATTAGGAAGCTTCCCAAGAAGCTTCCTAGATACTTCCGGAATATTCTAGGCTAATTTGCCTTATGTGCTACTTCGTGAGCCCAACTGACTTCATCGCTAAACTCCATATTGTTACACTAGTGTGACCAAATCTATGACAATGCTCACACAGCCTCTATGCCCGTTGTGATGCACCAAAGGTATCAGGTCTACTGCCTTGAGTACACTCTCCTATGGTGAGGTCCACCACAAGTCCAACAAGCAATACTACTACTCACAGGTTGTTGATGACCCAAAAATGAAGGTAAGGGTCTAACTATAGTAGGCCTTCCACTTGCTCTATAGGATTTGAGCTATCCATCTTGTCTTCAAAAACCAGTTAGACATGGTGCACTCTGCTACACTCTAGAAGAAGTAATAATTTTGGATGAGGTCTCCCTACCAAATCTAGATGTCACCACCCTCTCCTCCACTATGTTGAGCTCAATATGCTCAACCAAACCAAAGACCACTGCCAAAGTAGGCAAAGTAGCTTATAACAATGTAGTATCATGAACTCTACATCGCAACTCCTTGTCCAATATTCCATACCAAAACTAGACTATCTAGGCCTCAATAACACCTTGAGTGAAACTGAGCAGCTGCCTCATCCAAGTGTTTGCCTTGTGTAGGCTCTTTCCAGCCTTTTGCTAGAACTCCTACAAGCTCCTCAGCTTGTTAGTCCGCACTCCCTGGTAGTTCTGCCTCAAACACTAGAAGAACTTTACCATAGGGTTGAACCCCAAAACCAGACCACCTCCTAAAGCGGTACCTCCACTTGTGGTAGCCGTATCTCCAGCTTGTGCACCTTCACTAGCTCCACCAACACTACTTGAGCTAGAACTTGTGAGTATAGCGGATCTACCCCATGCAACCAAGCTTGAAGTGATGGAGACACAGTTCAAAAACCAATACTATCTCCATAACTCAATCTCCTCCAAGTGAGCTCTCTTGAACTCATGGTAGTCATCTATCGGCGGATCCTCCAAATGCTAAAACAACTCTTTCTATGCCATGAAGGGTGGTGTAAACAAAGTTGGGTTTTGCATTTGCTACAGATCACACCAACTATCAAACTCTTGGATGAAGTCATCCAACTCAATGGTACCCACTATACCAGAGTAACGCCTAGGGCCTTTGGAGGCCCCATAAATCTTGTCCATGTCCCACAACAACGGTGTGGACACCCCAAGTGCACTCTCAATTGGATCAGCTCATGTGTCAGACTTGAACTCAGAGTCAATCTCCTCTCTCATTGTGACCTGAGATACATACTGATATCAAGCACCACTCTAAGTAAACCCACTACGTACTACAGGGCTATCTCTCTAGAATCTCCAAAGAACTCCATACTGACAAAGTAACCACAACCGCAAACTATAACAACAAGTACCCCACCAAGTGCCAACACCAACTGAGCACCACCAAGTACCAACACCAACCAAGCACCACCAAGTGCCAAAACTAACGGAACACTACCCACTAATGTAACTCTAATTGAGACAACTACACTACGGGCAAGGGCAACCTGTAACTTGTTATCACAACAAGCACTCTCACAGTCTATAGGTCATCACTTTTTACCTCACTGGAGAGAAACAAAGGTAGTCTGATTGGTCATCACTCCATCCGCATTACCAAGAGCACACTAGAGCATCAATGCTTGAAATTCAAGGCACCTCACACAAACGCGGTGCACAAACAAGAAGTAGAGAATGGAGTGAGTCAAATCACAACAATACTAAACAAAAACCCCCCATCTCATAAATCAATACAAGATTGACTCTGCCACCATTAGGCATTTGACATAATCGGAGTACTTATCTACTTCTTGAGCTATGAGGATCACCAAGGAGCGGATCAAAGTTCTTCTTGCCAAAATCCAACGTAAATCCTTCACAAAATCTGACGTAAATTTGACGTAAATTAATCCCTAAAAATGGTTGACCACCAAATCCTCCGCTAACTCTTCAATCAAGCCAAATTGGAAAAATGGGTTTTGTCCAATCTCTAATTAGCAAGGATGTGCTCCCAACTCCACCTTCAATTTTAGTTTTTGAGTTCAACTCATAACAAATTGGTCTTGAGCTCAACATCACAACTATTGCTTGAAAATTGCTTCTCCTTGGCTCCAAATTTTGCTAGCACCTCCACACACACTCTCTCTCAAGGAATTCTAAACTACTCAATCGAGACACCACAATCCACCGAGCTTGGAGATACCACCAACACTCGTAGTTCTTGCACCCAATCTCCCCTTGACTCACTTCTCTAATGTAATCAGATTGTTTACAACTCAAATCAACTGAACTCAGATCAATACTTGATCTGATCCTCAACAACTTGCCAACAAGAGGGCATTGATTACAATCAAGTCACACCCACTCTAGCTAAGAGAATCCATGTGACGCTCGCTGGCTTTCTGTTCACTCTAGCCAAGAACTCAAAGGCTCAACATCAAAGAAGTCAGCTCTCTAGTGCTACACTTCCAGGGTATACTCTTGATTTCAACTTAGGTCTCAACCCAATGGTCCTATTGACGGTACACCTGACAATGTGGATGATGCAAGTGATGGTGGGCCCCGCCATGAAGTTAGTACCCTAAACACAAAATCTAACCGTCAGAAAGTAGTCTATGAGTAACTACCAAAATGCCTCTAACTACTATCATTGGAACTCCAGTGTCCGAGCAATCTAGATGCAACACAACAAGTGCCATGACACGTAGCACGATGTTGGAGGTGGCTCAATTGATTATACATTGCCCTTGGTTTTCAGCTACTGATATGTTAACATTGAGAGTTGACCTAGCTCCAGTGTTCCGGTTGGTTGCCATGCTTTGTGAGAGAAGGGATGATGTGGTTCTTGCTTCAAGAGTAGAGGTGGTTGATAGTGGAGCTGACTTGGTTGAGGAGCATAGGATCCACTCAACAACCAATGGTTTATTGCAAGCAGTAGTGGCTAGATTGGAGGAGTAGCCAGCTAGACCGGCCTTTGAGAGAGCACAATTCACACTTGGTGTTGTCCTATTGGTTAACTAGAGGGTTGTTTGGTGGGATCTTTAGGAAAGGTCTATACACCATAGAGGTCTTACTTGACTCTGGTGCATAGCCTCTTATGTTAGGGAAGGCTGTAGTTGTCGATCTAGAGTTATAGAAGACCGATGTGGAAAGGTGTCCATTTCAAATCCAAACATCTCTAGGTGGTGGTTTGACACAATACATCACACATGGGGAGCTTGTTGTTCAGCCTAGTCACCCAATTGATAGCTCGATGGTGAGAGCTTAGGCTATTGCGACAATAACTAAGTCATGTGATGTGCTAGTTGGGGAAGCAATGTTATAACCCATGGGTTTCAGTATTGACTATTGGGAGGAGATAGCCTCCTATAGACTAGGTTGGCAGTTTGGTGAGGGACAAGTATGTCACCTACCAATACTTTTCAGTAGTGGTAGTCTTGGCGCATTATAGTCCGAGACCCTAGTAGCATCAGTTTTAGCTTTCAATGGTGTAGTTACTTGGCCTGGTGATTTATTTGAGAGCAACGCCCATGCAGAGGATACTCTAGTCTAGAGTAGATCACTCGGATTTGGAGTACAAGTGGGATTGTTCCATCCACCTTGGATGTTCCATTGTGGAGTTTGGAGGAGGCATTGTAGCAACATGCAAATTAGTTGGTGCAATAAGTTTGGAGTGGAGCCTTTGTACCAACAAGAGACCAGTGTGAGAATGAGCCTATAGAGTTGATAAGCTTGACACCTCTAGATACCACGCTCATTGCTTGGAAGTGTTCAATAGAGGGAGTATGTCTATTGGAGTTGTTTGGTGGGATTAGCACTTGACTAGCTATAGTACTACAAGCGGGTATACAAGTACATAGGTACTTGTATGTGGAGAGAGATGAGACTGTTAGGCAAGTCTCTCTCTATCATGTGGCGCACTTGGCTTATTGGTTACACATACTTGAGTTATTACCGATATCAACAGTTAGAGGTTACGATAAAGCCCTATCAGCAGACATTTCCTTGCTCAAGGCATATGATCTAAAGAGATATGGGTATGTTCATTTGGTGATTTTTGGATGGCCATGTCAGGGACATACACATGTTGGCTAAGGTTTGGGTCTTTAGGATCCTCATTTTAGGGTGTTTTGGAAGATGTTACGGATATTACAACATCTCCAAGTTCATCATTTTGTGTCTCTAGCTTACATTTTGGAGAACATCCCTTGGATGGGCAATTCTTGCACCCAGCTGGTGGTGAGTACACATCAGGTCCATTCTTGGATAGGACCTATTGTTTTGTTAGATGCAGCCAGAGTGGGATCATTGGCTCATCAACTTCATCTTTGGTGGACAAACCTCTTACCTAGAGAGGTTCTATAGCACGCTTATGATGGGATTCAGTGACTAGACCACATCATTGTTGATGATATCTTGGATGTTAGGTCAGGCTATGGACCTGAACTGTTTGACCTCGATTGTGAGCCTTGGCGTGGAAAAGCAATGTAGGATGTGCTTGATAGGCATCACCACTCAAACACTTGTGAGCCATGTGCCTATCAAGACGATTTAGGCACATGTTGGGGGTGATGGACCGAGTGGGCAAGGTGTTCTTGGGACACAACCAGTGGCTACTAGGGAAAGTGGTCTACTTGGAGTCCATCTAGGTGAGCATGGTCTACTTGGATTACACCCTTGGTCTACTTGAAATGAAGCTAGAAGATGTATGGAACTTGCAGCCAGATCAAAGGAAGTTTTTCACACTAAGGTTGGAACCTCTAGTGGTTGGAAGCATGACACTATTGCTCTCAAGGATCCAATATTACAGCTAGTCAATATATCTTCCACTCCTACAATACTTGGGAGCTAGATCTTGGACCCAAGCTTACAAGAGAGGAAAGATGAAGGGTTTGGAGGTTCTTGAGGAGCTACACAAGTTGTTTTTCCTTTAGTATGAAAGATTTGGGTGCTTTGAAAGGACCTAGTATACAGATTGAGCTGACTAGCAATACACCAATTTCTTGACATCCTTATCAATATGGTGACATGGAGCAAGCATTGATTCAGAGCCAGAGTATTGATCTTTTTGAGGCTGGTTTGGTGGAGATTTCACATGGAGAGTATGCATCAGCTATAATAATGCTAGCCAAGAAATATTATGCATGCCAACTACACAGATAGGCAGATGTGTGGAGATTACCGTCCTATCAACCAATAGACTAGGGCTGATTGGTATGCCATGCCTACATCAGAGGAGAACTTTGATATGATTGGGCATGCAAAGGTCTTCAACACTTTGGATCTTTGAGCAAGATATCATCAATTGACGATCAAAGAGGACAATAAGTCCAAGATAGCATTTTGGGCTATTGATTCTCACGGCACGGGTGTGTTATATCAATAGAGGTTTTTACCATTTGGGTTAAAGAACATCTTGGTGAGTTCTTGAGGGTCATGGATAGGATCCTAGCCGGATTGGATTTTGCTTGGTGCTATACTGATGACATTTTGGTTTATAGCACTACGGTGGAGGAACATGAGAGACATTTGTTGGAGGTGTTTGAGAGGTTGAGATCTCATGGACTCAAATTAAATCTTCAGAAGTATAGGTTCTGCCATGAGCAAGTTGAGTATTTGGGTCACACTATCTACCTTAGAGGACTTGGTGTTCAATAGACCAAGGTGGAGGCTATTGCATGTATTCCTCAACCTACGGACGTGAGCAAAGTGCGAGCATTCCTTGGGTTGGAAAATTTTATCACCACTATGTTAGAGGATTTGGTGCCATTGCCAAGGCCTTGATGAAGCTGACCAAGCTTACACAAGAGTGGTGTTGGGAAGATGATCAGGAGAGAGCTTTTGAAGAGCTCAAAGAGAGGTTGATATTTGCTCCTATTTTGAGGAGACCAATCAAAGGGCGACCATTTCAGGTTCACATTGATTGGAGTATGTTAGGGCTTGGAATAGTGCTCACCCACCATGATGATGAGGAGAAGGAGTTTTTGTTAGCCTATGCTAGTCGCTCTAAGAATTTAGTGGAGGCAAAGTATAGTTCATATGAGGGAGAGTGCTTGGCAACAGTTTGGGCAATAGCACATTTCCGATGTTACCTATTTGGTAACCCCTTTACTCTCATCATTGATAACCAACCACTAAAGTGGTTGATGGAGTCCAACAAGCTTTCAAGGAAGCTTGCATAATGTGCTCTGATTTTACAAGAGTATGATTTCACAATTATACATAAACCTAGAGTGGTGATCCATGATGCAAATGGGTTGAGTAGAAATCCATGTCCAAGCCAATAGAATAAGATTAGAGCATGTTGGCATGGTGAGACAAATGAGGAAATAATGCTAGGTTGGCATACATCTACTTTTCTTTGTATTTATGAGACTTAGGTGGTATCTCTCTTAGTGCATACAAGAGGAGTTATTGAGGTCACAGATCCAAAGAATGAAGATATTAGTATAGTTCAGCAAGACATGCATGATGATATCTTAGTGGTGGGCTATCCTTGCACTTGTGTTGTGGGTGGCACAGTTAGAGCCAAGGAGAGAGACCGTGTCTTTCAACAAGCTAGGCGGTTTAGATTGGAGAGTAGACATCTTTTGCATGTATGGGAGGATAGTAGAGTGAGAGTAGTACCACTTCCATCTCAAAGACTACAATTGGTCCGTCATGCTCATGAAGAGCTAGTACATTTTGGAGTAAAGCGTACATATAGCTTACTCCAGAGTCATCATTGGTGGCACGATATGCAAACCAATGTACAATAGTTTGTTGCAAGATTGTACAATAGTTTGTTGCCAGATGCGTGGTTTGTGACCAAGTTAGAGCATCATTTAATGCTCCTACACCACAAGTACACCCATTACCTATCATGGAGTTGGGTTACCATTGGAGTTTGGACTTTACTAGACCTTTACCGTTGACTGTGAGACATCATTGGTATGTTTTGGCAATGGTGGAGCACTTCCCCAAGTGGATTGAGTTGGTGGTACTTCTTAACAAGTCCAATGAAGGGACAAATTACTTGTTCCTAGATCAGGTTCTTAGTCATTTTGGTATACCAATTGAGGTTTTGACTGATCAAGGTATAGAGTTCTTGGGAGAGTTTCAGGTCTTTGACAAGGCTTTGATTGATCATTATACTACCTCTCAAAATCACACTGAGGTAGATGGCTTAGTAGAGAGAGTGGTTCATACAATGAAGAGAGGATTATGGAAGTATGGTTTGCAAATAGGCCACTTGGGAGATTGGGATCTCTAGTTACCTTGGTTGGCCATGGGCTATTGGTTCAACCGGCAAGCCTTTTTAGCATCCTTCTCTCCTTACTTTCTACTCTATGGATGAGATCCAAATTAACCTACAACAATTCTTGAAATGCTAAGATAGTCTTGGACTTGGATGATCCAAATGTATGGATGGATGCATGTTCTCAACGGGCAAAGATCTTTTGGAGAGTGATGTCAATGGCCTTTGAGAACTTGGAAATTGCTCAGCATAGAGATACCATACACTATGTTAGTATTTGAGGAGGAGGTTATAGACCCTTGATCCATTGATTTCATCTAGGTGACTATCTATATCTACAAAACACAACACCAACAACACTTGATGTTTCTACAAGCCGCACTAACTTGAGAGTGCATTAGGTTTTGCCATCTAGAGTCCTTGTGTTTGAAGGACATGATGGTGTTTTTTGGAAGGATCATGTGAGCAGTTGTGCACCATACCACCTCCCAAACATTGATGGTATTATGGACCCAAGTTTGGAACTTGTATGTGCAGGCTTGCAGTGTATATTATGCGGCTCTTTTGGTGGAGCTGCTACTACGTTAGTTTACAATAGTTGTTCGAGAGGATGGCATATGGCATGTATGACTCCTCCCCTCATGGTGGTTCCTTAGGGACAATGGTTATGCCCTAGATGTACTTGACTAATAGCTAGTTCATCCTTTATGGTATAGATTGCAGATAAGTGACTAACGATGGGGCTCAACAATACCCAGCCTCTTGATCTTTTGCTCACTATAGGGTATACCATATACTTGGAGTAGATGGCTATCTAGAGTTAGAGGGACCTAACTGCCAACTAAGGAGGCAATTGTGGCACTTTAGACTCCATGTATGACTTATGTGTGAGTTGTGCTTCCATAGTGTGTGATGTTGGACAGTGATGTATGTTGTGTAGCAATGTGTATATGCATAATAGTTGTCACACCATTTGTAGCTTTGCATCTAGATTGCTCAAACACTAGAGTTTCAATGATAGTAGTTAGAGGTATTTTAGCAATCACTCATAGACTATTTTTCAACGGTCAGATTTTGTGTTCGGGGTATTGACTTTATGGTGGAGCCCACCGTCACTTTGCACTATTTGCACCGCTGGGTGTGCCATCAGTGGGACCATTAGGGTTTTAGACCTAGCTCAAGTTTAGGGGAATACTTTTGAAGTGCAGCTCTAGAGAGCTCACTTCTCTAATGATGAGCCTTTGAGTTCCTGGTTATGGTCGACAAAGGCCAGCGAGTGTCACCCAAATTCTCTTAGCTAGAGTGGGTGTGGCTTGACTGTAATTAGTGCCTAGTTGTTGGCAATTTATAGAGTGAAAAATCAAGTTTTGATTTGAGTTGAGTTGATTTGAGTGGTGTAAAAAAACTGATTATTGTGGCACTTTAGAGTCCATGTATGACTTATGCATGAGTTGTGCTTCTATAGTGTGTGATGTTGGATAGCAATGTATGTTGTGTAGCAATGTGTATACACACAACATCCCAAATAAACATCACCCATAATCACAATTCTCTAAATCCTTTCCAAATCAATAGTGATTATGATGATACAATTCTTCTAAAGAAGGATACTTCACCACAAAGTAACTTTGCCTTGAAACTATGTTCCACTCCTCACACAACTTCACCACACAAAACTTCCTCAATCAAATTTGCTTTGCATCAATCCCACATTATGATCACAAATGCAAGATACTACCAACACTACAATTCCTCACAAATTTGTCAAGGCATTGCCTTGATTTCATTCCACTCAGGATCAAGCACACAGAATAGAATTAGAGTTGCAAAATCCAACATCTAACACACTCCACCTACAATTTGAACTTCTCCAAATATTCATAAACACAAATATAGGATTGATACTCAGAATTAAGCTAAAATGACAAGCACTACTTTACTCACCTTTGAAACTATGATACTAAATAACATAACACTACAAATGCCTCATTTAAATAGGAGGAGCAATCAATAGTTACCAAAGCTACCTAAATCACTTCAATTGTTGTGTTATAAATCCATAGATCCAAATTGTCACTCTACTTTTTCATATCTATTGCTTCAAATCTCCATCTATTACCACTAATCCAATCCAATGTCTACTTCTACTTTGGCCTCTACACCCAAATCTTCTACAAGTGTCTCATGTGCTTCAATTTCCTTCACTATATCTACTTCTTCTTTTATGCTTGTCCTATCTTCAATCTGCATTGAAATTGAAGTCATGAATATACTTACTAGTTCTTCCTTCTCTACTCTGATTACTTCACACAACTTAGGTAACTCACCAAAAGTCACTTGCACTCCTACTTCAACTACTTCACATCTGATTTCTTTCTTCTCCTTCACACTATTGCAAATTTCATCTTACTCCAATCTAACTAAATCTAGTTTGAGACATACATTGTCTCCTATTTCAACAATATTCCTATCTACTTTGCCTCAAAGATGAATTAAAAATGTTCATGTCTACATCCTTTGCCTTCTACTTTCTAGTTTCCAACACAAGCAATTTTAATTTGTGCAGTCTTGACTCCTTCAACTTGACCTTGGCTTCAATGCTTAACATCACCTTTAGCCTCCCAATGATTTCCTCCATTGACCCGATATCGTCTCCTAAATTGACTCCTCCCAAGTCATCTCTTCTTTCAACTTCTCCCAAAGCATCTTAATTCTTCCTCATGCTTTGCCTTTAATGACTTCTTCTCATCCATTTGGTAGCCAATCTGAGTCTTTGCTTGTTTAATCAGGTCCTACAACCTCTCTTCCTCTTGATCTCTGCTTGCCAATTCTTATTGACATGCCCAATCCTTCTCCACAGCAACCGATCTCAATCTTTCCAACTCATGTTCACTTACCACTACAAGAGCCTTGGAGTGTATTACCTCAAGTTGTGCTTAATTAAACTCCACCTTCAATTTCTCAAATGTCACCTTTTCCTCCTTCAACTCTTCTTCTTGACATCCTAGATCACTTCCATGCTTCACAAAACTCTCTTACAAGTTCTCAAAACTTTTCTTCCAAAGCACTACATCAACCCAAAGTTCTTTGGCTTCCTCTACTCCTTGGGTTAACTTTTCATTCAAGTGTAGGACTTCATCACTCAGACGCTTCACTACCTATAACTCATCTTTTACCTCTAGATGATCTTGTTGCATCTCCTTCTTCTTTTGCTACAACTACAATAGCAAAGGACAAACTATCTTTGTCCTTTGCTATTGTAGAGTAGAGTAGAATAGACTATTACAAATACTCTACTCCTCTAAGCTCTTCTTCCTTGTTGTCTTTGTTATTGGTTTCACCAAGTGATTCCTCCATTGGTGCCTTACCTCCAAGTCACAATCTCCTCACCTTCAAGTTGATCTCATCTAAGCTTTATTTGTCTTCTTTTGCTTGGCTTGTTCCCATAGTTGCAAGTTGCAAGCTTCTCTTTGATCTTGCTCCTCTCTAAAATATCAATATTAGCTCTTCATCTTGCTCCTCCACTTTGGGTAAGTCCAGGTACTGGCTATCACTCCTTCCATTTGTTTGATCTACACATGGAACTCCCTATCTTCTTCCTCAACCTCTTCTTCTGCAAACTGTTGGACCATAGCCTCTCCTTCACTCTCATTGCTTGATTCCTTGCTATATAGAGTGAGCTCTTCTTTTTCTTCCTTTGAGTCCTTGCACTAGGACTTGGCTTCTGCTTCTGATTTTGCACTTGATGATAGGTCCACCACCATTGTCTCTTGCCTCAAGTTCACTCTCCCAGTCTTTCATGGCTGTACTAGTGATGTCATCTCCTTAGGTTGACTCTGCTTCCTTGGCCTTGGAATGATCACTACCATTATCTTCTGCGGCCTTGTCTTGCCAAAGTGTTCATTGCCTCCTTGAATCAGCCCCATGTAGTATAGTTTGTCTTTGTTTGTATCTCCACAAAGGTCCATATGGAAGTGAGAAACCATCACCTTCTTCTCCTCTATGTTGAGAAGATTCAATCCTAAATAGAGATGCTCTGCAAACAATAAAAAATCATGTGGCGGCATATTCATCTTCCAATTCATAATCATCTACCTTGTTTGCTGGTGAAAACACTTTACCTAGTTCACCTTCTCTCTTGGAAATATCTAATGGAAGAACACCACCTGCTCAAGTTCTAGCTCTAAGCCAAAAAAGTTATCAAAATCTTGCTTAAGACTTCAATCTGGGCCACTACATTTAATCTTCTAATTGCAAGATTCCACATTTCAAGTGATGAAATCTGCATATTGCTCTTAGTCGGCATCATGCGTGTTCTAGTCTGCAATCTCTCACAAATCAATCCTACTACTCAACTCATAAGTATGACTCCTTTGGGATAACTCTTTAGCAGGATAGGATGATGATTTAGCATTGCAAAATTTGCTCAACAAAGTCACAATTTTATACTTTGTGATTCTTGGTCATTCTTCAATCAAACTTCAATTGCAACTCACAAATTTTGAATGACTTTTTCATATCACTGTCAACTTTATCCTACTCTTGAAGTAGCCATTTTCTTTGAATGCACCTTCTTGATTTTTTTGGCCCAAAGAAAACTTGTTATAGTTTCTTTGGATCAGGTCGATTACTTTGATGTAAGGTTTCCTTACTTTAGGTTTACCACCTTTTAAGTCCAATCTGAGTCCTTCTTCCTTTGACATGAAGTTGACTTCCTTGGATCAAAACCAAACACACAATTCTTCTTGTTTCTTCTCTATTTGGCATCAATTTGGCTTCAACAATACACTTCTTCTTTAAAACTCATAAAAAATGAAAAATATAGGTACCACACTTTTCATCATCTTTTGAGGACAAAGATAAACTTGATGATGTCAAGGAGTCATCTAAAGATGGAGATGGATTGCAAGACAATCTTCTTCTTACCTTTTGTCCCTTCTGCTCCTGATTTCTTTGGTTATTGGCCAAATGAGAGTGGGCCACCTCTTAATGGGCAACATCTTTGAATACCTCGTTCAAAGAGGTAACATTCCTCTCTCTTGCAAGAGTTTGGACTCTGGTGATAGGCCTCCAAGGAACCCGGTGATGGCTTGGGCATCCAAGTAGTCTACCACCCCAACTTGCTTTGGTACTTGGTTCAATAATACCATGAACTGCTCAAAGTAAACCGTAAACCCTAAACTTCTCATTCTTCCTTTGATCCAAATTGTTGAGTGTGGCCAAGACACTTGTATCACAATCAACTTCTCAAAATTGTTTACAAAAATATCCTTAATTTCCACCTAGTCAGTTGGCTTAAACCCATTCTAAGTGACATGGATATACCAACTCCAAGCTTTCTTTCAAAGCAAACTTAGGAAAATTCACAACCTATTGGCAAATTTGTGTTCCTTGTTGGCAAAGGAAATTACTTTGAACTCCTCAATTAAAAAAATTCAAGTCCTCATCTCATTCAATCCACTTGTACTTCTAGTAGGCTTGTCACATAATAGGGTGTGACAACATAGCAATTGGTCAAATGTTAAGCTACTAAGGTACCAAAATTGGTTGATCCAAATCACCTTCAAAGGATCATAATTCAAGTTCATGACAAGCTTCCCAAGGTACCAAATGCAATTGTGGGTCTTCCACAAAAGCTTCCACTTCTTTGACCCATGGTTGTGGAAAGGTGTCAATATCATCAAATTGCTCTTCAAGATCCCATCAAACTGATTGGAAGATGTTATGTAAGATGTATTGGCACTCTTCTTCAGCTAGGATTTCTGCAATCTTGTCACAAATCAACTCTTTCAAATAACTCCTCCATAGTTTTTGGGAGAAGTTGGTGTACTATATCATAGTGAATATGTTTGTCTGCTAGCATCCTTCTTGCATTTAGGATGAGGTGGTGCAAGTAGATCTCACCACCCAACTTCTTGTTTTTAGTGTTCAGTTGTCTTAAGGCATCTTGTACATGATGAAGAAGTTTCAAGTCCAATGACTCCTTCTCTAATTGTTCAATAGTGTGTTGGTTCTTTTGGCGGTCTTCTTCTTGCAAGTCACATTGCAAATTGCATCTATGCACCCTCTCTTCTCTTTGATCTCTTGACATAGACATTCATTTTTGTGGGACAAGCAATATACAAAGCCACTTTGTATTCTTATACTCCTAGGTTTGTATCTCTAGTAGTGGTGCCAAAAATCATGTGACAACCCAACAAGTATCAATTTTGCATCAATAGGTGAGTAATTGTTTGTTCCCATAGATATACTAATCATGAATGGTGAAATACAAACAAATTATAACAATGTAGTTCTTCTTGATTTCATCTTTAGTCTCTTGGGTAGGAACCACACCCAAAAGAGAGTAACAAGCATTCAATAGCAACTTTGTCACAAATTAGTGTCACTCAAAATCACAATTGATCAAGTACTTTCCAATTCAATCTCAATTTTGAGGATTCAACTATTTTGAAGAAGGCTACTTCACCACAAACTGACTTTGCTTTGGAATTGCATTCCACCCTTCCATCAAAGTTGCAACTTCTTTATCCAAAATGACTTTGCATTGATCTTTGGCCTGCAATCACAAATGATAGATACTACCAACACTATATAGACATCAAGGCATCACTTCAAATGCTCTCACTTCAAAGGCTCTCATAGACATCAAGGCATCACTTCAAATGCTTTCCACTCAAGATCAAACACATAGAGGGAAATTCAAACTTGTAGAGTCCAACATCTAACACACTCTGAATTGCAATCCAAAATTCTCCACAGTCATGAAGAAAATTAGATACTCAAAATTAAGTGAAACAACAAGTGTTGGTTTAGCACTTTGCTTTATTCAACTTCTGTTCAATATTGAATATAACACACTATTAATTGCTGCTTTAGATAAGCAGATCACTTGGTAGTTATAGAAACTATCTAAACTTCTTCTCTATTCCCTACAAATCTCTAGATACAAAGTAGCATTCTACCACTTCAGATCTGAAATCTATTACTATCCTAATCCAATCTGAGTACTACCTTGACTTTGGCTTCTTCACCCAAGTTATCCACAAGTGCTTCCTACACTTTGGATTCATCAACTATGTCTACATCTACTTCTATTGTTGGCACATCTTTAGTCTGAACTAAGATTGAAGTCATAAGTGTCCTAACTATCTCTTCTTTCTCTATCCTAACTATTACAGACAACTCAGGTAACTCATCTAAAGTCACTTCCATCCCAATCTCAACTACTTTGGATCATCTATGGTACTTTTACTCAAAGTACAAGTAAGATTGTCTATATCAACTTTAACTAAATCTAATCTAAGACATACATTAACTCATACCTCAGTCATCTTCCTATCTACTTTATCTCTTAGATGAATTAACAAATTATTCAACTTTGTATCTTTTGCTTTTCTCCTTCTAATATCCTACATTAGCAACTTAAGCTCATGTAGCTTGGCTTCTTCTAACTTCACCTTGGCCACAATATTGTGTATCACCTTCAATTACATGGTAATTTCACTATCTATACCCAAACCATCCTCACTAGTGTGACTTGCCTTGGGTTACCTCCTCCTCCAACTTTGTACAAAGTAGCTACACCTCCTCAACATACTTCACCTCAACCTTCTTTCTCTCTACCTCTGCATAAACAATTTGAGCTTCACCCTGCTTCACCAAATCTTGTAGATGCTACTCCTCTCTTCCTTGGCTAGCTAATTCTTGTTGCCAAGCCCAATCTTTATCCATTACGACTTGCCTCAACTCCTCCATTGCTTGTTCTTGCATACGGATCTGCACTCTTTGATGGCCTAAGTCAGTCTATGTATCTTCTTACTCTTCCACCTTCTTCTTGAGCTCCTCTATATGCTCCCTCAATTCTTCCTTTTGGTGCTCTAAGTACCCACCATGTTGCTTGAAGCTCCCTTGCAAGTCATTGAAGCTTTGTTGTTGGATTGCCATATCAACCTAAAGTACTTTGGCTTCCTTCTCACATTGAGACAACCTTGCTCTCAATTGCAAGATTTCTTTCCTAAACATCTTCACCAATTGAAGCTCATTCTTTACCTTTGGATTCTCCTTCTTTGACTCTAGTATCTTCATTGCAAATACACCAACAATGGACAAACCACACTCAAAAGAGAGTTTACCCCTTGAAAGGTGTCTTTGTTTGTTTCTCCTTCATCTTTTGTGATTGTTGTCAATGCTAAAACCCAAACTCTAGATCTTCTTAACTTCAAGCTAAAATCCATTGAGCTCTCCTCTCCTCCTATAGGTTCACTTGGCCCGGCTTGTATAGCCTTGACAAGCCTTCAAGATTGGGCTCCTTTCTAAAACAACATCTTAAATTCATTCTTCTTCTCCATAATGTCATTGTTTGGCAAATCCATGCAAGTGGTTTCTCCTCCTTCCATGCATTCAATCTTTGTATGGAACTTTTTATCCAATCCTTCCTCAACCACCTCCTCCTTTGGCTGCTGAACTTTCCTTGCTCTCACTAATTGACTCCTTTCCCTTTAGAGTCATCTCCTCTCTAAGTTTTCATCATTAGAATCAACTCCTTTTGCTTCTTCCTTAGTCCCTGATGATAGGTCCACCACTCCTAAAGCTTGATTTGGATTCACTCTCCAAGTAGCTCTCTTCTTGGTTGGAGACACAATGTCCTCAAGTTGGCTCTTCTTCTTTGATTGAGGTACAAGAACCGTCAATATCTTCTTCCAACCAATCTTGGCAAAGTATTGATCATTCTCTTGAACTTCCACCATGTACCGTTGCTCCTCCTTATTTGCTTCTTGATGCAAATCTAGATGAAAATGAGATACCATCTATCTTCTCTCCTTAGGGCTAAGAAAATTCAAACTTAAATGAAAGTGGGCTGCAAAAGGCACAAGATGGCCAATCCATTCTCTATTGTACTACTATCTACCTTGTCCTTAGGTAGAAACATCTTGCACAGTTTACACTCTCTCCTGCAAACATGAGATGGAAGAACATGGCTTGTTGCTTTATGACATATGTATTATGATCTAGCTTCATCATTTCCATCATGGTCCCAATGATACTTTGCCTCATCAGGTCTACATAGGTATCTTCTTTGTATCCATTCTTCTTCTAAGGTTAATTGAAGGAAGCCTTCAATTCCTCTATTTCTTCCACCAAATTGCAATTCTAATCAAGGCAATCCCTGTAAGCTCTCTTGTATCCTTTCCTAACACTAGCCTCCAATCTGCCTTAGTCTAGCAAGCAGGGTTTCCTCTCTTTGACTCTTCATTTGGACCATCCTCATAATTATTGGGCACAATCTCAATCATGAATCCTAAAAAACTGAGATTTCAAATCCATGCTAAGAAAGTGATCCAAAGTCAATTCAAGACTTCAAACTTGGCTACCATATCCTTCTAATTATAGGACTTTGGACCAAGATGGCCAAAACTTGTTCTCTCCCTTCAACAATATTGTGTTTCTTTCGGTACTTGGCTTTGGAAATAAAAATCTTGCAATTAAGTTATCAACTCTTACAAGGTTCTCAAAGCTACAAAAGGTACATGATTATCTTTCAACATTGCAGATTCTCCTTGATGAAGTCTCAATTTTATACTCTTGATTCACCATCATTCTTTTGTCAAAATTTAATCAAGAATCACCTCTTCTGGATGCTTGATGTCACTTTTGAATTTAACTTCACATGAAGTAACTATTTGCAAGGGTACCTTCTTGGTTGGTATGGCCCAAGTCAAGGTTGTGGAAGATACTTGGATTGGATTCCTCATTTCAATCCAAATTGTCCTTACTTTGGATCTTCTATCCTTCCAAGTCCAATCCGAGTCTTCATCTCCTCCAAGCCAAAGTCTACTTCCTTGGGTCTGTGAGCCGGCCTATCTCTCACTCAAGATGAACCTCTAATCGCTTTATGGTAGCGCACCATGGACTAAGAAGGCAAGGAACCCGAGCTCTATCATACTCCTCCAAGGCTAACACTCCAATACTCAAGACATTGCTCACTAGAGAACTCAATGAGAGAGATAATTGCAAATGAAAGGATGATGAGTACTTCCTCACCCCTTGTTTATATACTTGTGAAATAGTTACGCACCAAAGTTACTAATTACTAGAGTAACTCAAGTTACTAGGCTAAAAGTCAAAAAGTATAAAGGAATATCTATCCACATGGGCATATTCCACTAAGCATGTGATCTTATCTTGACCCAACAACTAAGTCAAGGATTCCTTCACATGTGCTATCCTTGGACTATAGAAGAATCCAAAACAAAAAGGCTTGCGGGTCCAAGAGTTCTCAACTCTTTCCTCAAAGCCAAACACCTAGGAATAATACCAAGTCAACACACTAAAATCCAGAATAGTGGTGCTCATCTTTTCCACTTCCTCTAAAGTAAGGTCCCCTCTATCTTAGCTATGACTAATTTTAGCTAATATGACTAATGTAGAACCATCTTTTATTTCTATATAAATAATATCTCTCAAGTACTTGTAATACCAAGCTAAATATCACAATACCACACACATGCACAAATGGGTGTTACATGTCGAATTGGATCTCTTACTTTGGATCTAAAACACACAAATTCTCTTCATCTATCTTCCCTTTCTACTTAAAAATACACTTTCTATCTTGAAACTTTTCCCAAAAAAAATTGGGTACCACAAGCACCAATGCTTTAACAAGGTGAGTGCACCTTACACAAACATGATGCACAAATAGGAAGTAAAGAATGGAGAAGGCCCAATCACAAGGAGCTTAAATAAAACCCTCCATCTCATAAATCAACATTAGAGTGACTTTGCCACCATTTAGCATTTGATATACTAAGAGTGTCTTCTTACTCCTAAGCTACCAAGATCACCAAGGATGGGATCAAGTTGTCTCTCCTAGCCAAAGCTACATGTGTATAGGTATCAGTCACTAGGACAACAAATGAAGGTGGACCAATTGACTATGGCACTAGTCTAGGAACCAAAGATTTGGGGTTCAAACCCTTTAGGTGCAATTTAGAAGGGTGGGTAGATTTTGCCCAATGAGGCATTTCCTTTTGCCAATTTGAACTCTCTCTAAATTTAGTAAACCTTCTCTAAATGTGGCAAAGCTTCACCAACTCAAGCACTAGCTAGGACACTTTATGCAACCTCCAACTTTGGACAACCTCCACCAACTTGACCTCTAAATCTAGACAATCTCTGCCAATCTAATGCACCTCCTCTTGAGTTGGTTGTTCACAAAATCCTCAACTAACTATCAACTGAAGCCAAATTGAGAGGATGGGGATCTTCAAATCCCTAATTTGAGAGGATGGATTCCCAAATCCACCTCCAATTTTGCACTTTGAGCTCAAGTTGCACCAAATCAATCTTGATTTCACCTCTTGAGCTCAAATCAAACACTCATTATCTCAAATTGATTCAATCCTCCAAATTTGCACCACCATCTACCCCATTGCCAGATCTTCATCAACTTGAATAGGGCTTCTGCACACAATCACTCCACAATCAAATGTACCAACGATCACCGTGCTTGGAGGTACCACCAACACCCTCAATACCACCATCACCCTAAGTTCTTGCACCCAATTCCCCCCTAACTCTCACTTCTCTGATATAATCAGTTCATTCTTCCACTTGAATCACACTCAAATCAGATCTGTACTCAAGTCTTCACTTAAAAATCTATCAACAATCAAGTATTGATTAGAATCAAGCCACACCCACTCTAGCTAACAGACTTTAGGTGATGCTTGTTGGCCTCTATCCACCATAACCAATAACTTGAAGGCTCAACATCAAAGAAGTGAGCTCTTCAAAGCTGCACTTTGAAGGTGTACCTCTTTGCTCGACTCATGTCTCCAACCCTAACAGAGCCACTAACAACACATCCAACGATACAAATAGTGCAAGTGACACTTGGTCCCACCATGTGATCAATAGCTCTAACATGAAATCCAACCACCAACAAGTAGTCCATGAGCAACTACTAAAATAACAATGATTGCAAACACTACTATTCTAGCATCAAGATAAACTAGCATTAGCGTTGCAAATGTTGTGATAATTTAGTGGAGGTTTTGGTCTTGTTAATACACTAGTTTGATACTCTGATGCTTATTTAACAAGTGACTTAGACAATAAAAAGACACAAATTGGTTTCATATTAATGATGAATGGTGGACCACTAGCTTGGAGTAGCCAACGACAACAATGCACTATCACTTCTAACACAACGGCAAAGTACATAGCAACATGTTCAGCTGCCAAAGAAGTAGTATGGCTTTGTAGGTCACTCAAGGAGCTACAATTTGGACAAGATGATCCAACTCCAATGTACAGTGACAATCAGAGTGCTACCAAGCTAGTGTATAAACTATAGTTACACGAGAAACATGAAACCTGTTTCAACTACATCAACAACACCAACAATCAATATATATGAAAGCTTTACTAAGAGATAAGTTTTGTAAGTTTAGAAATTTGATTGTGATACTTCATATTTTGATTAGGATACTTCATATTTTACCAAGTACTTCATTAGCTTAGAACCTTCATACTAGTTGTTGAAAAGTATTTTATTCCTCACTCATGCAACTAGATTTGCAATA
This sequence comes from Lunularia cruciata, assembly GCA_948567375.1. Lineage (NCBI taxonomy): Eukaryota > Viridiplantae > Streptophyta > Marchantiopsida > Lunulariales > Lunulariaceae > Lunularia > Lunularia cruciata. The sequence goes on along the minus strand of OX419762.1, from coordinate 42,592,635 downwards.
AGAGAAAATCTGCAAAAGTGTTTGATATGCCTTTTGGTGTTCCTTGTATGTTGAAAATGTTGTGCAGATTTACATCAATATTGATGACAGTTTTTCAACACAAGCTTTAGTCAATTTTATTCTTTTGGAATAGGAGTTCTCATGGTATCAAGATGAACTTGATGTTTAAGTGCATCTAACCCTACCCATCCTAAGCGCTGCCTTGAGACCATCCCACCTATCTAATACACAGCTTTGATTCACTTTATTGTATCGTGTCTTTAAAGACTTCTTGAAACGACTCGACCAAAGATTATTACCATTTCAAAGACGAGCGTTCCTAACCCACGACTACAATTTTCAATCAGCCATTACTCTCGGGCACAATATCCATTTCGTAACATACCCCAGATCTGATAGTCTTTAGTAGTATTTCAAGTCTCGAAGAGCTTTCTTGCATGATCACTTTCAATCTCAGCTTTCGCCGCGCGATATACGGGCCAAGTCCTCGAAGTTGCCCTAGAGTTCGGGGTTTGGACTCTAGAGACTTCGCTTATATTCTTCGAAGCGCATAGAAATGTACATAGCAAATATTCCAAGTATATTTGACCGCCCAAGACGGCGAACGGACCAACAAATGCCGCATGTCTGGTATAAAAAAGTCAAAGTAATCAATAAGTCTCTATTCGCGACACAGCCTCTAAGCTAGTAAGTACATTCACTCGGTATCAAATATCAAACTCATAAAGCAACTGTTCAACGATTCTTGCTCTTGTTGACATGTTCTATGTTTCACGGCAGGGTGAAGGTGAAGAAAAATTTCTTCATTCAATCTTCTCCTTCGGCAGGCATATTCCTCAATACAGTCATACTTCTCATCATTCTAGAGAAATGCAAGAATTTCAAAGGAAGTCTCGTACAAGAAGTATTACTCTACTCCAAATTCTGGCCCTGCTGTAGCACAAATATATTCAAATCATTCTAGGCATATTCCTCAATACAGTCATACTTCTCATCATTCTAGAGAAATGCAAGAATTTCAAAGGAAATCTCGTGCAAGAAGTATTACTCTGCTCCAAATTCTAGCCCTGCTGTAGCACAAATATATTCGTGCATCGCAGCGACTGCGGTGGACATACACATACTTCAGACCTAAATTTGCGTGGTTTGTTAGTAGAAAGAAAACGTACGTTCCTTTGAAGAAGTCAGACGCATAAACGAAAACCTTTACCGCACCATTCGACTTGTTGTTCCTGTCTATCACGTCTCCCCAACGAAGAGGTCGAGGAGCTCCAGATGTTCTGACACCTGGTGTTAACTGGCGGATCTTAAGGCGCTCTCTTCCCGCGAAGCACCTGTGTGTAAAAAGCAGGTCCACCACACGTGGCTGTGTACTCTTGCCAACTAAGTACGCTTCAGGGTTGTCTGCTGAAATATTGGACTTGTCGACCTTCCCTTCAGCTGATGTGGCATATTATGAAACGTGGAAGCAGATGTAAGTAGAGGCCAACTGCCACCAACTCCGTCTACGAGTACTGTGCCTTTCAAAACGTATTCCAACTATTTTCTTTAACACATGGCAGTCACCGGATATAGACTTGCTGTCAAATAAGTCCGAAAAGGCGACCACATAGAACACAAGAAGGATGGGAATACCACTGTAAAATAAGTGGTATAACAAGTCGAAAATTACACTGTTTATGCACGCAAGGAAAAGACAAGGACCCGAATGCAAAACCCCTGTCTGCTGAGTACGACCAGAACAGGGGGCCAGAAAATCAAGTCGACCAGTAATACCGTGAAAGCCTATGCCAATGACATGTATAGGAGAAAGGAGAGCTTCCAACTGACGCGTCAGTGGATCCATCCATTAAAACCTTCAGGAGAAGAACGGCAAGAGCTACGGCAGTTGACGGTGTGATGGACTAAATCTGGGAAGCCGCTGACCAGTTGGAAGCCCCGTCGCTAGGGAAGCCTGGGCTGGAAGGTCGCGCGACGAAGGAAAGAAAAGAAGAAGGGACAAGCGACAGAAAAGCGATGCAGAGTGAGTGCAGAAATCGTGTGCCATCGTGACATGGACAGCATTGAAATTTAGGAAGAAGCTCGGAAGGAAGGGGGATTGAGTCATTCCGGACAAATTGCTCTATACCCTGTTGCAGAATTGTGATTATATCCGGAAAGTTGCAGAGGAGTGAAGCAGGATTAATCTCCATCTGGTTCTATTTGAACGGGGAGAGAGGTTCAGCTTGTATGGTCTGTAATTCTATTGAGCAGACGTTCGGCTGTCATTCTGATTTTGAAAGGTGCTCGGTCTTGAGCGTGTTGGAGATTTTTGGAGAGGTTCAAGAAGGTGCACTGTGGTCTCTCTTGTTTAGTCTAGTGCTTGATCACCAGGACAGAGGTTTAAGCGGAGCCTATTAATGCGTCCGCTTCCTTGCTGCACTTTGCCGAGAGTCTCCTGTATGATCAGTAATTTGAGATAGTAATACAGCACTGTGAGCGCTTTGAACGCTCTTAGACATCACTGATTAGAGCAACAGTTTTGTCCTTCTGCGGATTGAGTGTCCTTGCTGATCAGGAAGCTACTTATTAGACGCGGTTTGTGACGGCCTGAAGAGAAGGTTTGAAATTCTGTGTGAGATACGGTTGTGCTGCCTTGAGTACGGTGTTCCTATTTATCCCGTATATCTTTATAGATTACTCGTGGTCAGGTGGAGGTTGGGAGTTGCAAAGATTGGAAGATGCCGTATCCTACTCCATCAGAAGATGATATCACCGAAGCGGAGCTTGACTCTTTGAAGAAGTTCAAAGGAATCATTCTGGCCAGAGGTTACCATTGTCCTTCGAGGAGCGACGATGACACTCTGGTACGCTTCTTGCGTGCTCGACAGTTGGATATTAGGAAAGCGGCTACTATGTATGGTGATTATGTACAGTGGCGCCGCGACAATGACATCGACTCCCTTCTTCAGGTATCATATAGTGGAGCTCCATGCTTTGTTCCCTTCGCTGTCTTCCCGTGTGTTTTGAAAATTGTCGACCCCCGAGTTAAGTTGTTTACCAGAACTATCACACCACTCCCACATCCTGTAGGTGAAGAAGTTATTGTCAGTTTTCATGTACCGATTGGTCCAAGACAGCCACATACTCTGTGTCTGTGATCTCTTCTCAAAGTTAGCGCTATTGGTTATTGTATCGTGTTCTACTAGTCATCGTCATCTCTGTTTCCTGCGAGACCTTATCGCAAACGAGAGAACTGTATGAACATTACGCAGACATGAAGCAATGAATGTCAGATGATAGTTGTTTTAAGCATCAAACGAAATCGTTAGGTGATAGACCTGTCTGTCCCCTGTAGGTTTGAATCTGTTTTTATCTCGGTTCAGGAGACGAAATTTCAGTCTAAATCATCACATAGACGTTATTCTTGCTGGATTTACTACGATTCTTCGTGGGAAGTAAAACTCACTAGTGCTGTACACAATCCGTTTGCCTATATCAATGTGGAACTGGCTTAACAGTTCTTCTTTGTGCAGAGCTTCAAATATCCGGAGCTGGATAAAGTTCTGGAGGCTTGGCCACAGAATTGGCACAAAACAGATAAGTTAGGACGGCCAGTAAACATTCAATTCCTGCCAAGGTAATTTGTACACTTCTGCAGCTTGCTTGGTCAGTTCCAGTGTTAGAGTCGTATTCTTCTGAGCAGAATCCTCTGATGTATAGAACACGTGATCAATTACACGTAAAAGTTACCTAGAGTTATACTTATGATGCAAATTGCCGGGCAAATGTTTACAATAATGCACGTATACTTGAAATTAATAGGTTTCTGTTCCAGTTGAGTTGATTTGACGAAGTCCTCCTTCTCCCTTTCTATAAACGGATAGAAAATGACGATGATTTGTTCTTTAATAGCAGATTGAAAATCAAAGACGTCTTTCGGGAAACTACCGAAGAAAGACTCTTGTCGAGAGCGCTGTGGGTGTGGGAAGACCTGCATGAGAACAAACTTCCTGCATGCTCAAGAGCAGCCGGTCATTACGTCGGTCGCGCCACTGTCGTTCTTGACCTCAAGGACGTGGTAAGTTCTCAAGCTAAACTTAACATTTTGTCCTTCCTACCTAACTACTCTTTTGCTCTCCCTTGTACGGCTTGATGGGGTCTTCCTACCCTTCTTGTGTTCTATGTGGTCGCCTTTTCGCGCTTAGCTACATGAAATGGGATTGATAGCTTGCCGATTAACATGCTTAGAGGAGCACTCACTTGCAGCAGCCTTCTGCCCCCATAACTTACCTTCTTAGTGTAGCGATTACCGAGTTGAATCTGTATCAATTGTCTCCACGAACAGACGCCGTATTGGGTAGTATTATGCTAACGAAGATGTTCTGTTCCAATCGCATGTGAAAACAGAGCGTAATGACCTTCACAAACGCGCACGTGCGGAAGGTGTTACCAAAAATGGCTCGTCTTTTCTCTTCATATTTTCCTGAGTATTTAGGGCGTCTCATCATCATCAATGCCCCGGTTGCTTTCAAGGTGTTGTGGGAGATGCTGAGCCCCTTTATCGATGACCAAACACAGAAGAAAATCGGCATATACAAAGATGAGGGGATCGAGGACCTCCTGGATACGATTGATGCCGGTAATCTTCCTGAAATTCTAGGTGGTAAGTGTAAGTGCCCCGGAGGATGTGAGAACGCGTACACTGGACCATGGAATGATCTAAAATACAGATGAGGTTACAGAAGTCGTGAAGAGTAACGACACGTGCAATCGCATCGATTTACAATGAAGTCTCGTACGAGGTCGACCGCAGGGGAGATTACCACCATTGACTAAGGTCTAATTGGCAGTGCGCTTCTGGTTTTTAGACCGTCAAACTTGGTTCATTGACGACGCAACCTACGCCGGTCATGGTGAGGTCCTTCACGCGGTGTGCCGAACCAATTTTATCAGGAAGGAACCGACGCAGATGCAATTTTCATCGTCCTGGACTTAGCCTCTACATCCGATGAAGGAGGTGATCCCGGTGGTCACAGCCTTCGGCCTAGAGGGCATTTTGAACGCATCATGATACTATGATCATGAAATCACACAATGTAGACAACTTTTAAGCGATCCTGATACAATTTTTTCACTATTGTACCATAGTGTTTCGGGAAGAGCTGGACAGCTAAGAGACGGCCTTGAACCCCATTGGTCTCCCTGGCTCAGTTTGTTGACAAAGCAGCCGGAAGCGGAGCATTTAGGATCTACGAGATAGTTCTTCGTCCAAGGGCAAATTCACAGTCATGTTGCCAGAACTGGCAACTTTGAACTCCCACGGAGCTCAAAGGGTTCAAGAGACCGGAACTTGAAATTTTTTGTCTCTCCTGAGTAATTTGCCTCCGGTGTCTGAAAGTGCATCGAGATTTCTCAAGCAACTGCAACGAGAGGTATATTTCGATACATTCTAGATCAGACGAGAGACATCGTCAATTTCGGTCTCAGATATCAGTGCGTAAGATTTGAACAAGAAACTTCTTAGAGAATAGAGTTCAGAACATTAAACGCCAAAGACATTAAAGCCCGGAAAGAACATGCCTTAGTTTCACTATTTTAATCTGCGTTTGTTCTCTACTTCGAAACAGTATTATAAGTCGATGGAAGCACCTTCTGTTCCACAGCCCCGGCATCGATGTGTGGGATCCGATGATGTTAATTGTTGTTCGAAGTCGGGTGTTGTATTACTACGAAGGTAACTTAGGTCGGTAATTCTCCTCTGCTCAGCACCCCGATCCCTGATCGAACAACCCTCTTGTCATGGTAGTATCCGCCATAGATGGTATCTCCATTGGAAAGATATATCCACCTTCTGCTGAATTCACGGTTCCCCTCACGATAATTAGTCCAAAACTCCAATCTCACTGATCTGTTATCATCCGGGTCAGAAACCTGAAGTTATGAGAGTAGTTTGTTGTGTACCATAGATTGGAGATTGATATTCCACCACCCAGTGAGGGAAGCGCAACATCTGAGATACAGCAACTCATGAATTCTCGTCTTGATAATGGTAGGAGAACTGAATTGCACCTGTAAAGTACAGTCCTCCACATCACTTTATGGATCTCTTTACATGACTAAAGCAACTGAATTGTTACGCTGAATTGAATCTTTTTACACGACAGAAGTATGGGTTGACTTGTGTCATATGTTCGCGGACTCATCGACGACGTCCAATTGAAACAAATGGCAGTCTTCAAACCGCTTGAGAATCCTGTGGAGTGACCTTCTCGAGCATCCCCGTGCACAAGCCACTTCTCATCACCAGTCTGCGCGAACAATCAGTGTACGCATCAATTGTTCGTGCAGACTGGGTGATGAGAAGTGGTCTTCTGCACCGTAACGGAGCCTATCCCAGTTCGAAGGAGATATTATCAAATACAAGCTTCCGTCTAATAAGACCAAGCCATCATCGTGTACTCTAAAGAGGTCTTACTTCTTGCAAAAACTTCCCCCGAAGAGTAATGCTCAATAAATAAACCATAGAGTACTTCCACAGCGACCGTTAAGTCTTCCAAGGATGAAACCACATATCCAATATCAGATACAGTAGCTCAGTATCTCAACTCGAACAGGTAATAGTACACGTTTGGTATCCTTCCATGCCACGATTTAGGACATGCTAGTCGATCCTTTGTGTAAATAGCATCCAAATCACGGGAAAGAACGTGGACTTTCTTGTCGTGACCGGTGATCACCTTTCCAGTGTAGCATGTCTTGCTTTCACTTTGAGTTGGGAAAGCAACGCTAGGCCTCGTTTTCCAGCTTGCAATCCAAACCCAGAAGGTTTACTGGTATGCAAACTGAAATCGAAGTGGTCGGCTCCAATACTTTTAAAACTGTTATTCAATTCAAAGGCAGTGGTACTGGAAATATACTCACTAGGATCCTTGACAACGAAACAATTTAAATATGATGAGCTCTCCGCATGTTTGTGAAAAATTTCTGCCTTAAATAACGGCGCCTGACGAGACGATACTGTAGTCATCAACCTCCGTGCACGTACTTCCAATTCACCGTACTTCCAACTCACCGGAATGTCGGATTCGTTCGTCAACATGGTATTTAAGACCGAAAACAGATCAGCAAAACTATCAAGTCTTCAAAGTTGAGAAGTCGACCTGAAATTATTTGCAGCTCCTCCACGTGATGGTCCGATTTCTTTGTTCATAGTCAACTGGGTAAGCTTTCAAGTTTGTTTATAAGCTTGTTTATGGGTGCCTGCATAAGGTCCATCTGCAGTTGAAGCGCAGGAGTCTTGACCTTGAGAAAGAGAGAGGATTGACAATTGCTTTCAAGTGCTTCTACGGAATATGTATTGAGCTTTACTTGAGCTGATGCCAGATTTCCGCTTCATTCTCAACTGTAATGTGGAGAATAATGAGTTTCCAATTCGGAAGTTGGATCTCACGTGAACTGGCCCACATCTGTAGATTTGGAGGCCGAAGGAGTGTGCAAACAAGATGGCATTCTCAAGAACCGGCTGGGTCTGCATAGTTTTGCTATGTCTTTCTTCCGTTCAAAGTACCATCGGCACAACATGCTCTGCCTTCGACGCAGAAGCACTGCGCGCGATGGTTGTGGGGCTTAGATGTAATGAGATCAATCCTAACTACCCATGTCCGTTCGATTCCTGGACTGGCGAGGACTGCTGTAAATGGGATAGCGTAACCTGTGACTCTGCGGGTCATGTGACAAGATTTGACGTGTGGGGATTCTGGCAGCCTGGGAGGGATTTTCAGCTGGTTGGTACACCAAACTTAGGAGCCTTGTCTCGAATCAAGACTTTGCAGGCCATCAGAATGGAGCAAGCTTACTTCAAGAACAATATCCTTCCCAAAGAATGGGGCCAGATCCCGAGCTTGAGGGAGATATACATCAAAGCCGTGAAAGGATTGTCTGGCGATATCCCGAAGGAGTGGGGAAACCTGAGTAATCTCGAGCTTCTTCATTTCGATATGTTTGTCCCGTCGTATTTTCCTCCAGGTTTGACAGGCAACAAAGGCATACCCTTGGAGCTCTGTAAACTGCATAAGCTTCGAAACCTCTACGTCAGTTACACCCCTAACTGGTCCGGACGTCTACCAGGCTGTATCAGCGAATGGAGAAGTATAAGAACAATTACCATCAACAATGGTGATCCTGAGTCGGGGGATGTCCAACCGACAGGAGGTTTGATTGGCGCACTTCCACACGAACTGGGCAACCTCCCCACACTTACTGAACTCCGTCTATACGGAAACAGGCTGAATGGGCCCGAAGGCATTCCCACCTCGTTTCGAAATCTGATTAATCTCACGAATCTTCACTTGGATGGGAATCAAATCCATGGACCCGTGCCATGGGTGGATCTCTCGAAGATGAAATCTGTGAGGAGGATCAGTCTCACTTCCAATAAACTTTATGGCTTGTTCTCCCTGGATCCTAATCCATTTCCGAAGCTGGAAGCATTGGAAATATCTGGCAACAATTTCTGGGGCGAAATTCCTCGCGCACTGCTCGAACTGCCCTTGATTAGGAGACTTGACTTGCAGTCAAACCGTTTCTGGGGATACATTCCAACGGTTTACAACAACAGGTTGCCTACGATGGATTCCGTAGATTTTTCTGGCAACTTTCTCTCCGGGCCCCTGCCTAAAGAACCTACACGAAACGTGAGATTTTTTGGAGCAGCTAACAATAAACTCACGGGGAGCATACCTGAGAGTTACGGTAAGGTGACCGCTCTGTTTCTCCAATCAAACCGTCTCACTGGTAGTGTCCCAGCATCTGTGCTGGCAATTCAAAGTACAGGCGCCTTGCATTTGAGTGGCAACAACTTCACCAATTACACCTAAGAAATGAACACACTAGAGATAGGTTAAAGTGAAAACATTAGAATGTCTGACCACACTTCTCCAGAATTAGTCAATTGATGCTTCTGTTCTCGTGTAGTTCCTATAGTTCAGGTTGCGACAAATCTCGAAGTGCCCTCGTGATTTATCGGTTGATCGCAAACGAGGCTCAGCTGGGCTATCGGTGTACCTATCACTCGAGCTCCCACCTTGGATCGATTGATAGGAGCACCCGCACTTATCCGTTCGATCCCCTGATCGTCAAGGTTGAAAAGAGTAGAATATGATTGACTAACCGTAGGAAGCTTCACTTTCCTTTGGTGGCAATGTTCACAAATTTACCAACTAGTGAAAATACATTTAGGAAATCGCAATAAAAATGCGTTATGAAAATGATGTGTTTCAGTGATGATTTATCAATTGAAGTGTGCTGGTGGATATTAGTTCTATGACTTTTATCGGGAAGTGTGAATGTGACGGTGAACTTTCTTTTTTTTCTAGGAAACGATCCAAGGTAAAGGTAACGGAAGAGGTATCGGAATTCAATATCTGGGGCAGATATTGAACCTGGATACCTCTTCGCCTGAACCTATGACAAGTCTTACTTGCTCAATACTGTGAAACATGTTCCAGTTGACAGTTGATGCCACGATGTTTGTTATACATTATTTTGTGAGCCAAGGAGTGTCATCTACAGTCCCTTTGCGTCGAGTGTGGAGTGTAATGCGCATCATGATTCCCATTAACTTTGACATTTGGTCCACTGATGTAGTCATCGAGGAAGAACACTGACTTGGTGACCTTCACTATCACGCTGTCCCCAGTAATTCGCTATGTCTTGCGATATGGTTTGATTGTGCTCGAGAGCGAGTCTCCGGAGCTGTTGTCTCGTTTCTAGTTACAAATAGTAAATGAAGCACGGTAACTTGAACTTTCAAAGGTTTTAAATGCGCTGATCCGTGAATAACCTTCATCAAGTGTCTGAACGGATGACAGCACCTGCCATATGTCCTAAGGCATGGATCCTGCGGCATTGTCGTCTCAAAGAACTATGTTTTACCAGATGAATCGGAAACTTCACAATCTGAATGCTCCTATTCCTCCATATCAACCATTTGCATTGTTTCATAACCTGGATGGAGCTTGGTTCTGATGAATCTCATCTTTCTTCGTGAAATAGGCAACATCAATAACCACTATTTATCGACACCCAGCAGACCAATCACCCATGGCTAGAGCAAATGAGTTTCTCTTAGCTACCGAGAGCCCCAAAAGAGGACTGATTTAGATTAGTCATCCAGTTGTCCCCAATCTCCAATCCCAACTTGAAGTGCACTCTAAACAAGGTGCGTCCCATAAGTGCCGTCTATTTGCCACGCAGCGAGTAAGCTCAAGGTAACTTGAAATCCTGTAGACTCTGATTCATCAATAAGTGATAATCTGCTATGCAAGTATCATGCAGACTCGAAGGCCCGCGTCTATGTCCTGCTTGGCACAGAATCCATGGTGTGGCATCATGCGGTATTATCATCGACTGAAACTATTTTGCATAGTTTGAATTTTATATTTATATTTATATATATTTATAATGCATTAGATTGCCTGGAGTTAGGGTGTACTTCTTGAAAACTCGGGAATTCTAAACATATAGTAGTTTCAAGACCTGATCGTGCATCTTCAGAAACCCGAAGACATGCATGATCATGAACACGTTCGATCTCTTCGAGCTATTTCGGAATTATCATCATTAGTCAATCATGTCGATTGATCGTGGTAATGCTGAAGATCCTGAAGCGGTGTGAGCTAGATTTCCTGCTCTGCACCATGGCTCACATTGTCGTACGGCCTGACCTCAGATGTATGAAGAATTTGTCAAACGAGCCAAGTCAATGATCTCACGAATCTGCTCCCACTCGTGCCCTGAGATTAAAATTTATAGAAGTTAACTTTTGCGAAGCTGGTGGAATAAGACTCGGACTTGTAAGAGGCGTTTCAGTTTAAAACAAATATCACCAGTCTTTCGCCTGATCGCGCATGGAAGATCAACCTGATTTGTGGCTTGAGTACATTGTGTTCCTGAAGATTTGGTACATTCACTTCCGACAACCTGCACGCCGAAAGCTCATCAATGTCGTAGTAGTCGTTATAAGCACTATATTAGTGTTTTCAATTCCATATTGAGAAGTAGATAACACGCTTCTCTTGAATCCTCATTTTTCATCCTAAGATATAAGTAAAGTCATTTGTCAAGCGGCTAGAACGAGCAATTGATACTTCTATTCCGAAATTGGCGAAGACGGTGGACCATTCCCTTTCCATCCAAGGTCAGAATCACTTGCAGATAAATCATTATTACGGTCTTCGTATTCTTCTTGATGATCGCAAAATGAGACTGAAACTGGTATTTTAAGTATCTGTAACATCTTCCTTACTGTAACTTGAGAAGGTGTAGTCCAAAGTTTCTCCCTGCAATTGTCTAGGGCAGCTTGTAAGAAGGATGTGCATGGCCTGAATCGTTCAGAGGCATACCAAACAGAAAATTTAGAAAATTCATGTATAATTCTATCGGATGTTGCCAATTGCTGTCAAGAATGTCCGCTAACCTATTGAATTTGCAGTAGTGAAAGGACATTCATGCCCTTGCCTCATGTTCACCTAATCTTGAGAGTGTTTTCCATGTTGAACTTTTCTACAAATATTCGAGCTTTGCCTCAGACCAATCGGCGTATTTATGGTAGAGATGTTGACTACATCAAGCTAATTACATACCTCAAGCTCACGAGAAGGTCCAATTTAAGAATCTATGGCAGCGATACAATGCTGGGGTGGACCTGCATAATCCTGTCGTTTGTTTCAATTCCTCAGGTTGCCTTGCTAGGTACGGCGCTTAGCAAAGCAATGTGTACCTACTGTTATGAAGGTCGAAGTGTCAAAGGGTACAATCGTGATTTATTGTCGTAGATGTTGACCTTCGAAGCTGATATGAGCACCACCTTGCGCTTGATCGCGAAACAAATATGAAAGATACGTGATGATAGAGTATTGATGTTGAAGAGTGACACTGTTTTTAATTTGAAGCGTATCTCGATTTGGTGGAAGTCCCCTGCGACAGCCCAACTCTATGTTGCGATTTTCTGTTGGTTAGTTCTGGACATGTACATGCCCTTACCAGAATTAGGAGGGGAAACAAAACAGCATAGTTTGGACGTCACCAACCGAAGTCTGGTTTGAAAAGAACTGTCGACAAAATGACATCGCAATTCTCTTATAATTAGACGGATTTGACAGAGAACATGGCAAGAACTTGCGACGGTTCTGTGGTGGGGTAACTCCTTCCAAGTTAATGTTCAAATGCACATATTTTATTAGTATATATTTATAAATGTACATCTCATTTCAAGAAGCCCCCGCGGTCTGTGAGCGGACTTATGAAAGGAAAAAGGGGCGAACGCATACGATAACAAGAAGGAACTTATGAAAGGATACTACTGGGACTTCGCACATTCTGCGAAACTTTCTTCTGTGTGCACCATCTCTGTCACAAAATGCCAGGAGGACATGCCAGCTAGACCCATAACTGGAGCATGTTGAATGCTCCAGTTACCAAGAGAGATCGACTGCCTTCTGGATCGAGACTGATGTGCGGGAGACTGGATTGTGGTGGAGTGCTTAATTTAAGCACTAACGCTTTCAGTTTTAAGAAATTCTCCCAATGCCTTCATAACACTTGTCATTCCCTCCTTGGTGTTCTTCAATACGTCCTCATACTGGTACTCTGTGGACACCAGTAGCTTGGAGTTGTTATCACCAACTGGGACAAGGGTCACCGTGGTCACCCACTTGGTGTATCCTTTAGTAAGATGACCTCCCTCAATTTCCTCAAAGGTGGCGGTAAATTTTTCCGTGTCGACTGCAAGAAGCTTCTCCTTCACATATGCACCCTCGGGAGCAACTGTAAGGTTTGCACAAGCAGAATCAGAAAGTCGTAGGAGAAGCTCTGGAAACAATGTATTCAGAAGTGACTTCAAACTTTGTAAGTATCTTCATGGCTAACAACTGGATTGAAGTTCAACCTTAAAACAGAAAGTGTACCCCTGCGAAGAAACGTGCATTGCCCACTAACTCTTCTCAACTTTCTAGAACCGATGATTTCTTACACCACAACCTGTCGCCACGAGACAGTCAGGGACAACAACAGGGGGGACATGAGCTTACTTGGGCCGAAAGTGATCTTGCGGATTGCGCCAGGCAGTCCATGGGGACCCTCGAGGTGTTCAATGTTGGAAAACACATGAGGTGCAACCTTGGGGAATGTTGCGTTCTGCTGTTCCAAAGCTGCCCAGACAATGGGTGCGGGGACGTCAAAATCAACCTCGTAGGTAAGAGTAGACATTTTCCGGTTCTGAAGTCGAAAAGAGTTGGAGTCTAAGTACAACTAGAATGATACAGGAGAGAATGATTGAGTAGACAGAGCTGCAGGGAAGTGCTAAGGTAATTGTGGTTGCTGAAACAAGTTCGCTCAAGCACAATTTATACCACTAGTAGAATCCTTGCGGAGATGCTTCACGGTTTCATGATTCATCTTTACATTTATCAAAAGTTGAGCTGGTGGGCATGGGACCACCTAAAGAGATACCTGTGAGAAGGTACGAAATCGACAAGAAACTCAGAACGTTCGAGTTGGTTGTCGGCATTTACTGTTGATCAATCTATAAAAGTAAACAAGCATCCTCCATTTGCTCCATGGAGCTACAAGTTACTGCTTATGCGTCGCGGTGGACATGGAAGATCCCTTCATTGAGTGCTGCACCATCTGTGTACGTAGTTCTTGTTGCTGTATGTACTTCTGAATCTTAAATTTTGACCAATCGAATCAGGAGGTAACAAATTGGTGATAGACTGTGTAAGCAATGACTAGACTCGATTCAGATTTGGTGAGGTCTCCACCTTTAAAACTCCTAAAGGGTTTTGGTTCGACATCCTCTCTATAGTTGGTTGATTTAAGTGGGCTCCCATGATCAACAAAGCGGAAGCCGCTGTGTAGAAGGGAAACTCACAAGATTTGCACAGTCCGCGGACAATAACGAGACAATATTACAGATGAGGTGTTTTGTCCATCCCGCCGGATGCTGTTTGTGTTACTGACTAACTACGATAAATCGACAAAAGCTCGAATAACTCCCTCTCCAGACATGTATATCTTAGCCCCTCATCGTTGCACATAACAAGGATCTAAGATGTTCCGAAACTGTAATTGAACAGAACAGCTTGAGGGTAGGTAAACCTTTGTTGTGATCCTGGCAAATCACGTGACGGCTAGAATAGTTGGAAAGATAATGTTCCGCAATCATGGAGTAGTCCAACACTCCCTCCTCGACTTCAGTGTTCACTAACGTGAAATGGAGATGGACGATGGTCGGACATACAAAGGAACTTTGTGAGCCGGCCATTGCACATGGTTCAGGGGTAGTAATTCGTGTCTGAACGGAAAATCCAGAAATTGGCATGGAGTCTGCTTGGAGTTTAAGGTATATGCTTAACGACCCTTTGCATAAACTCACACTAAATATGTGAAGCAATGACCTAACCGATTTCTGAAAGGCTTACTCTCTTTTTCCACCTTAGATTCGATGCTGGACCATAGCAGTCCTGGAGTTCTCCATGACCACAATACTTGAGATGATTGAGAACGACGGATATCCTGTTGCAGATCTTTTTCTATTCAGATTCGGCAACTGATATTTGAAAAACCATAGTGTAGGTGTCATCTGGCTCAATGTTTAGAGGGTGCAATCAAGCACATGGTTTTAGTATTACAGTAAGTGAATTGTTAATAGTACTTGAGATGAAGGAGCTTGAGGGCTTGCAAGTTGCTGTAGTGAATCATTGGTGCAGTCATGTATCTACAATTTCCACGTACAAGGTTCACCATGCACTAGCCGTTGCAGGACCTTCATCGACCTTCCTACTTTTTGCGATCGAAGATATGACAAAAAAGTGGACGCAATATATACTGGCAACATGACACTCGACACGTGTCCACTTCATGGTGTTTATGTACTCTCAAGCAGTATAAATATGGACTCACTGCACTGCCATTAAATTTTACCAAGTTCCATTGAGTTCGAAAACATACATCACATGACAATAATCAAGTTCTTAATCTTAAAAAGAAGAATAAAATATTCAGTCGCTCCCAGGAGTATTGATGGTCCCAAAAGTGAGCATTGGTTCATTGTTTTTTCTTAATCTTGAAAAGGAGAGTCGAAGGTTCATTTATTTCCATGAGTATTTATGATCCAAACCGTGAAGTTTGATTGTTGCTATATACTTTACTAAAGTGCACTAAATTTTCATCAAATTTCATTCAACGCTTTCAATCTTCTTAGGAATCTAGAGAACCAAAAGAAACGTTATGGAGAACGAGTCGAGGAGCAGCAAAGAGGATGCACGTTTTCAGGTTTGACTTTAAGTTTGCACTTCATCTCACCAACCAGAGAAACATGCATGTCAACAGACCGTCAACTAGGAAACACTGCAGTCTTTGTGCATGTTTATTCTCCTGTATTTGACTGAAGAACACACATCGAGTGGAATACACAATACAGTATGTGTTCTAGAGTAGAGTGCCACCACTACATCTTTTATGGGTCTTGCCAAGACAAATAAACTACGCCCAGAGATATAGACTCAACCGGCCCCCATATTTTGGGACTTCGACTCGACCAATTCCAAGTGCCATGTGCTATCCGTGAGTGATAGTTGGCATAGAGTGAGTCGTGCTGGCAACGAATGTTCTTGTGTTATCGGACTGGGCGGAATATTGTTCCTCAATAACTCATTTCTTTGTATCAAATAAATAATAATACAGTACTCATTGCTTTTTCTTTTTTTTCAATAATCTATCAATATTCATGCTTTAGCAAGCAAGAATATTGAATTAAATACAACAAGAAGTATAAATTTTGTGTATATAATTCGTATCTTAACGTAGCAAGTGAACGTAGCAAACGTAGCAAAGAAGTACAAGGTTTATAGCAAGCCAGAAAAGACAATATCTAATCAAAATTAAACGAGATAAAAATAAAAACTTGTTATTCTCATTGATATGCAAAGTAAATCATTGAAATTGAAATATTGATATGAAATGAGGAAGATTGAGAGCAAGAGAATATATAAAGCTTTGATTATATTATTATTATTATTATTATTATTATTATTATTATTATTCTTCTTCTTCTTCCTCGCTCTATCCACATATTGAATGATTTGATGATAATGATTAATATATAAAAGCAAAATGGACAACTCAATATATATAATGTCATGAGTATATATATTGCTACACAACATATATCGCTATCAACATCACACACTATAGAAGTACAACTCACACATAAGTCATACATGGACTCTAAAATACCATAATAATCAATTTGTTTATACAACTCAAATCACACTCAATCATATCAGTACTTGATCTGTCACTCAATAATCTACCAACAACTGGGCACTGATTATAGTCAAGCCACACCCACTCTAGCTAAGAGAATCCAGGTGATGTTCGCTGGCCTCTGTCCACCATAGCAAGGAACTTGAAGGCTCAACATCAAAGAAGTGAGCTCTTTGGAGTTTCACTTCAAACGTATACCCCCTAGACTTGAGCTAGGTCTCAAACCCTAATGGTCCCACTGATGGCACACCCAACAATGTGAATGGTGCAAGTGATTGTGGGCCTCACCATGTAGTCATTACCTTGAATATAAAATTTGACCATTGACAAGTAGCCTATGAGTAACTACCAAAATACTCCTGACTACCAACACTACTACTCCAGAGTCCAAGCTATCTAGGTGCAACGCTACAAATGGTGTGATAGCTATTGTGCGTATATACATTGCTACACAACATACATCATTGTCAACATCACACACTAAAGAAACACAACTCACACATAAGTCGTACATGGACTCTAAAGTATCACAATCACCCCCCTAGCTGGCGGTTAGGTCCCTTTAACTCTAGATAGCCATCTACTCCAAGTATATGCTTTACCCTATGGTGGGCAAAAGATCAAGAGGTCAGGTGCTATCAAGCCCCATTGTTAGTTTCTTGTCTGCAATCTGTACCATATAAAGGATGAATTAGCTATACGTCAAGTACATCTAGGACATAACCATTGTCCTTGAGGAACCACCGTGAGGGGAGGAATCATACATGCCATATGCCATCCTCTTGAACCACTATCATAGACTAACATAGTAGCAGCTCCACGGAAAGAGCCGCATAACATACACCGCAAGCCTACATGTACAAGTGCCAAGCTTGGGTCCATAATACCATCAATGTTTGGGAGGTATCATAGCTTACAATTGTGCAAATGATCCTTCCAAAAAAAACCATCACATTGTTGTGTTGTGGTTTGCACAGCCCTTGAAAAAGTAAACTGATGTGGTATATCTCCGTAAAGATGGATTAGGTTGTATGATGGATCCCATGGTTGAGCTATTGCATTGTGAGCAATCTATGTACATGTATATGATTGGCCACATGTATTATGGTCTTGTTTTTTTTTAGGGTTCTTATGTATATAGATGGTGGAGAGTTGGGTGGAAGGGGTGTTTTTAGTTAGAGGAGTCTCAAGCAAGAGGAGATGTTGAGAGTGAGAGTTGTAGTAGAGCGTGGAGGCCGATCATCAAAGATAGCAATTGATTAGGAGATGTCCCATGCTCTTGATCTACTAATTCCAAACTCTTTTCTCATCAGGCTTCAAATTCTACACCGTGATGGCTTATGGGATTGGATGGTGGCACGTTTTGGGGCGGTATTCACAAAGTCAATGATGGAAAACCCAAATCCTATTGTCCCTTCTGGTGCTCACTTACAAGCAAGTATGGGACTTGAAAATTTATGTGCTCTTGTAGTTGGAGAATGACTCAATTTTTCTCATGAGCTTCAAGATGGAGTTGTGAGGTCCATTTGTCAAAAAGTGAAGAGGCTAAATGACAAAATTGCAAGAGATTGGATTCCAAGAAAAAGTTATGAGTTTTTTGACCATCAAGGGAGTTTGGGGAGGGTATTCAAAGAGACCATGGTTGAATATAGGAGCTGACATGCTATAATTTGGAGACTAGAATTGAGTAATTTGAGTCAATCTTCTTGGAGATATGATCAATTGAGCCAAGTGGTGTAAAATTAATACCTAAGAGCACAAAATTGGTTATTTTGAGAGATTTATGAGACATCCTTATGATTGGTCAATTTGGTTTGTGAGTTGATAGAGTGCTTGTAATGATGAGCTCAAGAAATTTTAGATTTTGATCAGTCTCAAATTAGATCTGGCCAATTGAAGTTAGAGCTTTGGAAAGTGAGGAGTTGAAGATGACATTCTGATCAGGTTTGAAGATTTGGTCACTCCTAAAGTTCTGGTCCGGATTGCCTTGTGAAAATTTCTAATATTGTTGGTGGCTAGGTTTTTACTTTTGTGCAAAGTTTTCATGTGGATTCCTCAGTTAGACAATTTAGGGTCTTGAATAAAGCATATTTGGGTCTGTAGAGCTCACAAGTTAGCCCACCTCAAGAATTGATCCATATCTAGGGTTTGGGGTTGGATTAGGGTACTAAAATTTATGAAGGTTTAGATAAGAACACCAAAACTACTATAAAAAATTTGGTTGAATTTTGGTCCATGGAGAGTGAGAGCTGATGCAACAAACTCTACTTAAAATATTATCGTAAGCTCGAGAGAGCATTTCTATCTTTTGCCATGATTGAGTGTCTATTCTCCTATTTTTGTGTCTATGATGGAGGATTTTAGATTGTTGGAGTGTTTTTGAGGACTAGGTGCACCTCTAATCCAGAAGTCTAGGGAAAATTACCTAGAACTAGGAGCAAACCCTAGATTAGGGATTTTGAAATTAGGGTAAAAATTACAAAAAATTGGCCAAGTTTGAGAGCTTTTCAGGGAGCTATAGTGATAAAATTGTGGTTTATTTTGTATCATTGGAAAGCTTATCTCACAAGATTTCCATTGAATTCTAGAACATTGTAATACAAGTTACTTAGAGAAAGTTATGTTCATCTGAGTTACATAGGATTTTCCTCATCAATAAGACATAAGATCACTCCATTTGGAGTACAAATTGGGTGAAAGTTGAAGTACATATTGGAGGTACATGTTGAAATTGGCTTGATGACAAAGCAAGAGGGCTTTAAAGCTCAACTTTGATAGACAACACAAAGAGTTGTTGTTGGATTCTTGTGATTGGATCTTTTTTGTGCTTGCATGTTTGCTTGCATGCCTAATTGGTTTGGATTGGTGTGCGGGTGTTATAATTAGGTTCTTTCCTTCTAGGAGTGTTTTGTACATCTCCTTGGTAATGCTAGAAGTGATGACCAGTAGACCAAGAGTATGTGTTATGATGACAAGTTAGGTCGTCCATTACTACTCTACACGATAGCAAGAATACCAAAACCTACTGGTTGAGATCTATTGGTTCTACTGGTTGAGATCTTTGCACACTCAAACTAGTAGGGATAGGTTTACCTCCAACCTCTGATCTATAGGCTCCACAGCTAGGCTCCTTATGTGTTCACAGAGGAGAAAAGCAAAGTACAATAACATCCTTCTAACACAAGGACTCCAAATGGCAAAACCTCATGCACTCTCAAGATAATACGGCCTATAGAAAAATCAAGTGTTGTTGATGTTGTCTACTATAGATATACATAGTCATTTGGATGAAATCAATGGATTGAGGGTCTATAACCTCCTCCTTGAATGGTAGCAGAGCATAAGGTATCCCTATGCTGAGCAATTGCCAAGTTCTCAAAGGCAATCTGCATCACTCTCTGACAGATCTTTGCCTATTGAGAACATGTGCTCATCCATACATCTGGATTATCCAAGTCCCAAAATTACAGTAGCATCTTGACAAATGGTTGCAGGTAAATTTGGATATCATCCACAGAATAGAAAGTAAGGAAAAAAGGATGCTAAGGAGGCTTGACGGCTGAACCAATAGCCCATGGCCAACCAAGGTAACTAGAGATCCCAATCTCCCAAGTGGCCTCTCTATAAACCATAATTTTGCAATCCTCTCTTCATTGTTTGAACAGCTCTCTCTGCTAAGCCATCTACCTCATGGTGATCTTAGGAGTTGGTACAATGATCAATCAAAGCCTTGTCACACAAGACCTAAAACTCCCTCAAGAAATTTATACCCTGATTAGTCAAAACCTCAATTGGTGCAACCAAATGATTGAGAATCTAATCCAAGAACGAGTAAGTTGTCCCTTCATTGGACTTTTCAAGAAGTGCAACAAACTCAATCCACTTGGAGAAGTGCTCCACTATCACCAAAATGTATTGATGGTGTCTCATAGTCAATGATAAAGGTCCAGCAAAGTCCAAACTCCAATAGTAATCCAATCCCATGATAGGTAATGGGTGTAACTATGGTGTAGGAGCATTAAATGATGCTCTAACTTGGTCACAAACCACACATTTGGCAACAAAATATTGTACATTTGTATGCATACCACACCACCAATAATGACTCTGGAGCAAGCTATATGTACGCTTTACTCCAAAGTGTCCTAGCTCCTCATGAGCATGACGGACCAATTGTGGTCTCTAAGATGGAAGTTGTACTACTTTTACTCTACCATCCTCCCATACATGCAGAAGGTGTCTGCCTTCCAATCAAAAGCATATGGCTCGCTGAAGAACACGGTCTCTCTCCTTTGCCCTAACAATGCCACCCAAAACACCATTGCAAAGATAGTCCATCACTAAGATATCATCATGAATGTCTCATTGAATTGTCCCATTATCTCCACTCTCTAAATTTGTGACCTCAATAACTCTCCTTGTATGCATTGAGAGAGATACCACCAAAGCCTCAAAAAATATACAAAGAAAGGTAGATGCATGCCAACCTGGCACCATCTCCTCATTTGTCTCACCATGCCAACATGCTCCAATTTGATCCTACTGGCTAGGACATGAGTTTCTACTCAACCCATCGGCATCATGGTTCACCACTCCAGGTTTATGAATAACCATGAAACCATACTCCTATAAAATTAGAGCCCATCATGCAAGCTTCCTTGAAAGCTTGTCTCACTCCATAAACCACTTCAGTGGTTGATGATAAGTGATGAGAGTAAAGGGGTTACCAAATAGGTAACATCAAAAATGTACTATTGCCCATACTGTTGCCAAGCACTCTCCCTCATATGGACTATACTTTGCCTCCAATGAATTGTTGGAGCAACTAGCGTAGGCCACCATAAACTCCTTCCCCTCATCATCATGTTGGGTGAGTATTGCTCTAAGCCCCAACATACTCCAATTAGTGTAAACTTGAAATGGTTGTCCTCTGGTCGGTCTCCTCAAAATAGGAGCATCTATCAACCTCTCCTTGAGCTCTACAAAAGCTCTCTCTTGCTCATCTCCCCAACACCAATCTTGTGTAAAAAAAGCTTGGTCAGCTTTTTCAAGGCCTTGGTAATGGCACTAAATCCTCTAACATAGCGCCAACAAAATTTTTCCAACCCAAGGAATGCTCACACTCTGCTCACATCTATAGGCCAAGGAATATGCACAATAGCCTCCACCTTGGTCTATTGAACACCAAGTCCTCCAAGTTAGATAGTGTGACTCAAATACTCAACCTATAGGCTCTTCTACATGTTTGCTAGTGGAGGAACCTACACTTCCTAGGATGTAATTTGAGTCCATGAGATCTCAACCTCTCAAAAACCTCCAACAAATGTCTCTCATGCTCCTCCACTATAGTGCTATAGACCAAAATGTCATCAATATAGCACCGAGCAAAATTCAATCTAGCTAAGATCTTGTCCATGATCCTCTGGAACTTAGCAAGAGTGTTCTTTAACCCAAATGGTAAGAACCTCCACTGATATAACACATCCTTACCGTGAGGATCAATAGCCCAAAATGTTGCCTTGGACTTATCTTCCTCTCTAATTGGCAATTGATGATATCTTACTCAAAGATCCAAAGTGTTGAAGACCTTTGCATGCCCAATCGCATCAAAGATCTCATATGGTGTAGGCATAGCATATCAATAAGCCCTAGTCTATTGGTTGATATGAAAATAATCTCCACACATCCACCTATCTATGTAATTGCCATGCATATCCTTCTTGGATGGCATCACTGTAGCTAATGCATAATCTCCATGTGAAATCTCCACCAAACCAGCCTCAAAAAGGTCACTACTTTGGCTTTGAATCAATGCTCTCTCCATGTCACTATATCAAGAAGGACATCAAAAAATTGGTGTATCGCTAGTTAGCTCAATCAACATACCATGTCCTTTCAAAGCACCCAAATCCTTCATACTGAAGGCAAAACAACTCATGTAGCTCCTCAAGAACCTCCAAACCCTCAATCTTTCCCCTTCTATAAGCTTGGGTCCAAGATCTGGCTCGCAAGTATCCTTTATAACTATCATAGGAGTGGAAGACGTATTGACTAGCTGCTATACTAGGCCCTTGGGAGCAATAGTGTCATGCTCCCAAACACTAGAGGTCCCAACCTCAATGTGAAAAACTCCCTCTACTCTGGCTGCAAGCTCCACATGTACTCTAGTTGCATCCCAAGTAAACCAAGTGTGTAATCCAAGTAGACCATGCTCACTTGGATGGACTCCAAGTAGACCATGCTTACCTGGATGGACTCCAAGTAGACCACTCTCTCTAGTAGCCATTGGTTGTGTCCCAAGAATACCTTGTCTACTTGGTCCATCACTCCCAACATGTGCTTGAATTGTCTTGATAGGCACATAACTCACAAGTGTCCTAGTGGTGATGCCTATCAAGTGCATCTTATGTTGCTCTGGCAAGCCAAGGCTCACAATCTAGGTCAAAAAGTTTAGGTCCATATCCTGACCTAACACTTGACATCTGGATGCCTTTGATCCTACTAGAATAGTGGTAATACCAATTTGAAAATCCATTGCCCACTCTCTCTCATTAGCATTGGGCTCCACCAATTGTTGTAACGGTGAGTCCCAAACCAGTCCAAGACCTCCCTCTTGAAAAGCATGGGAGCTTAGGAAACTCATAAGTGTGGGAAAAGCGGCTTGGGGCTGTCCAACTAGGTTCACCATTGCCATAGGTGATCTATAAACCACTACCACCATTTGAGAGTAACACCCAACATCCAAGATGTCATCAAGAATGATGTGATTTGGTCATTGAATCCCATCATAATCGCATTGTAGAACCTCTCTAAGTAAGAGGTTTGTCCACCAAAGACAAAGATGATAAGCCCGTGATCCCACTCTAGCTGCATCCAACAACATGGTAGGTTTCATCCAAGAATGGACTTGTGTGCTTGCCACCACCCTGGTGCAAGAATCACCTATCAAAGAGACATTCCCCAAAATGTAAGTTGGAGAAATAGATTGATGAACCTAGAGATGCTATAATATCCATAACATCTCCCAAAACACACCAAAATGAGGATCTTGAAGACCCAAACCTTGGCTAGCACATGTATATCCCTAACATGACCATCCAAAAATCACCAAATGAATGGGACCATGTCTCTCCAATCCTACGCTCCCAACAAAGAAAAGTCTATTGGTAAGGTCTTTTGGTAACCCTTGATTGTTGACATTGGTAATAACTCAAGATACCAATAGGCCAAGTGTGCCACATGATGTAAAGAGACTCGCCTAACAATCATCTATCTCCACATACAAGTATCTTTGTACTCGTATAATAGCTAGTCCAATACTAAGCCCTTCAAACAACTCCAATAGACATACTCCGTCTATTGAATACTACCAAGCAATGAGTGTGGTATCCAGAGATGTCAAGGTAATCGACTCTGGAGGCTTATCCTCACATTTGTCACCTAGTGGTACAAAGGCTCCACTCCAAGCCTGTTGCACCAACTGATCTGCATGTTATTGCAATGCTTCCTCTAAACTCCACAAAGGAATATCTAAGGTGGGTAGAATGACCCCACTCATACTCCAAATCTGAGTGATCTCCTTTGATATTGGAGTATTCTCTGCATGGGCATTCCTCTCCAATAAATCACTAGACCAAGTAACAAAACCATTGAGAGTTGAAACTGATGTTGCCATGGTCTTGGACTATAGTAAGCCAAGACTACCACTACTAAGCGTATAGGTAGGCAATATACCCATCCCTCACTTGAATGTCAACCTGGTCTATAGGAGGTTGTCTCCTCCCAACAGTCAATATTGAAACCCATAGGGTATAACATTACTCTCCCAATTAACACATCATATGACTCAGCCACTACCGCAATGGCCTGAGCTCTCACCATAGAGCTATCAATCAGATGACCATGCTGAATCTAAACAACAAGCTCTCCACATGTGATGTATTGTGTAGAACCACCACCTAGAGATGTCTGGATCTGAAATGGACATCTCTCTACATTGGTCTTCCGTAACTCCAAACCAACAATTGCAGCCTTCTCCAACATAAGAGTTGTGCACCAAAGTCTAGTAAGACCCTTTATGGTGTATCAACCTTCCTTGAAGGTTGCACCCAAAAAAAAACCCCCTCTGGTTATCCAATAGGACAACTCCATGTGTAAATCATTTTCACTCAAAGGCCGGTCTAGCTAGTAACTCCTCCAATCTAGTTGTTACTACCTATCATAAACCACTGGTTGTTGAGTGGATCCCATGCTCCTCAACCAAGTCAAATCCACTATCAACCACCTCTGATCTATTAGTAGAAACCATATCATCCCTATTGTCGCAAAGCATGGCAGCCAATCAAAAGATTGGAGTTGGGTCAACTCCCAATGTACACATGTCATTCATTGGCTAAGAATAATGGATAATCAGCTAAGCTGCCCCAAACATCATGCTAGACTCAATTTGTGTAGAAGCAAGTGGTGACTAGTAGGTAGTCCATCATGCACCTCATCACCACCTACCACACTTGCATTAGGTCATCTAGGAGGCATGGATATCATCTGTAGTGCCTTTTAGAGTGTAAATGAATGGGGAAGTCTGACTTATGAGTCCAACTCCACTAATGATTCTCTAGGCTCTAGAGCATGTATTGCACTCCTAGTCACTATGGAAAATGCATCCACCTATGCTGCTCCGCACATGAAGTCTAAGATATCTCTATCACCCGCATATGAGGTAGAAGCCTCAGCTCCCAAATATGATCTCCTCTGAGCTATGGCCATGCTAGCCAATCTTTGCTCCAATTGCTCAATCCAAGTAGCCATCGCTATATCAAAAGTAAAGGTAGATACCGCACCTCTACTAGGTGTGGATCCTCTACCACCACCTCTACCACCTCGTCCTCCATAACCTAGAACTCCTCTATCACTGCCATAGTAGCTCTACCACTCCGTAACTTTGGGTGTAAGTCAACGCATTGATCATTGGTGTGACCAAATCTATGACAATGCTCACATTGTCTTTGTGGTGGCTATGATGCACTAGAAGTATTAGTTCCACTACCCTAAGTGCACTCTTGCCTATGATGAAGTACACCACAAGTCCAACTAGCAACACCACCACTCATTGGTTGCTACTGACCCAAAAATGAAGGTAAGGGTTTGGCCACACTAGGCCCCCTACCCACTCCATAGGATCTAGGCTATCCACGCTGTCCTCAAAAACCAACATGGCATGGTGCACTCTAGAAGAAATAATAGTTGTGGATGAGGTCTCTCTACCAAATCCAAATGTCACCACTTTCTCCTCCACCATGTTGAGCTCAATACACTCAGCCAAACCAAAGACCACTACCAAAGTAGGCAAAGTAGCTTGTAACAACATAGCATTCCAAACTCTATGTTGCAACTCCTTGTCCAATATCCCATACCAAAATTGGATTGCCTAGGCCTCAACAACTCCTTGAGTAAAAATGATCAGCCATCTCATGTGAGTGTATGCCTCATGTAGGCCCTTTCTAGCCTTCCATTAGAACTCTTGCAAGCTCTTCACTTGTTAGTCTGCACTCCTTGGTAGTTTTGCCTCAAACATTAGAAGGACTCCACTATGAGGTTAAACCCCAGTACTACACCACCTCTTGTAGTAGTACCTCCACTTGTAGTAGCACCATCTTTAAGAGATCTACCAATACCGCTAGAGCTAAAACTTGTGTGTACTGCCAATCTACCCTTAAAAAATGAGCCTAAAGTAATGGAGATAGTTTAATGACCAATATTATCTCCATAGCTCAATCTCCTCCAAGTGAGCTCTCCCAAACTCATGGTAGTCATCCATTGGTGGACCCTCCAAATGCTAAAACAACCCCTTCCATGCCATGAAGAGTGTGAACAAAGTCGGTTCCCACATCTATTGCATCTACATCCCACATCTACCCACATCTACTGCATATCACATCAACTATCAAACTCCTAGATGAAGTCATCCAACTCAATGGTACCCACTACACCAGAGTAACACTTGGGACCTTTGCAGACCCCATAAATCTTGTCCATGTCCCACAACAACAGTGCGGACATACCAAGTGCACTCTTAACTAAATCAATTCTTGTGTCAAACTCCGACTTAGAGTCAATCTCCTCCTTCATTAAGACCTGAGATATAGGTTGATAAAAAGCACCACTCCAAGTAAACCCACTACATACTATAGTGCTACCTCCTCTAAAATCCCCAAAGGACTTTGTCATGACAAAGCAACCAAAAACTACAACACGCAACTGAAACCATTGCAAGTACCCTACCAAAAATCACCACCAAGTGCTAACACTTCCAAGTGCCACACCACCAATTGAACATCACTGACTAATGTAACTCTAACTATGACAACTACACTAGGGGAAAGAGCAACCTATAACCTGCCATCATAATATACACTCTCACGATCTACATATGATCACTTCTTAGCTCACCAAAGAGAAACATAGGTAGCTTGGTCATCACTCCAACCTCACTAATGAGAGCACATCAGAGCGCCAACACTCTAAAGTCAAGGCACCTCACATAAACATGGTGCACAAACAAGAAGTAGAGAATAGAGCAGGTCCAATCACAAGAAATCTAAACAAAAACCCTCCATTTCATAAATCAACATTGGATTGACTTTGCCACCATTTGGCATTTGACATAATATGAGTTATCTACTTCCTAAGTTACCAAGATCACCAAGAATGGGATCAAAATATCTCTCCTAGCCAAAGCTACAAGTGTATAGATAATAATGGAAAAATCATGAGGACAACAAGTGAAGGTGGACCAATTGGCTAGAGCACCAATCTAGGAACCAAATATCTAGGAGTCAAACCCTATTGTGTATAATCTAGCAAGATAGGTAGATTTTGCCAAACAATGACCAAAATCTACTCTAAACTAGCTAGCCTCACACTAGGAGGCTAGCTTGTTGGCCTTTCTAGGCCTTCATAGCCTCTCATAGCCCACAGCCCTATGCCTCAAAGCCTCTAAATGCCCAAATGAGGCCTTTCTTCTTGCCACTTTGAACCCTCTTCAAATCTGGCAAAACTCCTACAAATTTGTGAAACTCCTCCAACTCTTCCGCACCACTTTGGTTAGTGCTTTTGCACACCATCTGCCTCATTGCCAAATTTGCATCAATCAAATGAACTTCTGCATGCTAGAGAAAATCAAAACTCCAATTGAGCTACCAATGATCAACAAGTCTTGAAGATACCACTAACACTCTCAATTCCTACACCCGATTTCCCCTTGACCTCACTTTTCTGTTGTAATCAATTTGTTTACACAACTTGAATCACAGTCAATCAGTTTTGTACTTGATCTATCACTCAATAATTTGCCAACAACTGGGCACTAATTACAGTCAAACCACACCCACTCAAGCTAAGAGAATCCAAGTGATGCTTGCCGGCCTCTATTCACCATAGCCATGAACTCAAAGGCTCAACATCAGAGAAGTGAGCTCTCTAGAGCTTCACTTCAAAAATATACCTCCTAGACTCAAGCTAGATCTCAAACCCTAATAGTCTTGTTGACGGCACATCCAACGGTGCATGTGACGGTGGGCCCTACCATGTAATTAGTACCCTTAACATGAAATCTGACCGTCAACAAGCAGCCTATGAAAAAACTACCAAAATACTCTTGAATACTAATACTACTACTCCAGATTCCAAGTGCAACGCTACGAATGGGGTGATAAGGAAGACTAACAGCTTGTGTGATTGTTGATGTAAAATATGGGTGCCATATAGCAATCAAAATGATGAATAGACATGTATGTTTTACATTAGTTGTAGGTTACAACTTAGGAACCAAGAAAGGGGAGTAGATTGAGATCATGCAAGAGAAGTCCATTAGAGTTACAGGCTTTGAATTAGGAATAAGTTGGTAGGAGTCTAAGTAAATTTGGATTATTTGCGCTGAAATGAAGGTGTTTATATTTTAATAAAGATGGGGATTCAAGTTTAACATATGGTTTTCATTTTAATTAAGATAGCATTTATCAAGTAAGTTACAACTTACCTGATTTTGTGGTAGTTATGGACTATTGTATGGTAATTATGAACTATTCTATGGTAATCATGGTAGCTATTTTATGATAATTATGAAATTCAAGAACTAAATACTTTTATTTCTTGGAGTTCATAATTACCATAGAATGTCCCGATCAAAAATATATAGTACCATTTTAGTATTCTACAATGTAATAAACTCAAAAATTTAACATTTTATCTTAGGTCTTCTTTCAAATCCATAATTGTCCATGTTCTCCTTGAAGGAGACAACCTTGTGTATGCAACTTAATCATTTAAAAATAATCTTTTATATTGACATAATGTATTCTTGTTGCTTCTTGTTGAATTTGTAAGCATATTGCATTTTTAGCGTTCTATTTATTTGGGGATTTATAAACCTAACTTACGATAAAGATAAACACTTTAAAGGTGCAATTTCTGACGATAAGTAAATGTTAAAAGGTCCGTCAATGCAATAACAACTAAATTCAAATCAGAGTAGTTGATATTTAATGAGGATAAGAAGGTAGATAATCCAAATGAGGAGGAGGATGCAACATCAAAAAAAACACATACTGTCTTATTTCAAGTAAAATTTATATTTTGATTAATATTTTTCTACTTTACCATTAAATTTTAATTCAGAATTTTAATTTTTGAACCGCTTATTTTCTCTGATTAAGCATGAGCCTAATAAGAATATAGTCATTTCAAGTTTGATTGATTTTCATTCTTTCATTCCGAATTTTATTAGTCATGTTACTACAGTGAGTAAAATAATTAATTCTTCTTATATCAAGAAAATTTATAATCTACTTTTATGAATCAGCATCTGAATAGTTCTTGATTATCTTAAAGTCCAAATGGTTAGCTAAGCCTTTCATGTAATTGGTCGGAAGGTTTTTAATTCTAGTAAAAAACTCAAGATTGATAGACAACTCCTCCACCACTTTGTTCAAATGTAGTTAATCAAGGAATGCCTTTAACTTTTTTGTCTAATTTTTTATCCTTTAAAGTTAAACATATACGTTTTAATTTCATTGACTTTGACAGAAATTTCTCTACATTTTGTTAATTTAACACATCAAGAACCATGCCAGTCTGTTAGAAAACTAAGGAACATATAAATAAAATTAAAAGAAAGTAAAATTACCTTTCTAAATCTCCTTGTATATTTGTTTTATGCTTTTGCATTGTTAGACCAAAGGGAGAATGCATTATACTAGCTCCTTCATTGTTTTATCTTTCAATTCAAAGTGATTGTGTTGACTAAGTGTCACCCAAATACTAGTAAAGTTTGTAAGAACAATTCATTTCCTCAAGGATACAAGTCAGAAATGACTACGAGTGAAGGTGAATGTCACTAGTTGCAGTTTGTTTATTATTTCCTATTTTCCCTCTTGAGCATGAATTACTCCCAAGAGAAATTAGTGCCGCTCCTTGTGGCAAACTTCAGGAAAGGGAAAATTAAAGATCACATTCTCTATTCCAAGTTACTCTTGAAGGCAATGGCTCATTTCACTACAAATTTTTCTTCACTCCAAAGACCTTGATGCTCCTTGTGGCACACTTCAAGAAAGGGAAAATTAAAGATCACATTCTCTATTCCAAGTTACTCTTGAAGGCAATGGCTCATTTCACTCCAAATGTCTCGTCACTCCAAAGACCTTGACTATGAAGTTGTGTATGGAATTCTTCTTTGAAAGCACAACTAGAAAGCTGTCTTCATGTTTTGCAAATGCCTTTGCCTTTCAATTTTGTGGTACTCCCAATGTTCCAAATCCATATTGACTCTTCTGCACATACATTCACTCTTGTGAGTCCTTCAAAATCACACATCATAATCAATTGTGAATACACCTCTTGTGATCCTAGTGTGAAATTCCTTAGCACTACTCAACTCAGACATTCATCAACACTTAGGTTAGAAAGACTCAATTTGCAAAGAACTCAAGATTCTCTTTACTGAATTTTGAAAGTATGGAAATGAACCCAAATGCTTTTGGGTTAAGAATAATTTTGCTTTGCTCTGAAGGGATTAAGAGCCTAAGTGTACTACTTGAAAATCCCCTATCACTACCTACATCATACACTTAAGATCCTAATCATATCTTATCTTATCCTATCTTATCTTATCCTAATCACCTACATGTTAATTAGATGCCTTACATGTATAAGTGTACATCTTTCCCAAATACAACTTGCATGGTACTCCTTTGGACTTACAACTCCAAAGTATCTACAACTAAGAAATTTTGTACTACTCCAAAGGCCTTCTTCTTGAAGTGTTTACAACTACAAATGCCTACAAATCTAAAGGCCTTCTTCCCCAAAGGTATCTACAACTATGAAGGACTATGTAGCTCTAAATTACTTCCTCTCTACAATTCTACATAACTCTGAATAATCTACAACAAAGAGTAATGACTAGAACAAAGAGTAACATCTACAATAAAGAGTAATGTCTACAACAAAGAGTAACAACTACAACAACAACAAAAAATCTACAACAAAGTGTCTATGTACTCAAAATACTACTCATATTTCCTTTGGTTTCATCCTCTGTGATCTTAACTAATGGATCTCCATCATCTTTAAAAGATTTCTTTTTATTTCCACTCCCGTCTTCTTCTTTGGTCTTTGTATTGCAGAGGTCTTTGAATTCCTTGGTGGTCATCTATGGAAAGGTAGGGTAAGTATGCTGCTCTACCCTCCTCCTCCTCCTTCTCCTTCTTAAGTTCTTCTTGTGCAACCTCAAGCCAAAGAGCAACCTCCTTTCCATATTCCTTCCTTGAGAACTTTGAAACTTCAAATACTTGTAACTTTTGCTACAAACTTCCAAATGTTTTGATTTTGGTGTTAATGGAAAGCTTAGAGATGGAACTTATAATGAGATAAAGATGACTACATTTGGACATATAAAAACAAAGATATAAGCCTAAAATTATGCATAGCAAAATTCCTTTGGGAGAAGACTCTTTGGTGGAATAGGATCCTTTAGATAGAAGACCTAAAGGATTGTACTTTGTTCTCTTTTTAATTGGATCCTTTGTACCTTACCTCTTGATTCTTTGTGCCTTAATCCTCCATACTTACTCATGTACTAAGATGGACCCAAAGAATTCTAAAATAGAGAATTCTCCTCAAAACATGAAAGTATCTCTCCTAAATGATATAAAACAAAAGAAAAGACAAAGAAATTACAAATTTTGCACATATGTAACAACCACAATATTTATTAGGAACATGTCAAGAGTATTTAACTTTAAGTAATGTATAAAAAGCTTAATTTCAATTTTCATGAAAGTTTGCAACATCAAAGCTAGTTTGCTAAGATATTGGAGTGATAGTTTTGGTGGTCATTGTATCATCAATAATTGCTCATGGACTACTTGGTGGCAGCTAGATATGGTATTAGGCAATTGATTGTACCATTGAGCTACCATAGGCACCATCAGATGGGCCATCAGATGTGCTATTCTTGGTTGCTCCAAAAGGAGTATACCTCAAAGTGTGCCTCTAGAGAGCTCACTTCTTCTATGTTGAACCTTTGAGCTCTTTTTTAAGGTGGAAAAAGACCAATAAGTATCATTTAGATTCTTTTAGCCAGAGTAGGTGTGGCTTGACAATGTGATCAAGGCTTATTAGCAATTTCTATTGAGTGTTGAATGCTCAAATTTGAAACCCAATATGAGTTTTGATCAATTAATTATATATAAGAAGTGGAGGGGAGAATCAGATGTAAAATAGTGGGCATTAGTAGTATCTCCAAGTCTGGCATGATCAATTTTACTTTCAATCAAGTATCACTTGATTTCAAAGACTTGTTGATAGTTTGAGCAATCACACATGGAAGCATTGCCAATTTTGTGTTGTGATTTGATTGTTTATTAAGCATTGTGTGGAAGTGTTCCAAAATTCCCAAAATTTGTGAAGGTATGTGTTCAAGTGCATTGATACAAGAGTCAATTCTAGTGTAAGAAGGTAAATTGGAAGTTAGGTGTTGAAAATTGAGCATATGGGTAAAATTAAGGTTGGATTTTGAAACATTTGAATTAGGGATTTGGAAGTCGTCATCTACCCAATTGGTGGAACTAGTTTTATTTAGCAAAGTATTTGAAGGTCACCTAAACACACAAAAAATCTACCAAAGTTAGTGCAAGTTTGATTGGCTAGATTGGCTAGATTTGGGAGTGCCACTCTTTTCTATTCTTAAAGTAGAGAGAGTTTTGGAGGTTAACTTGAGTTGGAGAGGCTTATAGAGGTCTCAAAGTGAATTAGACTCAAATTCAAGAAGGTTTTGGAGGTCTTAAAGGGGTTACAAAGATGGCTTCAATTTGGCATTTTGAGGCGTTGAGGCATAGAGGACTATGGACTAAGTTGGAGAGGGTTCTTGAGGTCTTGAAGTTGCAACAAAGGAGGCCTTAAATTTGGTTTTTTGAGGCTCCAAGGCACATGGTTATAGGCTAGAGAGACTAAAAAACCCTAGAAGACCTAGAAAGCCATCTACAAAATTGGAGAATTGCCTTAATCTGGTTGAGAATTTGAAGGTAAGCTAAATGTAGCAAAAGTCTACAAAATTTGAGGAAAGTTTGATTAGCTAGATTGGCTAGCTTTAGGAGTACCACTATTTTAAATCCTTCAACTAGGGAGAGTTTTGGAGATTGATCTAATTTGGAGAGGCTTTTAGAGGTCTCAAAGTGAGTTAAACTTAAGTTAGAGAAGGTCCTAGAGATCTCACATGCAACAAAGACACTTCAATTTGGCATGTTGAGGTTTCAAGACATAAGCTTTGAGTTAAGTTGGGGAAGGTTCTCAAGGTCTTGAAGTGAAACAAAGAATGCTTCAAGTTGGTGTTTTGAGGCTTCATGGCATATATTATGGGCTGGAGAAAATACATAGACCTAGAAGTGCAAAGAAGCTAACTTATCAGCCTTATTATTGCTTTTAGGCTTCAAGGCATATGGTTATGGGCTAAGGAAGCCAACATACTAGCCTAGCCAATTTAGAGGAAATTTTTATATTCTTTTGGCAAAATCAACCCCCCCCCCCCTCCTCTCACTCCCTTAGTAGTGTGACCAATAGGGTTTAAACCTTAGACTTCTAGTTTCTAGACTAGTACTTTAGGCAATTAGTCCACCCTAACTTGTTGTCCTAGAGATAAATGAACTCATATCTATACCTATGTGGCTTTGGCTAGGGAAGGAGACCATTCCTGGTGATCTTGGTATTGTAAGAGTAGACACAAACTCCTATTATATCAAATGATATGCAAAGTTAGTCCAATTTGATTTTTGAGATAGAGAATTACTATTTAGATTTCTTGTAATTGGACCTCTTCCAACCTATACTTTTTATTTTTGCGCCATGTTTGAGTGAATTGTATTGATATTTAGAGATTTTGTGCTCTTGGTAATGACATTGGAGTGATACCTAGTCAAACTATCTATGTTTCTATCTGGTTAGATAGGAAGTGATGATTTATAGACCATAAAAGTGCTTATTGTGATAGCAAGTTATAAGTTGCCTTTCTCTTAGTATATTTGTCATGGTTAAAAGTTCTTAAGCATCATTGGTGGGTGGTATCTAATTATTAATGGTACTTGGTGATGGCACTTGGTGGTTACGGTGGGGGTTTGGGATACATTTTCTTGATTGAGTTCTCTAGGGATTTGAGAGAGGATTTTACTATAGTAAGTAGTGGGTTCATGCAAATTTACACTTGATGTAAGCCAATATTTGAAGTCCTAGTGAGGAAAGAGATTGATTTCGGTTTGAAGTTTAATGTAGGAGTTATTCTAGTTGAGAGTGCACATTGTGTACACACCATTTTGTGGGATATGGACAAAAATTATGGGGCCCTGAAGGTTCTAAGTACTACTTTGGTATAATGGGTACTATTGAGTTGGATGATTTCATCCAAGAGTTTGATAGTTGGTGTGATTTGTAGTAGATGCAAAACTCAACTCTATTCACACTCTTCATAATATGGAAGGGGTTGTTCCACCACTTCAAAGGTCCAAATATGAATGATTATCATGAATTCAAGCAATCACACAGAGAGGAGATTGACCTATGGAGATAGTATTGGTTTCCAAACTATATCTCCTTCACCTTAGACTTGGTTTCCAAAGGTAGACAAGAAATACTTGCAAGTTCTAGCTCTAGTAACATTGGTGTATCTAGTTGTTGTGTAGTAGTTGGAGATGGTGCTACTACAAGTAGAGATACCACTATGGGAGGTGGTGCAATATTTGTGTTTACCATTAGCCAACTAAGAGGTAGTGTGACCATTTCCATAGATTTGGTCACATTAGTGATTAATTTTTGACTTACACCAAGAGTTACGGAGTAGTAAGGTTGCTATAGTAGGAGGTAGAAGAGCCACAAGTCATGGAAGACAAGGTAGTAGAGGGCATGCACTTGGTATGATCATATTACCTACCCTTAATTTTGATAAAGCCATGGCTACTTGGATTGAGCAATTGGAGTAGAGATTAGCTAGCATAGTTATAGTTCAAAGGAAATTAGATTCAAGTGTTGAGGCTTCTATCTCTTATATTGGTGTTTGATGTATTTGACTTCCTGTATGGATTAACACAAGTAGATGCAACCATTGTAGTGACTAAGAGTGCAATATATGCTCCTAAGTCTAAAGGAACATCAATGGAGTTGGACCCACAAAGAGTGGAGGTTGGTAGAGAGGTAAGACTTCCCCAATCTTTCATCCTTTATGAGGCACTAGAAACAACATCCATGGCTCTTAGACATCCTAGTGTAGGTGTGGTAGGTAGTGATGGAGTGCAAGATGGGCTATATATTAGTCAACTACCTACTTCTACCAAGACTGTGTCTAGCATGATGTTGGGAGTGGCTCAATTGATTATGCACTCTCCTTTGTTATAAGCTAGCCACATGTTTACATTGGGAGTTGACCTAAATCTAGTTTTTTGGTTGGTTTCCATGAATGGTGTGGTTCATAATTCAAGTGTAGAGGTGGTTGATGGTGGAGCCAACTTGGTTGCATATCACCTATTGGTGCACTTTAGTAATATTAGCTCACTATAGTCAAGGACCATGGTTCTAGTCTTAGCTTTCAACGGTTCTAACACTTGGCCTAGTAAGTTACTAGAAGATAACACCCATGTAGAGGATACCCCAATACCAAAGAGGATCACTTAGATTTAGATTACAATTAGAGTTCTTCCATCCATCTTAGATCTTCCATTGTGGAGTTTTGATGAGGAATTGCAATAGTGTGTGTATTAATTGGTAAAATAAGCTTTGAATGGAGCCTTTGTACCACACCAATAGACCAATTTAAAGATGATCCATTGGAGTCTATTACCTTGTCACTTTTTCATACCACACCTAATGCTTTGCAATATCCGATGGCCGGAGTATGCCTATTGGATTTGTTTGGTGGGATCAACACTAGACTAGCTACAATTTTGTCGGTAAGCATATGAGTTCAAAGATACTTGTATGTGTACAATGATGAAACTACTAGACAAGTCTCTCTAAATTATGTGGCACACTTGGCCTATTGATAGCTTGAGTTACAACCAATGTTAAAAATTAAAAGTTACTAGAAGACCCTACCATCAAACATTTCCTTGCTAGGGGCACAAGATCTTGAGAGATATGGTACTATTCATTTGGTAATTTCTAGATGACCATGTCAAGAACATACCCATGCTAGCCAAGGTTAGGGTTTGCAAGATCTCCATTCTAATATGTGTTGGGGAGGTGTTAAGTATACTATAATATCTCCAAGTTCATCAAGTAGTTTCTCAAGCATATACGTTTGGAGAACATGCCTTTGATGAGTGATTCTCACACACAAGTGATGGAAAGTACACATCAGGTCAGATCTTGGATTGGTCTTATAGTGTTGGATGCAACTAGAGTTGGATCTTGGGCACATCATCTTTGTCTTTGGTAGACAAACCTCTTACCTAGAGTATGACAACCCGGAAAATATCACTTTTGCGGAAATCAGGTAAGTAAGGTTTGTTCCTATAGAGATACGAGTCAGAATTGGTCAAATACAAAGCAAAGTAACAATCTAGTTCTTCTTGGTTGCGTCTTTAGTCTCTCAGGTAGAAACCACACCCAGAAGAGAGTAACAAGCACTAACTCACAGTCTTGTCACAAATTAACCCTTCTTAATCACAACTCCATCAAATCTTTCCAAACAATCTTGATTGTGATGATTCAGGCTCTTCTAAAAAATGGCACTTCACTGCAAAATGACTTTGCCTCAGAATTGTATTCCACCTCTCCACTGAAGGCACAACTTCCTCAATCAAAATTGCTTCACATCAACTTCACGCTACACTCACAAATGTAGAATATTACCAACAATACAATTCCTCTCAGATCTATCAAGGCATTGCTCCAATTGCACTTAGGATCAAACACACATAGTAAAGATTAAGGCTGTGGAATCCAACATCCAACAAGCACA
Organism: Lunularia cruciata; assembly: GCA_948567375.1. Lineage (NCBI taxonomy): Eukaryota > Viridiplantae > Streptophyta > Marchantiopsida > Lunulariales > Lunulariaceae > Lunularia > Lunularia cruciata. The sequence goes on along the minus strand of OX419762.1, from coordinate 42,555,827 downwards.
CTGACTTGCACTTAAATTTCTCCACACACTCACAAATAAAATCACAACATTGATACTTGGAATTAAGCTCAAGCAACAAGCACTACTTCACAGCACTTTGCTTTATCTATTCTCCAAAACTATGAGCACTAAACAGCATAAGACTGTGAATGTCACTCTTAAATAGTGAAACAATCGACAATTACTAACAAAAATACCATTCTATAACAACTCTACAAACCTGTAGATCCAAAATGACAATACACCTCTTCATATCTGCCTCTTCCTATCTCAAAACTGTTACTAATCCAATCCAATGTCAACTTCTTCTTCGGCTTTCAAACCTGATCCCAAAGTAACTTCACTCACTACTACTCTATCCTCGGGTTTCATATCTACTAATTCTACTACTTCTCCTTCCTGATCTACAATTCCACTAGTGGGTAATCCATCTAACTCCTTATCTCCCGACCCACTCTTCTCTAACATCTCCGATGGTAACTCCAAAGACATCTGCACTCCTATGTTATCTACTTTGGGTTTTGCTCTTACATCCTTCTGAAGTTTATTTATCTCTAATTTCACTAAGTCTAATCTAATTGTGATATTGTTTTCTACTTCCAATATCTTTCTACACAAGCTCTGAGACTGATAAGTAAAGCATTCAAATCTTTATCCTTTGCATTTCTCCTCCTCCTCTCCTGTACCAACAGCTTCAACTTGTGCAGTTTCATTTCTTCAATTTGCACACTGGCTTCTATACTCAGCATCGCATTCATCTTGATCACAATCTCCTTCAATGCCTCCAGTCTCATTTTTCTCTCCCACTCTTGATCTGCAAGCCAATCTTCTTTGTACATTGCCAATTCCGCTTTGAACTTGGCTTTCATAGTCTCCTTCTCCTTCTCCTTCTGCACAATCGTCTCTTCCAAATTGCAAAGTGACTCTCTTAACCTTTCTTCCTCTTATATCTCATTGTCAACTCTCTTTGCCAGAGCTGCTTCTTCTCTTCTACACTCTCCATCACTCTATTGAGCTCTTGCTCTTTCTCTACTACTCTTGCCATTGCATGGATAATTTCTAATCTCAAATCAGCAAACTATTGCTTCAAGATTTCATACTCAGCCACTTGCCTTTCCCTCGCTATGTCACTCTGCTCTATGAGTCCCTCTTTACTCCTCGCTTCTCTCTTCAAGTTCTCAATCACTTGATTCTGTACTACTGCATCTACTTGTAGTACTTCCCTTTCCTCCTCACCTCGGATTATACCCTTCTTTAATTCCAAGTTCTTTTTGAGTACACAACCTCCTGTAGATACTCTACTCCTTCACTTGCATTCATTTTGACTCGCGGACTTATCTCCTTCTTCACCTCTTCCTCACTCAACACATGCCTTCTAAGCAGCAATCGCCTTATAGAAATGGATTCTTCACTCCCCAAACTTCCATCCTCCTCTTCTCTTACCTTACTTGGCCCCACTCCATACTTCACCTTTCATCTAGAACAAAGTCCCCTTTGAATTGTAACTCTTTCCTCTTCTTGCTCTGGAACCTCATCTTCCAGTTTTGAGTTACCTTTCTCCTTCGTCTCCATCTTGGTTTTCCTCCTCTTTGGGTACCAATTTCATCTCCACTCCATCATCCCTGTCACTACTCGTGTCTCCACTCTGCAGCATGAACTTGGGTTCTTCCTCCCTCTCCAAGTCTTTGGAGTTGCACTCGGCTTCTCCTTCCGACTCTTCTTTCAATGCTGCAATTACCACCAGTTCTTTCCTTGGGTTTACCTTTCTAGCCTTCCAAGGTCTTGCTTTCTCTACTTCTTCTTCTCCTTGTCAACTCCTCTTCTTCGACTTTGGAGTGCTCACTTCCAACTGCACACTTTGCCCCGTCTGCGCATAGTACTCATCATTGCTCCTGATCTGAAGAATGTATTGCTGCTCCTCCGCATCGACATCTCTTCTTAAGTCAAGATGGAAATGAGACACCATCTTATTTTGCTCCGCCGCATTGAGCAAGTTCAGCCCCAGATAGAAATGGGCTGCAAACGGCACAATGTAATGTGGAGGCAACTTGTCCTGCAAATTCCACACCATCTGTCTCGTCTTCCCATGAAGACACTTTGCCCAGTTAATTAGCTCTCTTGCAAACAACTTATGGAAGAATACCGCTTGGTGCTTCATCACATAAGTTGTTCTTTCCAGCTTCAAGATTGTCATTAGAGCACTCACGATCCCTCTCTTGGCAGGATCCTTATAACTCTCCACTTTGTAGCCATTCTTTGTGCGCTTTGAAGAGAAGGCATCTCTCACCTCTTGGGTTTCTTTGGCTACTTCTCCCTTCCCCAAGAACGTGGTACCATGCTCTATGCTTGCTTCTCTCCCGAGTACTAACCTCCAATCCGACTTTGTCCATCGAGCTAGATTTCTTCTCTTCCCTTCTTCCTCAATGCCATCGAGACACCTACTCTCGATGATCTCAATCATGAACCCTAGAAAACTAAAATTCTAGTTCCATGCCAAGAATGTGATCCAAAGCTTGCTCAAGACCTCAATTTTTGCTATCACATCTAACCTCCAAATTGCATGATTTCTCACTGCTAATTTGGAGTTCTTCTTCCCACCTCCCATCTCTCTCTCTTCCACTCTAGGTTGGGGACTATTCTTCCTATTGATTCTCGGATTAACTATCTTGACTTCCTCTCAACACACCAGCACGTCTTTGACTATACTTCCCTTCCCATGATCTCCTACCAGACAACTTCTTAACAGCAATGGGAAATTGCTTATCATCACTTCGTCTTTAGCCCGATTTTTATAGAGTCGCGCCTTCTTTGTCTTTCTTCAATTCAATTTTCTACCAAGAAATCACACCTCTTGCATGCTCCTATCACTATCAAGTGTCCTTTACGCGTATGACCACCATTTTTGAATAGTACCTTCTTGAATGTCTCACCCTGAAGGAAAGTTGTTACACTATCCTTGCCTTGGGTTGAGCACCCCCGAGACAAAGACTCCTTACTTCATGTTGTATGCTGACAAGGCAATTCCGAGTACCTTGCCTTGTGACCCAAAGTCATGTTACCTTGGGTTACATCCCGACGGCACTTTTCTTTGCCTTCTTTGGCCATATAGACGCAATTTGACTTCTCTGTACACTTCTTCTTCAAAATTGAGAAAAAAAACAAAAATGTGGGTACCACATAGAGAAGCTTTTTAGTGTGCCTATTATAGGGTTCAATGACTACCACACCTTATTGTTGATGATATTTTGGAAATTGGATGCCAATCTCAAACAATGGGAGTAGTTGATAGATCATCTATGGTAGTGGTAAACTGTAGCCACTTTACCTACACTCATGAGTTTCAAAGTTTCCCATGCATACCAAGAGAGAGATCATGGACTTGTTTGAGACTCAAAATTATAGTAGTTGGTAGAACCCAATGCCAATGAGAGAGAGAAAGTGATGGGTTTCCATATTGGTATCACTGCCATGTCAAAAGCATCTAAGCATCAAGTGTTAGGTTGGGCTATGGACCTAAACTGTTTGACCTAGATTATGAGCCTTGGATTTATTGAGCACAATAGTTGTTTTACCTTTAGTATGATGGGTTTGGATGCTCTAATGGACTTGGTACTTTGATTGAGCTGACTAGTGATACACCAATCTTTTGATGGCCTTGCAAATATAATGATATAATGATTCAAAGTAGTAATCAAGGCCTTTTTGAGGCTAGTGTGGTAGAGATCTCACATAGAGAGTATGCTTCAACCACAATGATTTTAGCCAAGAAGGAAAAGCATAAAAACTACATGGATAGGAAGATGTGTGGAGATTACTATATATCAATCAACATACTAGGGTTGATTGGTATGTTATGCTTACATTGAAAGAGATCTTGATGCATTTGGGCATAAAAAGATCTTTAGTACTTTGGATCTTTAATTAAGATATCATCAATTACCAAGGAGAAAAGAAGGCAAGTCCAAGATACCATTCTAGGCTATTGATCTTCACAATAAGGATATTGTATCAATGGAGGTTCTTACCATTTGGGTTAAAGAATGCTCCTACTTACTTAGAAAGAGTCATGGATAGGATCCTAGCACAATTCAGTTTTGCTTGATGTTATATTGATGATATTTTGGAATATTTTGCTATTTTGGAGGAGCATGAGAGACATTTGTTGGAGATGTTTGAGAGATTAAGATCTCATGGACTCAAATTACATCTTAGGAAGTGCAAATTTTTCCAAGAGTAGGTTGAGTATTTAGGTCACACTTTTTATCATAGCAGACTTGGTGCTCAACAGACCAAAGTGGAGGCTATTGCACATATTCCTTGACCTATAGATGTGAGTAGGATGCAAGCATTCCTTAGAATGGAAAACTTTTATTGTCAATATATGAGAGGATTTAGTGTAATTTCCAATGCCTTGATAAAACTAACCAAGCTTACACATGATTTGTGTTAGGGAGATATGTAGGAGAGAGCTTTTGTGGAGCTCAAGAAGAAGTTGATATCCTCTCCTATCCTTGGGAGATTGATCGAAGGATGTCCATTCCAAGTTCATACTGATTGGCGTATGTTAGGGCTTGGAGCAATGCTCACCCAACATTATGGTGAGGAGCAAGAGTTTGTGGTGGCCTATGCTAGTTTCTCCAAGAATCTAGTAGAGTCCAAGTATAGTTCATATGAGGAGGAGTGCTTTGCATCAATGTGAGCAATGGCATATTTTTATGTTATTTATTTGGGAAAAGCTTTACTCCTATCAATGATCATCAATCATTGAAATGATTAATGGAGTCCAATAAGCTTTCAAGGAAGTTTTTACAATGGGCTTGGATTTTACATAGCATGATTTTACAATTTTTCATAAACTTGAAGTGGTGAACCATGATATAGATGGGCTGAGTAGCTTGCTTTTACCCATGTACTATCTTGCATGATCATACGAGAGCATATTGGCATGGTGAGATGGTTGAGTAGATGTTACCAAGTTGACATGCAATTGGCTTTTTGTGTTTATTGACTAGGGCTTTGGTAGAATCTCTTTCAATAAAGACAAGAATAGTTATTGAGGTCTCCAATACATAGAGTAAAGATATTGATATAGGTCAATAAGATATTCATGATGATATCTTGGTGATGAACTATCTTTGCATTGGTATCGTGGGTGAATCAATTAGTGCCAAGGAGAGAGACCATATCCTTCAACAAGCCAAGAAACTTAGATAAGAAGGCATACATCTTCTTCAAATATTTAAGGATGGTAGAGTGCGAGTAGTATCCCTTCCATCTCAAAGGTTAGAATTGGTATGATATGCTCATGAAGAACTAAGACATTTTGGAGTAAAGCGGATATATAGATTACTTCAAAGTCATTATTGGTGGCACTAAGCATTGCAAGTGTGGGTTTATCATCAATCATGCACTAGAATCCACACATCAACAAATTCAGGATGAACACCCTAATGATAGTGGCATCTAACTTTGCGACATGAATGAGCATTGTGACACATAAGGTTTTACTTGAATTGTGCTCCAATGTAAACTTTATTCTTGAATAGACATCAAGGTTAGCATACGCACTTGAATGAAAACTTTTCAACATACATAACTTAATGTATTTAAACTGTTGTTGGAATTCAATCATGTTTGACATGCTGATAGTGAGGTAAGTATCTATCGTGGCATGACTTGGAGGCTCATTATAAGAAGGTCAAGAACAATAGAATTTTTTCTATTGTTTGTGCAAGAAATGTTTAGAACCAATAGCTTTGTGTGTGCATGCATATCTATGTATAGTAATTTTTTGCTAGATATGTGGTTTGTGAATAAATTAGAGCATCATTCAATACTTCAATGCCACAATTTCACCTATTATGGGATTGGGTTATCATTGACTTTTGGATTTTGCTAGACCTTTATCATTGATTGTAAGACATCATTGGTGTAGTTTGGTTATGGTGGAGCACTTCTCCAAGTGGATTGAGTTGGTGGTACTTCTTGATAAGTCCAATGAAGAGATAACTTACTTGTTCTTGGATCAGGTTTTTTGTCATTTTGGTACACCAATCAATGTCTTGATTAGAACCAATAGCTCTATGTGTGCAAGCATATCAATGTATAGTAATTTTTTGCTAAATATGTGGTTTGTGAATAAATTAGAGCATCATTCAATACTTCAATGCCACAATTGCACCCACTACCTATTATGGGATTGGGTTATCATTGAATTTTGGATTTTGCTAGACCTTTATCATTGATTGTAAGGCATCATTGGTGTAGTTTGATTATGGTGGAGCACTTCTTCAAGTGGATTGATTTGGTGGTACTTCTTGACAAGTCCAATGAAGAGATAACTTACTTGTTCTTGGATCAGGTTCTTTGTCATTTTGGTACACCAATCAAGGTAAAAATTTATTAAGAGGCTTAAAATTTTTGTGTGAGAAAGCCTTGATTGATCACCATATTACATCTTGAGATCACACTAAGGTAAATATTTTAGCAGAGAGAGTTGTTCAAATGGTGAAGAGAAGATTGCAAAAGTATGGTTTACATAAAGCCCACTTGGGAGATTGGGATCTCTAGTTATTGTGGCTGGTTATGGGTTATTGGTTTAGTTTGCAATCCTCCTTCACAACCTTATCTCCCTACTTCTTATTCTATGAATGAGATCTTAATTTACTCTTGCAACCATTTATGATGATGTTATTGCAATTTTGGACTTAAATGATTTGGATATGTAGATGAGTGCATGTTCTCAACAGGAAAAGATCTTTCAAAGAGTATAGCCTTTAAGAATTTGGCAATTGCTCAACATAAGGATATATTACATTATGCTACTATTTGAGGAAGAGGTTATAGATCCTCTATTTTTTGATTTCATCTAGATGATTACGTAAATCTACAATAGATTGTATGTATAATTCTTGATGTGACTATAAACTACATTATCTTGAGAGTTTACAAGGTTTTGCCTTCTAATGCATTTTTATATTGGAAGGACATGATTGTGTTGTTTTGCAGGATCATATGCACAATTGTGCACCATAATTCCTCCCAAACATTGATGGCACAATGGACCCAAGCTTGGTACTTGTACATATATGCTTGTGGTGTATGTTATGTGGCTCTTTTGGTTGAGCAACTACTATATTAGTGTGTAATAGTTGTTTGAAAGGATGGTATATGGCATGTTTACCCCTCTCCTCACATTGGTTCTTCAAGAGTCATGGTTATATCCTCAATGTACTTCATATTATAGCTAGTACACTCCTTATGTGATATAGATTGCAAATAAGCAACTAATGATGGGGCTCAATAGCATTTGGGCTCTTGATCTTTGTTCACCATAGGACATATCACATACTTGGAGCAGATGGTTATCTAAAGTTAAAGGGATCTAATTGCAAACTACAAAGGAACTTGTGGATCTTTGGAGTTTTTATGCAAGTTTTATATAAGTTGTGCTTTATAGTGTATGATGTTGACTGCAATGTATATTGTATAACAATATATATACATGACAATTGTCACAATATTTTGCAATATCAAAGTTAGTTTGCTAAGATGTTGGAGTGATAGTTTTGGTGGCCATTGTATTATCAATAGTTGCTCAAGGACTACTTAATGATGGCTAGATATGGTATTAAGTTGATTGATTGCATCATTGAGTTACCATTTGCACCATCAAATAATTTGTAAGATGCACTATTAGGGTTGGATCCTTGGACACTCCAAAGGAGATGTATCTCAAAGTGCAGCTTGAGAGAACTCATTTCTTCTATGTTGAACTTTCAAGCTCTTGAATATAATATAGAGTTTGGCGAGCCGCCATAGGACTAGTTTTTGTGTCATTATTGGCTTTACCTTTCATCAATACTTCATTTGTACGTAGTTCAAGTTTTTGACCAATTCACCAAAAATTGTTTTGGTTGCTTGTAGCAGATTGCTTCACTTTGAAACTCTTAGATAGAGTGGGTGTGGCTTGATGATATGATGAAGGCTTATTTGCAATTTCTATTGAGTGTTGAATATTCAAATTTGATACCTCATCTAAGTTTTGATTGCCTAATTATTGTGTATTTTTGGTGTTGTGTATGACTTCTATATAAGTTGTGTTTCTATAGTGTATGACATTATCAACAACAAATATTGTGTAGCAATGTATACATGCATTATTCAATACCTTTTATTGCATTGAAAAATTCTATGATTTGGATTTTAATTGTCAAATATAGTTTTCAATTTAAATTCTTTCATATTATTAGAAAGCACTTTTCAATTTAAATTCTTTCATACTATTAGAAAGCACTTTCATATGTGAAAAGTATCAATACATTTACAATACAAACTACAAAGGATTTATTTTTTAAAAATTTCAATTATAACACCATAAAACTTGAACAACAAAATTCTTATTTCATACTACTCTTCTTCACATTTTAAATTTATATATTAATTTATATTCATTTAATGTATAATATTTAGGTTTCTTATCCACATATAATTCAAGTGTGCCTCTTTTTTATATTTTATAGAATTTATTATTTACTTTATCCATGCAATTTGTTATTTTTAATCAAATAGAGTGGTTGCAATAATTAATAAATTAATGAAGAAAGATATATCTATATAAATAGAGGACTTACCCATAACCTTTGCTTATTGGAAAAAACTACTAGTAGTCAAAAAAATTATTTATCCACAAATATTTTTGTAAGAAGATAAGATGTGTAAAAGAAGGGTGATTTTTTTGCCTTCTTATCCTTTCAAATATTATCATTGTATTTATTCTAACTCCTATTAACAAATAGGACAAGAATTCTCTATACTGAAAGAAAAAAATTAATTCAACATGATTAGAATGTAGAAATATGACAAGTATGTTGTTACTTGCTTTTGAGCTAATGACATAAATAAAGAATTTTAATATGATAATCTTGTGCAACAAATAATATAATCAAATGTAAATTCTGCTTTAATTATTTGTGCATATATGGACTTTCTAATTCCAATATAAATTGAGGTTATTTATAAGTTTATAGAAGGAAGAAATTAGTATGATATATAAATGTCACCAAATGTAATCTATTTTGTTCTCTAGCTTGAATTTCATTGTGAAATTTATTCTTATAACATTAGGTATTCCAATTCCTCTCTTCTATAAGAAGATTTTACTACTTTTTTGTAGCAATAATGTAATCTATACTCTTGAAAAATAGGAGATTTTAGGAATTATGTAAGAGATAATATTAAATTTATATGGCAATAAATATAATATAATATAATAATAATAAGGAGATAAACTCTAGAAAATACCAAAAAAAAGTTGGCTTTATGTAATAGACATAAAAGGTTATTTATGACTTGTGTATATAAGCCTCTTCCAATCAATTTTTTTAACATTATTATGATTTTTAAGACTATTCTTTTTAAAATTCACAAAGAGCGTTGTATATAAAGTAACTAGTAATAAATACATGACAAAGTAGGAGAGATAAATGTAATTGAGCTTAATATATTAATTTAAAATGAAGACTATAGAAAAAACTTGATAAGCTAATTTTAGATGATGATTATAATAATATATAATAATATTCTGAAATGATGATAATTATTTTGCTAATCCATTAAAGAATCCATTTTATTGATATCAATAAGTCAAATTACTAATACCAATCCTTGTTATATTAGTTTTACTCAACTATTAGTAGCCAATTACTCTATTACAATTTCAATAAATGATATAAAACTAAAAATATATTTTTATATGATTGTAGTATATTTCACACTCCATCTAAGAATTATATGTGGTGAAATTAATCAAAAAATTGAGGTTTAAAAGTCATTAAACTATCTTGTTCAAATGCAAGCATTAACTTCAAAAATAATATGTCTGAATATAATTCCAATTTTAAGAAAAATATATATCTAACCAATTTTTTTCTAGTTATTTGCTTATACAAGCAAAATATATATTGAAATATCAATTTAAATAATTTTAATTTATTTATAATTATGATCTAAGGAGTTATTATATTGTGTTAAATACAACTTATATTGTAGCTTTTAATGATTTATTCCTTGCTTATTACAACTATAATAAAAACAAAGCTATATAATAATAAGATCATTAATAATAAGATCCTTGTAATGACTCTTTATCAACCAAAATATGGTAAAAAGGTAAGAATTGGTTGTTCTCATGGAGATACTAGTTGTAAATGGCTAGGAGACCAAAGAAAGTGTCACAATGATTAATTCTCTACTATTTCTTGTTTAACCTCTTGGGAAAAATTATTCCCAAAAGAGTACAGTGTTCCATTCTATGGCACACCACAAAAAGTGAAAAAAAATTTCACTTTCACAACATATCCTTTCCGAATTATTCTTGAAGGTGATGGTTCATTCGTCACAAAGGTTGCTTTGCTTCACAATTCACTCCCCTATGAAGGCACAATTGGGTTAATGTGCATGAGCGCTTGATCTTCATTAATGCTTCAATCTTCATAAGCATAACGTCTATCACTAATGCGACAAAATATCTTTAGTGCCATGAGCATCATGCCCACAATAATATCAATTTCTACTTCTCAAATAGTTTCACCACAAAGGTCCTATCTCTCTAATGATTACAACCACAATGAATGCGTACTTCCTAGAAAGCAAAATCTTGAAGGAGTCGTGGATGGATTGTATCACCTAGCATTTTGTTATTGAGGTACTTCACAATCCTCACAATCTGTGTTAGCCACTCACCATATCGCCTTAACTCTTCAAAACCTTGGGAATCCAACACTCTAGACAAGTGTAAATGATTCTACTCACTCTAGCACCCACATTTCAACTTCAAGTTCCACACCACTACTCAACCAAGCAAATAACCCATCCCGCAAAATGAAAATAATATACATAAAAGATCATAGAGGTCCTTGAGTACAAAACTTTGTTTAACAAGTATTTACTAATTGAATAATGACCAAATGAACTTGGTTTACAATGGGCCAAATCCTTTTGTATTATTCTTACTCTCCAAAGGAGGAAATCCAATGGCTATGATTTGCCAAAAATCTCCTAATTCTATATACATCATTGATTACTAATCATATATGATTATCCTATTTTATCCTAATCTAACTTAATTAAGAATTACATAGGTGGTTATGCAAAATCAACTCTTCAATTTTGTTTTCTACTTACCTTTGGTTGATTATCACTAAGATCTTAGCTACAAAAATAACTCTTCTCTATTGTGTATATTACTCTCGTTCCAACTCATACTACACTTGCACGTGGATGAGTTCTTCTCTCTCCTCTTTTTGATCAACCTCCTTTGCTAATACCTCAATATAAAATTTGGCAAGCTTCTTGTAGTTCTCATGCATAATTTCAACGGTAATAATAATCCTAACCCGTGCTTACTCCAACTTGGTCTTCATTACAATCACTTCCTCATCTTTGGCATAAAGTTATTTATCATATTTTGCCCTATGTTGCTTGATTCTAAGATTGAGGACTTGTACATATGATTGTGTTCTCTATAGATATCTATCATTCTTCTCCCACTCATGTCTTCCTTCCCTTGCTCCACTTATCTATTGTTTCCTCCCATTCATGACAAGTTTCTCCTTTGTTCTACAGTTGCTTCTTGATCTTCTTGAGCTCTTCATGAACTCTTGCCTTCTCCACATTGGCTACTTGAGCAACCCAATGAAGGTAGGTGATTAAATTTGCTAGATCAATGATGGTCCCATCCAATTCTTGGTAATAAGGGAGAATTACTACCAACTCGTGAAGAGTTGGACTTACTATATGGATCACTTCTCACAAGAAGAGTCTTTGATCATGATTGGACCAACTTGCATATTCTCTTCTTGAGGTTGGCTCTTCTTCTTCTCTATCCATTCCTTTGTATGAAGCAAAATGCATACCTCCTCTCTTGCTTCCTTGTTAGTAGTAGTTGCATTTGGCCATATATGCATTCAAGAAAGAGATGGAGATCTTCTCTTTCTTATATGCACATTTTTGTAGATTCCTCCTCCTTGGCCTTCAACATCTTTGCCTCCTTGTTCTTTAGCATCTCCTTCATGATCTCTTTGAACAAGAGTTCTTCCTTGGCTTGTGGTCTTTGTTTTTTTTCTTTTTTTTTCTTTTAGCCTAGACCTCATTGCCATTCTTCATCCCCTATGGTCCAGCTTGTCATTTTGTTCTTCATGCTTTGCCATTAGGAGAGGATGCTTCTTGTAATAATATAGAGTTAGCAAACAAGTTAGTAGAAGCTAATGAGTTAGTAAGGTAAACTAAATATAGCAAAAGTAAGTAGAACTAGCCTAAGAATGTACTAGAAGCATTAAGAAATAGAATAGAATATTCTAGAAGCACTCAATAAGTTTCTTGGTGAGAAGCTTCTAGGAACTTTCCAAAGGTAGAGTAACTTGCACGCCAAGTTGACGGCCAATTGTAATACACAATAACTAGATATATTATCTAGAGGTGAAAATTGGCTTAGTAACATCTAGAAAAATGTTATACATGATAGGCTAGGTAGATTAGATAGAGGTGTCACCAAAAGAGTACTTCTACTAATATGACAAAAGTTGAAAGTAGCCTAAAAAATTCAGAGCCAATTTTGAAGGCCTAAACGGATGACTTAGGCCTAAAAAATTGGATAAGTCTCTTCCCTTTATGGAAAAAAACTTACCTCTTTCCCCCAACTATTTGCCTCAATGAGAGATTTCCAATGGTACCTTATCCATGCAATTTTGTGGTTCCTATAGGAAGATTCCCTAAATATTCCTTTTGACCAAACCTATTTGACCAACTAGATAGGACAAGGACCAACATGTCACCCATCCAGGCAACTAATCTATTGGTGGAGCTAGCTAACATGTCACAAATCCATGTATTTGATCCAAGGATGGAGCTTCCTTTGAGTGCATCCTCTTTGCTATATAATAAAAAGAAGGTGTTCCTTTGGGGCATTTGTAATACTCCAAGGACAAGAGAAGAGAGAAAACACAGATTGCACACTCAAACATTCGATGCCCCAAGGGAGCACCTTCTCTTTATTATATAGACAAAGAGGATCTCCTCCAAGGAAGCTCCACCATAGGATTAGGGACACAGATAGGTGACATGTCAGCAAGCTCCACCCTTGGATTACTTACTTGGATGGGTGACCTATCTGGTCCAGGTCATATCTGGTTGGTCAAACAAGCTTTGACCGGAGGGAATCTTTTAGGGAATCTTCTTGTAAGAATCTCAGAATCACGTGAGTAAGGTACAGTTGGAAAGCTCTCAACGAGACAAAGCAGGGGGAGGGAAGGCTGGCCTTTCTTCCATTGGGGGGGGGGGAATCTGTACATTTTTGAGGCCTAATTCATCCGTTTAGGCCTCCAAAATTGCCTTCAAAGATTTCAGGCATATTTCGATTCCTACTCTATTAGTAGAAGTCCCCTTTTGGTGATACCTCTTTCTGATCTGTTTAGTCCATCATGTGTAACATCCTTCCAGATGTTACCAAACTAATTCTCACCTTTAAATCATATGTCTAACTATTGGTTCTAAGGTTCTCAAGTCTATTTCGGTTTCTGCCCTATTAGTAGAAGTACTCTTTTGGTGATACTTCTATCTGATCTATTTTGACCATCATGTATAAGATCATCCTAGATGTTACCAAACCAAATTTCACATCTAGATCATATGGCTAACCCTTGGTATTATAGACCTCCCTCCTTTTAAGACGCAACGTCCTCGTTGTGCAATTGTTGCTCAAATGCTTGCACCAACACCAGTGCATGTGCCAAATTGGCAGCGGGTTCCCAAGTTGCTTCATAGAGGGGGTAACCTTTCCATTGTACTAGATATTCCACCCGCGGATGGCAAGTACCATGCATGCACTTTTGGAGAATCCGCTCCACTTCATATTCCTCTATGCCATCAATGAGTGTCGAACAAGGTCGAATGTCCTGCGTGGAAGGACCTTGGCCTGATCGGGGAGCATATTTGTGTAGTAGGGAGACATGGAACACTGGATGGATCTTCATGTGTGGTGGTAGCTCAAGGTGATAAGCCACAGTGTCGATGCGACAAAGAATCGAGAAAGGCCCAATAAAACGAGGTCTGAGCTTACGAGATCCAACTAATGTGAGGTTGGTTGTCGATAGCCACACTTGATCCCCAACATTGAACTCCATGTGCCTACGGTATGCATCAACATACTGCTTTTGTCGATTTTGTGCAATCTGTAACCTGTGCTTAATGCTCTCCACACCTTGTTAGATTCTAGAAACAAATGTGTTGACTGCATCAACCTTGGTAGTCACTAGACGGATCTTCATCAAGCTAGAAGGTGTGAAGGGATGCTCACCATACATGAGGAAGAACAGAGTGACCTGAGTGGACGCATTCACTAAATTGTTGTAAGCGAATTCCACCAACGGTAATAGGGTGTCCCACCTCTCTTGCTCTTCTAAGGTGAAGCCGCGTAACATGTCTTCAATCATGGCCAAACAGAGCAGGCATTAGCCTGCTCTGTTTGGCCATCTGTTTGTGGGTGGTAAGTTGTGGACATGGCCAACTTGGTTTTGAAGAAACCAAAGAGTGTTCGCCAAAACAAACTGGTGAATTGGGTGCCTCTATTGGTGATGAGTACTCTAGACAAGCCATGGTGAGCAAAGACTGCATCTAAGTATAGTTGAGCTAGTTGTGGAGCGGTCACCTCATTGGTGGTAGGGCGTACATGAATCATTTTGCTGAGCCGGTCCACAAAGACCACAATGGAGTCAAACCTTGAGGTGGTCTTGGGTAATTCACAGACAAGATCCATACTCACTTGTTCCTAATGTTGGGTAGAAGTGGGGAGAGGTTGAAGGAGCCCTGCAGGAGCTTGATTAGAAGCTTTGTTCTATTGACAAAGTAGGCAGCTACACACATAGTCCATCATGTCGTTGCTCATCTTGGGCCAATAGTAATGGCGCTTGACTGCATCCAAGGTCTTGTCCACTCCGACATGAGCTGCAATGGCCAAATCATGACATTCCGCTAGAATAGTGGTGCGTAATTCTGGGACATTCGGGATCCATAATTTGCCATCCTAAAAGGTGAGTCCTTGGGTGCTAGTGACACCTTTGGACGATTGCACTTTGACAATCTGTTGATCAGTTTTTGTGGCATCTAGAATCTCTTGCCAGAATTCAGGGTTAATCTTAAGCTCTGCCACCAAGTTGTTGGCCATTGGCATGTGGGTGAATGCATCTGCAAGTTGCTTCTTACCTTCCACGTAGGTGATTGTCATGTTGAAGCATTGTTGCCACTCTGCCCACCGAATTTGGTGACAAGATAGATCCTTTTGCATCTCGAGGTAGACTAGAGGTTTGTGGTCTGTCTCTACTACAAATGCCTTCTCGCCCAAGTAGTGCTTCCAATGCTTGGTTGCTAGAACAATGGCCAACTCTTCTTGTTCTGTGGTGTGGTAGTTGAGCTCTACCGGTAACAAATTTTGAGAGAAATATGCAATTGGATGCCATCCGTCATGCCACTCTTGTTGTAGGACTGCTCCTATTGCTACGCCTGATGCATTTGTAGCCAACTTGATTGGAAGTTTTAGGTCATACCACTTCAAGATTGGTGCATGTAGCAAGGCGGCCTTCAATTCTTGAAAGGCCAACTCTTGTGCAGTTCCCCATGTCCACTTCTTCCCCTTGCCAAGTAGTGTCGTTAAAGGTTGTGCAACCTTGGAGAAGTCCTTGACAAATCTACGATAGAATCCCGTCAACCCCAAGAAGCTCTTAAGTTGAGTCTGATCTTTTGGGGCACTCCATTTTTGAATGACCTCTATTTTATCTATCAATACTTGAATGCCCTCTGCACTTACTCTATGCCCTAAGTAGTCTACTTCAGACTTGCCAAACTCACACTTTGAGATTTTGGCATACAATTGATTCTATCTTAGAATCTGGAGGACCTCTTGTAGATGTTGTTTGTGTTCTGTCATCGTGCTACTATATACTAAGATATCATCCAAGAAGACGATAACAGATTTATCCAAGTATGGACAAAATATGTCATTCATTAGACTCATGAAAGTGACAGGCACATTGGTGAGGCCAAAAGGCATCACAAGATACTCAAAGTGGCCATACCTGGTTTGAAAGGCAGTTTTGTACACATCCTCCTTTGCAATTCGGATTTGATTGTAACCGCTCCGCAAGTCCAGTTTGGTGAAGTATCTTGCTCCATGGAGTTGATCAAACAGGTCATCCATGCAAGGTAAGGGGTATTTGTTCTTCACTATTTGCTGATTGAGACCCCGATAGTCAATGCACATGCGCATTGTACCATCCTTCTTCTTCACAAACAAGACAGGAGCCCCATATGGTGATACGCTAGGTTGGATGAACCCTTTCTGTAGCATCTCCTCAATTTGAGTCTTACACTCCTCCAACTCATGAGGTGATAGGCGATATGGGGCCTTACAAGGAGGTGTCTTCCCCAAGAGTGTCTCTATTTTGTGATCTACTCGCATGTTAGGTGGTAATCTTGAGGGTAGATCATTGAGAAAGACATCTTGAAACTCATCCACCACATCCTTCAATTTCTCAGGAATTTGTCCATCAAGTTGTGCACTCTGGACTTCTCTTATTAGACCCATAAAACATCTATCGGTCTTACAAACAGTTGTTGTCCCTACGACATATAGAGGCAGTTTGTGCCTATGTGAATTTTCTTTAACCCCAATGATTGACCATTGGTGGGTTCTCACTACTTTCTTCCTCCAATCCACCATTGGGTTGTACTGCTCCATCCATGGCATGCCTAAAATTGCATCATACCGGGCTAATTGTATCACTCGCCACTCAATTGCTTCCTAATATTCTCCTACAGAGAGGGTTACATGTCTAGGTAATGATTCAATCCTCTTTATTTGCCCATTTGGTAACTCTACTTCTTCACTTCCATCTCTCTCTAGATCCATTCCCAATCTTATTGCAACAAAGCAAGACAAGAAATTCTCTGTTGCTCCTGGATCTATTAATACTCTCACTTGATTACCTTCTAGAATTCCATTCACAACAATCAATTGTGAGGTTGCCTTTCAGAATCTTTGCGCATTATTCTTCTTCCTTCCCTTGCTTCTCTCCTTCCTTATTGAGCCAATAAGGCCACGAGGTACATTTATTAGCAATCTTTGTTTTCCGAAGTGGTTTCCACCTCCTCCTCTTCAATGTGCCTCTCCATGTTGTTCAAAGATTGCCTGTACAAAGACCGCAGGCCTCTAGGGAAACGAGTGCGACAATTGGTAGATATGTGCCCAATACGGCTACAATTGTAACAACAGTGTTGTTCTCCTCAAGTCCCTTCTCCTCGTGGGACTCCATCTCTTCGTTCTTCTACCCGTCCCCGCTCTCCTTGAAGCGGTCATGCTCCTCGATCCCGGAATTGAAGGTTGCCTAATTCCATTGGTATTGGTCCACCCATGTGTGGCATTTTTGTGCAATAATGTTGAGGTGGAACTACTCCTTCACCTCCACCTAATGCTCCTGCTATTCTCTGCGCACAAGCAATGGTTTCAAATACCGTGCGAGGGTTTTGCACCATGACTTCTTGGCGAATCCGCTCTTTCAACCCTTGTTTGAAATTGTCGAGAGCCTCTGTTGGACTCATGTTGGTAATTGCAACTTGTAGATCTAGAAATGCCTCCACATACTCTTGTATGCTATTCTTCTGTCTCAATCCCCATAGTCGGTGTAACAATATGGAGTTTAGCGACGAAGTCAATCAGGCTCACGAAGTAGCACATAAGACAAATTAGCCTAGAATATTCCGGAAGTATCTAGGAAGCTTCTTAGGAAGCTTCCTGGTTAGCTTAGCTTGCACCTTAAGTAAGTAGCTTCTAGAAGCTTCCAACTAGCTTAGCTTGCACGCCAAGTAGGCGGCTTCTAGAAGGAAGTTTCTTGAGAAGCTTCCTAGTTAACTTGGCTTGCACTCTAAGAAAGCGGCTTGAGGAAGCTTCTTGAGAAGCTTCTCAAGGGCCTTGTATGCTACCTATAAATACAAAAGCCAAAGCTCATGCTAGGCATTTGGAGTTTTCCCTCATTCAAGTGTCCCAATGTGAGTTTCCATTCTCCTATTTCTCTCCTTGGTTTCGGTCTTTTACATTGGTATTAGAGCAGGAATGGGATGGATGGAATTTATGGACCACCAAATCCACTTCCACCAAACCATTGGGACTTTCATGTCCAGATATTACCAAAACATCATTTCACACAATTCATCACCTCACACTTTGGGCAGGATTTTCTACATATGATCACCGTGTTAGAGGAACCCTTGATACTTCCAGTTGTAACTTATGGAGAACGGTGGATGTGTTGTATTTATGTGTTAATCAACTAGATAAATTGAGGGTAGTGAAATAGAGTAGTAGCAATGGCGGCAATACCGGATGTTATCCTTGCAATGCAACAACAAATCGAGCATCTTACTCGATTGTTGGATGAACGAGACCAGCAACGATGAGAATAGATAGACAGAGCGCCAGTTCAAGATGGAGAAGATCACATTCGATTTCTGATACCCAAGGTGTTTGAAGGCAAGAATCTTCTAGGCACAATGGAGACTTTTGTGTGTGACTGTGAACATTACTTTGAAGCCACCAATCTTCAAGACAAGTGGAAACAAATTCTCTTGGGTTCTAGCCAATTGGATGGCGTGGCAAAACTTTGGTGGCGATTCCGAGTAGAAAGAGCTGAACGACAAATTGTTACACCAATTTTGACATGGGTAGAATTCAAGGATGCAATACTTGGTTGATTTCAGACTATAATGCCACCCGAGCTGCACGAGATAAATTGGCGGAGTTGAGGCAGATTGGCTCAGTGAGAAGCTACATCACACAATTTCAAAATATCATCATGCAAAATCTAGATATCCAAGAAGGTGAAGTTCTGGATCGATTTGTGCAAGGATTGAAGTCACGAACCAGATTGGAGGTGACCATGCAAGAGCCACAGAACGTAGAAGAAGCCATGCAATTGGCTGAGCATTTTGATTCCTTAGTTGTGACAAGTTGGTCTCGACCTTGACCTACACAAAACCTACCAATACCACAAGTGGAAGAACTGGTACCAATGGAGATTGATGCTATCCAACAAAGACCACTTGGCACAGCAAATAGAGAAAGATTACGACAAAATGGAGGTTGCTTTTATTGTCACCAAGTTGGACATCGCATTGCTGAGTGTCCACTTAGGAATGGGTGACCTCGACAAGTTGCCCAGATGGAGTTTGTGGAACAGAATGATTAGGGAAACAAAGAATCCCAATAGGAGATTTCAAGCCGCCTATTGGGAGCTTGATTAGTTCCAATGGGATTGAATGCTCGACCTATGCAAGTTTGCTTCACTTGCAAGGTACAATATCTAATCAGGGTTGTAGGATTTTGGTTGATTTTGGAAGTTCAAAGAATTGCATATCTATGCAAGTAGCAAAGGAATTGGGTATTTCTATCAAGCCAGTGATTGGAAGTAGTTTGATGATGGCGGATGGTAGAAAAGGTTTTGCATTCCACACCTTGCATCTTGTTACCTTCAAGATTGGGAAGGAGTATTTGGAGTGTATGAGGTTTGTAGTGGCACCTCTACACTATGATATCATTCTGGGTCTACCTTGGCTTGAACGTCATAAGGTTCAATTTGATTGGACCCAATGTCAAATTCAAGTACAACACCAAGGTAGGAATTTCCAATTAGGTTGTCTGGCACCTCTGAGTAAGACCCCTAAGAATAGTCAGTCCCAAGATAGGAAGTTTGTTGAGAAGGTAGCCATAGAGCAAATCTAGAAGGGAGATGAGTCCCAAGATGGGAAGTTTGCCAAGAAGGCAACCATGGAGCAAGCTTGGAAGAGAGATGAGTCCATAGAAGGGAAGTTTGTTAATGAAGCAGGCATAGAGCAAGCTTTGGAGGAAGATAAGTCTGTATTTGCGGTATGGATCAAGCCGATTGCACAAGAACAATCTGAGGAGGGCCAAGTGCCGCATCAAGCAACGGTTGATTGGATAGTTAGGAGTTTGCAGATGTGTTTCTAGATGATCTGCCAAAGGGATTACCCTCTAATCAAGGTATGCCCTTCAAGATCGAGTTATTGCCAGGGAGTACTCCAGTGAGTAGACCAATCTATCGGCTCTCACCAAAGGAGTTGGAGGAGTTGCGAACAACACTTACAGAGTTGTTGGAGAAGGATTTCATACAACATAGTACCTCTCCATGGGGAGCACCGGTACTATTTGTTCCAAAGAAGAATGGAGGACTTTGTTTCTGTATTGATTACCGTGGGCTCAATAAGCAAACCGTGAAGAATGCATATCCCTTGCCTCGGATTGATGACCTGCTTGATCAATTAAGTAGAGCACGCTACTTTTCCAAGCTAGATCTTTGTAGCGGCTATTGGCAAATTCCTATTGAAGGAGAGGACATGCAAAAGACTGCCTTTCGCATAAGGTATGGACATTTTGAGTGGAGAGTTCTACCTTTCAGACTCACTAATGCTCCAATAGTCTTCATGGATCAGATGCATCGGGTGTTGGAGGGACTATTAGATCAGTCTGTGGTAGTGTTCTTAGATGATATCTTAATTTATAGTAGGACAGAGGCAGAATACATGAATCATGTGCAAGAAGTCCTAAGACGACTACGACAGTGGAAATTTTACTACAAGAAGTCAAAGTGTACTTTTTGGCAGAAGGAGGTTACCTTCTTGGGTCATAAGATCTCATTAGAGGGGATCAAGATGGAAGAAGAGAAGATCAAGGCCATTACTGATTGGCCTACCCCGAAGGATGCTACAGAAGTACGAGCATTCAATAGATTGGCCAGTTTTTACCGACAGTTCATCCACTATTATGCTCACGTGGTTGCACCATTGACTGACCTCTTGGGAAAGAACTCAAGCTTCCAATGGACCACCAAGCATGAAGAAGCATTCCAGAAGTTAAAGCATATGGTGTCTTCAAGACACATTCTTCAACCATATGATCCTTAATGTAAAAGACCAAAACCGAGGAGAGAAATAGGAGAATGGAAGCTCACATTGGGACACTTGAATGAGGGAAAACTCCAAATCCTAGCATGAGCTTCGGCCTTGGTATTTATAGGTAGCATACAAGACCCTTGAAGCTTCTCAAGAAGTTTCCTTGAGCCGCTTTCTTGGAGTGCAAGCCAAGTTAACTAGGAAGCTTCTCAAGAAGCTTCCTTCTAGAAGCCGCCTACTTGGCGTGCAAGCTAAGCTAGTTAGAAGCTTCTAGAAGCTTCCTTCTAGAAGCTACCTGCTTAGGGCGCAAGTTAGCTAGTTGGGAAGCTTCCTAAGAAGCTTCTTAGATGCTTCTAGAATATTCTAGGCTATTTTGTCTTATTATCTACTTCGTAAGCCCGACTAACTTCGTCACTAAACTCCATATTGTTACATATTCCCCCGCCGCTAGTTGGTGACGTCCTCGTCGCCAGTGAAGCTTCGAATTCCTTGATGGCCATCTGTGCATTCTGGAGGTGAGAAAGAGGTTCCCATGTAGCATCATGAAGGGGATACCCTTTCCAAAGGACCTTGTACTCCGTATGTTGGTGACGACCTCGTTGAATATGGCGACGCACAAGGATACGATCAACTTCGTACTCCTCATGATCATTGATAGGGACAGGAAGAGGGGGAGGTTGGACTCGAGAGGAAAAGGAAGAAGGGTTAGGAACAAAGGGTTTCAACTTGGAAATATGAAAGACAGGATGGATACGCATGTGACAAGGTAAGGCAAGACGATAAGCAATAGGAGAGATAATGTGGGTGATATCAAAGGGTCCTATCCAATTAGGAGCAAGTTTACGAACTTGGGTATCAAGTGGGAGAGGGAGGTTACTAGAGGATAGCATGACTTTATCACCAACTTCAAAGGTGAGATCACGACGATGATGGTCTGCATATTGTTTTTGGTGATTCTGAGCAACAAGGAGGTGAGATTTGGCTTGTTGGAGAGATTGGGATATAGTGGTCAAGAATGTAGAAGTATGAGGAACCTGAGAGGGAGGGGGAGCAAGAAGAGAATCTGGAACAAGCGGATCTTGGCCAAAATTAAGAAAGAAGGGAGAAAATCCAGTGCTTGCCTGTTTGGAATTGTTGTAGGCAAATTCTGCAGCTGCAAGACATTCATCCCAGTTGGTATGGTGGACATTGACAAAGGCCCGCAACATATCCTCCAATGTACGATTGGCGCATTTGGTTTGTCCATCAGTTTGAGGATGATAGGCCGTGGACAAAGCAAGCTTGGTGCCGAGTATCTAGAAGAGTGCTTGCCAAAACTTCCCGGTAAATCGAGGATCACGGTTGGAGATGAGTACACGTGGCATCCCATGATGCTTGAAGACATTGTCAAAGTAGATTTGCGCTAAGGTTGGAGCATCCACGGTATCATAGGTTGGTGCCAAGTGGATTTGCTTACTAAGCTTATCCACAAACACCACAATTGCGGTGTGTCCTTGTTTTGTCTTTGGCAAGGATGTGATGAGATCCAAGCTCACATGCTCCCAACGAGCGGATGGAATGGCGAGTGGTTGAAGGAGTCCACTCGGCTTCTGGTTGCTGGCTTTGTTCCATTGGCAACTCTCACATGATCGGACAAAGTCTTGAACATCTCGTGTCATGTTGGGCCACCACCATTGGCGTTGGAGGGTGCCCAAGGTCTTGTCCACTCCCATGTGACCAGCTATTGGTAAATCATGGGCTTCTTGAAGGCGCACAAGTCGAAGATCACCTTTGGTTGGAACATAGATCTGGTCTGCATGGACTAAAAGGCCTTCCTTGAAGGAGAAGGTGTTGTACTCCTTGTCGCGTGCTGTTAGATGACCGTGTACCATTTGGAAGAAGGGATCTTGCTGTAGGGCTAACCGAAACTCGTTATGAATCTTGGGATCAATTGACAACGTCGTAATTGCTGCCGCGATGAGAGGAAGAGACTTCAAATCAGGTCGTCGTGATAGAGCATCAGGGATGACATGGAACCGACCTGGTTTGTACTCAAGTTTGATGTCGAGCAATTGGAGTTGCTCTTCCCATCGATGATGTCAACTCTTCATGTGCTCTAGGTGTAAGGTCTGCAACAATGGCTTGTGATCAGTTCGCATGATCACTTGTTTCCCCAAGAGATAATGCCTCCATACCTTGGTGGCATATACCATTGCAAGTTGTTCCCGATCTCGAGTAGAGTAATTTCTTTCAGCTGTATTTAGTCGGCGAGACACAAAGGCAATAGGATGTAGTCCATCTAGAAAGTCTTGTTGCAACACAGCTCCAATTGCAAAGTTAGAAGCATCAAAATCAACCACACAAGGTAGTTGAGGATCATATGGTTGAAGAATGGGTCTTGAAGACACCATATGCTTTAACTTCTGGAATGTTTCTTCATGCTTGGTGGTCCATTGGAAGCTCGAGTTCTTTCCCAAGAGGTCAGTCAACGGTGCAGCCACGTGAGCATAATAGTGGATGAACCGTCGGTAAAAACTGGCCAATCCGTTGAACGCTCGTACTTTGGTAGCATCCTTTGGGGTAGGCCAATCAGTAATGGCCTTGATCTTCTCTTCTTCCATCTTGATCCCCTCTGATGAGATCTTATGACCCAAGAAGGTAACCTCCTTCTGCCAAAAAGCACACTTTGACTTCTTGCAGTAAAATTTCCACTGTTGTAGTCGTCTTAGGACTTCTCGCACATGATTCATGTGTTCTGCCTCTATCCTACTATAGATTAAGATATCATCTAAGAACACTACCACAGACTGATCCAATAGCCCCTCCAACACCCGATGCATCTGATCCATGAAGACTGCTGGAGCATTAGTGAGTCCGAAAGGTAGAACTCTCCACTCAAAATGTCCATACCTTGTACGAAAGGCAGTCTTTTTCACGTCCTTTCCTTCAATAGGAATTTGCCAATAGCCGCTACGAAGATCTAGCTTGGAAAAGTATCGTGCTCCACTTAATTGATCAAGCAAGTCATCGATCCGAGGCAAGGGATATGCATTCTTCACGGTTTGCTTATTGAGCCCATGATAATCAATACAAAAACGAAGTCCTCCATCCTTCTTTGGAACAAATAGTACCGGTGCTCCCCAAGGAGAGGTACTATGTTGTATGAAATCCTTCTCCAACAACTCTGTAAGTGTTGTTCGCAACTCCTCCAACTCCTTTGGTGAGAGCCGATAGATTGGTCTACTCACTGGAGTACTCCCTGGCAATAACTCGATCTTGAAGGGCATACCTCGATCAGAGGGTAATCCCTTTGGCAGATCATCCGGAAACACATCTGGAAACTCTTGAACTATCCGATCAACCGTCGCTTGATGCGGCACTTGGCCCTCCTCAGATTGTTCTTGTGCAATCGGCTTGATCCACACTGCGAATACAGACTTATCTTCCTCCAAAGCTTGCTCTATGGCTGCTTCATTAACAAACTTCCCTTCTAGGGACTCATCTCTCTTCCGAGCTTGCTCCATGGTTGCCTTCTTGGCAAACTTCCCATCTTGGGACTCATCTCCCTTCTAGATTCGCTCTATGGCTACCTTCTCGACAAACTTCCCATCTTGGGACTGACTATTCTTAGGTGTCTTACTCAGAGGTGCCAGACAGCCTAATCGGAAATTCCTACCTTGGTGTTGTACTTGAATTTGGTGTCGGGTCCAATCAAATTGAACCTTATGACATTCAAGCCAAGGTAGACCCAGAATGATATCATAGTGTAGAGGTGCCACTACAAACCTCATACACTCCAAATACTCCTTCCCAATCTTGAAGGTAACAGGATGCAAGGTGCGGAATGCAGAACCCTTTCTACCATCCGCCATCATCAAACTACTTCCAATCACTGGCTTGATAGGAATACCCAATTCCTTTGCTACTTGCATAGACATGCAATTCTTTGAACTTCCAGAATCAACCAAAATTCTACAACCCCGATTAGATATCATACCTTGCAAGTGAAGCAAACTTGCATAGGTCGAGCCTTCAATCCCATTGGAACTAATCAAGCTCCCAGTAGGCGGCTCGAAATCTCCTACTGGGATTCCTCATTTCCCTGATCATTCCGCTCCACAACCTCCACTTGGGCAACTTGTCGAGGTCGTCCATTCTTGAGTGGACATTCAGCAATGCGATGCCCCAACTGGCGACAATAAAAACAACCTCCATTTTGTTGTAATCTTTCTCTATCTGCTGTGCCAAGTGGTCTTCGTTGGATAACATCAATCTCCATTGGTACCGGTTCTTCCACTCGTGGTACTGGTGGGTTTTGTGTAGGTCGAGGTCGAGACCAAGTTGTCACAACTAAGGAATCAAAACGCTCAGCTAATTGCATGGCTTGTTCTACATTCTATGGCTCTCGCATGGTCACCTCCAATCTGGTTCGTGACTTCAATCCTCGCACAAATCGATCCAGAACTTCACCTTCTTGGATATCTGGAATTTGCATGATGATATTCTGAAATTGTGTGATGTAGCTTCTCAATGAGCCAATCTGCCTCAACTCCGCCAATTTATCTCATGTAGCTCGGGTGGCATTTATAGTCTGAAATCGACCAAGTATTGCATCCTTGAATTCTGCCCATGTAAAAATTGGTGTAACAATTTGTCGTTCAGCTCTTTCTACTCGGAATCGCCACCAAAGTTTTGCCACTCCATCCAATTGGCTAGAAGCCAAGAGAATTTGTTTCCGTTCGTCTTGAAGATTGGTGGCTTCAAAGTAACGTTCACAGTCAAACACAAAATTCTCCACTGTGCCTGGAAGATTCTTGCTTTCAAACACCTTGGGTTTCGGAAATCGAATGCAATCTTCTCCATCTCGAACTGGCGCTCTGTCTATCTGTTCTCGTCGTTGCTGGTCTCGTTCATCCAACAATCGAGTAAGATGCTCGATTTGTTGTTGCATTGCAAGGATAACATCCGGTATTGCCGCCATCGCTACTACTCTATTCCACTACCTGCAATTTATCTAGTTGATTAACACGTAGATACAACACGTCCACCGTTCTCCATAAGTTACAATTGGAAGTATCAAGGGTTCCTCTGACACGGTGATCATATGTAGAAAATCCTGCCCAAAGCGTGAGGTGATGAATTGTGTGAAACGATGCTTTGGTAATATCTGGACATGAAAGTCCCAATGGTTTGGCGGAAGTGGATTTGGTGGTCCATAAATTCCATCCATCCCATTCCTGCTCTGATACCAATGTAAAAGACCAAAACCGAGGAGAGAAATAGGAGAATGGAAGCTCACATTGGGACACTTGAATGAGGGAAAACTCCAAATCCTAGCATGAGCTTCGGCCTTGGTATTTATAGGTAGCATACAAGACCCTTGAAGCTTCTCAAGAAGTTTCCTTGAGCCGCTTTCTTGGAGTGCAAGCCAAGTTAACTAGGAAGCTTCTCAAGAAGCTTCCTTCTAGAAGCCGCCTACTTGGCGTGCAAGCTAAGCTAGTTAGAAGCTTCTAGAAGCTTCCTTCTAGAAGCTACCTGCTTAGGGCGCAAGTTAGCTAGTTGGGAAGCTTCCTAAGAAGCTTCTTAGATGCTTCTAGAATATTCTAGGCTATTTTGTCTTATTATCTACTTCGTAAGCCCGACTAACTTCGTCACTAAACTCCATATTGTTACACTTAACTACCTTGTGTGGTTGATTTTGATGCTTCTAACTTTGCACTTGGAGCTGTGTTGCAACAAGAATTTCCAGATGAACTACATCCTATTGCCTTTGTGTCTCGCCAACTAAATACAGCTGAAAGAAATTACTCTGCTCGAGATCGGGAACAACTTGCAATGGTATATGCCACCAAGGTATGGAGGCATTATCTCTTGGGGAAACAAGTGATCATGCAAACTAATCACAAGCCATTGTTGCAGACCTTACACCTAGAGCACACAAAGAGTTGGCATCATTGATGGGAAGAGCAACTCCAATTGTTTGACATCAAACTTGAGTACAAACCAGGTCGGTTCCATGTCATCCCTGATGCTCTATCATGACGACCTGGTTTGAAGTCTCTTCCTCTCATCGCGGCAACAATTACAACGGTGTCGATTGATCCCAAGATTCATAACTAGTTTTAGTTAGCTCTACAACCAGATCCCTTCTTCCAAATGGTACACGGTCGTCTAACAGCATGCATGCGACAAGGAGTACAACACCTTCTCCTTCAAGGAAGGCCTTTTATTCCATGCAGACCAAATTTATGTTCCAGCCAAAGGTGATCTTCGACTTATGCGCCTTCAAGAAGCCCATGATTTACCAATAGCTGGTCACATGGGAGTGGACAAGACCTTGGGCACCCTCCAACGCCAATGGTGGTGGCCCAACATGACACAAGATGTTCGAGACTTTGTCCGATCATGTGAGAGTTGCCAACGTAACAAGGCCAGCAACCAGAAGCCGAGTGGACTCCTTCAACCACTCGCCATTCCATCCGCTCACTAGGAGCATGTGAGCTTGGATCTCATCACATCCTTGCCAAAGACAAAAAAAAGGACACACCGCAATCATGGTGTTTGTGGATAAGCTTAGTAAGCAAATCCACTTGGCACCAACCTATGATACCTTGGATGCTCCAACCTTAGCGCAAATCTACTTCGACAATGTCTTCAAGCATCATGGCATGCCACGTGTACTCATCTCTAACTGTGATCCTCGATTTACTGGGAAGTTTTGGCAAGCACTCTTCCAGATACTCGGCACCAAGCTTGCTTTGTCCACGGCCTATCATCCTCAAACTGATGGACAAACCAAATGCGCAAATCATACATCGGAGGATATGTTACGGGCCTTTGTCAATGTCCACCATACCAACTGGGATGAATATCTTGTAGTTGTAGAATTTGCCTACAACAATTCCAAATAGGCAAGCACCGGATTTTCTCCCTTCTTTCTCAATTTTGGCCAAGATCCGCTTGTTCCAGATTCTCTTCTTGCTCCCCCTCCTTCTCAGGTTCTTCATACTTCCACATTCTTGACCACTATATCACAATCTCTCCAACAAGCCAAGTCTCACCTCCTTGTTGCTCAGAATTGCCAAAAACAATATGCAGACCACCATCGTTGTGATCTCACCTTTGCAGTTGGTGATAAAGTCATGTTATCCTCTAGTAATCTCCCTTTCCCACTTGACACCCAAGTTTTTAAACTTGCCCCTAATTGGATAGGACCCTTTAATATCACCCACATTGTCTCTCCTACTGCTTATCGACTTGCCTTGCCTTGTCACATGCGTATCCATCATGTCTTTCATGTTTCCAAGTTGAAACCCTTTGTTCCTAACCCCTCTTCCTTTTCCTCTTGAGTCCAACCTCCCCCTCTTCCTGTCCCTATCAATGATCATGAGGAGTACGAAGTTGATTGTATCCTTACGCATTGCCATATTCAACAAGGCCGTCGCCAACATACGGAGTACAAGGTCCTTTGGAAAGGGTATCCCCTTCATGATGCCACATGGGAACCTCTTTCCCACCTCCAAAATGCACAGAAGGCCATCAAGGAATTTGAAGCTTCACTGGCGACGAGGATGTCACCAACTAGCGGCGTGGGAATATGTAACAATATGGAGTTTAGCGACGAAGTTAGTCAGGCTTATGAAGTAGATAATAAGACAAAATAGCCTAGAATATTCTAGAAGCATCTAAGAAGCTTCTTGGGAAGCTTCCCAACTAGTTAACTTGCGCCCTAAGCAGGTAGCTTCTAGAAGGAAGCTTCTAGAAGCTTCTAACTAGCTTAGCTTGCATGCCAAGTAGGCGGCTTCTAGAAGGAAGCTTCTTGAGAAGCTTCCTAGTTAACTTGGCTTGCACTCCAAGAAAACGGCTCAAGGAAGCTTCTTGAGAAGCTTCAAGGGTCTTGTATGCTACCTATAAATATTAAGGCCAAAGCTCATGCTAGGCATTCAAAGTTTTCCCTCATTCAAGTGTCCCAATGTGAGTTTCCATTCTCCTATTTCTCTCCTCGGTCTCGGTCTTTTACACTAGCGATTACTCTATGTTCTCCACCTCACATTACTCAGTTTTAGTAGTTCGTGCTATTCCAAGAGGGGTGATCTACTCTCTTGGACTAGAACACTTGCTCTGGTACCATTGTAATACTCCGAGGACAAGAGAAGAGAGAAAACACAGATTGCACACTCAAACATTCGATGCCCCAAGGGAGCACCTTCTCTTTATTATATAGACAAAGAGGATCTCCTCCAAGGAAGCTCCACCATAGGATTAGGGACACAAATAGATGACATGTCAGCAAGCTCCACCCTTGGATTACTTACTTGGATGGGTGACCTGTCTGGTCTAGGTCATATCTGGTTGGTCAAACAAGCTTTGACCAGAGGGAATCTTTTAGGGAATCTTCTTGTAGGAATCTCAGAATCACGTGAGTAAGGTACCATTGGAAAGCTCTCGACAAGACAAAGCAGGGGGGAGGGAAGGCCAGCCTCTCCTCTATTTGGGGGGGAGGAGCATGTACATTTTCGAGGCCTAATTCATCCGTTTAGGCCTCCAAAATTGCCTTCAAAGATTTCAGGCATATTTCGGTTCCTACTCTATTAGTAAAAGTCCCCTTTTGGTGATACCTCTTTCTGATCTGTTTAGTCCATCATGTGTAACATCCTTCCAGATGTTACCAAACTAATTCTCACCTTTAAATCATATGTCTAGCTATTGGTTCTAAGGTTCTCAAGTCTATTTTGGTTTCTTCCCTATTAGTAGAAGTACTCTTTTGGTGATACTTCTATCTGATCTATTTTGACCATCATGTATAAGATCATCCTAGATGTTACCAAACCAAATTTCACATCTAGATCATATGGCTAACCCTTGGTATTACAACATTAGAGTATTGAGTGTGAAGCTTGCATTTCCTCTTGTATCTTTTCTTGGAGAGTTCTCCTATCCTTAGAGTATTACAAAGATATCAAAGTAGGTGTTTTAATCCAAGAGAGTAGATCACCCCTCTTGGAAGAACACGGGCTATTGAAATTGAGTAATATTGAAGGGAGAAAACATATTGCAATTGTTAGACTTGGAGATGTTTTAGAGAGAGGATGGGATGGAGGAACCTAGAGGACAAGTTTCTTGCACCTAGTTCCATTCTTAATCTATTCCACATCAAGATTATATACAATGTGAAAAAATGAGAGTATCTCTTGTTTATCATTTTGGAGCAGAGTTCATGGACGAAGTGATGAATTCACCAAACTTGGTGATTCTACTTGTGGTGGTATATGATAGAGAGTGGGATTTGACACTCTATATTTTTTTATGATGTTATGGATCTAAATGTACTAAATCCTCTCCCTTTCAACATGCAACTAGAAATCCATTATGTGATTAGACCAAAAGTGATGTTTAGGGATTTTCTAGGTTGCAATTTTGGTGAGGAATATTATCAAGAAATGATAGCCTTTGAGGTCTTAATGGTAGTCCCAATAATTTGTGCTCCCTCTTGAGTGAAGATATTAACCCTTTATTGAAGTAGGAAGTAGCAATTGAACATTGGACGTGTGTAGGAAGCATGGATCCATAGTTGCAAGAGTTGATGCAAGGAATGCAGGGGATGTTGAATGAGTTTGGGAGATCAAGATGACCATGGAGGAATTTCAAAATCAAGTATGCACCTTTAAGAAAAATCAAGTAATGTGAGAAAGGAAACCATCTCAACAACTAGCACCAACAATCAAAGTACTTAGAGAGTCACTCATGCTAATGACATCAAACCTAGCCAACAACCAAGTCACATTGTTATAAAAATGAAAAAGACATGCAACATTGAGCCTTACAAGGGACAATGTTCCATCAGAGTAGAGGAAAATTTGATTTCAAGAATGAATCAATACCTTTGATTGTTCACAATTGTGATGATTGACCATTTTGCAAGCGTATTTGCATGTGGATACTTGACCAATAAAGACCTACATGGTATGATGCTTGGAAATGATCATTGTTGGTAGAAGGAAGAGAGGTCATTTGGACAATCATGCAAGAAAGGCTGCTCAAGAATTTTTAATATGTGAATTTCATGCAAATGGCTCAAACCAGACTCTAGGGGTTGAAGCAAAAGATTAACACACAAGAGTACGTGGAGGTATTTCTTGATCTATAGGTTGCAATAACCGATATGAGTCCAACCAAAGCTCTTGATAATTTCAAAAGGGGATTAAAAGAGTGGATTCCCCAAGAGGTAATGGTACAAAATCCTTGCACTTCTTTTGAATCCATTGCCTATGCTCAAAGAATAGGAGGAGCGCTTGGAAGAGGTGAAGGAGTAACTTTGATACAAAATATTGGGTTGAGATACACCATTTTGGTGGACCAATTCTTATGGAATTGAGCAACATTTGGTTTGAAGACCGAGGAGCAAAATACCTCCAAGGAGAATAGGGACAGATCAAAGAAAGGAAAGAAGGAGTCTCACAAGGAGAAGGGGCTTTTGCAAAACAATGACTATTATAATTATAGTCGAATTGGGCACATAGCTATCAATTGTTGTGCTTGTCATCTTAGAGGCACTCGGCATCCACACAAGCAACCTTTGAACCACATGGAGAGACAAATTGAAGAGGAGGATGTTTAAATCATATTGGAAAACAAAGATCACAAGTAAATGTACCTTGTGGCCTTACTAGCTCAATGAAGAGGAGTAAAAGTTGGGGATGAAGAGGACAAGAGTGCAAAGGTGGAGGAAGACAAACATATAGTTGACTGTTGTAAAAGGAATCCTAGAAGCTAATCTAGGGAGAGTATTGATAGACCTTGGAGCAATAGAGAATTTCTTGTCCTGCTCTATTGCAATAAACTAGAGAAGCATGAGAATGACAAAGTAGACTCACGTTATGGTCAGACAAAGAGGATTGAGTCATTACCTTGAAAGGAAACACTCTCTGTAGGAAGTAATTGAGTAGTGAGTGATATAGTTAGCTTGTTAGTACAAGTATATTACTAAGTGAACTAATTGCTGCAATCTACTTCTTAAGGTTATTATTTAATTGCTATTACACTAGAAAAATAGAAGGGTAGAGACGAAAGTCACCTCTATGACACGAAAAGGACCTGCAGAATTGTTTCATTAGAGATTTCCTGCTTCATAGTACTTGTAGAGGATTATGCTATCTATTGTGGACTATCGATTATTGAGAATATTCTAGTTTCCAAAACTTCAAATAAAATGAAAAGACATTATTACTCTGTCGTTCACGAGTGACTACTTGAGAATGTAATCAATAGCGGATGGTAATAATAAAAACAGAGAAATAATACAATCCAAATTACATCAAGTAACATACAAAATACAAATAAGTATATATGCACATGGATGGAAATTCAATATGCTGATATATATATTTGGCATTAGCTACGAAGAGGCAAGGATGCAGAACACTCTTTTAGAACACTGATTTTGACATGGTAATCTAGACGTGAAGGTGACATTCAGAAAACGAAACTAAATGGACAAGAGATAGTAAGTGTGTTTTACAAGTTCATGTCAAAACTCAAAAGAAAGATAACTTTTAGTCCTTCATCTCACGTGTGCTAAACAAACGGACCGATGCACCATCCCTAATTCATGTTTAAGAACCGTGATATACAGATATCTTCTACTGACGGAGAGAAGAAGCACTCTTGATCCTGCTAAGCACAGCACGACTACGGTAAGAGAGGAACTAAGTAAAAATTAAAATGGACTTAATTATGTCCAAGTTTCTGGTGGGGCCTACTGACTGAAGATGTGTGCAGAACAAGCCGTCCTACCGTAGCCTACTGCAGTATTAGCCCTACCTCTTATGGAGCCCCGCGAGTAGCAAGTAAAGGCAATAACATGCATGATATTATAGTTCCTACGCCTATAGACCCGATTAGCACCTAATCACCGTTGAATTTGAAGTACAAAAGTTCAATTACGTGCATTAGCACGTAATTCACTTGTGCAACTAGTAAAGCAACTACAGTAAGCGTTCTCGATGACAAAGGGTCTCGGCGGTTGGAAGAAGCAGGACGGAAGTATTCTGGGAGAAGTCCCGAGAAAAAGGGTTTGCCTATTTGATCGTCTTTGCTGAAGATTTCTACGTACTTCCGAGCGATCTGCTGCATCGGATCAATCCGTGTAACTGTAGTCATGCCCCGATCGATCCGATCCATGTGTTGATCTAGGAACGGAAGCTCGTTGAATTTGAAATCGATTGAGGTGTTCTTTCTCTGCGTTTGGCTGGTAGGTTTGGTAATAGATAGAAGAATATTTGCGTCGGTCATTGAGATTGTATTTTGCGTATTTGAGCTGATTTTCTTGCTGGTTATCTGTATCGATCAATCGAGTAGGTGTTGAGGTTGTATGATTTCAAGCGGAGTTCTATGAGTTTGCAAAGATTTTGTTTTGAATGGAGTAATGTGAGATGGATCATGATCGGTTTGCTCTGAGTTAGTCCCATAATTTTGGCGGTATGTGCCCCGGTCTGTTGCTGTTTGAACTAGTTAACATTCCTCTGTATTCAGAAGGTTCCAATCTGTAACATCGTTTTTGGTGAAGTAATGCTTAGTGATTTTTGCCGTTCTTGAGGCAAAGTGTAGTCATATTGTAGATAAAAAAGCCGATTAGAAGCTGTATGCTCTGAGAGGAAATTAAGCCAGAGAAACTATTTGCAGAAGGTTGTATGTCTGTTAGGGCTATCAGCGTCATTAGCCTCTTGATTATGAAATCATGATTTTCTGTCATGATTATATTACAGTCGTATCACGTCAAGATCCTCCTTAGTTTCTGAAGTGTTCAATTGGTCGTTTTCAATGACATTTAGTTGTTGAACTGGAATATGAAATACACCACTTGCGTGTTTCTACTAGTCTTATGACGTAGGTTGAGAGAACTGGGAGCGAAGAGAGGTTTCCCAGGAAGAACGCGCATCCTCATCATAAACCAAACATACAGAAGAAGATGGCGAGGATACGGCCTGTTTTCTGCGGGAACTTCGAGTACGATGCACGGCAATCAGAAATTGAGAGGATGTTCACCAAGTATGGGAAGGTTGAACGAGTGGATATGAAAACAGGTGCGCTTCTCACTTTCCTCTTTTTTTTCTAACAATTCGATGTCCAATACTGTCGAGAGCAGCATATCACTTTGCATTGCGGCTGGCGAGCATACACGGCAGTTACTCACACGCTCTATCCATTTTAGTGAATTACTCGTTGAGAGGATCTCAATTTGCTTGAGTCGTCCTGATGTGTGGACCTGTTGTCTATCTGGGCTCCAAGATACCTGAGCAAAATTAGTCTGCACTCCAAAGTGCGAAGACATTATTGTTTTGGGAAGTCCAACTGGTGTTGGTATCGAATGTCTGTCTGCTTCAGAAGATAAATTAGCTTTGCTTTGTTCAACTCAGATGCGAACTGCATCAGGAGTTTTGAGTTCTGTTCATTCTGATGAATTATACTTGGTGGTCAGTGTTAGTATGAATCATCAAACACCAGGAGAATCTGTAATAGAACCATTGTCTCATCTGCTGATCTCCTGAAGGATATTGATTAATCCAGTTAGTTTATAGTGCGAAAAATATATCTGATTCTCCCACCTCTTTTTTCGCCATAGATGCAGTATCACTGCACTGAACATTGAAACATGAGTGGCTAATGTGGATTTGTAGGTGAATCTAGTGTACTTAAGGTTTGGTGTGGCAACGCAGGCGGTTCCACAGAGCTGGGATGCTCTTTGTTTGCCCCTTCAGTTCATGCCAACAGTTGCTCCACTTTCAGAGCATCAACGTCCAACAAAACTTGCCGAGGCCATCAGTTGCATGCACCCACCATCTTCAAATCATCATTTTTGTCATACCTCCCACTGTCATCAGAGTGGTCATGTCAGCATCTCACTTGTCCTCGTGATCATGTCGACCACGTGTGCGGCAGAATCATGTAGATACACATCATGACAGACTTCAGCTGCTGGAGCAACATTATGGGAGCAGATTTGGCTGACTCTTGCCGTTTTGTCAACATCCTTACATTCAGTTCAACCCTGGCTGCTTTTGATGCACACGGTCATCAGAGCCTTCCTGAAGCACATCGTCCTTAGAGCATCATGCAACGTTCTCCCTGACATCGTAATTTTGTGCAGCAACCAACGTGATGAAGGCCAGGTGTTGTGAATTGACCATTCTTTTGTAAACACTGTATTGTGGATCCCTTGTGGATCCCTTCCTGCAGCATATCTGCCAATAATCTGAGAATGCTTGTGTCTTGAGTCAACCCAGTTTCACGTCGTTGAGACGTATCACTAACTAGTCGATTCCACTGGCAGGTTTCGCCTTCGTTTACATGGAGGATGAACGGGATGCAGAGGATGCCATCCGTGCTTTAGACAATACAGAGTTTGGTAGGCAGCGACGCCGGCTTTGTGTCGAGTGGGCAAAAGTGAGTCCTGTCAGCACAATTCTTTCAACCTGTTACGCAAAGGTCCTTAGGATATCCGATATAAACATACTAGTACTCAACACACTACATACTCTGTTTATTAGTTTGCGTCGGGTCCGTCTTCAGTGGATGTGGTTCTCCGTTCGTAGAACGGCTTCTGCTCTCATTTTACATACATACTCTGTTGATATAGCGTCACACCATCTCATGGACAATCTTACGAGTCCGGAGTATAGATGAATATGGCGCTAGAATTTCAAGACCCTCCTTTCTGGGGAATGAACTCATTTAGGGGAAAGAGTTCTTCTCGTATCTCTTGTTTTACATTAGCTACAGCGGTACCATCACGTTCTGACTCTCGCAGAGCTTCATAGGTATCTTAAAGTTTCCTATGTTTTCTTCTGACTGTTCACGTTCCCTGAGTTTGATCTTCCGGCACATTACTTCGGTCGGCCCAGGCTCGTTGGTATTGAAGGTTCTGGGGAAGGTCAAAAAAGTTCTAACTGCACACGCTTGTTGCACTATAAGTAACCAACAACGTCCTCCGCGCGATGATGATTGTGGAGGAATTTGCTGGCTAATCACTGGGCAAGTTAGAACAATTGTATATTGTTGCGTTTGCTTCCTGATATAGTGCTTGATCAGCATTACGTTCCTACCGAGATAATCCTGTATGCAGATCATGTACTAGACGCACAGGATTTATTTGATAGCTTTTTTGTTGTAATGTATCTGTTGTTTTTCTTTCGGTAGCATGTCGTTTTGACCTCTTCTTACATCACTCGGGTCAGTCTTATCACTTATTCACCCTTATACTTTCTTTATTATCTCTTAACTGTGTACTTGCCAGATACTTTGGTTTCTACCGACTTGAGTTCGTCTTCAGCACTATGGTCATTTGTTGCATGGTGACAACTGTGATTGGATAATCAGTCCAGTCGAATGTCATGTTCCTTTTATGTCATATGGCAAGATCGAGAACAAGCCTGACTTGAGGTCAGATAGGATATATTTGTAGAATGAAAATTTTATGAGAGCTTTCATCTTCCAACATGTTCTGCTTTTGTGAAAAATAATAGCAAGGTGATGGTGCCATACGCCGGCGAGAGGATGCTCGCAGAAGTATCACGAAACAACGACCGACAAAGACTCTTTTTGTTGTGAATTTTGACCCTATTCACACGAGAGTTCGAGATTTAGAAAGACACTTCGAGCCTTATGGGAAGCTCCTTAGAGTGCAGATACGGAAGAATTTCGCTTTCGTTCAGTATGAAACACAGGAGGAGGCAACCAAAGCGTTGGAATGCACAAACATGAGGTAATGTGAACTCCAGTTTCTGATGAGTACTTTCTCCAATTAGGGTACTTGATCATTGCGTGATTAACCAAGTCTGGTAATGATAGCAGTCAAATGAATTTCCAGGTAGTTTACAACTAGAAATCTAGATTCTGGATGGAAGGATAATTAGTTTATGCTAGGAGAAGGACGCCAAATTTATATGCAGTTCATGACCTATGGAATAAAATATGCAGCAAGGTGATGGAGCGAGTCATAACCGTGGAGTATGCTGCCCGAGAGGATGGGGACCCACCTACTAGCGGTGGTGGTAGTAGTAACGGGTTTGGAGGAGGTTCCCGACGTAGTTTAAGTCCTGGAGGACGAGGAAGAGGAGGTGGAGGCGGGGCTGGTGCTGGTGGAGGCGGTAGAAGTAGCCCAGACTACGGCCGAGCTAGAAGCCCCACTTATGGACGATACCGCAGGTACAACCTCTATTGTGGTAAAAAGTGTACTCTGAATTCAAGGACTTGTCTCCTTTTTTCTTTGGCTGAATTCTGACTTGTGTTGCTACACGTTGGTGTACGTTCAAATGAAAAATTAAGAATTTGATGACTAATACATAAAATCTGCTTCTATTCAACAGTCGTTCCCCGCCCCGACGCTACAGAAGTCGATCCCCTGACTACAGACCATATGCTCGATGACCACAAACCATACGCTGGAAGTCACCGTGATGCCAGTGAGTGATGGAATCATATCCATATATTTTGGAATTATCTGTACAATACCTTAGGTACACCTCGGCAATGAACTTGTTGGAGAACTCTTTCACTTGAGTAACTGGGTGGGTTGGCGTTATTGCGTTCTGAACATCCAAGTTGGCAACTGGGCCCAGGTTGCGCTGAACGAATTTTGACTGGATTAGGCGACTTCCTTGGAACTCTCCAAAGTTGTTTGCACCCGTAGCTCCCGAGATTTTGATAGCATTAGATTTTACTATTCAGTTGTGTGAACGATTGAATAATTTATAGCACTTTCATGGTTTAGGCCAGACCATGACAAAGACCTCTCATGTCGGAAGAAAGTATGAGCATCACCTGACACCGGAGTATAGCATCGCTAGAACGCATTTGTGGAGGATAACCTGGCCTTATTTATGAGAGTGGAATATCTAGAGAGTATGACTGTAGATTGACTTTGAAAACAAAGCATGTACTCATATATGGCTCTCGTCAAGTGGAGAAAACTTCCGACTTATTCGACTAGTTCAAACGACCTCTCTCCCTGTGTTTGGTAGGCTTGTTTCCCGATGCTTGTTTTGAGCAGAAATGCTTGCTCCCGCGCTTGGCGGGGTTGCTTTTAGTGGTTCGTCATTCAGAGAGAGGTTGTTTATATGCTCGTCCAGCTGCTAATCAACTGAGCATGGATTTACTCACACCTACGTTGGGTAGGATACTCGACATCCTAACCCCAAGACCTACGCTGATCTCGCATTCATCTAGCGATCATTGAGCTCCTTGTTTGGGTGTCTTTGGCTTCAACTGGTAACATCTGCGCTAATCTTGTTAGTTCCCATCAACTGATCTTCATCAAGCAAGTCGTTTGAAGCGTTGACAAGACTTGTTGTCCAGTACATGATCGGTTTAGCTCCACTATCCAAAGTTTATTTCTCTGTGGCTGGAAAGTGAAACAAATTTGTGTTTGCAGGCTGTGAGAAACTGTTGAAGCTCCGTCAACAGTTGGGAAGACGAACGAAGACGGAAGGGTAGAACGTGCGAATAACCTTGTAGAGGCGCGTACCACCAAGAGGCTAGAAATGAACGCGGAGTAGCCTGTCTGACCTACAGTCCTCTAGTGAGACATGGGCAACGGAGCTGTGATGGAGCTGAGTGCGCTTCTGGCAACGTGTTTGGTCCCAATCTTGAATTGTTGTCGATAGAGATCGGAGTTCATAATGTCGATGTAACGGATATTCGCTATCACCTTATCTATACCTTATCGCTAGATAGGTTCCAGCTTTGAAATGGGGAGAACTGTTGTAAGACATATCACAGAATAACCTCCTCTTGAGGTGCAATTATCCAACGGCGAC
Organism: Lunularia cruciata; assembly: GCA_948567375.1. Classification (NCBI taxonomy): domain Eukaryota; kingdom Viridiplantae; phylum Streptophyta; class Marchantiopsida; order Lunulariales; family Lunulariaceae; genus Lunularia; species Lunularia cruciata. Next base: position 42,517,023 of record OX419762.1, on the reverse strand, counting down.
GGGTTGTCCTTCCAATGAGTTGGCTCTGTAGAGGTAAATGTATGCTCCGGTGGCTAGCAATCTACCGTATCTCCGTCTCTGTTTCCATCGAGCTCTGTTCTCCTACATTTCTTCCCAAGATTGGAATCGCACATACAGTAGGCTCTTTGACAAAAGCTCTTGTTAATGTAGTGTAAGTGGGTGCGTTCGTGTGGAACAAGGTCGTCAGGGACCCACCAACAGCTCCTCCGGTCAGAACTACCATGACCTGCCTTTTTGTTGACAATATTTATATCAAAAAAGAAAGAAAGGGCGACCGCGCACGAAGGATGGGAAGATCCCATTATTTATATCTAGGAATGCAGTTTATATGAACAAAACAGGGACAGCCGGCACTCCCTTGTGAACATGTACTTGAGCAGAATAGCGGGCCAACCTCACAGCTGTGCGCCATAGTTTCACACAGATATCACCCAGTTGTGGAGACTGACCTTGAGATCAAAGAAAGCCTACGGCGAAGCCAAACCTCTCGATGTTATGCAGACGAGTCGTTAGTCTCAACTTTTGGGTAATTTATTGCTAGTAGCCAGCTATGATAATTCACAGTAAAAATCTAACAGATTTAGACGGTCTGCTCTCACGTTGAACTTCTGTCACTTAAACTGCAACTAATCATCCTCACAGTCAAATAAAGAACAAGACTCCCACTTAACAATACAAAACCCATATTTGCCTCAGCAGAGATTATTCTTTAGTTGGATCACTAACCAGTGATTCCAACTCAAGGTAGATTCAAGATCTCTCTCAATGGAAGTTACATATCTCTACCACTGTACTATAGAAGTCCTTCCCATACTGACATTTTGTCTTGCTAGGTGCAACTGCAAATGACGGAAATTTGAGAGCATGCATGTGCGCATTTAATGCTGGGCCTACCCAAGCCTTTTTACTCTTGTGCTTTTAAGAGCGAACTTTCTGATTGCAAGGTTGAGACATGTGTCTGTAAATGACTTATATCGAGAACAAGGCGACCGCGTAGGAAATGGACCACTTATATCTACATACCAAGTGAAATGGATGGATGCAGGATCCGAAAGTAAAGCCGCTTCGGGCAAGGATAGATCTGCATCTACTATGTGGTCCAGACTCCTGACCTACGATTTGGCAGGTACTTTGTCCTCAAAGAGACAAATTCCAAGACGGAGAGTCTTCAAGCAGGCTCGGAATTTGTCGCTGATTCTGATCCATTGCTCGATGTTTCCTTGACTTCTTGAACATAAATAGCCTCACCATTTGCATGACTTTTGGTTATGAGTACTCTGGCAAGTTCTGTGTCAACTGCGAGAATCTGCAAATCAACTTCAGTGCTCGAAGCCTTAAATGATCTGTCCGAAACCCCTGACGATTGATGCATCTTGACCGTAACAACAGTGCTTGATCTCACTAACTTCAAGCCGAACAGGAGAAATCAGGAGAGTAAATTGGCACAGATCTTTAAAATTTTAACTTTTGCTATTAAATTAGGGTATTGTTAAATGGACCCCTTTATTTTATTAAAACGACACACCCTAGTCTGCGCTCTTCACGGTACCGGTATGCGACCTCTCGCACTAAAGTCTCATTGTGACTTCACCATTGCAGACTAAAGAAAAGGGCGACACAAGGGAGAGACAAAATAGAGACAAAACAGGTAAAATGGGGTTTTGCCCCAATAGAGTCAATATGAGAAATATACCTATTGCCCTTAATATGAGAAATATACCTATTGCCCTTAAGACAACCGAGTTATGCAAATTGTATTGTCTACCAACAACTGAAATATCCAAATAAGCATCAGCCTAATCAGCCTAGTGTGATTGCTCTTTTATGGATTGCATCAACCTCTATCTTCAGTAGAATAATGTTATTTAAAATATATTATAAAATATGAAAGCGTGAGTGGTACCTCTGGCACTTAACATGAACATTCTTTAACAAATGTGTGAAACCGCCATGTCCACAGTTCCATTGCAGACTAGGGTGTGTTTGTTTCAACTAAATGAGTATCTGATTTAACAATAGCTTTACATTATTACTTAGTACGAGAAGGTTAGTACACCATGAAAATATCAATCGCGTTGTCATAATGAGGGAAATCTGGGTCAACTCCACGTCATCAGCTATCGTCGCCACGTCTCTCATCCGTTTCGTTCCGGATTGTCACGTCACCATTAGAATTATCCACATCAGTAGATAATAGCTACACAACCAAAGAAACTAAATGGTACCAGTTAAAAACTTTTCCAACTCAGCAGCTAAATATGGAAACAAGTGTCCGGTTAAAACGTGAAAATGAATGAAAATTGTTTATAATATTTGCAACCGCAAATATCTTAGATGTAACATAACAGGTGTAAGAACTTCCATCGTAAAGTATCCTAAATCCGTATGCAAAGTCTATCGTGAATAATAAGCAAGAAAGTTTGAGTGGCTCCCCTGAACGATGATCGGATTTTATGGAACTTCAATTGTATTTTAAAGTTTCGATTTGCGAAAGTCTTCGCTTTCGATATGGTGGACCTCGATATCACGAAAGTCACTTATATAAATATTATAAAAGGAAACTTATTAGTTTGTAAGTATTATGAAAACTGCAACTATGATGAAAAATATTCTGCTGTTATATTTTCTAGAAGCAAAACCTGTGAGTATCGTACTTATGATAGCCAGGTAACGAGAAATTTATCGTCAAATACTCCCTAAACCTTCAACCAAATTGAACTGCTTGAGAAGTCATACTATTCAAGTTTAAAGAACAACATTGTCATGATACATAAAGCCGTTGTAGATTCTTAAGACATGAATGACAATGCTTCTTAAATTTCACCAAAGTATTTGAGTACTAATATTTTGATTCAAAAGGAGAGAAAAAAATTTAATCTGAATTTGAGAGTATGGTTAGTTTCTTATGTCATATTTGCAAGGTGATATATTAATTTAATCATTAATAGTTAATTCTATTTTGTTTTATTTTACTGACTCTAAAGGTACTTATTCAAGTAGGAGGCTTCTCATTTCCTATGAAGTGTTCCCGTTACGATTGTTGTCAAATTGCGTTAAGTTTACTTATTAAGTCTCTTAGTCTACTTATGTAATTAAGAAGTTTATCATCCTATATAAAGGGGTCTTGACGGGGTCTTCCCGTCACGGGTTGATGGGGCATTATCACGGTTTGATGAGGTCTTCCCATCCTTCTTGTGTTCTATGAGGTCGGCTTTTCTTCTGAAGTAATTTCCATTGGACAACATCCTCTTCCCTAAAGATATTAATAACAAAGGTTTAGGATTCTCAATTAAAGACCTTATCTTTCATTTAGGAAATTCTTCCTGGCAGAGAGCAACATATATTTGGGTGTATTTTATCTCTAAATAAATATTTTTTCATAATTTATTTAAGCCCATAAATAAGTAAAAATGAGAAAGATAATTAAAATGAAGGCAATACACCTGACAGTTACAACATTTAGCATATTCAAATATGTATGTTTCATCGATTCTAAACATGTAAAAAAGAAAGGCGACCGCGTAGGAAAAACGAAAGATGGGAAGACCCATCAAACATGTGGTTCGCACCTTTGAAAACCTCGCTTTGCAGAATTCTATCAAGATCATTCTATATAAATAAAAACATGATGCATATTCTCATCTAACAACATGGGGCTTAGCCCTATGTTACTTTTTTTCTCTCCTTTGTACGGCTTGATGGGGTCTTCCCATCCTTCGTTTATCCTTCGTTTTTACTACGCGGTCGCCTTCTTTTAGATACTTTCTAACAAGTACTATAACCTGGTATTATGAAAAGGAAATAATAAATACGCGAACGGGTATAGCATTCAATGTCAACTTTTATGTCTACTTGTCATAACCTTTAATGGCCTGATGATGTTTATGCTGTAATGGGAGATTAAAACGGACGTCGTGAGAGACATGATATTTGCCATAATGACGAATCAACTGGATTGTGAATCCAGTCTATAATATTTTATTTTTTTCATTCATTCACTTTTGACTGTTTTGGGGCTTAGCCTCATTTTACGTCTTACGTCTTTTCCTTGTACGACTTGGATGGGTCTTCCCGTCGTTCTTGATATCTTACGCGGTGGCCACTTTCTCTTTGACTGTTATCTATCTTCATTGTGAAGTTTATGCTCACTCTAGTGTTAGAACACGTTATGTTATGTTAGATGTTATGTTAGAACACGAGAATGTTAGAACACGTTATGCTATGTTAGAACACGAGAATTGTTCGAACTATAGACAGTAGTCGAATGTGTAGAAGCTTCTTGGTATAGTGTGCATATGCAAATTAGAAGCTTTTATTTTGAGATACGGTATATTTCTTTTATAGAGCGAATGGCTATTGTCACCCTGATTTTTGTTAATGTCACTCATCATGTGGCCAAAATGACATGGCCCCTTTCCACACACCCTGGGCATGGCCTTGGTATCGCGCTGCTATTCGTCCATTCCAAAAAGTAGGGTGGCATTAGCAATTCCCGTTTTATAGGGTTGTAATCTCTCCCTTGTACGGCTTGATGGGGTCTTCCCATCCTTCGTGTTTTCTAGGCGGTCGCCCTTGTTTTTCTTTTTATAGGGTTGTAATCTCCTCTTGTGTTGGAGCTCGTGCCTTGTAGAACCATATTAAGTGGAGACAATCATAAATCATAATCCACAACCCATAAAGTCGTGGAGTAATTGGTATTGTGAATGAATGTGACACATTTCTGTTACGAGGATAACTTATAATTGACGGATAGACTTTTGTCTCTCAGCCAGGTTTGATAGTAAATCCCATTTTTAATTCCTACCTGAGTATTTACGATCCCCTACGTTTTACTTTCAAGACGTTTACTTCACCTGATTACAGATTAATCTCGGTTAAAGATGCATAATTTTGCCGGGCAGTCTATAAAGCAGACTCCACTAGTTAACGCGTCGACGTCTAATGTAACTGGCACTCACACGATTAGTTGAGTTAGCAATAATGAGAATAAATAAAGTTTTGTACTTGTTGTGATTTCCTGGTAACATGAGGAACGTCTACTGTTTCATAGTGTGGCGGAAAGGGAATGTATATCTTAGTGTTGTCCTTCGTTTTTCCTACGCGGTCGTCTTCTTCTTAGTGTTGTTGCCTTCTTTTTGTTGCCATTGGAGTTGGGTTGTCTTTATTCGCGTGCATGATTATTTATGAGATTACTAATCGGTTTCTGATTTAAAGAAGTTGACTTGAAGGAGTGAAAAGTGCTCTACTCAACTCGCAACTATATCTATTATGTCCTGATTAGTGACAGAATCCACACGTATTCAGCTTGAATGGAAGTAACGATGCAAATTAAAGTAGGATGACCAAATCCACTTTTGACTGCATGGGAAAGAGAGGCTACTGTATTCTCAGTCTCAAAATAGTCGGCAATCCCATCTCACGCGAGTTTCTCTCTCCAATTTGCTTCCATGCCAAGAATGCAGGAGAAAAGCAACAACGGGATTGACTTCGCAGCACTGAGTTGGCGAAAAGACAACTCGCACCAGTGTTTACATGTCCTATTTCACATATGATATAAAGCTCGAAGTCTCTAAATCGATGTCCCCACCAATTAAATTCTTTTTCGCCTTTTCAGTACACTTGAGATTGGACTATCACAAGCACAAGCTGCTGAAGCTTGGTTCGTTGGGCTGTTTGGGATCCATTCTGAAAGGATGACACTGCTTTTTGCGCCATCATTACCTTAAAAGAAGAGGCCTTGCAATATGATACTCTTCGTTGCCTACATAAAGCACTCAATTTTATAGTTCAGGCCAACCCAGCTGATGTATAAGAAACGAAAGAATACAATTTACAAAGGCTGCACGCCTTTCACAATATTGGTGACAAAGCAGTAGCAGTAGTGCCAAGTATAGCATGGTCACAAGGTTTTGATTTGCATCACCCACGTGTCTGTGAAATTACAGTTTTAAAAGAAAAATATATGTTTCTATTTTAATCAATCGACGTTATCGTAGCAACAACAGAGAGAATTCTTGGGAATTTTTCATCAGCTTTCACCTGCCGACCTCTATGGCCTGTTAAAACTAAAGATCTGCTTAGGGGAAAGTCGTGAAATCATGCAGCCTCTCAATTTCAGCAAAGGAACTCAAAAGAGAATGTAAAGATTGGTACACTCATCCTGTCAGACACTATAATGATGAAATTTTGGCTAGGGAAGGGGCTACTGTAGTTGATGCCTGTCTCCTTGGTGGGTATAAGAGATTGATTCATTTCTTCACCGTAAGTTAAAGCCTCGAGATCTGAAAATTGTATGTAGAAAAATGATCAGACTCATCCTTCTCGGAACTAAAATTTACAAACTCGTGAAGATCTCGTAAACCAATGAAGAATGTAGAAACAGTTAGATGTAAAGTGTCTTTACGGGACAATTTACATGGTTTGAGCGATTTTCAGCATTAAGAGTTTAAGTGACAATGTACGGAAACCCTCAAGGAAAATAGAAAGGGACTCCACCCTCATTCAGCTGAATCATGGGCAGCGCTATCCTGTCATGTCATGGTCAACAAACCCACTGACTATATGGACGACAACGATAAAGTCGAATCCAATCGGAGTCTCTTCCACTCTCAAAACATAAAATAGCGGGCTTGAGCATCGATATCTAATCCTTAGGCGTTGAGTCACGGCTCTATCATAGTTCACAAATATCCAGGAGCGCTTCTCTCGCTCCTTTTCCACTTTTCTGTACAGCAAAAGTAACAAGCCTTGTAAGAGATGTCTAACAAGACTTGTTACTTTTGCTTTACAGAAAAGCCTTCAACATCGTTCACCTGGATCTCATGTGTCACCCACTATCACTCAAGTAGCCCCATCAAATACTAAATTCAGGCCCTGGAGCACAATAACTGTGCGCTCGGCGTGAGGCTGAGTTTGAAAGCTCACTCGTGGTCAAAAAGCACGAGGAACAAACGAGATTAGATCCTTGTTATCGATATCGTAGATTTAGAAGGGTTTCTAGTGTGCACCTGTGTAGAATACCTTAAGTATACTTTTAAGCTTACTTTTCACTTGCGGATATTTCGTTTTTCGCACTAACTGTACACCATTAGTATACATTGACATTTCTAGCATTTTGCCCCAGATAAATTCTGGGGTATTTTGTCAGGTGAGAAGATGCACGACTTACTCTTCATAATAAGGAGTTTTTGGGGTCGTAGGATATTTCCAGACGTTAAGTGACATCCATAAAATATTTTATGGACTTTACCCATAGATAGGAATTGATCAGGAATGGAATCGTTCTGTAAAACTTTAAAGTTTACAAAATTCTGGGCAAATTCAAGTTTCAAATATTTTAATACAAGATTTTATGGGTTACGAGATCAGCCACTGATGCGTGGACTGTAAATTTGAAATCTATAAAACTTGAATTTGCACAAAACCCCTTATTATGTCCAAAGTTCGATTAAACATTCTTCCTTTGTTTATCTGATGGATAGTAAAAACTCTACGGAAGAATCAATCACCTTTTTACCCATTCTAAGAATGGAGTAACCCTGGTTTTGCTCTTTGCTTGGCGGTTTCAAAAACCATTCTGATCATATACAAGGTTGTTGTCTGCAACTATCATTGTTCGTACCTTCAACCAGAGAGTAAGAGGAAGCTTCAAGCTTCACTATTGTTGCAACTTTTTCTTAAAAGTAGAAAGGCGACCTCTTGGCATAAGAAGAAGGATGGGAAGACCCCATCAAGACATACAAGAGATAAAATGGAGCAAAACCTAATAGTATCGGTATGAAGTATTATCGTAGCAACTTCACTATTGGTGCAATTTTAAGAATGGTAAAATGGAGCTAAGCCCAATAGTATCGGTATGAAGTAACCTGATGATGATCGCCAGAGATAGACTTCACCGACCTCTATAGTTGGGACTTCCACTTGGCCGACCCCCCAAGCTGGCGAAAAGACTTAAACGACACCTTGAAGCCTGACGGGGCGCTTCAGTCGCATGTGGCATCTATGGAAATCACAAACACGACAATTTGGAACACAAAAGTACAGTAATTCTGCCAGCACGAGCTCACTCTATACCAACTTTCTATACTCTCGTATGCCACGTAGGGAGACGTGGCACTTGCGTCGGTCAACTCTTTGGGTTCGGTTAAGTCGCAATGCCAATATAGAAGTCGGTTAAGTCTTTCTCTAGATGAATCGCATTTCCTGTGCGGTAACTTGGATGAATTCTTTCACATCCCTGAAGGTGAAGAAAGGCGACCGCGTAGGAAAAACGAAGGATGGGAAGACCCCATCAAGCCGTACAAGGGAGAGACAAAAAAAGGTAAAGGTATTCTTTCACTTCCCTGAAGCAGGTTCCAACAAAGTCTGTTCAACGAAGGCCGCTCACCAAAAATTGCAAGATTGCAAGATACGTACAGAATGGAAGAAGGCGGCCGCGTAGGAAAACAAGAAGGATGGAAGATCCCATCAAGCAGGTCTGTACAGAAGTGCAAGGTCCGATGAACTTACCTCGATGTTATTCATTGGAGGACAGCAGGCTAGATTATGGCTTTTAAGCCTCACAAGATGAAAATCGGCCGTGAGACCTACCTACATAAGAATATATGACGCAATCACCTGTGTGCCTTCAACCACTTCGCTCCACTCACAAATTAGCACGAAATACGAAAGCGGGAAACGGAATCCTAAGTCTTCCCACGTACTGCCCTACAATACCGGTATCTGCAGTTTTAAGAAAACTGATCTGAACCAGCTAAAGCAGCTACTGAAGAGAACTAAAGAATTAGCCGAACGGCTACTATCAGATTCAAATGGATAAAGAAATTATCGGAATTCGAATCGCTCACAATAATATTATTCAATGCATCTACGTTAGACGGAGAGATTAGTCAGATAAGGACCAGGTGGTAATTCCACCCATCTAATTCGGGAAAAAATCAACTGAAGATCTGGGAAGATGAGTAGAGTACTAGCCAGGGCAGAACTTTAATATTTTAATAGTAAATGGCAAAGTACTGTACGTTGAATCTTTCACCGCTTTCGTACTGTGAGCGGAAGTCAATCAAGGACTGTGATTTGTAGTTTTCGAATTACTTTACTATTTGAAACTTCTTATAGCTTCTCTAGCAGCCTATAATCATGATTCTGGGACCAGTTGTACAGATTACTCCAGTAATTGAATAGTGATTTGCCGCTCTTTGCTCTGCATCAGCTGCCGTTGGGGATATATCGTGATTTGTAAAGAACGTAACCCACATGCCCAGGACAGATAGCAGTGTGCCCAATCTGTCTCTTCTCAAGTAGAGTGGCCCCCTAATCTAATCTATCTAATCCCCCTGAGTGAACACGACATCATACTCTGGTAGATCCATATCTATTCATAATCAACAAACCAAGATATAAACTTATAGCTTGAACTTCATCTCAGCATGCTAAACTGTTTAAACACATGATATCCATTTCGGACCTGGGGAAGATGGTACTGAAGGAGGATAACAAAATGGTTCAGATCAGACCTGCCTGGGATGTAGTAGAGGTAACCTCATTTGAATGTCACATTTGAATGTGACATATAATCCCTGCTCGTTTAAATATCCAGAGGGGGAAAAGTACGAGGGTTTGGGTTACCTCTTTTGTAGTGGGCGCTCTGCTGAGAGTGCACGGAACCTCGTGTCTTTGTTGTCTTGTTCATCTGACCACTGCAGGCAGAGTCTCGTCCTGCTTTGTTCGTGGTTCACTCGCTGGCCCCACCAACACGTTCTCTTTCTCTTTCTTAGCAATTCTGCTATCGTTGTCCCCTTGCTGCTGTTGCTTTCAATTCCTCTCTCCTACTTCATTACTCTTTTTTCCTTCATTATTCTTTCTATCAAGGGTAGGCTTTCATTTTCAAGCCCTTGCATTACTGTACCGCAGCAGGTCTAGAAACCTTCTTTAGAGACCCCCGAACCATCTTCTCGCAACCCTTCAGGAGACCCAACGACTCTTTCCGCTTTCGTCCTTCATTTCTACCCGGAATTGCTCCTCCTGGAATGGAATCCTTCCTTCTAGCTGGCTGCATATGACGTGCAGTGAAGGACAGCTTGCTTTTACAGAAATGGAATTGCCCTCTCGGAATCCCTCTCAGATTCGGGTTTAAAGGACGGTTTCTGTCACATTGGGTAAGGTCCGACAGAGAAACAGCGGGTTTATGAACGTTAATGACACGAGCTCGAGAATTGTGCAGAATGAGGTGCAGATGACAGTGTGCAGGTCAGTTTTATTGCGGCCGAAAGAAGTTCTTTCTAACCACTTGGAACTCATCACCTCAGCTTGAAATATGTTCACGGTTTTTGACTCTGATCGTTTTCAACTTCAAACACCAGCATGAGTTGATCAAACTTTACGCTCAAATGGTGGGGGCCGATAATAATCCTTGTGGTCCGAAGCGGTGCTGAAACACTCACGTGAAAGTGAAGGTCCGAGGAGTTCTGGGCTTCATTCGCAATGGCAGTTGGGGTCTGCAGACCGAGGATTCATGGGCCTCTGTCATGGGCATGTGTGAGCTTGAGTTTACTGGCTGTGTTGACTTGTGTGGGAGCCCAACTCTCTATACAAGGGTCATGGGATGTGCTGACTGAAAACGCAGGAATCGCATCGATGCATACGGCGATCACACGGTATGGGCATGCGGTTCTGTTGGACAGGTTTAATGAAGGGCCTACTCAGATTGATTTGACAAGTAATGAGTGCTTAAAAATCGGCGGCAATAAATCGAGAGACTGCACAGCACACTCCGTGGTTTTCATCCCGGAAGGAGAAGCTGTGAGGCCGCTTACCATCAGAACAGACACCTGGTGCTCCTCGGGTCAATTTGGACCGAATGGCACTCTCATTCAAACCGGAGGGGAAGGAAATGGTTCCAGAATGGTGAGGTTTTGTCGAACGTCTGTCTAGCTTAGGAGAAATTGGAGAAACTCTGACTTATTGTTAAGCTCGGGGATAAATTAGCATTTTTCTTAATCGCTACGCAATGAAAAACTGCGACACAATATCGTTGTTTTGAGAATCATCTCAGGAATCGAATTCGAATATAAATAAGTAGGGAAGTCAAATACGTCGATTCCATTCTATCATTTGCAAATTTCTTAGTCTTATAAGTTTGCCACTGTCACCTTCAAGCATTGTGATCTGAAAGAGAGGATTTGTGGACTTGGCGTGCGTTTGCTGATGGCGAGAATGATTGATAATTTGATTCAGGTGCGGTTATTCAATCCATGTCCACCTGGAGGAAACTGCGACTGGGTTGAAGTATCAAGTCCATCTCTTCTTGCAGATAGATGGTATTCTACCAACCAGATTCTACCAGATGGAAGGATGATAATCGTGGGAGGACTAGATACTCCTACCATTGAATATATCCCTGACAGAGGCGAAGGGTTGGTGAGCTTTCCATTTCTGTCCCAAAATAAAGATTCTAATGGGGACAACCTCTACCCGTTTGTACATTTGCTTCCTGATGGAAACCTGTTCATATTTGCAAACAAGGCATCGATCATCTACAACTACGTCAACAACACCATTGTCAAAACGCTTCCCAACATCACAGGAGAGTCCAGGAATTATCCATCTGCCGGGTCGTCTGTCCTGCTTCCGCTGACGCTGGAGACACAGTTCAACGTAGCAGACATTCTGGTTTGCGGGGGGGCCGATTTTAGAGCATTTAAGAATGCTTCTGGGCAGTTTTCTGCATCCGATACTTGTGGCAGAATCCGAGTGACAGACGCAGCTCCAGCATGGGTGATGGAAACCATGCCTGTGCGGCGCTGCATGGGTGACATGATTCTCCTGCCCACTGGAGGAGTTCTGATAATCAACGGCGCCCAGGTTGGTGCCCAAGGATTCAACAACGCGTTCCAACCAGCGCTCAGTCCCGTTCTGTATCAACCGAGTGCACCAGAGGGTATGCCCGCCAACGAATCTTCTTTTAAATGTTCATCCATCTGCTGATGAGTAGCATAGATGCGCTGGTATTTATTAGGAATTTGAATTGGGCATTTACTCTCCAAGTGCCAGTCCTAGTGCCAGGACTGAGGGCCTACAGCTAACTCAATTATTCAACAGTGCAGGCCTTCAGCTAACTCAATTTCTTCAATCTCACTGAGCCTATTCTGAATCCTGCGACCATCATCTCATCTTTTACTTATTCCAATTCCTTGTTTCTTCTTAAGCGTTGGGCCTATATGTTCTGATATGGAAGTGCTTCACATTTTTCTTTATTTTTCAGGTGTGCGGTTTACGACACTGAGCCCCACAACACGTCCACGGATGTACCATTCGACTGCAAATCTACTGCCGGATGGTCGAGTGATGGTAGCCGGAAGCAATCCTCATGCAGAGTACACATTCTTCGTGGGCAATATCACCAAAGATGGCGTCTACCCAACTGACCTCAGCTTGGAAGCTTTCTCTCCCCCTTACTTGTCTGGAAGCTTGGCAACTCTGAAGCCTAATATGATCCAAGTTCCCATGAACATGAGTTACGGTCGAGGATTCATCGTCATAGTTGAAGTCCAAGCTCCGGTTGTGGGTAACATTTTTCTTTCTTTAGTCAATGCTCCTTTCTCTACACACTCGTTTGCTCAAGGCCAGAGACTTCTTTCCATCGGAGCTACGTCACCCATTGACCTGGGTAATGGCCGCTACCAAATTGCCTCATTAGCTCCCCCGAATGCCAATGTGGCTCCTCCTGGGTACTACATGCTGTTCGCAATCAATCAGGGTGTTCCGAGTGTAGGTGCATGGGTACTTATTTCTAATTGATCGCCAAAAATCAATTACAAAATAAGGGACTGCAGCAGAATTCTTCGAGCTCATCCATCACTCACCTTTGATATGGATTGTAGTTGTTGTAGTTTTGATAGCTGCTAAGGGAAGGGGTTTTTGTAAGTAACTGCTGTCTTTGAAGACTTTTTACACCACCTCACCTTAGTATGTATGTGGGTGGGTGAGCATTCCATTCACACACACGGATAATTTTCTCCATTCTTCCTTCCGAAGATCAGGTCTCTGTCTGTATCTTATCTATCGATAGATCGACATAAAGAGTATTTCGCTGTCATGCAAGATTCGTCAGTTTTCGTTCAATCTGCTCCTCCAATACGCTACTGATGGACGTCCTTTCATGGACTTGAACTGTCACGCTTGTGAATAGTCACTCCCACCGTACTGACAGCAGCAGTCTGATGGACGAGAACCTTAGCATCATAGCGCACAATTTTCAATCTAGAGCTCTTCAACATATTTCGATCCACTAGAGTGATGACATTTTGAACTGCTGCAAAGAAAAGATTGAACTCCATTCTATTTCAAATCACATTGCACTTCGGAGAAGACTTAGAAGTCTATCAACGGAGGCTCGATTTTGTCAGCAGGTGATGATGTATCAGAGTAAAGTGTTGATATCCACCCTTTACGGACCGGCAAAAGTTCATTCATGGCTCTCGGTGAATCCAGTTGCGCATCGTGTCTATATGAAATTAGCAGGTTCGCATTTTGATAACGATGGTGGTGATGATAATGTTTGCATTTCTTGTATTCTTTAGGTAAGGCCACACAATGGCTATTGTGCGCCCGAGTTTTTCCTGATCATGTTTCCACCTTGGCTATATCAGATCTACAAAACACAGGTTTATAACACAAGAGTGGAACACAGAATCTCATAATGGTCTTCACTCCTGTTAGGTGGGTAAGCATTTGTCCGTAATACAGTTCGGTGGAATGGTTGTCTCTGCAGACAATAATCCCTTCTTGACCAAGTTCGTTAGAGGTCAAAGAGTTTTTATGTCAATTTAGTATATCGACTATGTCGTATATCCAGCCAGTTGATTTCAGTTTACACAAGTCATCGGGCACACAAATAATCTTTAAAGCCTCAGCAATCCGGACTAACGATTATCAATTTAGAAGGCAAGGAGCTCCCACTGTGATTAAATGCTCAAAACCTTCTGTGATAACCTCTTTCATTAATGGCGAGTCCCGACCTGATCTACATTCCATAAATCTCAACTTCGTCTATCCTGAACTGATAACATTTGTAAAGTTGGCTACGTGCTTTCCGTCCTCTAATATATCAGCCCAACAACAGTACGAACATATCCTCCTCTCAAAACATCCCAAGTCCGGCCACTCAGGCACGACCCTCAAAGTAACACCTACCTCTGCCATGGACACCACCGGGGAAAAATGTAGCTCCTCCTCAAAATTGAGCATTAATGTCTTGACCTGGATTACTGAAGTGGCCGGTTATTGTGGAGCTCCAGTAATTATACAACATGCTAATCATCTAACAAGTGAAGAAGCTCTGCAACCTCCACCTTCAAAGCAGTAAGCTTCTGCTGGTAAGGTGCAATGCGGCTGTCAATCTCCTTGCTGCTCAATTTCTTCTCGTATGCTTCCACTGTGACGGCGTGCTTCTGTAGCAGTTTCTCTTGCTTCTCTCGCTCTTTCTGAATCAACAAGTCAACCTGCGAAACCCCCTATAAATGTTATATAGCTGCTTAGGTTTGTCAATGTATCACAATGAGGTCCAAATCTACCTTATCTCCCGGAAGACACCGCAACGCAAGCCACCTTATAAGCGTCTTCCAATACCAAATTGTGGGAGTTAATCGCATGCACCTGAGCTTGCTTATCTTGATTTGTGATCTGTTGTTGCTTATCATGACATTGTGTTTGTGTCATTCTATGTGTGCTTGTCAACCTTACTTAAACACATTATCATATCCTCATACATACAAAAGCAATCCATTTCTATAATAATCCACTTAGCAATCGAACGGTCGCTAATGGGGCAGTCCTGAGACACCACGAAGATAAGGAAAAGTAAGTAAAGACGAGAAACCTTGGCAAGTACAGTTGCTCGTGAAGAAGCTGGAAGCGAGTCAAAAATTGTCTTCAAATCCTTCGCAGTATCTTTCAAACTAGCATCAGCAAGTTTCCGTGCACCTTTGCAAGAACTCACATCCCCAGTTCGGGCAAGATCACGGAGTGATGCTTCCAGTTTGTCACTTGTGGTGGTTCGCACGCTGATCAGCTTTTGAATACGTTGGAGTGCGTCCAATACCTGCAAACAAGCCACCAGTCTACGACTTCAAAACAGGTTTGTTACACAGAGTAGTCAAATGACAGCAATTCACTCTCTTCCCAGAAGTTTCAGCCCGGAACAAATTAGTGCTAGAAGGCTTCAAAAAATCCAAATTATCTGAACAGAGATTCATTGTGGGAGTCATCCGAAACTCGAGTGGAAGCCCGGTTTGTCTGTTACCCACCTCTTCCTTTTGTTGTCGAGCCTGGTACGAAGTTGATGACTTGGAGATAGAGAAGTCAAAGTGGATATATGCGATGCAAGCGGCAAAGAAGGCGAAGAAACCGGCAACCAGAAGCAGAGGCTCGGCAAGCATTGCAATTGAGTTGAATCTGTAGTAAACCTGAGATATACATATGAACATCAGAATCGATAAACGACACGTGAATATTGGCACATCATCAGTAGAAAAATTCACATTCTGCACATAAACCTTCGTCAGGCCTTGTCTTCCTCACAGAGATACTTACTTGGAAGTGAACATTGTGTTCTGGAACAACGTTCTTCTTCGTGAGCTCAACAACTGGACGTCCGACGGTGTCCAAGTATGTGTACTTAGTCTGAAAGTAATAAAACCAATAAATTACCTTATTGACAACCATCGTCAATATATATCCCACAAGACTATATTACTAAGACAACAATACAATCAAGGATTCCAGGATTTGATACACAATACATGGGAGGAAGTTGGTTGCACATTCTTATTATGAACATAACTCTCAAAGTCAAAAGTTACCCAAAGTTGCTGTTCAACAAAGTCGTGCACTGGAGGCTCTAAAAATTTTAACATCATGTATTAGTGCACGTAGGTTATGTAATTTGACTATCCGAATAGATTGAAGGACTGCTAACAGCTTCAGTGACTAGAACACAATACCTGTATAGTCTGCTTCGCTGAAAAGGGTAGAATGCCAGTAGCCTCAGTAGATCCTTCAGGCAACACAACCTGCACAAGAGGGAATAAATTTAATGTTCTCTTGGTTATCAAAATGCACCAATGAAGTACGAAGCAGGACATTCAACGCACTCTGTTAAACGACATACCTTCACAACAAGGTTGTCAACTATGACATTGACGAATGGAGACCCGAAAGTGATGTTGAGAAACCGTCGACCATCTTCAGCCTTGAACACAAAGTCTTCAAGAGGTACGCCGTAACCGATGGTGAAGGTAACCTGCCAACCCCCAAAAAGTGGGTAACGTGGCTCCAACTCCAACTCAGTCTGAAGACACGAGAGAAGTGCCAGTTTGATCAGCTTCCAGAAAATGTCATTTTCCAGAATTGAATATATACTGGTTAATAGTCCAAGGCAAGAAAGATTACCCAGGTGATTCTGCACTGACATGGAAATTATAAGCAGTCACTGGCATGACACAACCAAGGAAAGATAAAATTTGAGCCCAGAATTTGAGCCCCACGACCTAATATATAACTCTTGTCAGAACAGCGAGTACGTTACCATATTCGCAACAAATAGGACTTCAAGACTAGAATTATGTACAGTAATCACGGTTACCTTTCGCAAATCACTTCGCAAATGAGATGTGGAGATGTTTCCAATCTCATCCCTGTAGTAGACGGAATGGGCACGTGGTGGCAGCCTAGCAAGAAGGTGACGGAAAGAAGATGCGCCGCTAGCACTGGGCTTTGACTGGTAGTCAAATCTGGTCAAGTTACGAGAAAGTTTCAATGCTTTCCACATCAAACAGCATTGATATCCGGCTAACCAGTTAAACATGTCCAGTACCCACATTTTTCCTTCTTACGGTGTACAGCAGACCGCAATCACGTGGAACTATACAACGAGTACAAAGTGTACACGAAATTGGGTCTTTTTTATTCCGGATGGAGTTAAAGCCAACACAGAAACATAATGCTAACCTACAGCTCCCTAAACCTTTCACAAAAGAAGAAGTAAATACCTTGAGAAGCCACCTTTGTGTCGTGCACCAGCGTGTATCAAATGATACTTTTCGGTCACATAAATGTTGCCCCAGTGAGAAATTTCTATCTCACGCTCCAGTTCCTTGACAACAGCGAATGGTTCATTGTTTTCAAAGTGAGCCGTGATTGGCAAGTATGAAAGTGCAGGCACATTGTCATATGGTCCATACTTAATTTCTCCATCGGCAATCTTGCTTCCTTCCACCTTAGTGAAAGACTCAACACGGAAGTTTGGAACTCTCATGGCGAGTGATTGCAATTTCACTGGGTAAGGGGACAGGAAGTATGCGCTATCATGGTAAAGAACCAGCTGCACATCTGACTGTCCAATTTCCACAGGGAATGGTGTCAGGAGATGAGTGTATGCTGAATAAATATCCAGGGCTACTGTCTCGCCTTTGTTCAAAGGTTTAGGCAACGTTGCAGAGAAAAAGGTCACATTGGCTGGACCTTCAACTTCAGTAAGGGCAACTGGAAGTAGAACTGCTTGTGTCTTACTCTTCCCCTTGCCTTCAGCTGTAGTAACCCTCAAGTAAGCCAAGTTCTTAGCCTGCTCCGAGCTAAGTGCCAATAAAACCTCTGAAGCAGGATCTGAGCCCTTGTTTTCAACCTGTTATTGAATAGCATGATGTAAGCACATAACAGTCAACCTTGCACAGCAATATCAGTAACTCCAGACCATAAAGTCTTGAGTGAAGGGTTTATATAATTGAGAGTAGAGAGTCACCTACTCCAACATCAGCTCTTCTATCAGCCTGTAAAAAGTTCCACAAATTCAGCCTTCTTCGACTGCTTACGACAGCGAAAATTAGAAAGAGGCCACTAATCAACTGAGCAATCAGAATCGAAACTATGCACTCCCACACGGAGACGGTGCATCAAACATCCAGTACTGTAGAAATGAATCAGTCAATTTCCTTGGGGACGATATGTACATCGGGAAAGGGCACGAAAACTGCGGAGAGAAGAACAACTACCCAGGAAACATGAAGGAACCACAAAGAAATGTGATAAACAGAAGTATTTACCCTTATTTGAGTCGTGGACCTCACGATTTGAGAAGCCAAATCAATCTGTACACCACAAATTGACGCCGCCAAGCAAAGATTTAGACTTTACGCCATCAATTCTTTTCCCGTTCCGAAAGAGCAGGGCAGAATAATTCACAGCTCAAGGCGTTTCTTCCTCCCCGGCACCAGACAGACAACAAGCGACCTAGTCGAATCAAATTACCTACTTCACAACCCCGATCTCGTGATCCACAAAACCCTCGTCAAAACCTACAGATCGCTTGAGTCAAATCGAACAAACCAAGCCAAAATGTACCTTCCGATCGACTTTGCTGAGAACAAGCTTCGTCGTAGGAGTAGCAACACATGCTGCGGCGAACAAGAGGCACAGAAAACACGAAGCAGAAAGCAACGACGACGTCGACGCCATCGCTTCTCCTCCAATGCTGGAAATCCGAGTATCAAACACAACACTAGTTAGCTCTCTCTTCGGGAAGAGCTCGAGCTCCTGGCCCAAGCAAGACTATCGTTCGTGTCTTTCTTCTTCGGTACTTCCCAGCCCAGCCCAGCCCAGCCCAAACTTCCTACTGTTAGGGGGGGGAGGAGTTTAGGCCGGCCACTAAACGACAAAACATTGCACTAGATTTCAAGCTTAGGACAACATCTCACACGGACTTGACTTACGGATTCCAGTTTGAACCTTGACTTTCATAGAAGGCGGTTTTAGACCTTACATATGAACTTTGGAATCGAATTACATGGTGCTTTGTGTATCAATTGAGGGTTTGTGTTGAGGGGATATAGCCAATCTCACATTGAATCGAAGACCGCAAGATTAATTAATGGTAATTACCATTAATAGCAAGGGAGATAAATGTATAAAATATTCTTGAGTAAAGAGATTCAAGGGGCTTGAGATAGTGCCAAAAGTACTACTTCTAAAGTCGGGGGACTTGGATGGGTTTAGAAGTCACGTCTCATTATTATTAATCTTTCAGAGTTACGTAGGATGAATTTCCATGTTAATCCAAAAGTTTTAGCGCAGTCATATATAGTTTGGAACTAGACCTCCATGAATTATGTGTATTTGTCAAGATTGTATAAAAGATCTAATGTAGATATTCTTAGGTTTAGTCTACGATTTGGTGGTCCAGTTTAACTGGTTAACTATTAAATTAGTTATCTATAACTCTATGGAATTAGCAAATAGTGCATTGTGCTTTAAAAATATAATAATATACTCTGATATATTTGTTCAAGCATAATTTACTACTTGATAAGTTCATAAAGTCTTTGTTTTAACCTAGACTATATCATTCTTATGAAGAAATGTTTCCAATACACAAATTGAAGATGGTCATATGTATTTTTTCAAACTTATATATCTATTTTAAATTACCAGATAAAATCTATAAAATAATTCATTTCCTTTTATATCAAAAAATTCTTTTAAGCATGAGAATCTAGTAATTTGATTACTTTAGACGATTATCATGCTTTATGCAGTTCTCTACTTATCTTGAGTGGAATAAGAGATCCACCTCATACTAATATGAATACACTAAGGAATTCTTTCATCACCCAAGACTTTATGATTATCACGAGAGATGTAATTAATAAATAATATGAAATACTAAAGACTTACTTCATGAATAACCTCTTGTTGAATTATCTCAATTTCACAACATGTAGTTACACAACATGTAGATCATAACATGTAGTTACATTAACTTCAAGTAAAACACATACGAAGTAAGCAAATTTATTTTTAATTTGAGAATTGATACCAATAGGATAATAAGAAGGTTGGGATGACCTCATGCCATCCAAGGATGGACATAAGAGGTAAAATGGAGCTAAATCATATTCCATTTTTTAATCCAAATTATATGTTTTATTTTATGATATTATATTAATTATCTTTATGTAGATTAATAAAATTTAAATTATTATTGTGGTGAGACACCTTTGCATTACTAGTATAATTTTCTTTTATTATTTCAATTTTTCTAGATTAGTGAAAGGTTGTGAAAGTTGTTAAGGCTAGAACACAAGATTACATTGCTTATTATCTACCTATAAGGTAACCACAAAGGAGGACATGAAGATGACACAAGAAAACCCCCATGACTCTTCTACATCCCAAGATCATGAAGGTAAAGGCCCTCATGATCTGTTTGATTATGATCATGAGTCCTCAACATCAATGACACTCAAATCAAAATTTGTAAACAAAGAATTCCATCCCAAATAACAATGGCTTGGAATGTCATTGGATTGATAGTCCTTCAATTCAATTCAAATGACTTCAATGCCCCGTAACCTAGACAAAGAATAGAAATCAATGACCATACTAATGTGCCAAAATGCTTGCAAGCATGAAAAACAACATTGTACCAAGGATGTACTTGCCAAATTCCAAAATGGTTGGGCTCAAGCTATAAATTCTAGGCCTCGGTTGCAGAGCAAGTTCTTTTCAACAATTTTTTTTGTGAATTCACATGCAGATTCTTTAGCAATTTTTTGATGAGCAACTAGATCTAAGAGTTAAGAGATTAAGAGATTGGGCAAGCACATGTTTGGTAAATTGTGTTTTTTCACCAAAGAAATTTTGAGCAAGCATGATGGCTCTCTAGCTAAGAAGACATAAAGTGTTTTTGGAGGTGATTTTAAATTCACTTAGAGTAATTAAGTGAGCCCTTCATTCTAGAGAGAAGATCCTTTGCAACAAGAAAGTCTAGTTCTTGTTGTGGAATTAGAATCTAAATAACTTAGCAATGGTTCACAAAATTAGAGACAATTATGATCCCAATTAGAAACGTTAAGGGAGAATGTGTTTGCATGGACCAAAGTACATTGGCAAAAGGTGCTTGAACATGTGGTTGAATGTCCTCACAATAGGATGACAATAGACACCTATTAGACTCATCCAAAGGGAAAATTTTATGGTGACATCAAGGCATCATTGAATAAGAAAAAGTAGAGTAAGGATGTAGAATTGGAAAATACAAGGACCCTATACAAAGAGCAATAGTGGAAGCAATCATGAAACTATTCAGTCTAAGTACACCAAGTGTGCCAATGAAAGCCAAGCAATCTCTTCTAATACCTTGATGAGGGGCAATTAGTGAATTAGGCAGAGATTTTTGAAAGTGGCTTCAAGAAATATGCAAAGATATGTGTAAAAGACCAAATCCAAGGAGAGAAATAGGAGAATGGAAACTCACATTGGGACACTTGAATGAGAGAAAACTCCAAATGCCTAGCATGAGCTTTGGCTTTGGTATTTATAGGTAGCATACAAGGCCCTTGAGAAGCTTCTCAAGAAGCTTCCTTGAGCCACTTTCTTAGAGTGCAAGCCAAGTTAACTAGGAAGCTTCTCAAGAAGCTTCCTTCTAGAAGCCGCCTACTTGGCATGCAAGCTAAGCTAATTAGAAGCTTCTAGAAGCTTCCTTCTAGAAGCTACTTGCTTGTGGTGCAAGTTAACTAGTTAGGAAGCTTCCTAAGAAGCTTCTTAGATGATTTTATAGTATTCTAGGCTAATTTGGCTTATTCCCTACTTTGTTAGCCTTACTAGCTATGTTGCTAAACTCCATATTGTTACATATTCCTCCATTGCTAGTTAGTGATGTCCTCGTCACCATTGAAGCTTCAAACTCTTGGATGGCCGTCTGTGCATTTTGGAGGTGAGAAAGGGGTTCCCATGTGGCATCATGAAGGGGATACCCTTCCCAAAGGACCTTGTACTCCGTATGTTGGCGGCGTCCTCGTTGGATGTGGTGACGTGCAAGGATATGATCAACTTTGTACTCCTCATGATCATTGATAGGGATTGGGGGAGGAGGAGGTTGGAATCGAGAGGAGAGAGAATAGGGATTATGAACAAAGTGTTTCAACTTGGAAACATGAAAGACATAATGGATGCACATATGAGGAGGCAAAGCAAGTCAATAAGGAACAGGAGAAACAATTTGGGTGACATCAAAAGGTCCTATCCAATTAGGGGTAAGTTTACAAACTTGGGTATCAAGTGGGAGTGGTAGATTACTAGAGGATAACATAACTTTACCACAAATGATGATGGTCTGCATATTGTTTTTGACGATTTTGAGCAACAACGAGGTGAGATTTGGCTTGTTGGAGAGATTCGGAGATGGTGGTCAAGAAGGTTGAAGTATGGGGGACTTGAGACGGAGGAGGAGAAAGAAGAGAATCTGGGACAAGTGAATCTTGGCCAAAATTGAGAAAGGAAGGAGAGAATCTAGTGCTTGCTTGTTTAGAATTATTGTATGCAAACTCCGCAGTTGCAAGACATTGATCTCAATTGGTATGGTGAATGTTGACAAAGGCACAAAGCATATCTTCCAAGGTGCGATTTGCACATTCAATTGTCCATCAGTTTGAGGATGATAGGTTGTGGACAAAGCAAGCTTGGTGCCAAGTAGCTAGAAAGAGTGCTTGCCAAAACTTTCCGGTGAAGCAAGGATCACGATCGGAGATGAGTACACATGGCATCCCATGATGTTTGAAGACATTATCAAAGTAGAGTTGTGCCAAGGTTAGAGCATCCATAGTATCAACCGTTGGTGCCAAATGGATTTGCTTACTAAGCTTATCCACAAACACCACAATTGCTATATGACCTTGTTGTGTCTTGTGTAAGGAGGTGATGAGATCGAAGCTCACATGTTCCCAACAAGTAGTTGGAATGGGAAGTGGTTGAAGGAGTCCACTCAGCTTCTGGTTATTGGCCTTGTTACATTGATAACTCTCACACAATCAGACAAAGTCCCAAACATCTCGTGTCATATTGGGCCACCACCATTGGCATCAGGGGGTGCCCAAGGTCTTGTCCACTCCCATGTGACCAGCCATTGGTAAATCATGGGCTTCTTGAAGGCGCACAAGTCAAAGATCACCTTTGGCTGGAACATAGATTTGGTCCATATGGAATAGAAGGCCTTCCTTGAAGGAGAAGGCGTTGTATTCCTTGTCGTATGCTGTCAAACGACCATGTACCATTTGGAAGAAGGGATCTTGGTGTTGAGCTGATCAAAACTCATTATGGACCTTGGGGTCAATTGACACCATTGTAATTGCCACTGTGATGAGAGGAAGAGCCTTCAAATCAAGTTGTTGTGATAGAGCATCAAGGATGATGTAGAACTGGTCTGGTTTGACTCAAGTTTGATATCAAACAATTGGAATTGCTCTTCCCATCAATGATGTTGACTCTTCATGTGCTCCAAGTGTAGGGTCTACAACAATGGCTTGTGATCAGTCCGTATGGTCACTTGTTTCCCCAAGAGATAATGCCTCCAAATTTTGGTGGCATATACCATTGCAAGCTATTCCCGATCTCAAGTAGAGTAATTTAATTCAGCTATATTTAGTCAGCAAGACACAAAGGCAATGAGATGTAGTCCATCTAGGAATTCATATTGCAACAAAACTCCAATTGCAAAGTTAGAAGCATCAAAATCAACCACACAAGGTAGTTGAGGATCATATGGTTGAAGAATGGGTCTTGAAGACACCATATGCTTTAACTTCTGGAATACTTCTTCATGCTTGGTGGTCCATTGGAAGCTCGAGTTCTTTCGTAAGAGGTCAGTCAATGGTGCAGCCACATGAGCATAATAGTGGATGAACCGTCGGTAAAAATTGGCCAATCTATTGAATGCCCGCACTTTTGTAGCATCCTTTGGAGTAGGCCAATCAGTAATGGTCTTGATCTTCTTTTCTTCCATCTTGATCTCCTCTGATGAGATCTTATGACCCAAGAAGGTAACCTCCTTCTACCAAAAGGCACACTTTGACTTCTTGTAGTAAAATTTCCATTGTTGTAGTCGTCTTGGGACTTCTCGCACATGATTTACATGTTCTGCCTCTGTCTTGCTATAGATTAAGATATCATCCAAGAACACCACCACGGACCTATCCAATAGTCCATCCAACACCTGATGCATTTGGTCCTTGAAGATTGCTAGAGCATTAGTGAGTCCAAAAGGTAGAACTCTCCACTCAAAATGCCCATACCTTGTGCGAAAGGCAATCTGTTGCACATCCTCTCTATCAATAGGAATTTGCTAATAACCGTTATGAAGATCCAGCTTGGAAAAGTAGCGTGCTCCACTTAGTTGATCAAGCAAGTCATCAATCCGAGGAAAGGGATATGCATTCTTCACGATTTGCTTATTGAGCCCACGATAATCAATACAAAAACAAAGTCCTCCATCCTTTGTTGGAACAAATAGTACCGGTGCTCCCTAAGGAGAGGTACTATGTTGTATGAAATCCTTCTCCAACAACTCTATAAGTGTTATTTGAAACTCCTCCAACTCCTTTGGTGAGAGCCGCTAGATCGGTCTACTCATTGGAGTACTCCTTGGCAATAACTCAATCTTGAAGGGCATACCTTGATCGGATGGCAATCCCTTTGGCAAATCATCCGTCCGCAAACTCCTTACTTATCCGATCAACCTCTTGCTTGATGAGGCTCTCGGCCCTATACAGATTGTTCTTGTGCAATCGGCTTGATCCACACTACGAATACAGACTTATCTTCCTCCAAAGCTTGATCTATGGTTGCTTTACTAACAAACTTCCCTTCTAAGGACTCATCTCTCTTCCAAACTTGCTCTTTGGTTGCCTTCTTGGCAAACTTCCCATCTTGGGACTCTTCTCCCTTCCAAGCTTGCTCTATGGCTACCTTCTCGACAAACTTCCCATCTTGGGACTGACTATTCTTAGGTGTCTTACTCAAAGGTGCCAAACAACCTAATCGGAAATTCCTACCTTGGTGTTGTACTTGAATTTGGCATCAGGTCCAATCGAATTGAACCTTATGATGTTCAAGCCAAAGTAGACCTAGAATGATATCATAGTGTAGAGGTGCCACTATAGATCTCATACACTCCAAATACTCCTTCCCAATCTTGAAGGTAACAAGATGTGAGGTGCAGAATGCATAACCCTTTCTACCATCCGCCATCACCAATCTACTTCCAATCATTGGCTTGATAGGAATACCCAATTCCTTTGCTACTTGCATAGACATGCAATTCTCTAAACTTCTAGAATCAATCAAAATCCTACAACCCCGATTAGATATTGTACCTTGCAAGTGAAGCAAACTTGCATAGGTTGAGCTTTCAATCCCATTGGAACTAATCAAGCTCCTAGTAGGTGGCTCAAAATCTCCTATTGGGATTCCTCATTTCCTAGATCATTTTGCTCTACAACCTCTACCTGGGCAACTTGTCAAGGTCATCCATTCTTGAGTGGACATTCAACAATACGATGCCCCAATTGGTGACAATAAAAACAACCACCATTTTGTTGTAGTTTCTCTCTATCTGCCGTGCCAAGTGGTATTTGTTGAATGGCATCAATCTCCATTGGTGCTGGCTCTTTCACTTGTGTGTAGTGTATTGGTAGGCTCTGTGGAGGTCGAGGTCAAGACCAAGTTGTTGCCACCAAGGAATCAAAACGTTTGGCCAACCGCATGGCTTCCTCCAAGTGTTGTGGCTCTTGCATGGTTACCTCTAATTTGGTTCTTGCCTTTAGGCCCCTCACAAATTGATCCAGAGCTTCACTTTCCAATATATATGGAATTTGCATGATGGTGTTTTGGAACTACATGATGTAACTTCTTACAAAGCCAATTTGTTTCAACTTTGCCAACTTATCCCATGTAGCTTGTGTGGCATTTATAGCTTGGAACTGACTAATTATTGTGCTCTTGAATTCTACCCATGTCAAGATTTGTGCAAAAATTTGTTGTTCACCTTGCTCCACTCGGAATCTCCATCATAGCTTTGCTATTCCATCTAATTGGGTAGAAGCCAAGAGAATCTATTTTTGCTTGTCTTGTAGATTGGTAGTTTCAAAATAACATTCACAATCAAATACAAAATTCTCCACTGCACCCAAAAGATTCTTACCTTCAAATACCTTGGGTTTAGGGAATCAGATCTGATCTTCTCCTTCTCAAATTGGTACTCGCTCCACCTGCTCTTGTCATTGAAGATCTTGTTCATCCAACAATCGAGTAAGGTGCTTGATTTGTTGCTGCATAGCAAGGATAACATCAAGTATTGCCGCCATGGTTGCTACTCTATCATACCACTTCCAATCTATCTAATTTATTAACACAAAAAATAGCACATCCACCATTCTCCATAAGTTACAACCGGAAGCACCAAGGATTCCTCAGATATGGTGATCATATGTAGAAAATCTTGTCTAAAGTGCGAGGTGATGAATTGTGTGAAATGATGCTTGGGTAGTATTTGGATGCAAAAATCTCAATGGTTCAGTGGAAGTGAATTTGGTGGTCCATAAATTCCATCCATGCCATTCTTGCTCTAATACCAATGTAAAAGACCAAATCCAAGGAGATAAACAAGAGAATGGAAATTCACATTGGGACACTTGAATGAGCAAAAATTCTGAATGACTAGCATGAGCTTTGGCTTTGGTATTTATAGGTAGCATACAAGGCCCTTGAGAAGCTTCTTAGGAAGCTTGCTTGAACCACTTTCTTAGAGTGCAAGCCAAGTTAACTAGGAAGCTTCTCAAGAAGCTTCCTTCTAGAAACCGTCTACTTGGCATGCAAGCTAAGCTAGTTAGAAGCTTCTAGAAGCTTCCTTCTAGAAACTACCTGTTTGTGGTGCAAGTTAACTAGTCAAGAAGCTTCTCAAGAAGCTTCTTAGATGCTTTTGGAATATTCTAGGCTAATTTAGCTTATTCCTTACTTCGTTAGCCTTACTAGCTATGTCGCTAAACTCCATATTGTTACAATATGAATGAGGATGGTGGAGTCTTGCTCATGTCACCTTCATGATACAATTCTACATTGGTATGAATTTGCTCACAAAAGAAGAAGGTTTCAACTCATTTTTACCATGCAAGATATTTTTGTATGCACCTAAAAGCGGCCATAGAGTACAAGAAATATAAGATGATCAATACAAAGCATGCAAAGTTGAAGAATGGATACCTTCATGTGGAAGAGGTATACAATACCTTGGGATACCTATAGAAAGAGTTATTGGTACAACCAAAAGCACAAGCATTGAAGAAGAGGAAGTTGCAAGTAGTTGATGACTCCTCATAAGAAGACTGTGACAAGGACAATCATAATACAATAGAAGAACATGTTGTGATAGAGGGTGTTGTGATGGGGAAAATCACAAGGGCACAAACAAAGAAGAAGGAATTTCCAAGACACCCAAGATGACTCAATAAGGAGGAGTAAATCAAGGATGATAAGATTGTCTAGAAGAAGAAACAAGTGAGGAGTCCTTCACCAGCATTGAACTCTCTTTGGAATCAAAAGTAGGAGCAAGTGCTTAACAAGATGATGCACAATTGGCACCAGAATGAGAGTGCATGGCTGACAAAGAAGTAGGAGGCCAATTGATGGAGTAGGGCAAGGAGACCCTTTGTAAGCAAGACAAAGTTCCAATGGAGAAGTGTAAAAAACCAAGGAGAGAAATAGGAGAATGGAAGACCAGAGTGAAGGATCACATTAGGACTCTCAAGTGAGTGAAACTTCAAATGTGTAGCTTGAGCTTAGCTTGGGTATTTATAGGTAACTTGGGTACAAGGCTCCTAAGGAGTTTCCAAGGAAGGTTCCTTCTAGAAGCCACCTTACTTGGAGTGCAAGCTAAGCTACGCTAATCATTTACTTGGCATACAAGCTAAGCTAGCCATTAGCTTGGCATGCAAGTTAGTCTACTCTTGGAAAGTTCCTAGAAGCTTTTCACCAAGAAGCTTCTTGGGTGCTTCTAGAATATTCTACCCTCAAGCTTCCTTGATGCTTCTAGTACATTCTTAGGTTAGTTCTACTTACTATTGCTATATTTAGCTTAGCCTACTAACTCACTAGTCTACTAACTCCATATTATAACATATTCCCCATTGCTAGTTGGTAATGTCCTTGTTGCCATGGAATCCTCTAACTCCTATAGGGTTTTTTTGTGCAATTTGGAGATGAAAAAGAGGCTTCCATGTTGTAAAAGACCAAGACCAAGGAGAGAAATAGGAGAATGGAAACTCACATTGGGACACTTGAATGAGGGAAAACTCTAAATTCCTAGCATGAGCTTTGGCTTTGGTATTTATAGGTAGCATACAAAGCCCTTGAAAAGCTTCTTAAGAAGCTTCCCCGAGCCTCTTTCTTAGAGTGCAAGCCAAGTTAACTAGGAAGCTTCTCAAGAAGCTTCCTTCTAGAAGCCGTCTACTTGGCATGCGAGCTAAGCTAGTTAGAAGCTTCTAGAAGCTTCCTTCTAGAAGCTACTTGCTTGGGGCACAAGTTAACTAGTTGGGAAGCTTCCTAAGAAGCTTCCTAGATGCTTCTAGAATATTCTAGACTAATTTGGCTTATTCTCTACTTTGTTAGTGATTTACTAACTATATCACTAAACTCCATATTGTTACACATGTGACATGATGAAGGAGATACCCTTCCAAAGGACTTTGTACTTAATATGTCATTTGTGGCCATGTTGGATGAAGCAATGTGCAAGTATACAATCAAATTCATACTCCTCATGATTGTTAATAGGGATGGGAGGAAGAAGGAGTTGGATATGAGAGCAAAAGGAAGATGGGTTATGAACAAAGGGTTTGATTTTTGAAATACCTAAGACATGATATATCCGCATATGACTAAGGAAATCAAGTTTGTAGGCAACGAGATAAATGATTTGAGTAATCCACAAATGGACCTATCCAATTGGGAGCAAGTTTATGGACTTTGGTATCAAGTGGGAGAGGAATTTTACTAGAAGAAAGCATGACCTTATCACCTAGTTGAAAAGTGAGATTGCAATGATGTTTATCAACATATTTCTTTTGCCAATTTTGAGCATTGAGAAGATGAGACTTAGCTTAGTGTAGGGATTAGATAACATGGAAAAGAAAGTGGAATTATGTGGGACTTAAGATGGCGGAGTAACAAGAAGGGAATTTGGAGCAAGTGAATCTTGCTTGTAATTAAGGGAGAAAACTAGTACTTGCTTGCTTGGAATTATTATAGGTAAACTCATTAGCTGCAAGACAAGTATCTCAATTATTTTTTTGAATATTGACAAAAGCATCTTGCATGTACTCCAAAGTGCAATTTGCTTGTTTTGTTTATCCATCAATTTGAGGATGATAAATTCTAGATAATGCATGATTTGTACAAAGGAGTTTAAAAAGTGCTTGCCAAAATTTACCAATAAACCAAGGACCTCAATCTGCGATGAGAACCCTTGGCATCCCATGTGCTTGAAGATAATGTCAAAGTATATTTTGGGCCAATGTTAGAGCATCAACTATATCCATAGTAGGTGCCAAATATTCTTGTTGAGCATATCAACAAACACTAAAATGGATATATGGCCCTCAATAAGGACCTCTATTTGAGATGAGAACCCTTGGCATCTCATGGTGCTTGAGGATAAGGTCAAAGTAGATTTTGGGCCAATGTTAAAGGATCAACTATATCCATGGTAGGTGCCAAATATTCTTGTTGAGCATATCAACAAACACTACAATGGCTATATGGCCTTTGTCCATCTTTGGCAAGGATGTGATGAGATCTAAGCCTGCATTTTCCCAATATGTAGATAGAGTTAATAGTGGTTGAAGAAGTCCACTCAGCTTTTGGTTATTGGCCTTGTTGCATTGGCAACTCTCATTACTAAACACTCATGCAAAGAAAACATGATATTACTAATATGCAAGAAAAACATTGCATTATTCACAAGATCAAACAAACTCTCAAACCTCTTGTGCCATGTTGGGCCACCATCACTAACATTGTAAGGTACCCAAGATCTTCTCCACCAGTGACAAGCAATTGATAATTCATGGGCCTCTTGAAGGCACACAAGTTGTAGATAACTCTTGGTTGGAACATAGATCTAGTTCTCATAGAATAGAATATTTTCCTTGAAGGAGAAAGTGTTGTATTTCTTGTTGTGTGTTGCAATACAACCTTTTACCATTTGAAAGAAGAAGTCTTGTTGTAAAGCGGTCTTAAATCTAATTTGGACTTTTGAGTCAAGTGACACTATTGTAATTGCCATTGTGATGAGAGATTCAGAAAGAGTCTTCAAATCATGTCATTGTGATAGGGCATTGGGGATGATATGGAACTTAGCAATGGTTTGGTGGAACCATTGATATACCATTACTAGTTGTTCTCAATCCCAAGCAAAGTAATTCCTTTCTACAATTTTAGTTGGCAAGACACAAAGGCCATAGGATGTAACTCATTTGGACTTTTTTGCTACAACACAACTCCAATGGCAAAGTTAAAACATCAAAACCAATCACACAAATCATATGATCATATGGTTGAAGGATGGATCATGAAGACACCATATGCTTTAACTTCTTGAATTTCTCTTCGTGCTTGGTGGTCCACTGAAAGTTTGAGGTCTTCCCTAAGAGATTGATCAACGGTGTGGCCACATGAACATAATAGTGGATGAACCACCGGTACTAAATCACCAATCTATTAAATGCATACACTTTTTGACATCCTTTAGAGTAGGCCAATCAATAATGGCCTTGATTTTCTCCTCTTCCATCTTGATCCACTCCAATAAGACCTTATGACCTAAGAAGGTAGCTTCCTTTTGCCAAAAGATACACTTTGACTTATTGCAATAAAACTTCTATTTGCATAGTCATCTTAGGACTTCATGTACTTGATTCTTGAGTTTTCTCTCCATCTTGCTTCATCTATCTAAGAAGACCACCATGAATTGACCAATAGCCCATTCAACACATAATGTATTTGATCTATAAAGACTTTTTCCCAAAAGGTAAAACTCTCCATTCAAAATGCCCATACCTTATGTGAAAAGTAATCATTTTGGACATCATCCCTATTAATGGGAATCTGCCAATAGTTAATTTAAAGATCCAACTCAAAGATCCAACTTCAAGAATCTAACTTCAAAGATCCAACTTGGAGAAGTATTGTGCTCCACTCATTTGATCCAACAAGTCATCAATTTGAAGCAAAGAATAAAAGTTCTTCATAGTTTTTTTTATTAAGTTCATGGTAGTCAATAGAGAATCCAAGTCCTCCATCCTTCTTTGGTACAAAGAGTACTAGTGCTCCCCAAGGAGATGTATTGTCATATGAATTTTTTACCAACAACTTGGTCAATGTTGTTTGAACCTCTTCTAACTCCTTTAGTAAGAGCACGTAGATTGGTCTACTCATAGAAGTAATACCTAGCAATAGCTTGATCTTGAATGGCATATCTCAATGAAAGAGTAACCCTTTTGGAAGATCATCCAAAAAGATATTTTCAAACTATTTGATCAACCATTGCTTGATGAGACTTTTGGCTCTCATCAAATTCTCCTTATGCAATTGAAATGATCCACATTATAAAAGCAAGAATATCTTCCTCCAAAACTTGTTTTACAATTGCTATATTGAAAAAATTCACATCTTGAGACTAATTATTTTTAGATGTCTTACTTAGAGGTGCAAAACAACTAATTGGTAATTTTTACCTTGATATTGTACTTGAATTTGTTGTTGGATCTAATCTAATTGAACCTTATGATGTTCAAGCCAAGGCAAACCTAGAATGACATCATAGTGTAGAGGTGCTATTACAAACCTCATATACTCTTAATACTCCTTCACAACCTTAAATACGACAAGATATGAGGTACAAAATGCATAATCCTTTCAACCATCCGCCATCATCAATCTATTTCCAAATATTGATTTGATACATAACTCCTTTGCTAATTGCATGGATATGAAATTCTCCAAACTCCTTAAATCAACCAGAATTTTACAACTATGATCAAATATCATACCTTGCAAGTAAAGCAAACTTGCATAGGTCAAACCTTCAATCTCATGAAACAAATTAGGTTCCAAGTAGGTGACTTGATATCTCCTAATAAGCCTCTTTTTTTCCTTGATCATTATGCTCCAAAAATTCCATTAGGTAATTTTTCAAGGTCATCCATTCTTGAGTGGAAATGTAGCAAAATATGATGTCCAATTTGCAACAATAAAAGAAACCACTATTTTGTTGTAATCTTTCTTATTTTGCAATGCCAAGTGGTTTCCTTTGGACAACATCAATCTCCATTGGTGTCAACTCCTCCATCCATGTGTGGTGTGTTGGTAGGTTTTATGAAGGTATAGGTCAAGACCAAGTAGTGGCAACCAAGAATCATAACACTCAACCAATTGCATTGCTTCTTCTAAGTGTTTGGGTTCCTACATTGTTGCTTCTAATTTGGTATGTGATTGATCATAAATCAATCCAAAGCTTCATATTCTAGTATCTTTGGAATTTGCATTATGATATGTTAAAATTGAGTAATGTAGCTCCTCATAGAACCAATCCATCTCAATTCTACCAATCTATGTCTTGCAACTTGTGCAACATTCACCATTTAAAATCTCCTAATTATTGCTATCTTGAATTCTTCCTATGTCAAGATTGGAGCAAAATATTACCCTTGAGCTTGTTCCACCCAAAATAACTACCATAGTTTGCCACACCATCTAATTGGCTTGAAGCCAAGAGAATTTGTCTCTATTCATCTTAAAGATTTGTGGTTTCAAAATGACATTCCAATCAAACACAAAATTCTTCATTATACACAAGAGATTCTTGCCTTCAAATACCTTTGGATTTGGAAATTTTTCTATGTTCATCTTGAAGGGGTTTGTGGTTTCAAATAACATTCCAATCAAATACAAAATTCTCCATTATACACAAGAGATTCTTATCTTCAAATACCTTGGCTTTGGAAATTGGATATGCTCCTCTCCTTCTCAAAATGCTACTCTTTCTACATGCTCTTGATTGATGGTCTTTTTCTTCCAACAATTGAGTGAGGTGCTCAAAGTTGTTGATGTATAGCAATGATAAATTTGGGTATTACCATCATGACTACTACTCTATCAAACAACTTACTTGCAATTATGTAAGTTACAATGTAGATGCAACATGTGTATTGCTCCTTGGAAGATACAATCGGAAGTATCAATGGCTCATTGGACAAGGTGATTGTGTTCAAAAAATTTCTGCCCAAAGTGTAAAATGATAAATTGTGTGAAATGATGCTTTGGTAGTACATGGTCATGGAAATCCTAATCATTTGGAGGAAATAGACTTAATATTCCATAGATTCCATCCATCTTATTTATGCTATGATATCACTATAAAAGACCAAGAAGAGAAATAAGAGAATGGAAGACCGGGGTGGAAGATCGGACTCTCAAGTGAAGGAAATTCCAAATACTTAGCTTGAGCTTGGCTTGGGTATTTAAAGGTAACTTGAGTACAAGGCTCCCAAGAAGTTTCCAAGGAAGGTTCCTTCTAGTAGTTGCCTTACTTGGAGTGCAAGCTAAGTTAGTGTAATACTCCTAGGACATGAGAACTCTCCAAGGAGAGATACAAGAGAAAACATAAGCTTCACACTCAATACTCTGATGCCTCAAAGGAGCACCAAAGGAGCACCTTCTCTTTATTATATAGCAAAGAGGATGCACTCAAAGGAAGCTCTACCCTTAGATCAGATACATGGATTGGTGACATGTCAACAAGCTCCACCCTTAGATTAGTTACTTGGATGGGTGACATATTGGTCCTTGTACTATCTAGTTGGTCAAATAGGTTTGACCAGAGAGAATCTTTAAGGAATTTTCTTTTGGGAAGCTCAAAATTGCATGGGTGACCTACCATTTCAAGCTCTCAATGAGAAAAAAAATGGGAAGAGAAGGTAAGGCTTTCCCTTTGAAAAGAAGGATGATTTCTATTTTCAAGGTCTAATTCATCCGTTTAGGCTTCCAAAATTGACTTTAAAGTTTTCAAGCTATTTTTGGCTTCTACCCTATTGATAGAGTAATTTTTTGGTGACACTTCTATCTGATCTACCTAGATCATCATGCATAAAATTCTTTAAGATGTTACCAAGCCAATTTTCATCTCTAGATAATATGTCTAGCTATTGGTATGACAGACCTCTTCCTTTTAAGATGCAATATTCTCATTGTGAAGCTATTGCTCAAAAGAGTTAACTTACACCAATGTGTTTGTCAAGTTGGCTACTGGCTCCCATGTTGCCTCACATAGTAGGTACCCTTTCCAATGTACAAGATATTCCACATGTGGATGGCGAGCACCATGGAAGTGCTTTTGGAGAATGCATTCAACTTCATATTCCTTGGTGCTATAAATGAGGGTTGGAGAAGGTCAAATTTCTTGGAAGAGAAGTGGGGCGGTCTAGGTGCATATCTATGTAGTAAGGAAACATGGAATGCTTGATGAATCTTCATGTGTGGTAGTAGCTCAAGGTGGTAGACCACTATGCCAATTTGACAAAGAATGGAGAAAGGTTTGAGCTTACAAGGGCCAACTAATGTGAGGTTGGTGGTTGATAGCCAAACTTGATCTCCAACATTGAACTCTATGTATTGGTGGTGTGCATTTGCATATTGCTTTTGTTGATGTTGGGCAATCTGCAACTTGTGCTTAGCATTCTCCACACCCTGTTGGATTCTAGAAACAAAAGTGTTGACCACTTCAACATTGGTAGCCATTGGACAGACCTTCATCAAGCTCAAAGGTGTGAAAGGATGTTCTCCATACATGAGGATGAATGGTGTGACCTATGTAGAGGTATTCACTAAATTGTTGGAAGAAAATTTCACCAATGGGAGTAACATGTCCCACCTCTCCTGCTCATCTAAGGTGAAGCCATAGAGCTTGTCCTCAATAGTGCAATTTTATTTCTCTATTTGTCCATTGATCTATGGATGGTAAGTTATGGACATGGCCAAAGGCTTGGTTCTAAAGAACTCAAAGAATTTTCTCCAAAACAAACTAGTGAATTGAGTGCCTCTATCTATGATGAGCACTCGAGACAAGCTATGGTAAGAGAAAACTGCATCTAAATACAATTGAGCTAATTGTGGGGCAGTCACGTCCTTGGTGGTAGGATGCACATGAAGAATCATTTTGCTGAGTTGGTTGACAAAGACTACAATGGAATCAAACCTAAGGTGGTCTTGGGCAATTCACAAACCAGATCCATGCTTACATGTTCCCAACATTGTGTAGGAATGAGGAGGGGTTGAAGGAGTCTTGTGGGAGCTTGATTAGAAGCTTTATTCTATTGATAGAGTAGGCAATTCCAAATATATTCCATCACATCATTGCTCATCTTGGCCCAATAGTAATGGTGTTTGATTGCATCCAAGGTCTTGTCCACTCCAATGTTGTCGTGTTGTGGTTTGCATAGCCCATGAAAAAGTAAATTAACATAGTTAGTTCCACATTAGTGGAGTGGGTTGTATGATGGATCCCATGGTTGAGTTGTGGCCATATGAGCAATCCATGTACATGTATGCGATTGGTCACATGGGTTATGATCTTATCCTTTTCAACGGCTTCAATGTATGTGGGTGGTGGAGAGTTGAGAGAGCAAGGAAAGAAGAGGTGTTTTAGCGAGAGGAGTCTCAAGCAAGAGGAGGACATTGAGAGTGAGAGTTGTAGTAGAGCGTGGAGACCGGGCATTGGAGAGAGCAATTGAGTAGGAGATGCCCCATGTTCCCAATCTACCACTCCCAAATCCTTTTCTCATCAGGCCTTAGATTTTACACCATGATATCTTATTAGACTGGATGGTGACATATTTTGGGGTGGCATTCATAGAATCGATGATGGGAAACCCGGATCTTGTTGTCCTTCCAATGCTTACTTATGAGCAAGTATGGGACTTAATGATTTTAATGATTAATGACTTAATGATATGCTCTTGTAGATAGAGAACAACTCAACTTTGCTCATGAGCTTCAAGGTGGATTTTTGGGGTCCATTTGTCAAAAGTGAAGAGACTAAATGACAAAATTGTAAGAGATTAGGTCCAAAGAGGAAAACTCATGTAATATTTTGAGGATAGCAAAGAAACATAGAAGAGAAAACACAGGTTTCACATTCAAACTTTGGTGCCCCAAGGTAGCACCTTCTCTTTATTATATAGCCAAAGAGGATCTCCTCCAAGGATGCTCCACCATAGGATTAGGTACATGGATAGGCTATCAGCGAGCTCCACCCTTAGATTACTCGCTTGGATGGGTGACATGTTGATCTTGATCCCATCTGGTTGGTCAAACAGGCTTTGATTAGAGGGAAGCTTGTAGGGAATCTTCCTATGGGAATATCAAAATCATGTGGTTGAGGTACCATTGGAAAGCTCTTGGTGAGACAATCCAGGGGATACCAACCTTTCTATTGTTGGGCATTTGCATATTTTTGAGGTCTACTTCATCCGTTTAGGCCTCCAAAATTACATTTGAAGTTTTCAAGTCTATTTTGGTTGCTGCCCTATCAATAGAAGTGCTCTTTTGGTGATACCTCTACCTGATCTACTTCGTCCACTATGTGTACTATCCTTCTAGATATCACCAACCCAAATTCTACCTTTAGATCATATGTCTAGCTATTGATTCTAAAGTCTTCAAGCATTTTTTGGTTTCCGGCCTATTGATAAAAGTACCCTTTTGGTGATATATCTGTCTGATCTACTTAGTCCATCATGTATAACATCCTCCCAAATGTTACCAAACAAAATTCATCTCTAGATCATATGTCTAGCTATTGGTGTTCTAACTCAAGAGTTTTTTGACCATCAAGAAAGTTTGGGGAAAACATTCAAGAAGTGAAGACCATGGTTGTAGAGAAGAGTTGATAGGCTACAATTTGGAGATAGAAAGCAAACAATTTGAGTAGATTCTAGGAAGGATATCATTGATTGAATCAAGGGGGGTTAGAATTCCTATCCATGAGCACAAAGTATGCAATTTGTAAATCTTCATGAACCATTTTCATGATTTGTCAATTGGGTGTTATAGTGTAGAAAAATTGCTTATAGTGCTAAGCACAAGAAATTTCAGTTTTGGATCAATCTCAAATCAGATCTGGTTGATTGAAGTTGGTGCTTTTGGGATGTAAGGTGTTGGAGAAGAGTTGATGATCAGGTTTGGAGTTTTGATCACTCTCTAAGTTGTGGTTTGAGTCACCTTATGAAAACTCCAATGTTGTTAGTGATTAGATTTTGCATCTCTATGCAAAGGTTTCATGTGAATTCCTCAAAAAAAGTTTTAGGGTCTTGGATCAAGTATATTCAGCTCTACAAGTTAACCCAATTTCAGAATTGATCCATATCTAAGAATTGGTTGGATTAGGCAATCAAACTCTACAAAGGATTATACAAGGGCACAACTAACTACTATGGAAAATTTGGTTGGCTCTAAGTTCATTGAGAGTGAGAGCTTATGCAACAAGTTCTATTGAAAATACTATCGTAAGCTCAATAGAGCATTTTTGTCTTCAATCATAATTGGATGTGAATTCTCCTAATTTTGTTGCTATGATTGAGGATTTCAGATTTTTGGAGTGTCTTATGAGGATCAAGTGTACCTCTGATTCAGAAATCTGGGGAAAAGTTGCCAAGAACCAAGAGTAAACCCTAAATTAGAGATTTCAAAACTATGATGAAAACCTACAAGAAACTGGCAAAGTTTAGGACCTTGTCAAGGGAGTTTTAGTGATTATATTAGGACATATTTCATGTCATAGAAAGCTTATCTCATAGGATTTCCATTGAATCCTAGAACACTTAAATTCAAGTCATAGATAAGAAGTTATGTTCACATGAGTTGCACATAGTTTTCCTCATCAAAAAGATATAGAAGTTCCACACTTGGATTAGAAATTGATTGAAATCTGAAGTATATATTGGAGGAGGCTTGGATTATGGTTGAAATTAGCTTGATGATAGAGCAAGAAGGCTTTGAAGCTCTTTCTTGACAAAAAACATAGAGTTGTTGTCAAATTCTTGTGATTAGATCTTCTTTGTGTTTGCATGTATGTTTGTATACCTAGTTGGGTTGGATTGGTGTGTTGGTATTGCACTTAGGTTCTTTCCTTTGAGATATGTTGTGTTTTTCTCCTTGGTAATGTTGGAAGTAATGACCAATAGACTAGGAGTGCGTGTTGTGATGGTGGATTAGGTTACCCTATCCTAGAGAAGAAATCTTAGAAACAAGGATGGAGAGTTCTACTTGTTGGGTACCACATGTGGTCAGATTACTAATGACAAGTCTATGCACAACCTTTGTTCCATAAGCTCCACAACTAGGCACCTTGTGTGTTCTTTGAGAGAGAAAGGAAAAGTATGACAAAGTGACCTGCAATGGCAAAATCATGACTTTCTGCTAAGATGGTGGTCCTTATATCCATGGCATCTGAGATCCATAACTTGCCATCACAAAAGGTAAGTCCTTGGGTGCTGGTGATTCCTTTGGATGATTTAGCACCTTAAATCTATGGGACAATTTTTGTAGCAACAAGAATCTATGGGAAAATTTTGTACCACCAAATTGTTTGCCATTGGCATTTAGGTAAATGTATTCACAATTTGCTTCTTACCTTCCACATATATGATTGTCTTATTGAATCATTGTCTCCACTCTACCCACCAAATCTGTGAATGAGAAAGATCTTTTTGTGTCTCGAGGTAGACTAGAGGTTTGTGGTTTGTCTCCACTACAAATGCCTTTTTACCAAGATAGTGCTTCCAATGCTTGGTTGCAAGGACAATGACCAACTCTTCTTGTTTGGTGGTGTGATAGTTTCATTTTGTTGGCAACAACTTACAAGAGAAATATGCAATTGGGTGCCACTATTCATGCCACTCTTGTTATAGGACTGATCCTATTATTATGCTTGATGCATTCGTAGCCAACTTGACTAGATGTTTTGGGTCATACTATTTCAAGATTGGTATATGTAATTATGCATCTTTCAATTCCTAAAAGGCCAATTCTTGTGTGATTCTCCACATTCACTTCTTCCCCTTGCTGAATAGTGTTATTAGAGGTTGTGCAATCTTGGATAAGTCTTTGACAAATCAATGATAAAACCACATCAATCCTAAGAAACTTTTGAGTTGAG
This sequence comes from Lunularia cruciata, assembly GCA_948567375.1. Classification (NCBI taxonomy): domain Eukaryota; kingdom Viridiplantae; phylum Streptophyta; class Marchantiopsida; order Lunulariales; family Lunulariaceae; genus Lunularia; species Lunularia cruciata. The sequence goes on along the minus strand of OX419762.1, from coordinate 42,477,911 downwards.
TCTAATCTTTTGGAGCATCCCATTTTTGAATGATCTTTATTTTATTTATTAGCACTTGGATACCTTCTACACTTACTCTATGCCCTATGTATTCTATTTCATATTTGCCAAACTTGCACTTTGAGATTTTGGCATATAGTTGATTCTGTATAGAATCTAGAGGACTTCTCGTAGATATTGCTTGTGCTTTGTCATCATCTTGCTATAGACTAAGATGCCATCAAGGAAAATGACAACAGATTTATCCAAGTATGGATGAAATATGTCATTCATCAAACTCATGAAAGTGATTGGAGCATTGGTGAGGCCAAATGGCATCACCAAGTACACAAAGTGCCCATACTTTGTTCAAATGGCAATTTTGTGTATGGTTTCCTCCACAATCTTGATTTGGTTGTAACCACTCCATAGATCAAGTTTTGTGAAGTGCTTTGCCGTATTGAGTTGATCAAACAAGTCATCCATGCAAGGTAATGGGTATTTGTTCTTCATCATTTGTTGATTTAGTCCTTGGTAGTCAATGCACATGCACATTGTTCCATCTTTCTTCTTCATAAATAATAAAAGAGCCCCATATGGTGATATATTGGGTTGTATAAACCCCTTCTGCAACATATCCTTGATTTGAGCCTTACACTCCTCCAATTCATGAGGAGATAGTTGATATGGGGCCTTACAAGAAGGCGTCTTCTCAGGAAGTATCTCAATTTATGATCTAGTCTCCTTTTTGGTGGTAAACTTGAGGATAATTCATCTCGAAAGATATCTTGAAACTCATTGACCACACCTTTCACTTTCTCAAGAATTTTTCCATTGTGTTGTGCACTCTAGACTTCTCTTATTAGACCCATGAAACATTTATTTATCTTACCAATATATGTGGTTCCTATAACATAGAGAGGTAGCTCTTGGCTTTGTGATCTTTCTTTAACCAAATATCTTCCATTGACTAGCTCTCACTACTTTCTTTCTCCAATCCACCATAGGGTTGTAGTGCTCCATCCATGGCATGCCCAAGATTGCATCATTTAGATTATTACAAAGTAATGAGTTATCCAAAGGTTGTATAAGTCTTATTGTGTAATATTACAGTTAATCTAGATAATATATTCAGATGTGATAAAACAGTGTGTGCTAAGACAGATAATCATAAAAAAGTTATATGAAGTTTTCCTAAATTCTCCATGACTTCTTTTATAAAATATAGTTTTAAATGAATAAAAAAGTATACAATTATTTATGGAAGATTCATATAAGATAATTATTATTAGTATAAATTTTTATCAAGCTTCATAATTATGAATAAGGTAACAACATGTATACTTGCATATGTATGGTGTATGTTCATGAGAAAAATAGATTTCAACAATGAAGTAGTGACCTTAAATCTTGGACTACAACAAGAAAAGTATTCTAAGGGTTGCTATTTGGACTAGGAAAATATTTGTGCTAAAGATAAATCTTGTTGTTTTAATATTACTCAATCATAAATGTCAAAACTAGACATTGCAAGCTATGCAAAGTCTTAAACTGACTGCTCTTCATTCTACTTGTTTCGTTAAAGAAAAATGATAACATATACAACAACAAGCAAGAAATATTCCCAAGGAACCTTGTGTGGAATTCCTATGTACCAAATTAATTCAAGAAATATGCAAATTAGGTTTAAGGTCATTTTAGGTAAAATTTTGGGATCTGATTATACTAACATCAGTTAAAATCAAACTTCAAGACTTAGATATGTCCATTCATTATACAAGAAAATATATTTGATGTAGGCTAAATCCTTGTTCAATAAATTGATTTCTAAGATCGAGAGGATTTGGCTTTAATATATCATTGGCTTTAATATATCATCAGACTACTAATATACTGAATTTCGGATAGTTGATGAATGCATCCACATTCCATGAGAAACGCTTAGGCTTTCAAATGCATATCTCTCAGCAAATATGTGAAAATCTGGTATTTAATACCTTTGTTTGAATCAAAAGAGTTGAGTGTTACAAATTAAAGCTAATAAAATCTCGATTTCTAATGATTCTGAAATTTTTTATTTCACAAACTCTGAAAATAAATTGATTTTATGTGAAGGCACGTGCATGGCTTGCCCTCCTAAACTTAGGCTTTTAAGAATACCATGGTGAAGAAATATTCAGACTTGGCCAAAAGAATTCATCAATTTGACTTTTAAATACTTTTAGATATTAAAGCATAATCTCCATGGCTCATATTCCTCGCACATAGATGTTCAAGAATGCCACTTTGAAAATATATTGCAATTACTCCAAAACCTTAATTTTTCATAATTTTTTTTCAAAATGTTAAAATAGAGATTTATATGAAGGTACAAAGTGCTAGGCTCTCACTCCTCAAGCTTAGGCTTTAAGGAAACCATCTCTTGAAACAACAACACAAAAAGATTGAATGAGGAAGAGGCATGTCAGATGTGTTGTTCATATAACTATGCACAACATAATTGTAGTTCTTAAGAAACAAAAACTAGTAAATATTGAGGAGAAGAGGAACATTTATATTTTTCCTTTTACTAAAATATTTTTCCAATTATAGAAAAAACCTAATATTAATGAAGAATCAAATTGTAATGAAGAGACTACAATTTGAGAGAAGATTTGATAATTAGTGCTTTTAATCATCCACCTCTATATGCCACCACTATAAATTTGCTTAAGTACTTCAAATTTTTGAATAGATCACATACTTTAAATCTCATAGAGCTTTAAAAAGCCAATTAAAAGAACTATTGCAGCTTATTTAACTTTTGAATTGGTCTAGTGCTATAATTTCCATGTTAAAATAGGCTCAAGATCAAGAAAAAAGAAGTTTCAAAAGTGTCTTGCAGAGTGAAGATAAATTCTAGCAAGAAGTATATATGCTCAATAGAAAGTGTTATAAATTCAGACATATATAAGCAATATTACATCTAATTAAGATTGATAAAAAGATTGATTTTCTTTTAATTTTAGATAAAGCAAGTTTATTATCTTGAAGAAGCCCGTCATGACACGTTTTGTTTTATGTCGTTTAGAGAAATGTTGTGAACATAGATAAGGAAATATTATAAACCATAACAGATGAAAAGTAAATTGTGAACTAGGATAATGTAAATTCTTTCCTCTAAGTTTAAGTTCATTACAAGAGATTTATAAATATTTTATGGTTAGGATTAAGGTGTTGGTGTTATATTTATGTTTATTATAGACTTAGGTTCTAAACTTGCGAAGCTTATTTAATTGTTGACTGAGTTGATACATAGACTTGATTTTATGAAGGTTACTGACTTCAAAAGCTTTTTCAAATGGGATAGTATAATACATTGTACATTAGAGAAATTCGTCTTGCGTATATGATAGTTATCCAATATACATCGTTTTCAACATCGTACAACATAGAAGTCCACACAAATTCTAAAGATTTACAATAATCAGTCTATCACAATCTCGATATGATAATAGACAATCAAGCCAACGACAGGCTCCGGCTACATTGTCAAATCATATCCACTTGGATATGATAATAGACACTCAAGCTTTAACTTTGACTGGCTCTGACTTCATTGTTAAATCATATCCACTCTAGCTAAGAATTCCATATTATGCTCGCCAATCTTTGTATACTATAACCAAAAGTTGTAAAGCTCAATATTTATTTTAGAAACTCGTCGGAATTGCACTTGGAAAGTATACACTTCCTCTATAATCCAGCCCTAACGGGCAGGGTTGATAGCTCAATTGAAAATGTGAATGGTGCAGTTGAAAAAAAGAAGTGTAATTAACAATAGCGGTAAAAATGTGATCAATAGAGTACCACAAAATCCACCACTAAATAATCTCTCAGCAATTACTAGTATAGTTATGCCTATCCAAGATTAACACTCCCGCAATCGAGCAAACTCACTTCTATGTCATGATAAATTTACTTTTGCATTGTATGACTCCGTTCTTGATAAGTTTGCTTTAGAAAGGTGTTCAAAAGGATTCTTTAAACAAGTAAGAGAATATATGAGAGAATTTAAGAAAGTATAGAGTGTAAAACAACCCATCAAAACTCTGTCAAAAAGAGGATTCTTTCAGTTAATCTACCATGAGGAGAAGCTCACTTGAAGTAACCCTTGTAGCTTTGTCTTCATTTTGGATTCCTACTTTCACTTTCCAACCCACATAACTCTATTTAAGAAGTTAAAAGTAAATTCTTTTCTCCCTTGGTTGGGGAGATTTTGTGCCCGTTTGACTTTGACTTCTGTTGTTTGCAACTAAATACGTCCTGCTTCCCACTTGATGCTGCGTATAACAACCGCATAGATGGATCAATGAAGTGGTACCTATGTATGCTTAGTATCCATAATCTGGAGATTTGCCCCAAGTAGTGTTGATCCAAGGGTACAATAAGAGTCAGTCATCATGGACTCGGAGGATCTGTTTAGGCTCAGCATACAAACTAAGAATGGTACATGGTGAAAGAACATGGTGAATTTAAAGGGGACATGCCTCTCTGAATTGCCTAGAGAATCTGGAGGAAGTGATCTTGCAACGCTGATATCGAATATCTGAACACCGTACCATTATGTGTAGCGACACCGGAAATGCTGTGATCCAGCAAGATGGCAATCCGCAATCAACGTTTTCGAATTAGTCCAATATAGGAAACTATATAGAAACAGACTGGAATTTATAGTTGCAGAACTAGTTGAAGTAGCAATTGTGGAGTTGGGTTTGGAAGAAGAATCCGTTGATTGAATTTTGCAAACCTCAATCTGAAAAATTCAATCATGATGTACATGGGAGCACATCAGTCAGACACAACGTCCAATGTTGTATTGAAAGCTTTTCTAGCATTGGGGACCGTGTGTGCCCCGGCGGATTTAACTGGAGTAGCTAGAGTGCGCTAGATCAATGGACAGGGTCTCCTAGTTTCTGAAAGAATGGAGCAAATTCTTGCTACCCGCTCTTGCTGCAAGTTCGCTGGTAAGCTTCAATCCCCTACTTAGTCTAGATACATCTTGCCACAATGGGGAATATCATAGACATGATTCTAGCGTACAAATCTCTGACTTGCTTGGCCCAGACAATTGCACACGATAAGCGGTAATATACATAATTCTACCCCCTGTCATTTCGAATCCAATGTGGCCAACAACAAGAGAAATTCCGGTCTGCAGGATTGAGACACCAACCAGAAATATAGATTATGTCATTTTCTGAGCAACTCCTCGAGATCTGCTTTCACCAAGGCAGTGAGGGTACTCTCGAAGCTGTCTTGCAGTGATTGAATACCCTCTCTCTGCAAAAACTGGGAAACATCAGACCAGGAAATTCCCAACTCCTGTATCCTGTCGTAGATCTGTCTAGCCTCCTTGGATATAGATCCATCCGTTCTCACCGTCTTGACGTGCTTTAAATAAACTTCCTGAGGATTAGCAGGCATGGTGTTGACAGTGTCAGCCTTGAGTAGTGGTACGACGTAAAGAGTATCAGGATAGCCTGGGTTCTGCACACTCGTGGAAGCCCATAGCAGATGTTGTTTCTTTGCCCCACGCTTTGCCAGAGCTTCCCATCTCGGGCCAATAAATTTCTTCTGATACAGCTCGAAGGCAAGAGCTGCTAGTGCACCGGCAGTTCTCCCACGGAGAGAGAGTGCCTTTTGGGTACCTATCTGCTCAAGCTTGTGTGTCACATGGCTGTCCACTCTACTCACGAAGAAAGATGCAACTCCTGAGATATGAGAAAGATCTGATTGCGCCTCTAGAGCTTCTAAACCTCGCAAGTAGGCTTCTATGACAGCCTCGTACATTTCTAGGGAGAAAATGAGGGTGCAGTTCACGCTGATTCCCAGGGATATAGCTTGTTCTATTGCTGGCAAGCACTCTGTTGTCGCTGGGATTCTTACGTAGACATTGGGTTTGTTTACCTGTAGGTGCAACCAATTCGTGGCTTCCAACGTTTTTACCCGGTTATAAGCTAAGTAGGGGGCCACTTCCAAGGATACATAACCATCTTGGCCTATGCTCTCGTCGTAGATTGGTAGGAACATATTGCATGCTTCTTTGACATCTTCCACCACCAGCTTCCAGTACGCGTCTTCGACTCCATGGCCCTCTTGCATCAACTTTCTGAACTGCACATAATATGCACCAGAGAAACAGATGGCTTCCTGAAATATTGTAGAGTTACTGGTCACGCCATGGATCTCACAGTCAATCAAACGGGGGATGGGGTACTCCAGGCCGAATTGCCGTTGCTGCTCGCACATGCCATGAAGCACAGACTTGTCATCCGTGGTTGCATGTCCTGGTCTCACGTGCAGGAGCTTTCTCCTCCGGACTTGGCCAGCAACTCCTTGAAGTTGCATACACTTGCTCGTAATTTTTATGGCTGTATGCATATCATCGAAATTCGACCTTTCCTCTCCTCCATGAGTAATTTGACAGAGAATCCTCTTTGTCACGAAATGATCAGGATCCAACCCTGAAGAATATGTGCCCAGAAAAGGAGCAGGGTGATGTAGAGAATTCATCCCTGCAGCTGCAAGACTGCAACCATACGAGTACCAATCTACTCGTATGGTACTGACACGATTCAGTCAGTCCGAGCAGCTGAGAATCCTTCAGCTTCTTAGGCTGTATATATAAGTAGGAGGGAAGACTTCCACTATAGTATCCGCCACACTGTCCTTTCTCAACCATACAAACGACGGGTTTCCTCAAAGATTACGGATGCTATGTAGTAAAGAAGCAAACGCAATTGATACACTAACACCTGGGGTCTGTGGGAATTCACAAGTCTTAGATTCTCCTCCTAGGACACCTCCAATTTGAAGACTGCTAAATCTAAGCATGTAGGCACCACAAAAGTTGATCTCTGAGACCAGTTAGAAAGATCGGTTGCTGCCGAATGTGTCTATGTTGTACTCTAGTGGTTTCCCATAGAAGACCTGGTAACCATAACCATAACTTGGATAGTTCGGCTGTCTGCATCAAGGAAGTGCAGCCAAACTCATGTATGACTCAAAAGAGAACACTGTAACTTTTGTCATGTCGTTTCACTCTATGTGAATTCAGACAAAGTGTAAATGTATCTCTGCTCATTGATCCATTGTACACGTACTTGTACAATGGAGCCAGCTAGTTTACACGGTTCTGTCTTTTTATCCAGGGTTGAAATAGTCTGAGCTAGTAGCAACTGGATTCAAAACTGGATCTACCGATGACCAAAACTGGTAAAAACGCTCGAGGGAGACGTGATCCAGTGGGCCTGGAAAGTTTGGATAAGTGGTAATTTAATGTCTATTACATAGATTTTTCCGCCACCACAGTTTCTTCGTGTCTGAACGATACATCAAAATTCAAGAGCTTGTCAGCTGGGACGGTCCTCGTTTCTGGCGTGGGCTCATGAAATCAATAACGTCTCATCAAAGCCAAAATTGCAAGGACGACTTTCCCTCGAGTCTTCATGCCTTTCACGCTCTACAGGACTCTACTACATATTGACGGGTTATATACTTCCCGTTTCAATTCACGTGGATGGGAATGGTGCTTATGCATCATTGAGCAGATATTATATTATCATACTTTCGAGACCTAAAAAAGCACGACAATCTGTAATCTGTATATCTGTAACATCTCGGCATCCGTCGGGATCCAATTTCAGCCACAAGTGAAAATACACATAATCAATTTTTTGTTTTTTAGACTTAGAATGACCATATGAGCTCAACAAGAAACCTCCGTGTCTCAACGTGATCAACAAGGATATAGGTGGAGTATTTCTGGGGGGAGCCATGACTTTCTTTATCTATGTGGAGGATTTTGTTTGCATTCAAGTACTTATAGAACATATTGTGGAAGTATTCGCAATCGTTTCTGGTTTCTGGACTATGGACAATATCTTGGTGATGAGTTCCGTTTGAAATCAGCTTTGGATTTGGCTTGCTGCACACCGATCCAGTGTTGTCTAGCAATTCTTTAATGTGCTGACATTATTTGATTTGTAGTTGTTATTATACTGACGTCTGGACCCTCAGAGTCCATAAGTACTAGGTTTAGTTCATGATAGTTTAAGCAAAGAATCTCCGCAGAGGTTTCTTTCGTTTAACCAGATATATACTTAACTACAGTCCTAAGTTGGTTTATATTTACTCAACCGCATCTCAAGTTGCTAAAATTATGTTATCACTTCGTTTGCTTGTCAGTCCAAGCTGGCTTTGAAATTCACTACTAGTGAAATTATATTCTTTCGAACCCACCGAAAGAATGTGGTTTGTAAATTTGGGAGGAATAAATCCCTCGTTAACCAACTTTTGTTTCTTCCTTATTTACTTCCGTTGATTAATTGATAAGGATAATACATAAATTTCTACGTTTACTCTCGTGAATAAGTATATCAATTGCAAGTATTGCACATTCAAACATATATATATTCCTGTCTTGAGTTGTATAATTACTCATACTAAAGATTTCAAAAGTTTGGGAGATCTGTACATGGATTTAAACCAAAATGAAAGCTCTTGGAAGAAAGGTCGAAGAAATTTTGTTTTGAGTGTTCTATAAAGTGCGACTAGTGATATAAGAATAAGATTGAGATTTGAATTAAAAAATTTAGTGTAACATGCTGGCATAAAGCGAGAATACCCACTTATAGATCTAGAGGGACATTACTTTGATTTGGAGAGTTATCTGCTTAATTAATACATTAAAAAAGAAAAGTTCATAGAATAAATAAGAAAAAATTTTAATATGAACAGAAGATTTGGATGGTAAAATTCTCTTTTTCCAAATAAAGAAAATGATAAAGACTATGTTAATAACATTCATCAAACATAGAATATGCACAGAAAGGTGAGAACTATCAATTAGGGTTATGAAATAATGAAACTTTAAATTCAATCATAACAACCTATTCAATTATACAATAACAATTAAATTTGATTGGTTACAATATAGATGCAATAGCAAGAATTAAAATGACTAACTAAGAGAAACTGCACAGGAAGGTACCATTCAACAATATTAAACCCAAGAGAGACCTATTAACCTTATATGATATCAAGGAAGGAGGCAAGAAGGTATTATTCGGTATGAGGAATTTCTAAGTAAATAATGGTGTATCATTGTTGTAGTAGCTACAATAATTCTCCAATAAAAATCATGGAACAGATTATCAGTTATCCATAAATTGATAGATAAATCTAGTATAGTATTTTTAAATGATATTCTCATTTATAGCAACCCCAGAGCATACCTCATATAGGCATACTGAAAAAGGGAAGGTAACGTCTTGGGAATTAAGATTTAGCTAAAAGAATCAAGATGGATGAGGAAAATATCAAGATTATCATTGAGTGACAAACTGTGATGTTAGGACATTGAAGCATTAAAGATGTTAAAAAAACTTTTGTTTACAATTTATCTATTATATGTACATATGCAAACACCACTAAAACACTCTTAGACAAGGATATAAAATTCCAATGGATGACAAGGAGAAGATTAGCTTTTAGAAACTCAAGGGCTTGGAATCAACTTGTAAAATTTTATACCTATATGTTTCCAAAGGTACCTTGTATAGTTAATTTTAATACTTCTACTTTGCTATTTGAGGAGTGCTATCTAAAGAGTGTGTAAATGCTTAATACTCCATTACCTTTGTCTCAAGGTACTTAAATTCTAGTGAGAAAAATTAATATGCTATGATACTGAACAACTATTAATGGTGTAGACTACCAAGACTTGGTAGCATTATCTTTTAGGTAAGCTTGTGATGATACATATTACAGTATCCCAAGGTACACTTTCACTCTAATGAAAGAGGTTGTGAGGTTTTGAGTAAGTTACAACTAGCTAATTTCAATAACAACATAGTCAAATGTGTACTTAACTAAGCCAACATGTCTTGATAAAAGCTTCAATATTCAATTTTTGATATCCAAGACTATTCTCTTAGAAAATTTGGATCAAATTATACCAAAATGTGAACTCTTAGTGAATTTTTTAGTAAATTATATATAAGGGTATGATCTCAATGTTAGACTTGCATGGTAAATTTGACTTAGAAGATAAGAGATATTGAAACTTATTGGCTTGACCAAGCTAGATGACCTTTGAGCATGGAGGAAGGTCAAGTAGGTAAATTTGACTTAATATTTAAACATTTTAGAATATTTTTAATTCTTAAATAAAAAGAAAAATTTACTCTTTTAGAAATATACTTAAAATCATCCAAAAGGAAGCTTTTAAGGACGTAAGACCTATGATTCCTCTATCTAAGATAATTGAGTAAAATAAGGATTTTACAAAGTTACCAAGTACTTTACTATGGTAGTTTTAGCATATATAAAGAGGTGCTTAAGACAAAGAAACAATCCACTTACTCTATAATAAGCTTTTGATATAGAGTAAGTGAAAGGAATGAGGCTTTGTGAAGTTGCATATATGTACTAAATAAAGAGTAAGAATTTCTACTTGAGAATACCACCATTATGTTTGTTGATCTTGGAAGTACCTATAGTTCTATAGGACCTTGTTCATACAAGTGTTAATGAAGGGTGTTCTATGTTCAAATTGGTGATGTCTCCCCTTATAAGGAATCTTGGAAAAATTTATTCTTTGTATATATATATTGTGATTAGAGATATATCTTGGGTGCAAGAGAAGGAAATTATTATTTTTTTTTATTAAAAACCAAAAAATAATATTATAAATATCTCATTTAAAGCAAAAAAGAGAGCTAACATTATTGATAGGAGTTTGGTTTACACCTAGAATAAAAACTAAAAAAATTTCACATTGTTCAAGATGCACTCTCTTGTTGCTCAAATAAAAGCAACTTATTAATTCTACAATTGTTTTTAACATTAATTTAGTTAAACTAGAGAACATTATAAATCATAAAACTAACTAATAAATCTCACAAGGAGACCCTTCCTCCAAACTTAAATAGCAAAGCTTGAGTTAAGAAAAGTAAATGTAATCTATTTTCTCTTGAAAATGAGTTATTATAAATATATAATAACTCATTTTCAAGAGAAAATAGATTACATTTACTTTTCTTAACTCAAGCTAAGCTTTTCTTAACTCAAGCTTTTCAAAATCAAATCTATGTTTTGCACAATCTTATCCATTGTTTGCAAGAAGCATGATCCATCATTTGAAGTCATCTTGGAGTAGTTAAGACTACTCATCTTCTCTAATGTTTGTGGTTGTGGCTAAAATTAGTTCAAGATATTCTTAAATTAATTGTCATTCTTGTTAAAGATACCAAAGGGACAAGGATTCAAACTTAAAACTTGCTATTCTTTGTCAATGAGCACCAATCCTCATCCCTTACATTGAGAGCATGTGAAGTTGAATCTCATTATATCTTCCATATCACTACTCAAAGCCATGTTATAATTGTTGTGTTTGTCGATGGATTTAATAAGTTAGACATCTCCCTATAGTTGATACAATGGATACAACTCAATTTAATCCCAAGCTCTTTATCAATATTATGATTTTCATGATTATGTCTTTAGGATACTCATATTTGTTATTGATTATTCTCACTAAATTGATCTTAGTAGTATTGATTTGGAAAATATTGTTCAAGACTTTGGCTATAAAATTGGCCATGTTCACCACTTACACACTCCTTTCATATGGGTAGATTGAATGCACCAAAATTTATCGTAGTATAATTTATGCATCTGTAAAAGTAAATCTCAATGATTGGGATGCATTCCTCTGGTGGCAAATTTTGCATACAAATAACTCCAAGCAAACAAGTATCAGATTTGATCACTTCTCTCTTAGTTATGGTCGAGACCTTTGAGTTCTTGATAGCTTGTTACACTCCTTCATCTTCTAGTTTTTCTATTACTTCCAACTTATTTTCCATCTTATTTTCTTTTAAGAAGCTAAAATCCATCTACTCATCACCAAAATTATAGAAAATTTTTGCAATTAGCAACCTTCATGATCTTTCTTTTATTGTCTGTGGCATAGTTATACTCTCTAGTAATCACCTTCTCTAATCCCACTCTTGAAAACTTTTTCCCACTTGTATTAGTCCCTTCTCTTTTCTCAATTTTGTTTCTCTTGTCACTTATCAACTTGATAAATTTGATCTTCCTCTACCATATTTGTATTATCTTATTTTCCATTTTTCCAAATTGATACTTTAAATAACAATTTGTCCTTTATATCCTTTACAAAGTTCATCTTCTCTCACTTGCAATCACTATTGATATCTTGAGGACTATAAAGTTTATTGAATCCTCACCAAGAGCATGGTTAATCCTATCAAACCGAAGTATATAGAGTATCCTACATGGGAGTACTTTCATCATCTTAATAATGTTCAAGATATAATCTAAGAGTTTGAAATTGGAGCATATGATGAAGATACCATTGACTAGCAAAAGATACATATGTAATATTATAGAAATCAATCCTAGAAGAATTTCTAATATTTTCCCATGTAAGTATTAGATACTCCAAAAAGTGATCAAGAAATTTCATGAAAAACATATTAAAAGGTACTTAGGAACCTTTCTATGAATTAAGTAGGTTAATAAGGTACTCAAAGAAATTTCTTGTACTACTAGTTTAAGAAATCTTCCTAAGGATAGGAAAGAGTAAGCCGGCTAGGAAGTCACTTGGCTTAATGGCATGAGCTTAATGGCTAAATTTACTAGTAAGAAAAAATGTGCACACTTTAAGTATAAAAAGTAAGACCGTAGCCTATGTCTAGCATTTGGAGTTCAATCTATTTAATTCTTGAAATTTCTCTTTTCATCTTTCCCCTTACTCTTTTCTTCTCAAATTTAGATCTATTATATTATATTGTCAATATTTTCAAGTGCTAATTGTATAAATTTAGAAGAAATTTTTAATTGCTATTGGATCAATTAGGAGTCTAATCTTCCTTCTAAATATTTATCTATAGCAACTATGGGTTATTCCTTCCTCTTCCTCTATTAGCTTCTTTGCATTTTCTTCTTCCTTGACTATTTTTTTATGGTGTAACCAATACAATCACAACACCAATTACTTATGATTATTATTTCTTCAATCCTCATTTCATCTTCTATCTCTTCCTCTTCATTCTAGATATGGAAGATGATCATGAGTATTGGACAAACAATGATTATAAGTAACTTTGTCTTGTGGTTGTAGAGCATTTCATCTCATTTGAAAGACTTCTACAAATTGAAAATAAGAAATGCTAAGGTACCAATAAAATCACAAGACCAAGTTAGTTCTCATTATGTTTTTGGAGAAAACATTATTATGTTTTCTCCAATCCTCATGTTTCTCTTCAACATCTTCATATTAGATGTGTAAGATGAATATGAGAATTGGATAAACAATAATTATAGTTAACTTTGTTTTGTGATTTTAGTGCATTTTTGTAGCATTTCCTCTATAAGAGGTGTATAGTATTGAACGGCAATCCATTTGGTTATATTTAGGTAAAAAATTATTTTCTACTAGTAAATGATTTTAGTTCAATCCACAATCATAATAGTTCCTCTTTTCAATTTGTATTGGTCTTTCAAAGCCTATTGTAGTTGGTTTTGCCTTTTTTGGATGCTATGCCATATTAAATATGTACCTTGATTTTACCTATTTCCATAATTAGGTTGTTTGGTTCTTTATCGGTATTGAATATTCTCCAATTACTTATATATAACACCGTGTGGTGTATTTTGAACAAATTACTTCATATAAAAAAGACCAAAATTTTATTATGTCAATACAAGAGCATCTTACAAAATAGGTGGTTCTCTTATGAATATCTCTTCTTAGACATATCCCTTTTGAAAATAACGAGTGCATATGCTTCATTCATACACTCAATCTTGATGTACAGGTTCAAAAGAGGAACATATTCAATGTACTTATGTATATTTTCTCTGTTAACTAAATCCAAAAACTTCATATGAGCCACTTCAAATGAATTTCCAAATTTTAAAATTGATTTCAAAATTTAAAATTTCTGATCAAGCCTTGCTTTGCTGAACTGTAAGAAATATATAAACGTTGAGAAGTAAAGAATCTTTCACGAAGGAGGATCCACACTAGAATACTATCTAGATAAAAATGATGAAATTAAGTTACACATGTCACACTCAAAAGCAGCAAAATAAGACAAATAGATTGCAATATAATAGAGCAACCCATCTTTTACTTTTACTATTAAGCTCCCTAAATATGGTTTAACTTTACACCTTCTTGATATATTTTATAGATTTTCTTATGGAGTATCTTCTATTGCTCGAACTCATATCACGATTTCTATTTATTAATTTTGTTTAAAATTACTGCAAAATGCACTTCTTTAATTAAATATAGCTCTTTAACCTTGATACTTCTTAAACACAATCTTGTATTAATTACTTTGATGTTAGCTCTACTCTCTTCTCTTCTAAAGCTTATTTCATCTCCTCAATTTACCCAAGTTTTCCATGGATGAATGGTCTATTTTCTCCTCTTGTGTTTTTGTACTCAATAAAATTATATATCCAAATGGTATCATTTACATTGTACTATGAGCACAGACTTCCAATAAATGCCCAATTAAAAATTATATTTATTATATTGTACTAAAAATTAGTTAGAATATACTAGAAGTGACATGGATGGATTGTTTTCTTCAAAATTTTGATGGATAGAAGTACCAAAAGATTTTACTTTGTATTTACCTCTATGATTTCCATAATCTTATATGGAGGTAAATTTTGATTTGTATTTGTCTTTTGTAATGTCCATATTTTAATTTGTATTTACTTTTGTGATTTCTATAATCTTATATGGAAGTAAATTTTGATATACCTTTTATGATGTCCTCAATCTTATGTGGATGAGTCGCATTCACTGAACAGATAACATTGGAGGCTTATGGTCCATGGGGCATCTGGTAGACTGTAAAAGTTTATGGGTCACGAACATCCTGACCCGTTAACCTTTAGAGGGTTACGAGAGCACGGGGTTAAGGTATCAAACAGAGACTCTCCTTTCACATCCCCTAGTAAATCTTTGGGACATCCCATAGATTTCCTGTAAAAGATTTGTATAGACAAGGAAATGAACTAAGTGAAACCCCTAACACACGTTGTTTGAAAAATGAGATTGTTACCAGCTTTCACTGGTTATTTATGGAACACTTGAAGCAGCAAAACTAATGTGGTGCAGCGATTTCGAACACCTTCTGGATGGAAGTTACTCTTTTGTAGGAAGGTGGACGCAGATTATAAGAGCGGACGGATCATCTCGGACTTGCCGACGATCGATGTGTGATACAACACTTGGGGTTTCAATTTTGAGAAGTAAGGAAGTGACCCTCTTCCGTAAAATTTTTAATGGGACCTTGTCAAAGTTTCCACAAGATCCGTAAACCTTTTGACGGGACTCCGTAGAGAAGGGGAATTTGAAATTGAAGACACCCGTACGGAATATTGTTCGTGGCGAAAGTATGTCTATAGGATTGTTCAAATCTAGTATACCCCTATGATTGTA
Organism: Lunularia cruciata; assembly: GCA_948567375.1. Taxonomy (NCBI): domain Eukaryota; kingdom Viridiplantae; phylum Streptophyta; class Marchantiopsida; order Lunulariales; family Lunulariaceae; genus Lunularia; species Lunularia cruciata. Next base: position 42,462,397 of record OX419762.1, on the reverse strand, counting down.
CGAGAGCTCCGAAAAAACTAATAATAATGAAAATTATTGAAAAAGTGTCACGAGGCACGTGCCTCGTGGCACTTCGGATTTGCTAACTATAACACGTAGCATTTAAGGTTTAAATTGTCATTTCAAAATGAAAGAAACGCTAGCAGGCGCAATGAAGAAATCACAATTTTCTCGAAGTAGGAAGTTGAAAACATCGGAACTTTTGTGGACTCTCGGAAAGTAAATCCTTCGGTAATGGCAAAGAATGGTGGACTGGGAGTCCCTGCTTCAGAAAATGTGGGACTAGAATTGGGTTCAGCTGATTTAGGTCTTCTCCTTGGAAGCCCTGGAGGATTTAAAAACGGGATTTACGGGTACTATGTAATACAATAAGGGGTTTTAAATTCCAGATTTTCAGAATTTTCACAGGAAGTGGTACGAATTCCTTAAAAAATATTTTATGAACACCCGTAATCAAGATTTGGTTGAAAATCGAATGGTCCTCTGCAAAATTAGAGTTTGAAAATTTGAAAATAAAATCAAGATGGATTGATTTTAATTTTATATCACCAGACTCTACATGTCACCCGTAACCTGTAGAAAGCCGCGGGTCATGTTTTCAATTTCGCATAGAAATATTTATGGATATGGATATTTACCTGGAATCATTCTCTGTATTCCTCCACATACAATATTTACACTTTACCCATAAACTCATTTACAGATTCCTAAAGGTGCTCCAAAAGTCTAAATTTGAGACCCCCAAGTATAATAGAGGTGGGTTGGTTCAACCCACCTCTATTATTAGTATCTGTAAGAATTTCAACGGTCATATCATGTTCGTTTCGTGAAATTTTGCTAGACATTTTCCTGACAGGTTCTACACGTCATGGACAACTCGTAAAATTTTATGAAAATCCATAAAAGTAATAGTAAAATGTTACGAGTATATATCCAAACATTCTATGGAGGTTTTGAACTTCCCCTAAATATTTACACAGGTACTCGTGGTTACTCTTTTGTAACCATGCACTATGTGTTATGTTTGACTTGACTGATCAAGAGCAAGAGCAAATGAGATTGATGAAACACCTTGCTGTTTCATGCGGTGAGGACAAGGACAATCACTTGTCTAGATATGTTCAGTTATTACTAAGGCTAAATATTAAAGTGACTAGATATCTTGAGTAGTCAATACTCATGTAGTCTCGCAAGTCAATATTCAGGAGTTCAGTCGGATGACAATGCTGAGGGACTATCTCTGTTTGTGTGTTTATATATATGTGCAAAGACAAATAAAGGTTTGAAGGCTGGTGTGAGCCTGTTTCAGTTCGTGGAGGTAGCTTCCTGGACAGGAAGTGAACCACGGTATTTCCTGTTGTCCTTTGAGTTATGTTTAATGGGCTTTATGATGTGCTATTGTGAGAGGTCCTCAGGATTGTGTTTTCTAACAATTGGTATCAGAGCATAGTTGGTCCTGAAGAGTGACTTGAGATCTGAGTGTCAATAAGCAAGTCCACAGCAAAGCAATGGTAGGGGTGATATCCATATCAAATGCTAAATTTGCAGTAGAGAAGTGTGATGGGAAAAACAATTTTAGACTTTGGCAACTGAAGATGAAGGACCTTCTTGTCCAGCAAGGACTGCATAGAGCACTAAAGAAAAAATAGGAGGACAAAAGTGATGAGGATGAGGAAGATGAAGATGCAGATCTCTGAGCTATTAGCACTATTTGGTCGAACCTTGCTGATGAAGTGCTATACAATGTTATGAATGAGGAATCTGCACCAAAACTATGGGCCAAACTGGAGAATCTTTATATGACCAAGTCATTGACAAATAGACTATATCTTAAACAAATGTTGTATATGTTGCGGATGAAGGAAGGCCAAAGTATTATGGAGCACCTCAATGCTTTCAACAAAATCATTTGTGAGTTGATGAGCATAGAGGTCAAGTTAGAAGAGGGGGATAAGGCATTGGTGTTATTGATTCACTTTCTCCTTCATATGAGCATCTAGTTGCAACTCTTCTATATGGGAAGGATGATATAAACTGTGAGGAGGTCACTTCAGCATTATGTCCAATGAGATAAAAAAATACCCAACCAAGAAAAGACAAATCAAGAGGCTCTATTTATCAGAGGAACGACAAGAGAGATAGATCAGATCAGGAGTAAATCAAGATCCAAGTCTAGAATTGGAGGTTTCAAAGGCAAGTGCTAGATTTGTGGGAAGGTTGGACATTTCAAGAAGGATTGTAACAAAAAGAGGCTTGAGTCAAACAAGGATAAATGTCAACTTTCAGATCAAGCAAGTATTGCTGAGTCATCTGGTGTTGTGGATGATGTTCTATGTGTTACCCAAGTCAAAGATCAATTTGAGGAGTCATGGATATTGGACTCAGGTTTTTCTTACCATATGTGTCCAAATAAGGAGTGGTTTCATGAGTACAAACCATTCAATGGAGGATCTGTAATAATGAGGAACAACATGGCTTGTGAAGCTATTGGCATTGGTACAATATGCATTAAGATGTTTGATGGTATTGTGAGAACTCTTGCTGATGTGAGGCATGTTCCTTAGTTAAGGAAGAATTTGATATCACTAGGCACTTTGTACTCAAATGGTTGGAGGTGTGGAGCAGAAAATGGAACACTCAAGGTATCAAAAGGAGCATTGGTTGTAAGGAAGAGCAAGAAGATAGGAAATCTTTATGAGCTTGTTGGAGAGACCATTATTGGAGGAGTGGCAAGTACTATTTCTGAAAATGAAGATCCCAAAGATCTTACTCAGTTATGGCACCTCAGTTTGGGTCATAAAAGTGAAAGGGGTCTAAGTGAATTGTCCAAACAAAAATTTCTTAAGGGCCTTAAAACTTGTAAGTTAAAATTTTGTGAGCATTGTGTAAATGGAAAGCAATGGAAGGTAAGCTTTTCCTCAGGAGTTCACTGCACAAAGGGAATTTTAGACTATGTGCATTCTGATGTTTGGGGCCCTGCACCTATAGCTTCAAAATCTGGAGCATTATATTTTGTATCTTTGGTTGATGATTACTCTAGGAGAGTACGGGTCTACACCATGAAGCAAAAATCAAAGGTCTTCTCTATCTTTAAACAATGGAAGGTGATGATGGAGAAACAAATTGGAAGGAAAGTGAAGTGTTTGAGCTCTGATAATGGTGGAGAATTCAATCTGGAGAGTTTGATAAATATTGTAAGAGTGAAGGGATAATTCATCACTTTACCATACCTGGAACTCCTCAACAAAATGGTGTGGTAGAGCGGATAAATCATAAACTCTTGGAGAAAGCAAGAAGTATGTTAAGCAACACTGGATTGGAGAAGAGTTTTTGGGCAGAAGCTATAAATATGGCTTGTGATATGGTAAACATTTCTCCCTCAACGGTTTGAGTGTAAGACACCTATGGAAAAATGGACAGGTCTGCATGTTGATACTCTTCACTTAGAGTGTTTGGATGCATAGCTTATGTTCATATTCAACAACAAAAAGGACAAAGTTAGATCCCAAATGTAGAAAATGTATATTCTTGGGATATGAGAAGGATACAAAGGGATATAGATTGTGGGATTGAGAAAGGTGTTGTCTTGTTGTAAGTAGGGATGTAGTTTTTGATGAGACTACTATGATGAGGAATATTACTATAGCAAACAAAAAGAAAAAAAAAATTCAATCAGATTTTGTTAAGATAGATAATGATCTTGCAAATGAAGACATCTCACCTCTTGTAGCTCTACCAAGTGAACCATTAGAAGAGCAAAGTCCATAAGTGATTCATGAACCTAGATATCCAAATAGGGATAGAAGGCCTCCAAAGAGATTTGATGATTCATTTGTAGCTTATGCTCTTCTTATGGAAAATGGTGAGCCTTCTTCATATGAAGAGGCAATGAAAGATCAAGAGTGTCAAAAGTGGAATTGTGCAATGGAAGAGGAGATGAAGTCTTTGGGCCAAAACCAAACTTGGAGACTTGAAAAATTGCCTATGGGAAAGAAGGCAATTGGTTGTAGATGGATATTCTGGAGGAAGGAAGGAATTCCAAAATCAGGTGGAGATTTATACATAGCAAGGCTTGTAGCAAACGGTTATAGCCAAAAAGAAGGTATTGACTTCAATGAGATTTTTTCACAAATGGTAAAAATCTCTTCAATTCTTGCACTATTAGCAATAGTTGCATTGCATAACTTGGAGTTGAAGCAACTAGATGTTACAACTGCTTTTTTACATGGAGAATTGGAGGAGGAGATTAACATGCATCAACCTGAAGGTTTTGTGGTACCAAGGAACCAGAACTTGGTTTGCAGGTTACAAAAGTCTTTATATGGACCAAAGTAAAGTCCAAGACTTTGGTACATGAAATTTGATGCTTTCATGTTGAAGCATGGATATAACAAAAGTGAATCAGATTATTTTTTGTATCTCAAGAAGCTACATATACCTAGAGTATTTGATTTAATCATCTTAGTACTATATGTGGATGACATGCTGATTGTTGCGGAGGATATGGTTGAGGTGGAGAAATTGAAAAGAAACTTGGTAAGGAGTTTGATATGAAGGACTTGGGTTCTTCAAAGAGGGTGCTTGGGATTGAAATCCACCGGGACAGGTGCAAGGGAAAGTTATGGATATCTCAAAGGAGATATTTGGAAAAATTACTTGCTCTGATTGGCATGGAGAATGCAAAACCAGTGAGCACTCCAATGGCAAGTCATTTCAGGATATCATTGGAGCAATGTCCATCAAATGAGGAGGAGAGAAAAGTGATGTCAAATATTCCTTATGCTAGTGCTGTTGGGAGTCTAATGTTTGCTATGGTCCACACTAGACTAGACATCTCATATGCTATGAGTATGGTGAGTAGATTCATGGCAAATCCAGTGAAACAACATTGGGAAATTGTGAAGTGGATACTTTGTTACTTGAAAAGAACTGTAATATTAGCATTACATTTGATTTGGAGAAGGACCAAGAAGGAGGAATTACAAGGTATGTAGATTCTCATTTTGCCGGTGACTTGGATAAGAGAAGGTCTACAACAGGATCTTTTTTTTACACTTGTTGGTGGTACTATAAGTTGGACCAATCTCTCCAATCTACTGTTGCTCTTTCTACTACAGAGGTGGAATATATGGCAACAACCAAGGCTGCCAAAGAGGCAATATGGCTACAAAGATTAGCCAAGGATGTAGGACTCCCTAACATGAAGTCACACACTTTTTTGTGATAGCCAAAGTGCTATTCACTTGGCCAAAAATCAAGTATATCATTCAAGGACAAAGCATATTGATGTGAGACATCATTTTATCATGTAAGTTGTGATAAATGGTGAGATCAATTTGCAAAAGATTGGCACAGAGATAAATGCAGCTGATATGTTGACCAAACCTGTTCATGTTGAGAAGTTCAAGTTATGCATGAACTTGCTCAATGTTGAATGTTGCTCTTTGGGATGATATGGTGGATACAAGCAAAGGTGGAGATTGTTATGTTTGGCTTGTTATCACTGACTTGACTGATCAAGAGCAAACGGGATTGATGAAACACGTTGATGTTTCATGCGGTGAGGACAAGAACATTCTCTCGTCTAGATATGTTCAGTCATTACTAAGGCTAAATATTAAAGTGACTAGATATCTTGAGTGGTCAGTACTCATGTAGTCTCGCAAGTCAATATTCATGATTTCAGTCGGATGACAATGCACGAGGGACTATCTCTGTTTGTGTGTGTATGTATATGTGCAAAGACAAATAAAAGTTCGAAGGTTGGTGTGAGCCTGTTTCAGCCGTGGAGGTAGCTTCCCGGACAGGAAGCGAACCACATTATTTCCTGCTGTCCTTTGAGTTATGTTTTATGGGTTTTATGATGTGCTATTGCAAGAGGTCCTCGGGATTGGATTGTGTTTTCTAACGATGTGTACTTCTGTCGGGTTGTCTATAAGATTGGATATTTGGCAGAGGAGTGTCAGATGTGGCTCTCCCCCATACAGACATGTCTGCATGTCTGTCTGTCTGTCAAATAATTGTCATAGAATCTTCTCCACAATTGTCATTGTGGAGAAGATTTCATCGGTACTTCCTTGCTATTGCAGAACAAGAAAACCTTCAACACATCTACCACATGAACGACCAAGAAACGCTTAGTGACAGGCTTAGAACACAGGAAATCAAAACAGTGTGCGAGGAACTAATTTGCATTTTGCAAGGCAAAATGTCTCGAGAGACACGTGGAACTCACTGATAGGCTCGGAGAAGAAGTGATCACTTGCTTGAAATCGTCTTGGGAGGGCCTTTAATTTGCTGTTTTCTTTTCTAGAACGATGCCAAGAGCTTTCGGAGCATCATATCAAGCAGCGACAAGAATTAGAAGCTAAAGAAGACGTGTTGTTTTGACGTGATCAAGATCCCGGAGCAAGCCTCGAGTACTCCCTGATTCTCGTGGGAACAGTCTCACCGCAAAGATCTCTCAATAGTTCAAAGATAAAGATTTAGCCTCTACCTTAAAAGTTCCGACTATTATCGTATCCTATATGGTTCGATGACCTTATGCAGTTCAGTATTTATAAGTTACCTGTCACCAAACCAAAGTTATTAGTCATGTAATCTTTTGCTCTAGCTAGCTAAGGATAAGGAGAATGATTGGGGTCATTATGCTTTTGTTGCACTTTGCACATTGGTTTCACTTCTCCATTCTAAGATATATCCCGAACCTGGTCACAGGATTCTATTTGTAACTCTTGAAGTCGAGAGTTATCATCAAAGAAAAGTTGATTTCACTTCTCCATTCTAAGATATATTCCGAACTTGGTCATTGGATTCTATTTGTAACTCTTGAAATCGAGAGAGTTTCCATCAAAGAAAAGTTACAGCAAATCAAACTCGATGATAGGATTGGTATTGCAGGTGCTACATTATTGTTTACCAATTCAAAATTGGAAATGATTGTGGTTGATTTAAATGCAGCACAAGAAGCATTGGTTATGGTAACAGAAAGATAGAAGTATCAGCAGATTTAGAGAGGACTTACTCTTTTTTCTTTCTAAATCTGCGGGTACTTCTATTTTCTTGCTACCATAGCTAGCCCTTTTTATATTATATTTAAACCAATCACAATCTTCTTCAATCTTGAAGTGGTAAAGAACAACGCAACACTTACAATACCAATCCTATTTCCAGCTTGACCTGATCGAAGCCTTCTTTGTGAGAACCCTCTCGACTTCAAGGGTTACAGATAGAGCCCGGTGACCAAGTTCAAAATATATCTTCGAATGGAGATGTGAAACCGATGTATAAAGAGTAGTAAGAGCATAGTGGCCCCAATCATTCTCCTTACCCTTGAGCTCGCCTGAGAAAGATACAAAAAGATACACAGCAAGCCGCTTTAGCTTGGTGGTAGATAGCTTAAGAATGTTGAACTACATAGGATCATCGTCGGAATTTTAAGTAGAGCTAAATCTTTATCTTTGAACTATCGCAAGACCTTTGCTCCGACTCGGTGAGACAATTCCCACGAGTATCCGAGGAAAGGAATCTTTGTCTTTGAATCTTGAGGAATCTTGAGGAATCTTTATCTTTGAATTATCGCGAGAGCAAAGAGAAACAATTCCCACCCGTATCAAAACAAAACTCGAGACAATTCCCAGGAGTATCAGAGCAAAACTCGAGGCTTGCTCAAGTTCTTGATCGACTCGCTTTAGAATAACGTCTTCTTTAGCTTCTAGCACGTGGAGTCCGAGTTGTTGTCTCCTGGTTTACAAAACTACATGATGTGGAAGTTCTGTTTGATACCATGATATATTACAATGTGGGTTTGTCTCCTCCAACTGCGGCTTCCACGTGTTGGTAATTTGAACATGGTATGTTTGTACTCGGATGGTTATTTTAGTTTTATACTTAGAATCACTATCTCCTATTATAATATATAGATAATGAATCATTGTTTTAGATTTGTTTTTTATTCTCAATGATCCACATAAGATGATGGACCTCTGAAAAAGTAATGAGATGTAAGGTGATGACATCGCAAAAGTAAATATGACAAAAATTTACCTCCACATAAGATATAAGATGATGGACATCACAAAAGGTAAATATTAAAGAAACGATCCGGTACTATTTCTCGGCACCAAACCTGTGTACAAAACATTCCTTCCATGTCAGTTTTAGTACTTTATAATAAATGTAACTTAAAACTTGAAATTTAAAATTGGATAGTTATTCAAATTCTTTTTTCATAATTTAATAAAAATGATACAATTTCATCAATCAACATAAGGAATATATCAACAAGTTAAAAACCTTCATAACTTGGTTCATGAAATGATGCAGAACATAAGCAATATCATCAACGATACAATTGTATCATAAATGATACAATTTCATCAATCAACAAAAGGAATATCGTCAACAAGTTAAAAACCTTCATAATTTGGTTTATGAAATTAATGCCAAACATGTGCACCAAATATTGTCAAGACTTCCTTACATGCAAGATGAATTATGACATAAAATAGATTTGGAAAGAAAAAGTGGAGATAAGGTATATTTCTTATTCATCAAATTTGCTTCATCTCACTCTATTTCTTATAAAAGTTTCAATGCAAAGAGAGAAAACTGATCTAAAACACTTGTTTGTTTTATCATATACCTTTTCCTCCTTGCTCTATTTCTAGCTCAATGGCCATTGCCATTGAGCTAGAATATCTTATCTTTGGACTATAGTTGGAGAAGCTTTTAGGTATACCCAAGGAACAATGCAAACTTACTTTTCATAAGAATGGATAATACCTCTTGGAAGAGTAATTAAGTGATATACCTTGAGTCTTGTCAAACGTAGAGAGCTTGGACAGATATTCCTTATAATTGCTCTCTCTTCTTTATCTATAGGGTGGTTTTAATTTAACTATTATGGAAGAGAAGTGATTACATAGTAACATCTCTATAGGATATCACGTAAATGCTTATGTGACATCACCTAGAGACCAAAGGAATTGGAACTACTAAAGCTATAAAATCATTTATGAAAGTTCTTGAGAAATCAAGGGACAGTAATTAGCACAAGAACATGACAAATTATGGGAAAGAATTGAATATCATAACCTTTCATGGATCCCCGTTGTCACATCCCCACATCATCATTGGATCACTTGTAAAATGAGTTACAGAATTGAAATGTATTAGTAAAGTGTTACCATAAAGTTCAATCATCAAACTCATGATTGGTGATATGATATATGCAATCAATACTAATTAAAGACTTCACTCAAAAGCCTCTGCTTAACTTCATAGAAACTTTTTCATGAACTAATTTTAAGCTTCTATTCAATATCTATGATTAAAACCTTACTTTACTTATGCTTAACCAAAGATTCTTACACAAGTAGAACAATAATATAGTTAATACAGAAATTTTGTATATTTATTGCAACCTCTCCTTATTCATGTACAAAAAATAGAAACAAGTGAGTAAGAACTTAGTCTATGAAATATTTCTTACATCTATCCACTTTGATTCTATGGTTTTCTTTGTGGATATGCTAATAACATCATTCATGTAAGGACTAAAACTGAGGTTTTTATTACATTTAACTTTACTTGTATATATAGAAATATTATCTTCTCTTACTATAAATTTTCTACAATAATAATCATAGATAGAGGAATGAATTACAAGTATGTTTTGGAGAACTTATTTATTCACTACTTATAACTAGCAATGTGAAAAGCAAAAAAAGAGAGCCTATGAGACCATTGAAGACATGGGTTGAAGATTCACCTTGGAGGAACAAGAATTATGGAATATCTTGTGAATGTATACCCAAAGAACGAAGACATGGGTTGAAGATTCACCTTGGAGGAACAAGAATTATGGAATATCTTGTGAATGTATACCCAAAGAACACATCTCTTACTTGATGTATGCTTAATATCCCTATTCATTATATTTCTTCAATAAAGTAGGAAGAAAAAGGAGTATAACAACCAAACTTGCAGTAGTTATAGATTTTAAGTATAGGATTCACTTAGAAATTCAACAACTAAGGAAGAAGTTTATCCTCTCATAAATCAATAAAGGTAATATGTCAATCACATAAGCAAGATATAAAGTTTAAGTTAAGAATCAAGTATGTCTATCCACAACTAATTTACCTTTGATAAGAAAATGGAAGTTTAACCCATGATACATTTATCCATTCACCATCAAAGTACAAGTTGGAGTAATGACTTATTAGAGCACGAGTTTGAAGAATGACTTATTGGAGTTGAAATCTTACATAAAACAAAATCCTATGTTTTATGAATTTTCTTCAAGAAAGTATGAGGAAAAGTATGTTTTTTTTAATAAATTTACAAATGGACATCAATCATCTTTGCCTTTATTGAAAGATGATCATGAGTAGTGTAAGGTATAGCAAATAATGAATATGCTGGTAGAAGATTGAGTTTTTGGTCTAATTGAAAGGATATAAATTGTATGAAGCCACATAGAAATTTTTTATCTTAAATAGCTAATGCACATTGTTAATTTCAGGAACTTGAACTTTTATATAGCAAGGAAATTTGTGATTCAAATAAAATATAATTTTGGACATATACTATATAGTCATCTATTAGAGCTTTGTCAAGTTGAAGATATCTATAAGAAATTAAGACTTTGTGTGAAGTCTTTGGCTAGTTAAGTAGTTTGTGAATTAACAAGTAGGGCACTTAGTAAATAAAGACCTTTATCATAATAATGGTTTGATGGTAAGACAATTATTGTTAGACTTTATCTTAGTATGTTTTTAATTTTATCTTATATACCACATTATCATTCCATGTAAAGTATTGTTATTGTCCTTGTGGTTGCTTTTCTGCATATGGAAAGAAAATTGGCCTTTAGAGGCACAGAGTTCATGGAGTAAACAAAGCATCAAGCACCAAAAATATGATGTTAAGAATCAGGAAAGTGAAATTATGTACTAAGTATAATTTACATGTGAAATGAAGGATTATGGTTGACAATTTTGATAGCTTCATCTAAGGATTTGAAAGTTGAGTGTTGATTTATGGTAGCTATTATTTATTTATATTTAAGATTTTAATTTTAAGAGTTCAAGAATTTATGGTTATTGTACCAAATTATTAAAAAATAGAATAATCTAAAAGCTTCTATTTGTAGAACTTTTGTATTCTTCTCATTTATTGTATATGAAGTATTTTTGAATTTGAAAGCTCCTTGACTTTTTTTTTTATCTATAACTTCTTTTACTTCTTGAGTCCAAAATAATTATACTCAAGGATGCATGCTACTCAATAATAATTCTAAGTACAAAATTGTAAATCAATGGATAATACAAGGATTCTTGCTATCCCAACTAAACTCTAGAAGTGATGATTGAGTTTGATGCAAAGAGGCTACTTCAATACAAAGAGTACTCCTACAAAGAGCCATGTTCTCCTCTTCCACAAAAAACATGCACTCCTACAAAGAGTCTTCACCTCAATGATTAGTCTTCATCTTTGCTTCTATTGCATATTGTCAAAACTATAGGTCACTTAAGTCCCATCAAGACACTACTTCAAGAGGATTGTACCAAAAATTAAACAAACATGGCAATCAACATCACTCACTACAAATATTCCTCAAGATATACAAAGCAAAGAATTGACACTTAAATCAGAGTAAAGCAAAGCAACAAAGAGCAATTGCTCTTTAACTTTATTAACCTTTTGTTCAAACAAAATGAGAAAGCACTATCAAGCTTAAATCACCAAAAAATTACTTGGGGGTTACAAAGCTAAGAAAATGAACTAATGCTCACTTTTTGGTAGTTATAATTAAAAATTAATTTAACTCCTCAATTTAGCTTCAAAAAGTGTAAATGATTTAACTCCTTATATTCACATATTTGGATTCTTTGCTATTGTACATTTTCTTTCCTACCATCTACAAAAATTCTTCATTGTATGCTCTTATTTGCACTATTTCCTACTACCCTTCAAGTAATTAACAATGCCACAAAGAACCTATTCCAAAGAATTCCCCCAAAACCAAAAATGTTCAAGATATTCAGATTTTCATACCTTATGCTTAAATAGCAAGACCACTTGGGAGCTACAAAACCTAAGAAATTATCTAATGCTCACTTTTGTAACAATTAGAGTTATGAAGAAAGCTAACTCCCCAACTTCCCTTTGGAAAGTGTAATTGCTCTAACTCCTGATCTCCACAAATTTTAGTTCTTTGCCATTGTACATTTCCTTTCCTACCATCTACAAAACTTCTTCATTGTAACACTCTTATTTTCACTATTCTTTACTACTCTTCATATACTTGAAAATACCCAAAAGAACTTATTCCAAAGAATAGGTTTAGAAATATTTGGATGTTCATAAATTCTACTTGAGACCTCATATGAACTATCCATAAAGCTTTTCAATCCATTAAATCCCCAAAATTTTGTAGCATCTTTAATAGTACACCAATTGGTAAAAGCTATGATTTTCTACTCTTCCATCTTGATCTCCTGTATTTAAACCTTGTGACTCAAGAAGGTAACTTTCTTCTTCTAAAAGACTCACTTGGATTTCATACAATAGACTTTCCATTGTCATAATGATGTGATTCTTGTGTTCCACCTTTGTCTTATGTAAATTAATATTTCATCCAAGAATACTATCATGTATCCATACACTAACCCCTCTACATAGGAATTTAGTTCATGAAAACTATTGGAGCATTAGTGAGCACAATAGGTAAAAACCCATTCAAAATGCTCATATCTTATACAAAAGGTAATCTTTAATACATCTCCTCTATCAATTGGAGTTTACCCATAATTTCTTCAAAGATCCAACTTAGAGAAGTGTCATGCTCCACTTAGTTGATCCAACAAGTCATCAATATAAGGCAAAGGGTGCAAATTCTTCACAATTTTTTTTATGAAAATTATGGTAGTCAATACAAAATCAAAGCAATTCATCTTTCTTTGGTACAAATAATACCAATTCTCTCCAAAAAAGTGTATTGTGTTATATGAAATACTTCTCCAACAACTTGTTCAATGTTATTTGGAGTTCTTCTAAGTCTTTTGGTGAGATCCAATAGATTGGTTTACTCACTAGAGTATTACTTGGCAATAGCTTGATCTTTAAGTGTATATTTCAATTAAAGGTAACCTTTTTGGCACAAATGTAAACTCGTGTATTATCTAATTAACCACCTCTTTTTGAGATTTGTTATCCTCATCATATTTTCCTTGCAATATCAAATTGATCCAAATAGTAAAAATAAGAATATCTTTTTCCAAAGCCTATTCAATAATCATTACACTTACAAACTTCCCATCTTGGTATTTATTGCTTTTAGATATTTATCTTAGAGATGCAACATAACCTTATCAATAATTCTTATCTTTGTTTTGCACTTGAATTTTTTATCAAACCCAATTAAATTGAACCTTATGAAATTCAAGCCAAGAACACCTAGAATGATATTGTAATGTAATGGAGCTTTATTAATCTAGTGTACACTATATGCACTTTCTCAACCTTAAATTCAACTAGATGTGAGGTATAGAATACAAAAACACTTCCTATCATCTACCATCATCAATTTATTTTATAATATTGGTTTGATAAGAATATCTACTTTCTTTGCTAATTACATAGACATGTAATCCTAAGAACCAAAATTTCACAACTATTGCTTGAGATCATGTTTTGCAAATGAGTTAATTTTTTAAAGATCAAGCTTTCAATCTCATTAGAACTAATAAAGTTCTCAATAAATATATTAATATCTTCTATTTGGAACCTTTATTTATTTGAACTTGTGCTCCAATGACTCCATCTAAGTAATTGGTCAAATTTATCTATTCTTATTTGGATATTATTTAATGTGATTCTTGATTTGGTGACAATAAAAGTAGCCACCATTTTCTTTCAACCATCTCTGGTTGACAATGTTAAGTGGTATGTGTTGGACTGCATTAATTTCCATGGGTATTGCCTTATCCATCCATGCTTAATGTATTTGTAGGTTTTATGGAGGCCTAAGTCAAGCCTATGTTGTTACAACTAAGGAATCAAAGTGCTTAGCTAATTATATGGTTCCTTCTAAATGTTAAATTTACATATGGGTTTTTCCAATTGGGTGTGAAATTTCAAGCCTCTCACAATTTTTTCTTTAATATATATCTAGGAGCTAAATTATTTTATTTTGAAATTTTTTAATATAAACTCTCATAGAACCAATTTGCCATAGTTCCTCCAATCAATCTTGTAAAACTTGTGCAACTTTCTTTGCTTGGAATCTCTTAAATGTTGCACCCTTGAAGTCTTTCCATATTAAGATTGGAGTAAAAATTACCATTGACCTTGTTCTACCCAAAATTGCAACCAAATTTACCACTTTAATTGACTCAAAGCAAAGAGGATGAGTCTTGATCATCTAAAAGATTTGTAACTTTGAAATAATAACCACAATGAAAAAAAAAATCTCCAGCGTACTTGACAAATTCTTGCCTTCAAATATCTTTGGTTTTGGGAGATCTTCTAATTCTTGATATGATGCTCTCTTCATTTAATCAATTTATTGATCATCACTATCCTTCTCCTCCAACAATCAAATAAAATGCTTGATTTGTTATTTGTAGCAATAATAACTTCAAGCATTCTTGCATTCACTACCATAACTACTACTTTACCAGAATACTTGCTCAAAATTATATCTAAGTTAATATGTATATGCAAAACTTCCATCATTCTTTGTAAGTTACAATCAAAAGGATAAATAGTTCATAAGACAAAGCAATAAAATTTAGAAAATTCTAATCAAAGTGTACAAGAATGAATTTTGGAAATCATTCTTTGGTGGTACATGGATGTGGAAGAACTAATGCATGTTGTGATCCGTAGATCTCATTCACACGCTAATATTAATGTATCAAATCAAGGAGAGAAATAGAAGAATGGAAGATCAAACTAAGAACTCTCAAATGAGTGAAACTTTGAATACTTTAGTTGAGGCTGGGATTTGGTATTTACATGAAAGCTTCCCCATAAGTTTCTTTCTAGAAACCACTTTTCTTGGAGTACAAGCTAAGCTAAGCATTCATTTGGTGTATAAGCTACTCAATCCTTTGGAATTTTCTATAAACTTCTCACCAAGAACTTCTTAGATGCTTCTACAACTCTTAGAATTCCCAAATGTATGCTAGTTCTAACCTCTTTTTAGCTATACTTAGCTAACTCAATAATATTACATCATTCTTATGCATCTTCCATCCACTTGCCATTGAGGATGTCCCTCCTTTCCTTCATGATTATGAACATGTTGACAAGTTATAACTTATAGAGTTTTTCTTTGGTCATGCTTTCCTCCATTCTCCATGTCTTTTTATGGGTGGGCCATTTTTTTGGTTTTTGAGTACCTAGAAGATTGTCTCTCCCTAGATAATCTAGATTCTAGCTTTCCCTTTCCCTTTCTCTTTGCCTTTTGTCACTACATTGCTTAGAGCTCATATACCACGTAGAGCAGCTTGTTATTTTAATGCTTCTTATCTCCTAGTCCTTTCAAAGTAGACCTAAGGTGTATGCCCCATTGCTATTGGGGATATTATGCTTTATTTAGTCCCACCTACTCTTTGCTTTGCTTACACCTTTGACACTCCTTTCATCCTTATTGTCTCCCCATCAATTTGTATGGCTACTCTAGGAGGATGTGAGATAGTTATTTCTTGCATTCAAGCATATTTGAACATCCATTCAAATTGGGTAAGGGTAATGGTTCAAGTTGATGTCCCCATGCCTTAAATATCATTTCTTGTTAAGATTTTTTGTTTTCTTTGCTCAACAAGAGATTAGATTCCTCCTTGATTACTTTTCTTTGGGCTTTTTATGGTATCAAGATACCTTTGTTGTACAACCACCATACTACAACATGAGAATTCAGATATTTGGCATCAATCAAGTGCACATGCTAAGGGGATTCCCTAGGGTGGCCTCTCTTTGCCATAGGAAACTATGCGGCTTTATGATAGGTGGCAGTTGCTTTTCCTTTGTGTCTTTTCCCATCCTTCTTGGGCAATACTCATATTGTAGACCCTTTGGAGGATGTATTTGAGCTATGTTTGCTTTCACACTCAACTTAAAGACCTTGGGTTTATTAGTCCAGACTCATAAATGCAAAGTCTAGAGTCCATGCACAATATTCTCTTCCTTTGACTTCAGACTAGGATTTCATTTCCCCATAGGGGTGCTCTGAGAGTTTTGTGCTCTAGTTTGGGTCAAGAGGACTTTTGTAGCTCATTTATGCATGGAACTTTGGTCCAAACTTCAACCCATTTTCACCTCCTTCCTTGGTTAGGGAAACAAAAGGTGGCCTATTCCATTCTTATCCATTGTTACATCCACAGGACCTCATATTTGGCACATAATTACCCGCCTACAAAGATGCATGTGTCCCATTTATGTACATTTCATAGTACCATACACCACACTTTCTCTACTCTAGTAGGGCTATGAATGCTCCAATAATTCAGTGTTTCTCAGATGAGTGCGGTAGGCTATAGATAGCTTTGTAGTCATGGGTGGATGTAGGGTCATATTCAAGAGCCTACTACACTAGAAGCATATTTAGGAGCATGTGATCTGATGATCCACTTTTAGCCAATAATTTCTTACATCAAGAGTGTTCCTTTCTTTTGGAACCTATCAAGACAATGGATTTAGGTATTTACAACTTCCAAACATATATTTAATTGGCTTGTGACCTATTGCCAAAGTGTGCATGCACAACACTCCATACATTTATTGACTTTGTATCCCTAGACTCTAGGAAGATTCAAGAAAATCTGAATGTATGTATACTCACATCCTTACTAGCATCCTCATTGATGTGCCGCTACCTAATAAAGCTAGGATCTCTCTTGTGGAGTGAAAGGATCTAACCCTAGCTCAAGGCCTTCCCTTGATAGAGACTTCCAATTTACTTTCCAAGAGTTTACCACAACTCTACAATTGAGGCTAGCTATACAACATCCAACACACCTAGGGCTACTAGACTAGTGTGTATGTGGCTCTATATGATCATAGTATACACATTTTACATTGTGTAGTAGGTGGAGAGCTCACCTTAGTGCATGATATAGTCCACAATATAGTGACTCAAATCCTATGAACTACACTCTCCCATGTTCAAATTAAGCAATGGCTGGATCTACTAGGATCACCTCCTCATTTTGTGAGAATAGATATTATTACTTTCATGGATAATTGATGTACCTTGCATGACATGATGGTTGTGAACCCCTTAAGAGTAGATTCCTTGGCATGGACAAACATATAAGTCAAGGAGTAGAGACAATTGCCTCTTGGTGCAAGGAGTACTATATTGCACACCATGAGTATCCTCTGATTCTTTTGTCCTTTTGGTGATTGAGATTATTGGGCATCTTTATCACCACTCAGGCGGTCTCCTCAAGGAAACAACACAAGGTGCCTTGCAAAGGAGAGGGATATGGGCTATCTCTACAACCATGCTCACATTCTACTAATAACAACAAATCTCATTCATTTATAATGCTCTCAAGCCTTTGGTTTTCACGGATGAGCAGCATTACTAGTAACAACTAGCATTGTGAGGGTCCTCCCTACCCACATAAAAAATATACCATTGGAGTATCTATACTACAAATTTAAGCAATAATAAGAACACCTAGCAAAGCTAGGTCATCCCTCCCACTTACAAGATATACCGTTGGAGAATCTCTATCACATAGTCCAACAATAAACTAATTTTTTTCTTCTGTCTCTTCTACATAGATTGTTATGTAACATTTTCCTCTATGCACGGCTTTGGGACCATTTTAATGTTTATTTTTTTTCTTTGCCTTTTGGAAGCATTGAGCCTTGCACTTGTTTATGTCTTGTGACACTTTTTTATTTTCCTTAGGGTAATATATCATCTGGTGTTATTTCTATGGAACGTGGCTCTTCAATACACTTTGAGAAGTTGGGCAAGAGTCTAAGCCAGACTATGCACACTCAAGGTACGGTAAGACATCCAATTTCCACATTATCATATCCAATGTTCACGGGCCGGATGTTTTAGAAACTGTTTGCTAAGTTTCCCGCATGCAAACGTGGCAAGCCAGGAAACTATTGAACTTCACGTGAATCGGTGGTGGAGTAAAAGGGAATCTACTGTCTACCTGTCATATAATCTCAAGTATACCTGTCATATAAGGAAATAGGAGCCGTCAAAGTTCACTTCAATGTTGAAACTCTTTAATTATTCGGTTTCTTCGGCAGCTTGCGAGTGACTCTATTCTAGGTATTCTAACACCAAAAGGTTCATCTAACAAAAGAAAATCTGGTTGAATTGCTAAACTTCTTGCAAGAGCGATACGCTGTTTTTGCCCTCCTAAAACTTGCGAGGGATATTCAAAAGAAATATCTGCAATTAGAAAGATCATGTGACTGAGAACATGGATTCAATTGCATTTGAATCCACAAAGCAACATAACTTCTGCAGATCAATCAGATGAAACATGAGGCTGTTGCATAGGAAAGTAAGGAGACAATATTTCTCGGAAAGGAGCTACGATGCAACGTTAAATTCTTACCAGCAGCATGGCTTTGATATCCACATAATTTATAGTAGGTTCATCTTTGTTCTCTTGAATCGTCAGCAACACACTTGAAAAGTTTCAACTGTCATCATCAGGATTCTTGGCGCGTTGGTTGCGGCGGTTCTCCATAATTCTGCGTAAGAAGTCGTCTAACTGTTTACGGGTGCTTTTTAAATAGGGTTCGGCCCCACCAACATCCAACCACCTCAAGTATGGGAACATTTCACCCGGTGCGTTAATCCTCCTGCTGGCTACACTTCTCACTAGAAGCGGAAAGGTGTCAGCATCAAATGCAGTCAACGAAGAGCCTTCGTAATATCCCGGTCCAAACAGGAGTCGACAAGTGTGGTGAAAGTTCACCGCACTCAGAGCCAAATACACATCATCAAAGTTTCTCACCCTGAGACCTTCTCAGCAGGCCATTTATCGCTCTCATCGTCTCTTCTCTCCTTATGACCTGCAATATCGAGGTGAATATGCGATCAGTGCTTATGTTCTGGAAACAACCTACAGGATAGTATTGCCTTAAACCTGTGAACCCAATCCCCGAAGTTGAACAGTTGTGAGAGTTTATTCGATGGTTCAGACTTACATGCTATGCTAGTCGTTAGCTGGAGCGGATCCTTCAGTGCCTGCAGATCTTGTATGCAATTCGAAGAGAAATAATGACATTGTAGTACACAGAAGCAGATCAGACACAATAAAACTTGTGTCACTGGATTTCATGAGCATGCCCCAATATTATATCCCTCCGTAGCGTGTGCTCCGTGGCCACCCTGTTACATCTGCAGAACTACTCCCGATTGATCGTCCATGGCAAGGGCATATGGATGGACCGACCAACTTGCATCTAAGACAGTCTCTAGCTGTCATTTCAAAGTTAATTACATGTGAGATAGTAGAAGACGGTCTGAACCATCAAATAAATGTAGGCCGAAATTGGGCCTCTTGAAAATGACTCGCCTCCTGAATGTTAATCGCGATTAAAAATGTCAGATATTCGAGAGAATGCTGTCGGTCTATCAGATCAGTACACGGTACGCTACTCGCATGATTCCACAGACGAGTACCCACATCCATGCGATGCAGTCGCAGCTACAGATTCATCGCTCAATATAGACCCCACATGCATTATCTGGCAGTGACCACACTGGACTAATATTGCACATCACGAGACTCATCAAAAACCTACTGCAGGCTAATGTCATTATATGCCTACAGAGTAGAGCCCGCACCATTCAGTCTAAATGTTCCTTCTGTAAGACTTTGAATTTAGACACGTCTATTGTGCTCGGATTGCAAGCTTCATTTGAGGAGCCAGAATCATCATAAGAGACGAAACAACACGGCGCAGATTCTGAAGTTATCCAGCTGCCATGACTGAAGATGGTATCTCTTTCGATAATAGCATGAGGAATCCAATTCGAACTCCTATCCGGTGTGGCCACACGCAAGTCCAGAGATAGGTAAATTTACCTTGGATTGTGCAACGCCCTTGGCTCCCGAGAACTCTGTGGAGCAGATCTTTCTTAATAAATGCCAGTGATGAGTTAGTGGTCCCAGAACAACATCATTATTATAGAGAAAAGTTCGGCTAAAACCGACGGGCTAACCCGAGATGGAAACACTGCAACTTGGGTCTTGAGGATCTCTTTCGCCATATCAGCGGAACTTACAATGACGACTGGAATGGACCCAATTTCAAAGAGAAAATCTGTCCGGGGACCTGGGCGAGATCGTGAAGAGTCTGGTGAGGCCGTTTGCCAGCCAGAAAAAGGAGATTCCCAATTGCAGGTCATCTAGCAGGTCCAGGTGGGAAGTTGCACCCACTCTTGAACACAAGCTTCTTGACTCTTGACGAGCAAGACGATCAACATCGCCTAAGCCAAAGAAAGTGCCACACTTGCAATTGTGACGACACCGTTCTCCAGCAAATCCAGAGAAGGGAGCTCCATCTTCGACCAAAACTTCCACTGACTCAGAAAGCTGACTGTGTAAGTGAGTTCGACCTCGATGCCTTTTGTTCACGCTTATCTTCCTCTCCTGGGACAGCTATACCCGCCTTCAGTCCAGAGTCCTCATTCTAATTTTGCTTAGCCCCATTTAACTCGCGTGTTTTATGCTTTGTACGGGGTCGATAGGGTCTTCCCATCTTTCTTGTTATCCTACGCGGTCGCCCTTTTCGCTTGAGGTGGAGATCTTCTGAAAGGCAATGAAAAGTGAACATAGTAATAGATAATGCCTTTTGACTTTACTGTTTATGCAGGCAGAATCCTCCCAGTCACGCATAAAAGATAATATGCGAGCAATAATATGCGAGCAATAATATGCGAACAGAATCCCTCCTATAATATCGTATTGCCAAGTCTTTTCGCTCACAGGAATGGCGAAATAAGAATGGCATGTGTTTTAACCCATCAAATCATGATTCAATTTGGTTTATAATGAATCCTTCGATCACCTTTTTCTGAAAGACATTCGAAAACTATGTGAGAATAACTTTCCACTCATTTCCCAGTCAGTCGTAGGTATCTTATTATTTACCAGTCAAATCTGACTGTCACTGAAAATGAGTGTAATTGAAAGATAAGTGTGTGAGGTGTTTCAAGCTTCCCCTTAGTTCACCTGGACTAAATTATCTCATTACAAGATCTGACGCAATCTATGAATGAAATTGTGAGTTACCATGGTAAACCAAATTGACTTTGCAGTAGGGTAGACTCCTATACTATACAAAAAAGGTTCACTTCTTTTATCCCAAGGGCCAAGATACAAGATCGGTTGCCCAAACCGGAGTCAAGTAGTAGGGACGCATGAGAAATCAATTCGCAGGAGTTGAATTTATCTCAAGCATGGCGCTTGGGACTGGGAAGCACGAGATTTCAATTCGCAGGAGTGGCTTTTTATCAACGCATGTAATAGAAATTGATCAACAGGAGCAGTCTTCGTTTCAGACAAGAACAGATTAGTTTAATTAGGCTAGTTTGGATTAGACTATTCTCAATTACTGTTGGGGCAACTGCAGCGAGACGATGCCCACACAAGGTTAATTCTTGGGTCGGAGAGCCACACGCGCGCGAAGCATAACCGAGACCCTGAGCACTATCGTGGTTTACATTAAGTGAAGGATCATCGACATTGATGGACAAAAGGGGATTTGATGGAAGTAACAAGCAAAACGCAGCCGCGTGTGAAACCAAGAAGGATGAAAAGACTCCCATCAAGCAGAACAAGGAAAAAACAAAGGGGTAAAATGGGACTAAAACCCAAGAGGATGGAAGTAACCGGTCAGATCAAAAGGTAGCGCCATGAACCATGGTTTGGGCCATGATATTGGAACACCACAACCCTGCCCAAGAGAAACACTAGCATCCGTGCTGGATTAAGGTGTAAGCATGTAAGGATTTAGCTTGCGGGATTAAGGATGCATGTCTGCATGTGGGATTGAGTGAGTAAAAATTAAGTGAACTTTAGCACCTTCCGGGCTAAATTAGGGATTAGAGGTTGATGGAGGGTTTCAAGTGCATAATGTAGATGCTTAAGGCACATTTAGGGTTTAACAACAGCCCTACGGTTTAGCTAGCCTAGGATATATCTACCAGATTGGAGGTCTATGTGACTACCTCTACATGCTACACTATCACCTTGGTGATGCAAAGAAGGACATACCATGGAGTAGAGAGTTTGCTAGAGCAGCTTCCAGGACCCACTATTTCGGATAACATCGGCACATGTATGGGATTACGAGCAAAGCACTGCTAGCATGGATAGGCGGTCAATTCTACCTATGGATTGGACATCGGAGGGGTCGGACTATCTCCAACTATTGCAGCTAGGCACTCATCACCTCTCTTGTTTGCTTCTGTTTCTTTGTCTTTTGTCCTTTTCCTTGTTGTTTTCTCTTTTGTGTTGGGTTACTTAGCATTTCTCTATTATGTCTCACTTTCTTGTCATGGCCTTTTAACACTTTGTACTCTTTGAGAGGTACACACTCTCAATGGATTATTTTCTGATTTTTCCATTTTGTTCATAAGCACGGTGCCATGGAGAGATTATCTCTAGTGTCACTCCTCATCAGGCACCTCACACCTTGTATTTGAGAGTAGAGGGTAGACCTTTATATTGTCTTTTCAACATATATCCATAATTGGTGTGCTTTATCTAGATGGATTCCCTCCAATCCCCAAGTCAAGTCCTTCTCCTATACCAATGGAGCACCCTATAGGGAGGATGTCCCACCACTTGTCCCTCTATCCCTCATCCTCATGTGTCACGCCATTTGTAGTTCCGCATCTAGATGCTCTGGCACTGGAGTTCCAATGACAATAGTTAGAGTTATTTCAGCAATTTCTCAAGGACTACTTTTTGATGGTTAGATTTTGTGTTTGGGGTACTGACTTCACGGTAGGGCCCACCATCACTTTGCACCGTTCACACCATCGAGTGTGCCGTTAGTGGGACCGTTAGGGTTTCAATGGTAGCTCGAGTCCAGGGGGGTATAGTTTTGAAGTGAGCTCTAGAGAGCTCACTTCTCTGATGTTGAGACTTCGAGTTCCTGGCTATGGTGGACAGAGGCCGGTGAGCGTCACCTGGATTCTCTATGCTTGAGTGGGTGTGGGTTGACTGTAATTAGTGCACAGTTGTTGGCAGTTCATAGAGTGACAAATCAAGTACTGATCTGAGTTGAGAGTGGTAAGCAATCTGATTACATCAGAGAAGTGAAGTCATGGAGAAATTGGGTGCAGGACTTTGAGTGTAGGACTTTGAGTGTTGGTGGTATCTCCAAGCTCGGTGGATCGTGGTAGCTCGATTCAAGTTCTGTGTTTCCCTAGTGTGCACAAGCTCGTTCAGTTGATGCAGATTTGGCAGTTAGACGGATGGTGTGCGGAAGTGCTGGCCAAATTTTGAGCAAAGAAGGAGCAATTTTTGAGCAGTGTTGTGATTTTGAGCTCAGGAGGTGAAAGCATGACCAATTTGCTGCGAGTTGGGCTCAGAAAGTCAAATTGAAGGTGGAGTTGGGAAGCTTTTCTCATGAAATTGTGATTTGGAAAAACCTGTTTTGTCAATTTGGCTCGAGTGGAAAGTTAGCGGGGGATTTGGCAGACATCCATCTTTAGAGTTTACGTCAGATTTTATGTAAGATTTACATCAGATTTACGCCAGAATTGGAGGAGTTTTTGCTGTTTGGCCAGATTTGGAGGAGTTTTGCTAGTTTGGAGGACTTTCACAAATTTGGAGAAGTTTTGCCAATTTTGGAGGAGGTTCGAAGTGGCAACAAGAAAGGCCTCATTTGGCTGAATTTCGGCGCTTTGAGGCATAGGGCTGTGGGCTATGAGAGGCTACGAAGGCCTAGAAGGGTCAGCAAGCCAGCTTGCTGGCGTGAGGCTAGCTAGTTTAGAGTAGATCTTGGTCATTGGTTGGCAAAATCTACCTTTCCTGCTAGATTGTGCGCAACAGGGTTTGACCCCTAGATATCTTGTTCCTAGACTGGTGCCCTAGCTAACTGGTCCACCCTCACTTGTTGTTCTAGTGACTGTGCCACTGTTATCTATACACATGTAGTTTTGGCTAGGAGAGGCAGTTTGATCCCATTCTTGGTGATCTTGGTAGCTTAGAACTTAGATACAAACTACTCTTATGTCAAATGCCAAATGGTGGCAGAGTCAGTCCCATGTTGTGTTATGAGATGGAGGGTTTTTGTTTAGATTTCTTGTGATTGGACCCCCTCCATTCTCTGCTTCCTGTTTGTGCACCACGTTTGTGTGAGGTGCCCTGACTTTTGAGCGTTGGTGCTCTAGTGTGCTCTCGGTGGTGAGGCTGGAGTGATGACCAGTCAAACTACCTTTGTTTCTCTCCGGTGAGGCAGGAAGTGATGACCTGTAGACCATGAGAGTGCGTGTTATGATGGTAGGTTAAAGGTTGCCATTTCCCCTAGTGTAGTTATCTCGGTTAGAGTTACATTAGTGGGTGGTGCTTGGTGGTGTTGGCACTTGGTGTTGGCACTTGCGGTTGCAACTTACGGTTGCAGTTGGTGGTTCGGGTTTGCTGTTGCGGTTACTTTGTCCCGACAGAGTTCTTTGGAGATTCCAGAGGAGTTAGCCCTACAGTACACAGTG
Organism: Lunularia cruciata; assembly: GCA_948567375.1. Taxonomy (NCBI): domain Eukaryota; kingdom Viridiplantae; phylum Streptophyta; class Marchantiopsida; order Lunulariales; family Lunulariaceae; genus Lunularia; species Lunularia cruciata. The sequence goes on along the minus strand of OX419762.1, from coordinate 42,437,667 downwards.
GGTTTACTTGGAGTGGTGCTCGGTATCAGCCTGTATCTCAGGTCCCAGTGAGGGAGGAGATTGACTCTGAGTTGGAGTTTGACACAGGAGCTGATTCAGTTGAGAGTGCACTTGGTGTGTCCGCACTGTTGTTGTGGGACATGGACAAGATTTATGGGGCCTCCAAAGGCCCTAGGCATTACTCTGGTACAATGGGTACCATTGAGTTGGATGACTTCATCCAGGAGTTCGATAGTTGGTGTGATTTGCAGCAGATGCGGAACTCGACTTTGTTCACACCCTTCATGGCATGGAAGGGGTTGTTTCAGCACTTGGAGGGTCCGCCAATGGATGACTACCATGAGTTCAGGAGAGCTCATTTGGAGGAGATTGAGTTATGGAGACAATATTGGTCTCCACACTATGTCTCCGTCACTTTAGGTTTGGTGGCCAGGAGTAGATCGGCTATACCTACAAGTTCTAGCTCGAGTAGTGTTGGTGGAGCTAGTGGAGGTGCACTAGCTAGAGATAGTGCTACTACGAGTGGAGGTACCGCTGCAGGAGGTGGTGTGGTACCGGGGTTTAACCCCATGGTGGAGTTCTTCCTATGTTAGAAGCAGAACTACCAGGGAGTACGGACTGACAAGCTGAGGAACTTATAGGAGTTTCAGCGGAAGGCTGGAGAGAGCCTACGCGAGGCATACACTCGCATGAGGCGGCTGATCAGTTTCACTCAGGGAGTTATTGAGGCCCAGGCAGTCCAGTTTTGGTATGGGATACTGGACAGGGAGTTGCGATGTAGAGTTCATGATGCTACGTTGTTGCAGGCTACTTCGCCCACTTTGGCAGTAGTCTTTGGTTTGGCTGAGCGTATTGAGCTCAATATGGTGGAGGAGAGAGTGGTGACATCTGGATTTGGTAGGGAGACCTCATCCACGGCTGTGACTTCTTCTAGAGTGCAGTAGAGTGCACCACTCCCAGTTGGTTTTTGAGGACAGGGTGGACAGCCCAGATCCTATGGAGCGAGTGGAGGGCCTAGTGGAGTTAGACCCTTACCCTCATTTTCGGGTCAACAGCAGCCAATGAGTGGTGGTGTTGCTTGTTGGACTTGTGGTGGACCTCACCATAGGAGAGAGTGTACCCAGGGTAGTGGACCTGATACCTTGGGTGCATCACAGCCAACACAGAGGCAGTGTGAGCACTGCCACAGATTTGGTCACACTAGTGATCGGTGTTTTGACCTACACCCGGAGTTACGGAGTGGTAGGGCTGCTATGGCTGGTAGTAGAGGAGCTCTAGTTCATGGAGGACGAGGTGGTAGAGGTGGTGGTAGAGGATCTACACCTAGTAGGGGTGCAGTACCTGCCCTTACTTTTGACACAGCTATTGCTACTCGGATTGAGCAGTTGGAGCAGAGATTGGCTAGTATGGCTATTGCTCAGAGGAGATCAGATTCGGGTGCTGAGGCTTCCACCTCATATGCTGGTGATAGAGATGCTTTGGACTTCATGCACGGAGCAGCCCAGGTGGATGCATCTGCAGTAGTGACTAGGAGTGCAGTATGTGCTCCAGAGCCTAGAGGAGCATTAGTGGAGTTGGATCCATAGAGAGGAGAGGTTGGGAGACAGGTCAGACTTCCCAATCTTTCACGCTATCTGAGGCATTGCAGACGATATCCATGGTTCCTAGACGTCCCAGTGCAGGTGTGGTAGGTGGTGATGGAGTACATGATGGACTACCTGCTAGTCAACCACCTACTACTACACAGACTGAGTCTAGCATGATGTTGGGGGCGGCTCAGCTGATTATGCGGCATCCTTTGTTTTCAGCCAGTGACATGTTTACATTGGGAGTTGACCCAGCCCTAGTGTTCCGGTTGGCTGCCACGTTGTGTGAGAGTAGGGATGGTGCAGTTCCTACTACTAGAGCAGAGGTGGTTGGTAGTGGAGCTGACTTGGTTGAGGAGCATGGGATCCGTTCAGCGACCAGTGGTTTATGGCAGGCAATAGCGGCTAGACTGGAGGAGTTGCCAGCTAGACCGGCCTTTGAGAGAGCGCGGTTTACACCTGGTGTTGTCCTATTGGATAACCAGAGGGGGATTTTTTATTTGGTGGGACCTTCAAGGAAGGTCTATACACCATAGAGAGTCTTGTTAGACTCTGGTGCGCAGCCCCTTATGTTGGGGAAGGCTGCAGTTGTCGGTCTGGAATTACGGAAGACCGATGTGGAGAGGTGTCCATTTCAGATCCAGACATCTCTTGGTGGTGGTTCAACATAGTACATCACATGTGGAGAGCTTGTTGTCCAGGTTCAGCCTAGTCATCCAACTGATAGCTCGGTGGTGAGAGCTCAGGCTATTGCAACGATAGCTGAGTCATATGATGTGCTAGTTGGGGGAGCAGTGTTATACCCTATGGGTTTCAGCATTGACTATTGGGAGGAGATAGCCTCTTATAGACCCGGTTGGCAGTCTGGTGAGGGACGGGTATGTCGCCTACCAATACGCTTCAGTAGTGGCAGTCTTGGCTCACTACAGTCCGGGACCATGGCAGCATCAGTTTTAGCTTTCAGTGGTGCAGTTACTTGGCCTGGTGACTTGTTGGAGTGGAACGCCCATGCAAAGGATACTCCAATACCAGAGGAGATCACTCGGCTTTGGAGTACGAGTGGGATTGTTCCATCCACCTTGGATGTTCCATTGTGGAGTTCAGAGGAGGCATTGCAGCAACATGCAGATCAGTTGGTGCAGCAGGCTTGGAGTGGAGCCTTCGTACCATCAGGAGATGAGTGTGAGGATGAGCCTCCAAAGGCAATTGCTTTGACACCTCTGGATACCACACTCATTGCTTGGCAGTATCCAGTAGAGGGGATATGCCTATTGGAGTTGTTTGGTGGGATCAGCACCGGACTAGCTGCGATGTTACACGCGGGTATCCGAGTACAGAGGTACTTGTATGTAGAGAGAGATGAGACTGCTAGGTGAGTCTCTCTACATCATATGGCACACTTGGCCTATCGGTATCCGGAGTTATTACCGATGTCAGCAGTCAGAGATTACCAAAAGGCCCTACCAGGAGACATTTCTTTACTAGGGGTGCATGACCTAGAGAGACATGGGCCTATTTACTTGGTGATCTCTGGATGGCCATGTCAGGGACATACACGTGCTGGTAGAGGATTGGGTCTTTAGGATCCTTGTTCTGGTGTGTTTTGGGAGATGTTACGGATATTACAACATCTCCAGGTTCATCAATCCGTTTCTCTAGCTTACCTTTTGGAGAACGTTCCTTTGATGGGTGATTCTTGCACTAGAGTGGTGGCGAGTACACATCAGGTCCATTCTTGGATGGGACCTGCTGTATTGTTAGATGCAGCTAGAGTGGGATCACGGGCTCATCGTCTTTGTCTTTGGTGGACAAACCTCTTACCCAGAGAGGTTCTACAACGTGCTTATGATGGGATTCAACGACTAGGCCATATCCTTGTTGATGATATCGTGGATGTTGGCCATCAGTCTCAGATAGTGGTCGTGCCTGATAGGTCACCTATGGCAATGGTGAACCTAGTTGGACAGCCTAGAGCTGCATTTCCCACACTCATGAGTTTTGCAGGCTCTCATGCTTTCCAAGAGGGAGGACCTGGACTTGTTTGGGACTCACAGTTACAATAGTTGGTGGAGCCCAACGCTGATGAGAGAGAGCGGGCGATGGGTTTTTGCACCGGTATTACCGCTGTTTTAGCAATGTTAGAGGCATCTAGGCGTCAGGTGTTAGGTCAGGCTATGGACCTGAACTGTTTGACCTGGATTGTGAGCCTTGGCTTGGTAGAGCAGCGTAGGATACGCTTGATAGGCATCACCACTTGGACACTTGTGAGCCCTGTGCCTATCGAGACGATTCAGGCACATGTTGGGGGCGATGGACCGAGTGGACATGGTATTCTTGGGACACATCCAGTAGCTACCAGGGAGAGTGGTCTACTTGGAGTCCATCCAGTTGAGCGTGGGCTACTTGGATTACACCCTTGGTCCACATGGGATGCAGCCAGAGGACGTATGGAGCTTGCAGCCAGAGTGGAGGGATTTTTTCACACAGAGATTGGGACCTCTAGTGGTCGGGAGCATGACACTATTGCTCCCAAGGGCCCAGTGTAGCAGTCAGTCAGTACGTCTTCCACTCCTACTACAGTTACAGAGGATACTTGGGAGCCAGATCTTGGACCCAAGCTTACTAGAGAGGAAAGACGGAGGGTTTGGAGGTTCTTGAGGAGTCACACGAGTTGTTTTGCCTTTAGTATGAAGGATTTGGGTGCTCTGAAGGGACTTGGTATACGGATTGAGCTGACTAGCGACACACCAGTTTTCCAACGTTCTTATTGATATAGTGATATGGAGAGGACATTGATTTAGAGCCGGAGTAGTGACCTTTTTGAGACTGGTTTGGTGGAGATTTCACATGGAGATTATGCATCAGATATAGTGATGCCAGCCAAGAAGGATATGCATGGCAACTATACAGATAGGCGGATGTGTGGAGATTACCGTCCTTACCATTTGGGTTGAAGAACGCTCCTGCTGAGTTCCAGAGGGTCATGGATAGGATCCTAGCTGGATTGGATTTTGCTCACTGCTATATTGATGACATTTTGGTTTATAGCACTACTGTGGAGGAGCATGAGAGACAGTTGTTGGAGGTGTTTGAGAGGTTGAGATCTCATGGACTCAGATTACATCCTGGGAAGTGTAGGTTCTTCCACGAGCAGGTTGAGTATTTGGGTCACACTATCTACCCCGGAGGACTTGGTGTTCAGCAGACCAAGGTAGAGGCTATTGCACGTATCCTTTAGCCTACGGATGTGAGCAGAGTGTGAGCATTCCTTGGGTTGGCGAACTTCTATCGTCGCTATGTTAGAGGATTTAGTGCCATTGCCAAGGCCTTGATGAAGCTGACCAAGCTTACACAGGAGTAGTGTTGGGGAGATGAGCAGGAGAGAGCTTTTGTAGAGCTCAAGGAGAGGTTGACATCTGCTCCTATTTTGAGGAGACCGATCAGGGGACGACCATTTCAGGTTCATACTGATTGGAGTATGTTGGGGCTTGGAGCGGTGCTCACCCAACATGATGATGAGGAGAAGAAGTTTGTGGTGGCCTATGCTAGTCGCTCCAACAATTCAGCGGAGGCGAAGTATAGTTCATATGAGGGAGAGTGCTTGGCAGCAGTTTGGGCAGTAGCACATTTATGATGTTACCTATTTGGTAACCCCTTCTCTCTCATCACTGATCATCAGCCGCTGAAGTGGTTGATGGAGTCCGACAAGCTTTCAGGGAAGCTTGCATGATGGGCTCTGATTTTACAGGAGTATGATTTCATGGTTGTTCACAGACCTGGAGTGGTGAACCGTGATGCAGATGGGTTGAGTAGAAACCCATGTCCCAGCCAGCAGGATCAGACCGGAGCACGTTGGCATGGTGAGATAGATGAGGAGATGGTGCCAGGTTGGTGTGCATCGGCCTTTTTGTGTATATTTGCAGAGGCTTTGGTGGTATCTCTCTCAGCGCATACAAGAGGAGTTATTGAGGTCACAGATCCAGAGAGTGAAGATATTGGTACAGTTCAACGAGACATTCATGATGATGTCTTAGTGATTGACTATCTTTGCACTGGTGTTGTAGGTGGCACAGTTGGGGCCAAGGAGAGAGACCATGTTCTTCAGCAAGCCAGACGGTTCAGATTGGAGGGTAGACACCTTTTGCATGTATGGGAGGATGGTAGAGTGCGAGTAATACCACTTCCATCCCAGAGACCACAGTTGGTCCGTCATGCTCATGAGGAGCTAGGACATTTTGGAGTAAAGCATACACATAGCTTACTCCAGAGTCATTATTGGTGGCGCGGTATGCAGACCGAGGTACAATAGTTTGTTGCCAGATGTGTGGTTTGTGACGGAGTTAGAGCATCATTCAATGCTCATACGCCACAGTTACACCCATTACCTATCATGGGATTGGGTTATTGTTGGAGTTTGGACTTTGCCGGACGTTTACCGCTGACTGTGAGACATCATTGGTATGTTTTGGTGATGGTGGAGCACTTCTCCAAGTGGATTGAGTTGGTGGCACTTCCTGACAAGTCTAGTGAAGGGACAACTTACTCGTTCCTGGATCGAGTTCTTAGTCATTTTGGTGCACCAGCTGAGGTTTTGACTGATCAGGGTATAGAGTTCTTGGGGGAGTTTCAGGTCTTGTGTGACAAGGCTTTGATTGATCATCGTACGACATCCCGAGATCACCCTAAGGCAGATGGCTTAGCAGAGAGAGTGGTTCAGATGGTGAAGAGAGGATTGCGAAAGTATGGTTTGCAGAGAGGCCACTTGGGAGATTGGGATCTCCAGTTACCTTGGTTGGCCATGGGCTATCGGTTCAGCCGGCAAGCCTCCTTAGCATCCTTCTCTCCATACTTTCTACTCTATGGACGAGATCCAGATTTACCTACAGCCATTCGTCGAGATGCTATTGTAGTTTTGGACTTGGATGACCCCGATGTATGGATGAGTGCATGTTCTCAGTGGGCAGAGATCTTTCAGAGAGTGATGCCGATGGCCTTTGAGAACTTGGCGATTGCTCAGCATAGAGATACTTTACGATATGCTACCATTCAAGGAGGAGGTTATAGACCCTCGATCCGTCAATTTCATCCAGGCGACTATGTATATCTATAGCAGACATCACCGACGACACTTGATGTTTCTACAGGCCGCACTATCTTGAGAGTGCGTGAGGTTTTGCCATCTGGAGTCCTTGTGTTAGAAGGACGTGATGGTGTTGTTTGGAAGGATCATGTGCGCAATTGTGTGCCATGCCACCTTCCAAACATTGATGGTACTATGGACCCAAGCTTAGCACTTGTACGTGCAGGCTTAAGGTGTATGTTATGTGGCTCTTCTGGTGGAGCTGCTACTATGTTAGTGTGTGATAGCTGTTCGAGAGGATGGCATATGGCATGTATGACTCCTCCCCTCACGGTGGTTCCTCAGGGACAGTGGTTATGTCCTAGATGTACTTGACCTATAGCTAGTTCATTCTTTATATGGTATAGATTGCAGACAGGCAACTAACGATGGGGCTCCATAGCACCCGGCCTCCTGATCTTTTCCCATTAGAGGGTGTACCATATACTTAGAGTAGATGGCTATCTGGAGTTAGAGGGACCTAACCGCCAGCTAGGAGGGCGATTGTGGCACTTTAGAGTCTATGTATGACTTATGTGTGAGTTGTGCTTCTATAGTGTATGATGTTGACAACGATGTATGTTGTGTAGTGATGTATATATGCACGACAGTTGTCACTCCATTTGTAGTTCCGCATCTAGATGCTCTGGCACTAGAGTTCCAGTGACAGTAGTTAGAGTTATTTCAACAGTTTCTCAAGGACTACTTTTTGACGGTTAGATTTGTGTTTGGGGTACTAACTTCACGGTGGGGCCCACTGTCACTTTGCACCGTTTGCACCATCGAGTGTGCTGTCAGCGGGACCGTTAGGGTTTCAGTGGTAGCTCGAGTCCAAGGGGGTTTAGTTTTGAAGTGAGCTCCAGAGAGCTCACTTCTCTGATGTTGAGCCTTTGAGTTCCTAGCTACGGTGGACAGAGGCCGGCGAGCGTTACCTGGATTCTCTATGCTTGAGTGGGTGTGGCTTGACTGTAATCAGTGCCCAATTGTTGGCAGTTCATAGAGTGACAGATCAAGTACTGATTTGAGTTGAGTTGAGTTGAGAGTGGTAAGCAATCTAATTATTGTGGCACTTTAGAGTCTATGTATGACTTATGTGTGAGTTGTGCTTCTATAGTGTATGATGTTGACAGCGATGTATGTTGTGTAGCGATGTATATACGCACGACACAGGTCATGGACACTCCACTCCTTCCCTCCACCTTGGATCTTCCTCAGACTCTGTGTGCCCTACCACCTGCCCCCACAAGATCATTCAAAGCTTCATCCCACTCCTTCCGCCCCATAACCCTCACAAGATCATTCTACTCCACCTAGGTTCTCAGCATATCCTTATATCTCACACCATCAACATCCCACATAGCCTTTTCTGCATTGTGGATGGGTAGATATTGGTCTTATGTAGCATAGAGGTAGATCTCATTGTTTGCATATGCGTGCAAATGCCATATATGACCCCCCTCTCCTCCCTAGACCCCATCCATACTCTAGTAAGATCTCTACAGGCTCCTCCCACCTCTTACTCTTGGTTACACTCTTTGAAACCTATCTTGGCATTCCTACCAAGTTTGCCGCAATCTTGAGTGTATAAAAAAATCCCTATGGCTCCTCCAAGGGGATGTGAGATGTATATTCTAGGCATTTGAGCTTCCTTGGACATTCATTCAACTGGGTGGTGGTCCAAGTTGATGTCTCTTATGCCTTCAATACCATCTCTCATCCAACATTATTTTATGCTCTTTGCTCCGCTCAAATCTCCTCCTTGATCCCATTAGAAACAACATGATATAAGGAGCAAACCAACCTCTCATTTATGAATTTTAAAGTCTAAGGTACTTCTTTGCAATATAGCACCAGGCAAAGGGTACTTCAGTTCATTGAAGGAGGAACATTCATATGAAAGGAATATTGAAATAAAAAGTTACCCAAAGTACTTCTTAGTTGTGAATGTTACTCTTAGTTATAGACATTCATAGTTGTAAATACTTCAAGGAAAAGGCCTTCAGAGTTGTATATAACTTTGTAGTTGCAGATCCTTTGGATTTATAAGTCTGAATGAATGTAAAGTGTAATTTTTATTTGGGGAAGATCTGACACCTTCCCTAACATGTGTAAGGTGCCTTATTACTTTACAAGTGATTAGGATAAGAGAAGATTAAAATCCTAAGTGTGTGATATAGGTAGATACAAAAGATAACCAAAAAATTTGATTTTTTGCAAAATCCCTTTTGGATGAAGAAGGAAATGTATATAAGGCCCAAATTTTTTTGGGTTCACTTTATTAGTTCATTTTTCTTATGAAATTGAAGTTTAGTAAAAGGACTCTAAATTCTTTACAAACTATTATAATTCCGTTCTAAGTGTTGGTGAATGTCTATGTTGAGTAGCTATGAGGAATTTCATAGTAGGATCACAAGTGCTAGAGTATAGAGAAGTGTATTTGTACTTGATCAAGATGTATGATTTAAGAGGGATCTGAAGGAGTGAATGGAATTGCTAAGGAGTCAATTTGGATTTGGACCATTGGGAGTGCAAAAAAATTGAAAGGCAAAGGCATTCTATTGATGTGAAGACACATTTGGAGTTCAACCTCCAAGAAAGGTAGTGTGGTGCACATATTTTCACAACTTCACTTTTTTATTTTATTAATTTTACTCTTGTTTGTAATGATAGGACATCCTAATTTAGCATTTAGATAAAATTTCCTTAGTTTAATGCACTTTGGAGTAATTTTCTGTTTGCATAGTGGCAAGTGGAGGAAGTCCAAAGTTGAGAGCATCTATAGGAAGAATGCTAAATTCAAAATAGCTCCTAAGGTTGGTTGCAAGTGAGTAACTTTGGCTTGGAAGGACTTTGGCCCTGCACCTAGACTTCATGAGGAATGCCTTTGGTCTTGTACATAGTTGCTCAAAGGAGGGATTTTGGCCAAGAAATGTTAGCAACCAAATGACATTATCTGGGAAGAACCTCAGACAAGGACATGGTGGTGTACAAGGAACTTATACATACTTGAATATGCTGAATATGGTCCAAGAACTTCCACCAAAGACCATTGCATTCAAGAAGAGTGGTTTGCATTTAAGAAAGACTATTGGCACTTGGTGGAGACCTTGCATGTGTGATAGAGATAGTTTAGGGGGATAACTGGCATGTGCAAAAATAGCCTCATTGAAAGTGCATGACCAAGACTATTCAACCAGTATCACCCCAAATGATTGAAGAATGCATGAGGACTTGGCTTATAAGACTAAATGGGCAGTGTTTATTTTGACTTTTTCAGATTGGAATTCATCACTAGCTTCAAATCTCAAGCAGAATTTGCCCAAGCCTTCCATTCTTAGCAGAATTTCATAGTGTTTAGCCTATTTTCAATCACCTTAATTTCTTAGACTTCCGCCCATTGTCAAGATGGTATTTTTTCAAAAGCACATGAGGAAGGCTCCCAAAGCAATCACTAAAAATCCTATTGTCAATAAGCAAGCCATGTACTATAGAATTGAGGTAATCCAAAGCAAGATTTCAGTTTCTTGCTCTAGAATTGAGAGCTGAGTGACTTTGGTATGATCCACATGATGAAAGGAAAGAAGGAGAGAATTGTAGGGAGTTTAAGAGAGGAAATCCTCATGATTGGACCAAAGAGAACTTGAGGACAGTACTTAGTGGTGATGCAAGTGAATTTTTAGCCATGAAAATTGACACAAGGTATGCTTAAAAGTACCAAACCAAAGACATCAAGGCTACCTTGCGGAGGGGAGGAATAAGAATAATAGTTGGAGAGTAGGAAGTTACAAGGATCCGGCCAAAAGAGCAATTGTGGATGCTATCACAAAGTTGTTCAATCACAAATAGACAACCTACCTTACAAATAGCCAAGCGGTCTTCTTCCACTACATGTACAAAGGGGAACTAGTGAACTAGGAAAATGTGCTTTACATACAACCAAAGATCCCACATTGGACTTTTGAAGAAGGCAAAGGAGGAACTTATCTTACACCATTCACAATACATTTTTACATGTGCTTAAAATTCTTAATGAAGGAAGAAAGGAAGCATTTCTTGAGCTGCTTGTAGCCAAATATGTACTTTAATGCCTAGATTGAAGCAAGAACAATTATCAAGAGGTATTGAGAAGCATGTTAGAATTTTCTAGATAGAGTTTGTGCTTGTGAAGGAGGAAGATTGTCCTATACCAAAGACCAAGAAGAGAGTGCCTTTCACCAAGAAACCACTAAAACAGCTCAAGTAATCAAGGTGCCTTTGGATGAAGAAGCATGAGAAAAGAAGAAGATGGTGAAGAAGAGTTTGAGGAAGAGGAAGAATGGGAGGGATAGTTCACTCCAAGGATTGAGAGAAAACTTAGAAGAAGGAAGAGATATCTATCAAGATGCGCAATTGGTCCTAAACCTGAATCCCAGCAAATAACAAGTTAATTGTCCAACAAAAGAACCTTTCATCATCTTCGAGCACCTCATAGCCCAAAACCCCAACCCACTTTACCAAAATCCAGTAGAGAACAAGTTTGGATGGAAATCTAGCTCAAAGACAAAGAACCCACTAAAACACCCATAAAAATCAAAGTTCTTGATTGACCCAAAGCCAAATACACTCTTCTATTTCAAACGTAGGGGTCGGAGGATTGGAGGGTTGTATCAAATTATAAATTTTGGTGTGCACCAAGGAGATGGAGTGCACTTTGTTATCCACTTGGTTGGGTCAACATTACAACTAATGGAGCTCCTTCTTCCTTATTGAAAGGAGGAATGTCCAAGATATTCAACTACACAACATTGATCAGACAGATGCACAAGGAGTTGTACACAAAGAAGGCCACCAAAGCAAAGGGAAAGGAAGAAATTATGGAGATCCACAACCTATACAAAGAGAAGTGAAGAAGGTGAACTAACTTACTCAAGAACTTCACAAAGAGCATAGAAGAAATTCATCCTTTGCTACAAACCAACAGGAGTAGGAGTGAGAAGTAGGACAAGTACAATTAGAACTAGGGAAACTCAAAATGGAGGAGAAGGAGATGGAGCTGAAGTATGAAGACCAACTTTGAGTGAGGGATGAAGTAGTTATCATTTGCTCCAAAGGTAAGGATGAATGTTAAGGTAAGTATAGTAACTCTTGATCTATAGATGTCCAAATATTGCATGAAAGTGATCTTGAAGTTGGAGCAGATTGAAGAGGAACTCAAGAACAAGAAGATTGATCAAGAGTTAAATCCTGAATTATAGAACAAGTCAAGAAGGAGGGTGTGCATTCTAAACCAGTACCTAGAGGAAGAGAAGAGGAAGACCATCTAACAATTAGAGCAGTTGCACAACCAGTTCATAGCAATGTTGAAAGAAGGAGCCAAAGGGAGGCCATGAAGTCCAAGATATGTGAGTTGAAGTTGCAAGCTCAAAGGTTGGAGGGGAAGACCAATGAGAAAGAGTATATAGACAGTTAGCAGTTTGCTTAAAGAAGCACTCCAAAAGAAGTTCACAAAAGTCTATGAAACTTATCTAATGCACATCACCAACTACTTGGAGTGGATAGAGGAGTGGTTTTTCATACTTTGTGGCAAAGATAGTAAGTAGTTCACAGCTAGAACTCTCAACCAAAGACCCACCCCTTGAAGAGAATCCCTTAGTAGACTTAGTTCAAGAGTAGAACAAATACCTTAGGCCATGATTATAAATTTTAGGAGGAATGCCTTTGGATCTTGTACATCATTTTTCCGAGGAAGTACTCTGGTCGGGTACCACTTCAAAGTGTAATTCAAATTAACTTAGAGGAAGACCTTTGCAGTTAGACAATAGGATTAGGATCCTTAGTTAGAGAAAAGAGCTTACCACAATTTTTGCTTCTTCATTCAATCCCTATGGGGCAAAGTAGGAAATTAGATATAAGGCTACACCCTAATAATTTTAGAGTTCACTCTTTTAGGTAACTTGGTAAGCAATTGAAGTCCTACACTTTGGTTATTGAGTGAAGCCTAATCTGTAGAGTCTGTTAGCACCGTCTTGAATCACTTTGTCTTCAGTGTTGGGGGAATATTCATGCACAAGTAGATGTGAGGAGTTTTGCAGTAAGAGCACAAGTGTTTGAGTATTGGGTGTAGGAATTTGCACTTGATCAGGTTGTTGGATCCTTGAGGGTTATGAAGAAGCAAAGTAGTGCAATGAGAAACCTATTTGGTTAAGAGTGCAACCATTACCATGGAACCAAAAAGCAAGAGCATTCAGCCAAAAAGAAGACTCCTTCAATCTCATGCCTTCTAAGAAGGATAATACATGACTTAATAGTTGAAGTCTTTGGAATGGAGTGGTCTTTAAGCTAAAGTGAACCATCACCATCAAGAATCTCCATTATCAACCATGAATGTGATTTTAGTTTTATTTTTTTGTATTGCACTACAAAAGGTGACACTACCATCTTTTGGGAGTGGTTTACCAAGAGGTTAAATAGGAAATAATAAATAAATGAACTACGACATTGTAGCACTTTCTCTTTATTTCTAGTTATTTACCAACCATATCCTTGAGGGAAAAAAAGTAATCTTATTGTTTATACTATTAATACATTGACATTGAGTTGTCACAAGTAGTATGCATCTTTGTAATCAAAGTCTATGGAGTGAAAGGGCCTCCAAATTGAAGTGAGCCATCACCTATAGGATTCATTTGGAATCTATTTGTAGTGAAAGTGATATTTAGTCTTTTTTTTCCATAATATGCCATAGGAGTGACACTACTCTCTTTTGGGAGGAGCTCCTGCCCAAGAGGTTAAATAAGAAATAACAAATGAATGATCAAATAGTGACACTTCCTTTCATTTCTAGTCATTTTTTAATTGTATCCTCAAGAGAATGACCTATTCTTACCAATTTAATAGCATTTGAAAAGTATTGGTTGCCATAGCCATTTACTAGCAAAAGATGCATATGTACTATTATGGGAATCTATCATAGAAGAACTTTTAGGATTTTTACATGAAAGTATTAGATAATTCTAGAAGATACTCCAAAAAATGACGCACAAATTTCATTGAAAGAATATTTTGAAGGCAGTAAGGAACGTTTCTAGGAATTAAATTGGCTAATAAGATACTTGAATCACTTTCTTGGACTACATGTTTAAGAAATTTTCCTAAAATTGGGTAAGTTGGTTATTATTGAAATGTTTGAAATTCAATTAAAAGTAAGATGTTTTAAAATGCATTTTAAAGTAGACCACATTAAAAAGAACTATAAGAAACTTTCAGCTTAAATGTACATAGTAAGTATCAACAAGTCAGAACTATTGAGTTCAATTTCAACAAAAAGTAGTTGACCATCTATATCATTGGCATGCCATCAATTGGCATGCCATCAATTGGCAAATAATGCATCAACTCTTCTTGCTCTATTAACTGAAGATTATTCAACAATAGCTTGATTGGGTCTGCCTCATGTGTTCCACTAAAAACAAGATGGATTAAATCATCTTCTTGTTGAAAGAGATTATCTTTGATTGATAGCTGAATATATCTGCAATAATTTGCTTGTAGGGTTGGCACACGTAAGGAAGAGTTTTTATTTGAAGTTGCAGTATTGTGAGTCATAGCAGCAAGCTTTCCACCCAAGTATGATTGCAAAAAGAAGTATGCACCCACTTGTTCACCCTATGTTGTCATTTAATTCATGTAGATGATCTTGGTCCACTATACACCTTGATGAGGCATGCTGCTAGAATTGTGTATTGATCTTTAACTTAGGTACAAATCATATAGGACTGATCTTCAACAAGACAAGAAAGTGCATTGACAAACGTGCCATCATTGATGCACAATTTCATGAATTCCCTCAAGAGTTCATTGCACAAAACATTATAAGTCATAGTCCCTTTGTAGCAAACTATAAGGAGACAGATTGCCTCTAGACATTGAGTCTTGATATCCCCTATTACCAAGTTCAGTAGCTTCAACTCAATATGCTTTAGATACATTCAATCAGATATTGTGGTAAAATGGATCACAAAATGCAAGAAAAAAGAAAAGAAAATATACACAATTCCAACAACAACATAGTAGTTTTTGCAAAGACATGGTGCAGATATGACATTCTAGAACCTAAAATATGTGAACATAGACAGAGTTGAAGCAACCATAGGTGGTGCCCATTTTCAATGAGTCACTCTCCAAGACATCAAAGCAATTACAAATAGGATCAAAGACATTGAAAGAGAGTGCAATACCACACCAAAATTAAGAATCTGGTACAATATTGATAAATTCCAATGGTAAATCACAACTTTCATCATTTTCTTTTTTTTGTCCCTCATTCTCAATTATCACTAGCAGCAAGGTGATTGGTCTCTTGGCAAGGAGAAGATGGTACAACATGTAGTTCACACTAGACCAACATGATGTAGAGTATAATATCATGGCTAGCACTTTGCCTAGCATCTCCTTGCTAAGGGTGGCATAAATCTTGTACAAAAGATCTAGATTTTTTATACTCTTAGAGACACAAACTCACATCTTCAAGAGTGGTTTGAATATATTGAGTTTAATCATGTACTCATAGAAATTGTTGATTGGATGTGCTACATACAAATAGATTTAGTTGACATGGCCATTTTCAATAAGTTTTGCTAATAGCTCTTATCACATTACACAAGTTGGAAATAAAGGTTGTCAACATTCTTGCCTACAAAATGATGCAACTGGTTGATACAATCAACAACCTTGATATCCAACTTGAACTCTTTTCTTAGGTTAGCTTAAAGATAGTCCAAAGACATTGGTTGTGGGCCATGAGTGATGTTGTAAGACATAATTCTTGACAACACATTGGTGATACTTTCAATGCCAATAAGTGTTGTTGCGGAAGCAAGCAACACCTTGCATATTTTCATCTTCACTTCACTATAACATTTTGGAAGTATATCTATGCTTATTAAGGCTGAAGGCATTGTATATGATGGACAAAGCAACTTGAAAATGTTTGTCATGATGGATGATCAAAAAAATTGTAATGGGCCACTATCTTGTGTATAACATCACTGAAGGTATGATTCAACACTTTTTTCCTCCAAATTATAGCCAAGGTAGACCTTCAAGTTTATCTTATCAATTTGCTCTTGCTTGCATGATGATGAACTTAATGACAAGAAACTGCCAGGCACATTGTATTCAGAACTAGAGTTTGGACCCTAATTGGCCTCCATGATAAGTTAAATTAGTCCAAAGCTTTCAATAATTGCATGGTATCTTTGTGCAATTTGAAACATGCATTTTCATATTATTAGATGTGACTAAACTGTTTGTAGTGTAATGCATGCACTTCTTGTGTTTTGCTTTGAACTCTATCTCTTCAAATGATCCCCTTTTTCAATATGACAACCCCAAATATAGATGAATAACAACAACATAGAATAGAATTGAATAAACACCAACAACAATTTGATCTATTTTACATCAACATTTATAGACTTATCATTTAAAACTTGTCTATGAAAAACATACAAAGAATGTTAAAAACAATTTTTAAATGCATGCAAATTTTAAAAAAAATTCACACTAGTACAGATCTAAAAAGAAAATTTCCATATTGGTTACAAGCTTAATGGCTAATTTTATTAGTAAGCAAGTTTTGCACACTTTAAGTAAAAATAATAAGACCATAGCCTATCTTAGCATGTGGAATTCAATCCATTCAATTCTTTGTGTTTCTGTTTTCTTCTTTTCCCTTAATTGTTTCTAAAATTTGGTCTATTATATCTTATTGTTATCCTTTTAAAGTGTTAATTTTGCCAACTTAGTAGAAATTTTCAACTGCTCTTGGATCAATTAGGACTCTAATCTTCATTCCTTCTAAAATTTTATCTATAACAACTAGTAACTATTGGTGATTCCTTTCTCCTCAATCTATTGGCTTCTTCCCATCTTCTTCTTTCTTCCTTGTTTGTGTTTTATGGTGGAACCAAGAACCTTACAAGACCATCTTCTTCTTTCTCTGTTTCCTTTTTTTCTTTATGGTTAAACCAATTAAATCACAAGACAAAATTACTTATGATTATTTTTTGTCCAATCCTCATGTTCAGCTTCCATATCTTTCTCCTCAAACTAGATGTGAAAGATTAACATAAGGATTGGACAGAAAATAATCATAAGTAACTTGGTCTTTTGATTTTATAGCATTTTATATTATTTTAAAGACCAACAGAAAATTGAAAATAGGAAATGCTATGGCACCAATAAAATTACAAGACCAAGTTACTTATGATTATTTTTTCTCCAATCCTCATGTTTATCTTCCATATCTTCATATTACCTGTAGAAGATAGGATTGGAGAAACAATAACTATAAGTAACTTGTTTTTGTGATTTTATAGCATTTTCTTTGTAAGAGTTTCACAATGTTAAGTAGCCATACATTTGGTTATTTTGTAGAAAAATATTACATCTTACTAGTATATGAAAAAATCTTCCACAATCATAACAACTCCTATTTCAATTTGTATTGGTCTTTCAAAACTTTTGGTAGTTGGTTTTGCACTTCATGGATGCTATGGCACATTGATATTGTAAAAGACCAAGGAGAGAAATAAGAGAATGGAAGATTGGAGTGAAAGATCACACTCAGACTCTTGGATAAGGGAAACTTTGAATGCCTGGCATGAGCTTGGGCTTTAGTATTTATATGGAATATACAAGGCTCTTAAGAAGCTTCCTAAAACTCAACTTTCTTAGGATGCAAGCCAAACTAACAAGGAAGTTTCTTGAGAAGTTTCCTTTTAGAAGCCGCTTACTTGGCATGCAAGTTAAGCTAGTCATGAAGCTTCCATAGAAGTCTCATTCTAGAAGCCACTTACTTGGCATGCAAGCTATGCTAGTTGGGAAGCTTCCGAAGAAACTTCCTCTTAGAATTTACCATTCGGTATGCAAATTACTTGATATTGGAAGGTACCAAGTAGCTTTTTAGATATTTCTAAAATATTCTTATGATTCTTGGCTAAATTAGCCTATTTGCTACTTTATTAGTCTTGACTAACTTGTTTGTAAACTCCATATTGTCTTATATTCCCCTCCTACTTGTTGGATATCCTCATCACCATGGAAGCTTCAAACTTCTGGATGGCCATTTGTGCATTTTAAGGATAAGAATGAAGCTCCCAAGGGGCATCATGAAGGGAATACCCTTTCCAAAGGACTGTATACTATATATATTGTTGATGGTCACGTTGAATATAGTGACGTGCAAGGATACAATCAACTTTATATTCCTCATGATCATTGATAGGTGTAAAAGACCGAAACCAAGGAGAGAAATAGGAGAATGGAAACTCATATTGGGACACTTGAATGAGGGAAAACTCCAAATGCCTAGCATGAGCTTCGGCTTTGGTATTTATAGATAACATACAAGACCCTTGAAGCTTCTCAAGAAGCTTCCTTGAACCGCTTTCTTGGAGTGCAAGTCAAGTTAACCAGGAGCTTCTCAAGAAGCTTCCTTTTAGAAGCCGCCTACTTGGCATGCAAGCTAAGCTAGTTAGAAGCTTCTAGAAGCTTCCTTCTAGAAGCTACCTGCTTAGGGCACAAGTTAACTAGTTGTGAAGCTTCCCAAGAAGCTTCTTAGATGCTTCTAGAATATTCTAGGCTATTTTGTCTTATTATCTACTTCGTAAGCCCGACTAACTTTGTCGCTAAACTCTATATTGTTACATATTCCCCCGCCGCTAGTTGGTGACGTCCTCATCGCCAGTGAAGCTTCAAATTCCTTGATGGCCGTCTGTGCATTTTGGAGGTGAGAAAGAGGTTCCCATGTGGCATCATGAAGGGGATACACTTTCCAAAGGACCTTGTACTCCGTATGTTGACGACGGCCTCGTTGAATATGGCGATGCGCAAGGATATGATCAACTCTGTACTCCTCATGATCATTGATAGGGACAGGAAGAAGGGGAGGTTGGACTCAAGAGGAAAAGGAAGAGGGGTTAGGAACAAAGGGTTTCAACTTGGAAAACATGAAAGACAGGATGGACACGCATGTGACAAGGCAAGGCAAGTCGATAAGCAACAGGAGAGACAATGTGCGTGATATCAAAAGGTCCTATCCAATTTGGGGCAAGTTTACGAACTTGGGTATCAAGTGGGAGAGGGAGGTTACTAGAGGATAGCATGACTTTATCACCAACTTCAAAGGTGAGATCACGATGATGGTGGTCCGCATATTGTTTTTGGCGATTCTGAGCAACAAGGAGGTGAGACTTGGCTTGTTGGAGAGATTGGGATATAGTGGTCAAGAATGTGGAAGTTTGAGGAACCTAAGAGGGAGGGGGAGCAAAGAGAGAATCTGGAACAAGCGGATGTTGGCCAAAATTGAGAAAGAAGGGAGAAAATCCAGTGCTTGCCTATTTGGAATTGTTGTAGGCAAATTTTGCAATTGTAAGATATTCATCCCAGTTGGTATGGTGGATATTGACAAAGGCCCGCAACATATCCTCCAATGTACGATTTGCGCATTTGGTTTGTCCATCAGTTTGAGGATGATAGGCCGTGAACAAAGCAAGCTTGGTGCCAAGTATCTGGAAGAGTGCTTGTCAAAACTTCCCGGTAAATCGAGGATCACGGTTGGAGATGAGTACACGTGGTATCCCATGATGCTTGAAGACATTGTCGGAGTAGATTTGCGCTAAGGTTGGAACATCCACGGTATCACAGGTTGGTGCCAAGTGGATTTGCTTATTAAGCTTATCCACAAACACCACGATTGCGGTGTGTCCTTGTTTTGTCTTTGGCAAGGATGTGATGAGATCCAAGCTCACATGCTCCCAACGAGCGGATGGAATGGCGAGTGGTTGAAGGATTCCACTCGGCTTCTGGTTGCTGGCCTTGTTCCGTTGGCAACTCTCGCATGATCAAACAAAGTCTCGAACATCTCGTGTCATGTTGGGCCACCACCATTGGTGTTGGAGGGTGCCCAAGGTCTTGTCCACTCCCATGTGACCAGCTACTGGTAAATCATGGGCTTCTTGAAGGCGCACAAGTCGAAGATCACCTTTGGCTAGAACATAAATATGGTCTGCATGGAATAAGAGGCCTTCTTTGAAGGAGAAGGTGTTGTACTCCTTGTCGTGTGCTGTTAGATGACCGTGTACCATTTGGAAGAAGGGATCTTGTTGTAGAGCTGATTGAAACTCATTATGGACCATAGGGTCAATGGACACCATTGTAATTGCCACCGTGATGAGGGGAAGATTGTAATACTCTGAGGACAAGAGAAGAGAGAAAACACAGATTGCACACTCAAACAATCGATGCCCCAAGGGAGCACCTTCTCTTTATTATATAGATGAAGAGGATCTCCTCCAAGCAAGCTCCACCATAGGATTAGGGACACAGATAGGTGATTTGTCAGCAAGCTCCACCCTTGGATTACTTACTTGGATGGGTGACATGTCTGGTCTAGGTCCTATCTGGTTGGTCAAACAAGCTTTGATTGGAGGGAATCTTTTAGGGAATCTTCCTGTAGGAATCTCAGAATCACGTAAGGTACCATTGGAAAGCTCTCAACGAGACAAAGCAGGTGGGAGGGAAGGCCAGCCTTTTCTCCAATGGAAGAGGGGGGGAGGGGGGGGGGGGAATCTGCACATTTTTGATGCCTAATTCATCCGATTAGGCCTCCGAAATTGCCTTCAAAGATTTCAGGCATATTTCGATTCCTACTCTATTAGTAGAAGTCCCCTTTTGGTGATACCTCTTTCTGATCTGTTTAGTCCATCATGTGTAACATCCTTCCAGATGTTACCAAACCAATTCTCACCTTTAAATCATATATCTAGCTATTGGTTCTAAGGTTCTCAAGTCTATTTCGGTTTCTGCCCTATTAGTAGAAGTACTCTTTTGGTGATACTTCTATCTTATCTATTTTGACCATCATGTATAACATCATTCTAGATGTTACCAAACCGAATTTCACATCTAGATCATATAGCTAGCTCTTGGTATTACAGACTTCCCTCCTTTTAAGATGCAATGTCCTTGTTGTGCAATTGTTGCTCAAATGCTTGCACCAACACCAGTGCATGTGCCAAATTGGCAGCGGGCTCCCAGGTTGCTTCATAGAGGGGGTAACCTTTCCATTGTACTAGATAGTCCACCCGCGGGTGGCGAGTACCACACATGCATTTTTGGAGAATCCGCTCCACTTCATATTCCTCTATGCCATCAATGAGTGTCGGACAAGGTCGAATGGCCGGTGTGGAATGACCCTGGCCTGATTGGGGAGCATATCTGCATAGTAGGGAGACATGGAACACTGGATGGATCTTCATGTGTGGTGGTAGCTCAAGGTGATAGGCCACAGCGCTGATGCGACAAAGAATCAAGAAAGGCCCAATAAAACGAGGTCTGAGCTTACGAGGTCCAACTAATGTGAGTTTGGTTGTCGATAGCCACACTTGATCCCCAACATTGAACTCCATGTGCCGACGGTGTGCATCAGCATACTGCTTCTGTCAATTTTGCACAATTTGTAATTTGTGCTTGGCGCTCTCCACACCTTGTTGGATTCTAGAAACAAATGTGTTGATTGCATCGACCTTGGTAGCCACTGGACGGATCTTCATCAAGCTAGAAGGTGTGAAGGGATGCTCACCATACATGAGGAAGAACGGAGTGACCTCGGTGGATGCATTCACTGAATTGTTGTAAGCAAATTCCACCAATGGGAGTAGGGTGTCGCACCTTTCTCGCTCTTCTAAGGTGAAGCCGCGTCACATGTCTTCAATCGTGCGATTAGCCTGCTCTATTTGGCCATCTGTTTGTGGGTGGTAAGCTGTGGACATGGCCAACTTGGTTTTGAAGAAACCAAAGAGTGTTCGCCAAAACAAACAGGTGAATTGGGTGCCTCTATCGGTGATGAGTACTCTAGACAAGCCATGGTGAACAAAGACTGCATCTAAGTATAATTGAGCTAGTTGTGGAGCGGTCACCTCCTTGGTGGTAGGGCGTACATGAATCATTTTGGTGAGCCGGTCCACAAAGACCACAATGGAGTCAAACCCTGAGGTGGTCTTGGGTAATTCACAGACGAGATCCATACTCACTTGTTCCCAACGTTGGGTAGGAGTGGGGAGAGGTTGAAGGAGCCTTGTAGGTGCTTGATTAGAAGCTTTGTTCTGTTGACAAAGTAGGCAGCTACGCACATAGTCCATCACGTCATTGCTCATCTTGGGCCAATAGTAATGGCGCTTGATTGCATCCAAGGTCTTGTCCACTCCGACATGAGCTACAATGGGCGAATCATGACATTCCGCTAGAATGGTGGTGCATAATTCTGGGACATTTGGGATCCATAATCTGCCATCCCAAAAGGTGAGTCCTTGGGTGTTGGTGACACCTTTGGATGATTGTGCTTTTACAATCTGTGGATCAGTTTTTGTCGCAGCCAGAATCTCTTGCCAGAATTCAGGGTTAATCTTAACCTCTGCCACCAAGTTGTTGGCCATTGGCATGCGAGTGAATGCATCTGCAAGTTGCTTCTTACCTTCAACATGGGTGATTGTCATGTTGAAGCATTGTTGCCACTCTGCCCACCAAATTTGGCGATGAGATAGATCCTTCTGCGTCTTGAGGTAGACTAGAGGCTTGTGGTCTGTCTCTACTACAAATGCCTTCTCGCCCAAGTAGTGCTTCCAATGCTTGGTTGCTAGAATGATGGCCAACTCTTCTTGTTCTGTAGTGTGGTAGTTGCGCTCTACCGGTAACAACTTTCGAGAGAAATATGCAATTGGATGCCATCCGTCATGCCACTCTTGTTGTAGGACTGCTCTTATTGCTACGCCTGATGCATCTATAGCCAACTTGATTGGACGTTTTGGGTCATACCACTTCAAGATTGGTGCATGTAGCAAGGCGGCCTTCAATTCTTGAAAGGCCAATTCTTGTGCAATTCCCCATGTCCACTTCTTCCCCTTGCCAAGTAGTGCCGTTAAAGGCTGTGCAACCTTGGAGAAGTCCTTGACAAATCTATGATAGAATCCCGTCAACCCCAAGAAGCTCTTAAGTTGAGTCTGATCTTTTGGGGCACTCCATCTTTGAATGACCTCTATTTTATCTGTCAATACTTGAATGCCCTCTGCACTTACTTTATGTCCCAAGTAGTCTACTTCAGACTTGCCAAACTCACACTTTGAGATTTTGGCATACAACTGATTCAGTCTTAGAATCTGGAGGACCTTTCGTAGATGTTGCTTGTGTTCTGTCATCGTGCTACTAAGATATCATCCAAGAAGATGATAACAAACTTATCCAAGTATGGACAAAATATGTCATTCATTAGACTCATGAAAGTGGCAGGTGCATTGGTGAGGCCAAAAGGTATCACAAGGTACTCAAAGTGGCCATACTTGGTTCGAAAGGTAGTTTTGTACACATCGTCCTCTACAATTTGGATTTGATTGTAACCGGTCTGCAAGTCCAGTTTGGTGAAGTATCTTGCTCCATGGAGTTGATCAAACAAGTCATCCATGCGAGGTAAGGGGTATTTGTTCTTCATTGTTTGCTGATTGAGACCCCGATAGTCAATGCACATGCACATTGTACCATCTTTCTTCTTCACAAACAAGATAGGGGCCCCATATGGTGACATGCTAGGTTGGATGAACCTTTTCTGCATCATCTCCTCAATTTGAGTCTTACACTCCTCCAACTCATGAGGTGATAGGCGATATGGGGCCTTACAAGGAGGCGTCTTCCTCGGAAGTGTCTCAATTTTGTGATCTACTTGCCTTTTTGGTGGTAATCTTGAGGGTAGATCATTGGAAAAGACATCTTGAAACTCATGTACCACATCCTTCAATTTCTCAGGAATTTTTCCATCGAGTTGTGCACTCTGGACTTCTCTTATTAGACCCATAAAACATCTATCGGTCTTATAGACAATTGCCGTCCCTACGACATATAGAGTCAGTTTCTACCTGTGTGATTTTTCTTTAACCCCAATGATTGACCATTGGTGGGTTCTCACTACTTTCTTCCTCCAATCCACCATAGGGTTGTATTTCTCCATCCATGGCATGCCTAAAATTGCATCATAACGAGCTAACTATATCACTCGCCACTCAATTGCTTCCTGATATTCTCCTACAGAGAGGGTTACACGTCTAGGTAATGATTCAATCCTCTCAGTTTGCCCATTTGGTAACTCTACTTCTTCACTTCCATCTCTCTCTAGATCCATTCCCAATCTTATTGCAACAGAGAAAGACAAGAAATTCTCTATTGCTCCCGGATCTATTAATACTCTCACTTGATTACCTTCTAGCATTCCATTCACGACAATCAATTGTGAGGTTGCCTTTTGGGATCTTTGTGCATTATTCTTCTTCCTTCCCTTGCTTCACTGCTTCCTTATTGAGCCAGTAAGGCCGCAAGGTACATTTATTGGTGATCTTTGTTTTCTGAAGTGATTTCCACCTCCTCTTCTTCAATGTGCCTCTCCATGTTGTTCAAAGATCGCCTGAACGAAGGCCGAGGGCCTCTAGGGAAACAAGTGCAATAGTTGGTAGATATGTGCCCAATACGGCCACAATTGTAACAACAGCGTTGTTCTCCTCGAGTCCCTTCTCCTCGTGGGACTCTATCTCTTTGTTCTTCTACCCGTCCCCGCTCCCCTTGAAGCGGTCGTGCTCCTCGATCTTGGAATCAAAGGGTGCCCAATTCCATCAGTACAGGTCCACCCATGTGTGGCATTTCTGCCCAATAATGTTGAGGTGGAGCTACTCCTTCACCTCCACCTAATGCTTCTGCTATTCTATGCGCACAAGCAATGGCTTCAAATACCGTGCAAGGATTTTGCACCATGACTTCTTGGCGAATCCGCTCTTTCAACCCTTGTTTGAAATTGTCGAGAGCCTCTGCTAGACTCATGTCGGTAATTGCAACTTGTAGATCCAGAAGTGCCTCCACATACTCTTGTACGCTATTCTTTTGTCTCAATCCCCATGGTCGGGTTCGAGCCATTTGCACAGAATCCACCGATTGGAAATTCTTCAGCAGTCCTTCTTGCATTGCTGTCCATGTGACCTCCCTTCTCTCTGCCAGCATGGATCGTTCCCAAGCATCATACCATGTGAGGGCTTTATCGGTCAAGTACCCACATGCAAACACACATGTAGCATGCTCTGTGATCTCTGTTGAGAACAATCAGAAATATCGATTCATTCTCAAGATCCAATTTTCCACTACTCCCATCAAACACTACCCCTTGTAAGGCTCGATGTTGCAGGTCGTCTTCATCCGGAGTAGCAATGTGGCTTCATCGTTGATAGGGTTCGTAGGCACAAGTGCTTCTTCGAGTACTTCAGTCGCAGGTACTGGGTTTTGAGATGGCTCTTCTTCTTGCATGGCTTGTTTGTTCTTGAGGATCTGCACTTGACTTTGTAATGTCTCCATGGTCATCTTAATCTCTTGAAATTCATTCAACATCCCTTGCATTCCTTGCACCAACTCTTGCAATTGCAGATCCATGGTTCCTGCAACACTCAATTGCTAATGTCTACTTCAATACAGAGTCAATATAATCACTCTGGAAGGCGCATGAACTATCGAAACTACCATTGGGACCTCAGAAGCTATCAGTCGTTGATAATACTCCTCACCAAAATTCCTAACCACAAAATCTCTAAACATCACTTTTGGCCTCACTACATAACGGATTTCTACTTGAGTGTTGAAAGGGAGAGGATTTGGGACATTCATATCCATATTATCATAATAGAATGTAGATTGTCAAATCCCACTCTCTCTCATATATCACCACAAGTAGAATCACCGGGTTTGGTGAGTTCATCACTCTGTCCATGAATTCTGCACCAAAGTGATAAACTAGCAATACCCTCATCTGCTCACGTTGGATGTACATAACCTTGATGTGGAATGGGTTTGAGAATGGAAAGCTAGGTGCGAGAAATTGGCCTCCCGGTGCATCCATCCCATCTGCTCGCTAAAGTCCTTCCTAAGTCTAGCAACTACTCTATGTTCTCCACCTCAAATTACTTAGTTTCAGTAGTTTGTGCTATTCCAAGAGGGGTGATCCACTCTCTTGGACTAAAACACTCGCTCTAATACCATTGTTATACTCTAAGGACAAGAGAAGAGAGAAAACACAGTTTGCACACTCAAATAATTGATGCCCCAAGGGAGCACCTTCTCTTTATTATATAGACGAAGAGGATCTCCTCCAAGGAAGCTCTACCATAGGATTAGGGACATAGATAGGTGACATGTCAGCAAGCTCCACCCTTGGATTATTTACTTGGATGGGTGACATGTTTGGTCTAGGTCCTATCTGGTTGGTCAAACAAGCTTTGACTGGAGGGAATCTTTTAGGGAATCTTCCTGTAGGAATCTCAGAATCACGTAAGGTACCATTGGAAAGCTGTTTAGGGGGGAAAGAAGGGGGGGGGGGTCTGCACATTTTTGAGGCCTAATTCATTTGTTTAGGCCTCCGAAATTGCCTTCAAAGATTTCAGGCATATTTCGGTTCCTACTCTATTAGTAGAAGTCCCCTTTTGGTGATACCTCTTTCTGATTTGTTTAGTCCATCATGTGTAACATCCTTCCAGATGTTACCAAACCAATTCTCACCTTTAAATCATATGTCTAGCTATTGGTTCTAAGGTTCTCAAGTCTATTTTGGTTTCTGCCCTATTAGTAGAAGTACTCTTTTGGTGATACTTCTATCTTATCTATTTTGACCATCATGTATAACATCATTCTAGATGTTACCAAACCAAATTTCACATCTAGATCATATTGCTAGCTCTTGGTATTACAAAGATCCTTCAAATCAGGTCGTCGTGATAGAGCATCGGGGATGACATAGAACCGACCTGGTTCATACTCAAGTTTGATGTCAAACAATTGGAGTTGCTCTTCCCATCGATGATGCCGACTCTTCATGTGCTCCAAGTGTAAGGTCTGCAACAATGGCTTGTGATCAATTTGCATGATCACTTGTTTCCCCAAGAGATAATGCCTCCATACCTTGGTGGCATATACCATTGCAAGTTGTTCCCGATCTCGAGTAGAGTAATTTCTTTCAGTTGTATTTAGTTGGCGAGACACAAAGGCAATAGGATGTAGTCCATCTGGAAATTCTTGTTGCAACACAACTCCAATTGCAAAGTTAGAAGCATCAAAATCAACCACACAAGGTAATTGAAGATCATATGGTTGAAGAATAGGTCTCAAAGACACCATATGCTTTAACTTCTGGAATGCTTCTTCATGCTTGGTGGTCGACTGGAAGCTCAAGTTCTTTCCCAAGAGGTCAGTCAATGGTGCAGCCACGTGAGCATAATAGTGGATGAACCGTCGGTAAAAACTGGCCAATCCATTGAATGCTCGTACTTTTGTAGCATCCTTCGGGGTAGGCCAATCAGTAATGGCCTTGATCTTCTCTTCTTCCATCTTGATCCCTTCTGATGAGATCTTATGACCCAAAAAGGTAACCTCCTTCTACCAAAAAGCACACTTTGACTTCTTGCAGTAAAATTTCCACTATCATAGTCGTCTTAGGACTTCTCGCACATGATTCATGTGTTTTGTCTCTCTCTTGCTATAGATTAAGATATCATCTAAGAACACCACCACAGACCAATCCAATAGTCCCTCCAACACCCGATGCATCTGATCCATGAAGACTACTGGAGCATTAGTGAGTCCGAAAGGTAGAACTCTCCACTCCAAATGTCTATACCTTGTGCGAAAAGTAGTCTTTTGCACATCCTCTCCTTCAATAGGAATTTGCCAATAACCGCTACAAAGATCCAGCTTGGAAAAGTAGCGTGCCCCACTTAGTTGATCAAGCACGTCATCGATCCGAGGCAAGGAATATGCATTCTTCTCGCTTTGCTTATTGAGTCCACAATAATCAATATAGAAACGAAGTCCTCCATCCTTCTTTGGAACAAATAGTACCGGTGTTCCCCAAGGAGAGGTATTATGTCGTATGAAATCCTTCTCCAACAACTCTGTAAGTGTTGTTTGCAACTCCTCTAACTCCTTTGATGAGAGCCGATAGATTGGTCTACTCATTGGAGTACTCCCTGGCAATAACTCGATCTTGAAGGGCATACCTCGATCAAAGGGTAATCCCTTTGGTAGATCATCCGGAAACACATTTGCAAATTCTTGAACTATCCGATCAACCATTGCTTGATGCGGCACTTGGCCCTCCTCAGATTGTTCTTGTGCAATCGGCTTGATCCACACCGCGAATACATACTTATCTTCCTCCAAAGCTTGCTCTATGGCTGCTTCATTAACAAACTTCCCTTCTAGAGACTCATCTCTCTTCCAAGCTTACTCCATGGTTGCCTTCTTGGCAAATGTTCCCATCTTGGGACTCATCTCCCTTCCAAATTTGCTCTATGGCTACCTTCTCAACAAACTTTCCATCTTGGGACTGACTATTCTTAGGTGTCTTACTCAGAGTTGCCAAACAACCTAATCTGAAATTCCTACCTTGGTGTTGTACTTGAATTTGGCGTCAGGTCCAATCAAATTGAACCTTATGACATTCAAGCCAAGGTAGACCCAGAATGATATCATAGTGTAGAGGTGCCACTACAAACCTCATACACTCCAAATACTCCTTCCCAATCTTGAAGGTAACAGGATGCGAGGTGCGGAATGCAGAACCCTTTCTACCATCCGCCATCATCAAACTACTTCTAATCACTGGCTTGATAGGAATACCCAATTCCTTTGCTACTTGCATAGACATGCAATTCTCTAAACTTCCAGAATCAACCAAAATTATACAACCCCAATTAGATATCATACCTTGCAAGTGAAGCAGACTTGCATAGGTCAAGCCTTCAATCCCATTGGAACTAATCAAGCTCCCAGTAGGCGGCTCAAAATCTCCTACTGGGATTCCTCGTTTCCCTGATCATTCCGCTCCACAACCTCCACCTGTGCAACTTGTCGAGGTCGTCCATTCTTGAGTGGACATTAAGCAATGCGATGCCCCAATTGGCGACAATAAAAACAACCACCATTTTGTCGCAATTTCTCCCTACCTGCCATACCCAGTGGTCTTCGTTGAATTGCATCAATTCCATTGGTGCTGGCTCCTTCACTTGTGTGTAGTGTATTGGTAGGTTTTGTGGGGGTCAAGGTTGAGACCAAGTTGTTGCCACCAAGGAATCAAAACATTCGGCCAACCGCATGGCTTCCTCCAAGTGTTGTGGCTCTCACATGGTTACCTCTAATTTGGTTCTTGCCTTCAAGCCCCTCACGAATCGATCCAGAGCTTCACCTTCCAAAATAGTTGGAATTTGCATGATGGTGTTTTGGAACTGCGTGATGTAACTTCTTACAGAGCCAATCTGTTTCAACTCTGCTAACTTATCCCATGCAGCTCGTGTGGCATTTATAGCTTGGAACCGACTGATTAGTGCGCTCTTGAATTCTGCCCATGTCAAGATCGGTGCAACCATTTGTCTTTCGGCTTGCTCTACTTGGAATCTCCACCATAACTTTGCTACTCCATCCAATTGGCTAGAAGCCAAGAGAATCTATTTTTGCTCATCTTGTAGATTGGTAGCTTCAAAATAACATTCACAATCAAATACAAAATTCTCCACTGCACCCGGGAGATTCTTGGCTTCAAATACCTTGGGTTTAGGGAATCTGATCCGATCTTTTCCTTCTCGAATTGGTACTCTCTCCACCTGCTCTTGTCGTCAAAGATCTCGTTCCTCCAACAATCGAGTGAGGTGCTCGATTTGTTGTTGCATAGCAAGGATAACATCAGGTATTGCCGTCATGGTTGCTCCTCTATTACACCACTCCCAATCTATCTAATTTATTAACACATAGAAACAACACGTCCACCGTTCTCCATAAGTTACAACCGGAAGCACCAAGGGTTCCTCAGATATGGTGATCATATGCACAAAATCTTGTCCAAAGTGTGAGGTGATGAACTGTGTGAAACGATGCTTGGGTAGTATTTGGATGCAAAAATCCCAATGGTTTGGTAGAAGTGGATTTGGTGGTCCATAAATTCCATCCATCTCATTCCTGCTCTGATACCAATGTAAAAGATCGAAACCGAGGAGAGAAATAGGAGAATGGAAACTCACATTGGGACACTTGAATGAGGGAAAACTCCAAATGCCTAGCATGAGCTTCGGCTTTGGTATTTATAGGTAACATACAAGACTCTTGAAGCTTCTTAAGAAGCTTCCTTGAGCCACTTTCTTGGAGTGCAAGTCAAGTTAACCAGGAGCTTCTCAAGAAGCTTCCTTTTAGAAGCCGTCTACTTGGCGTGCAAGCTAAGCTAGTTAGAAGCTTCTAGAAGCTTCCTTCTAGAAGCTACCTGCTTAGGGCGCAAGTTAACTAGTTGTGAAGCCTTCTAAGAAGCTTCTTAGATGCTTCTAGAATATTCTAGGCTATTTTGTCTTATTATCTACTTTGTAAGCCCGACTAACTTCGTCACTAAACTCCATATTGTTACAATAGGGATAGGCGGAGGAAGGGGTTAGATATGAGTAGAAAAGGAAGATGGATAAGAAACAAAGGGTTTCAACTTGGAAACATGAAAGATAGGGTGGGTTTGCATATGACAAGGCAAGGCAAGGTAAATCGATAAACAATGAGAGAAATAATTTGGGTGACATGAAATGGACCTATCCAATTAGAAGCAAGTTTATGAATGGGTATCAAATGGAAGGGATAGGTTGCTAGAAGAAAGCATGACCTTATTGCTAAGTTGAAAGGTGAGATCATGACAATGTTGGTCCACTTGGTGAGATCAAGACGATGTTTAATTTGGTGACAATAAAAAAACCATCATTTTGTGATAGCCTTTCCTTATCTACAATGGCAAGAGATTTCCATTGGATGGCATCAATCTCCATTGGTCTTGGCTCCTCCAATCATGTGTAGGGTGTTGGTAGGTCTTGTGGAGGTCAAGATCAAGACCAAGTTGTTTGAACCAAGGAATCAAAGTGCTCAACCAATTGGATGGTTTATTCCAAGTGTTTGGGCTCTTGTATGGTCATTTCCAATTTGGTGCATGACTTTAAACACCTCATAAATCAATCCAAAGCTTCACCTTCTAGTATATCTAGAATTTGCATTATGGTGTTTTGGAATTGACTGATGTAGCTTCTTATAGACCCAATCAACTTCATTTTTGCCAATCTATCCCATGCGGCTTGTGTGACATTTATAGCTTGAAATCAGACAATTATTGCACTCTTGAATTCTTCCCATGTAGAGATTGGTACAAAAAACTTCTATTCAACTTGCTCCACTCAAAATCAATGCCATACTTTTGCCACTCCATTCAATTGGCTTGAAGCCAAGAGAATCTATTTGCATTCATCTTGAAGATTTGTTATTTCAAAATAATATTCACAATCAAACATAAAATTCTCCATCTTGGGAGATTCTTGTCATCAAATATCTTGGGCTTTGGAAATTGGATTTGCTATTCTCCTTCTCAAAATGCTGCTCTCTTTACATGCTCTTGTCATTGATGGTCTTGTTCTTCTAACAATCCAGTAGGGTGCTCAATCTGTTTATGCATAACAACAATAAATTTGGGTATTGCTGCCATGGCCAGTACTCTATCAAACTACCAATAATTCTCTAAGTTAACAAGTAGATGTAACACATCCACCATTCTCCATAAGTTATAATCGGAAGTATCAATGATTCATTACACAAGGTAATTGTATTCAAAAAATTCTGCACAAAGCGCAAAATGATGAATTGAGTGAAATGATGCTTTGGTAATACATGGACAAAAAAATAACAATAATTTTGCAAACATATATTTGGTGGTCCATGAATTCAATCCATTCCATTCTTGCTCTAAGACCAATATAGAAAACCAAGAAGAGAAATAGGAGAATTGAAAATTGGAGTGAAAGATCACATCAGGACTCTTGAAAGAGGGAAAATCTAAATGCTTAACATGAGCTTGGTCTTTGGTATTTATAGGGAACATATAAGGTTCTTGAGAAACTTCTCAAGAAATTTCCTAAAAGCAATTTTCTTAGAGTGCAAGCCAAGCTAACCAAGAAGCTTGCTTCTAGAACCCCCTATTTGGCATGCAAGCTAAGCTAATCTAGAAGTTTCCCAGGAAGTTTCCTTCTAGAAGCTGTATACTTGGCATGCACATTACCCGATACTTGGAAGGAACCAAGTAGCTTTCTAGATGCTTCTAGAATATTTTTATAATTCTTGGCTAATTTGGACTATTTGCTACTTCATTAGTCTTGATTAACTTGTCTATAAACTCCATATTGTTATAGATATGAATTTTGATTTACTTATTTCCATAATATAGTTATTTGGTGCTTTATTTGCATTAAATATTCTCTAATTCCTTAAGTATATGACCATCAGGTGCATCTTAAAAATTTTTATGTAGAAAAGAGCAGAAATTTGTTTTTTTAATACCAGATACTCTTACAAAATATCTGATTCTCTTATGAATCTCTTAGATATATACTTTCTTAAAAATGATGATTGCCTATGTTGCACTCATACACACAACCTTGATTTGGAGGTTCTTAAATTATTCCATGTACCTATGTTTATTCACTTCCTCAACTAACTCAAGAAGCTTCATATCATCTGTCTCAAATGAATTTCCAAATTTAGAGTTACTGATCAAGCTTTGCTTTGTTGAACTTTGTTGAAATTTACAAACATCAAGAAGCAAATAATCTTTCATGGAGGAGGATCCACACTTGAATACTAATAAGTGAAAAATGATCAAAATAAATTGCACATATCATCTTCAAAAGCAGCAAAGTAAGACAAATAGATTGCAATGTAATAGAAAAATATATCTTGTCCTCTTATTATTAGGCTCCTTAAATATTGTTTAAATTTATATTATTTTTGTCATCTTTTACAAAATTTCTTATTTAGTATCTTCTATTGCTTAAGCTTGTATGTGAGTCATATTCTCCAGCTATTGAATTTTTTGAAAAATAATGCAACTCCTTTAACTCAATATAACTCTTGATACTTATTGGAATACAATATTATAGTAATACTTTAATTTTAGTTCTATTTTCTTCTCTTCTAAAGCTCATTTGATCTCCTCAATTTACCAAAAAAAGCTTTGCATGGATGGTCTATAGTTCTCCTCCTATGGTTGGAGCTAATGCAAATCATTAATCCAAGTATCATTTACATTGTATTATGAGCAAAGACTTTGAATAAATATCCAATTGCAAATAAGAATTATTTTATTGTACTAAAGGTTGTGGGAAAGATTGTTTTTTTCAAAAGTTGGGTGGAGAGAAATATAACAAGAAGCATGTTGCTTTCTAGCAAGATGCCTAGAGAGTTGTGTGCACAAGCATTGCGATCTGCTTCACATTTTCGAAATAGAAGTTTCTAGTAGAGTTTGAGAGAAAACTCCTGATGAGCTATAGCATGGAACAAAACCACACAATTGTACATTTGAGAGCTTTTGGTTCTCAATCTTTGTGCACACACCAAAGGAACAAGATGTCTTTTGTTTGATATAGTTCAAAATCCAAAGCCTTCAGTTTATGGGATCAGAGAAAGAACCATATATGTGAAAGTAGGGATGTCATGTTGAGAGGGGAGCATTTTGATCATCTATGGTTACAGATGCTGAATTTAGACATAAACTGTCTTCAAGATATGAAGAGCAAGCCAACACTAGAATGAGTGTTGATGAGATAGAAGTTGATGGAGAGTCTCCACAAGCTTCTAAGGAGTCTACAAAGCAAGCTACAAAAGAATAAGCGAGTGAGACTAGCATCTATCCACTTCAAAATGAGAGTGAGTGTTATCAAGAACTTGATTTTGCAAATGAACCCAACTTCAACCACTCAAGATGGAGAATATTGTAGAAGTGGGAGAATAACAAGACCACCACAAAGACTTGGTGAGTGGGATTATGGTAAGACATCTTATGCTTGCATTGTTGTAGCTAAGATTGAAGAAGGAGATGTAGATTCAGATCCTATTCATTTTCAAGATGTATTGCAATCACAAAGTGGTGAAGGCTATGGACGAGGAATTCAAGTCATTGAAGCAAAAAAAAGACTTGGAAGCTAACAAAATTGCTTGAAGTGAGAAAAAAAATCAAATGTAAGTGGGTTTATAGAGCCAAGCTTGATATTAAGGGCAACATCTCAAGGCACAAGGCTAGACTTGTAGCCAAAGAATAGTCATAGCTTGCAAAACTAGCCTATGAAGAGATATTTACTCTAGTAGTTAAGTTTGATTCCATCATATTTGTTCTTCCAGAAGCTATAGTAGAGTAGATGTTGAGAGCACAATTTGACATGAAGAAAATTTTTCTTAATGGAGATTTGGATGAGGAAATCTACATGGAGCAGCAATAAGGATACAAAGAAGCTTGAACGGTGAAGAGTGTTTGCAGATTACTGAAGAGTCTTTATGGCTTAAAGCAAGCCTCAAGAAATTGGGACTTGAATTTTGATGGCTTCCTAGTGAGGTATGGATTGCAAGCATCAATTTTTTATCCTTGTGTATATTATGGATATAGGTAATACTCACTATCTTTGTAGATGATGGATTGATTTGTGGGAAAGATAAATCCCACATTGTTGCAATGTTAGATCACCTTAGAAGAAAGTTTGAAGTTACACATGGAGAAGCAAAAAGCTATGTAGGACTTCAGGTTTTTCATGATAGAGAATAACTCAAAATAGAATTGACTCAAGAAAGACTTGTAGACTCAATCATAAATCTGTTCAAACTTGGAGATGCATATCCAATTGCTACTGCTGCAGATCCAAATGTTAGATTACAAGTGGAAAAAGTGAACCATTAGAGTACCCTACCAAGAAATAGTAAGATGTCTAATGTATGCTATGATATGTACAAGACCTGACATAGCTTATGTTGTTAGCATAGTAGCAAAGTTTAATTCTAATCCTTGATGTCAACACTCTGAAGTAGTGAAAAGAATTTTCAAGTACCTCAAAAGTACTTTGGATTATGCATTAGAATTTAATGGAGGTTCTGATGTTACTAATACACTAGCTTGATACTTGATGTTGATTTTGAAGATGACTTAGATAATAGAAAGTCACGCGATGGTTTCATGTTCATGATGAATGATGGACCACTAGCTTGGAGTAGCCAGCGGCAACAATGCAATGTCACTTCTACCATTAGAGGTAGAGTACATAGCAGCATATCCAGGTGCCAAAGAAGCAATATGGCTCCGTGGGTCACTCAAGGAAATACAATTTGGACAAGACGGTCCAACTCAGATGTACAATGACAATCAGGTTGCTCAGTACAATGACAATAATGCTTGATTTCTACACTTGGACGTAGTGAAAAGAATTTTCAAGTACCTCAAAGGTACTTTGGATTATGGATTAGAATTTAGTGGAATTTTTGATGTTACTAATACACTAGCTTGATACTTTGATGTTGATTTTGTGGATGACTTGGATAATAGAAAGTCACGCAATGGTTTCATGTTCATGATGAATGATGGACCACTAGCTTGGAGTAGCCAGTGACAAAGATGAAATGTCACTTCTACCGTTAGAGGTAGTGCACATAGCAGCATGTCCAGGTGCCAAAGAAGCAACATGGCTCTGTGGGTCACTCAAGGAAATACAATTTGGACAAGATGGTCCAACTCAGATGTACAATGATAATCACTGCTCTCAAGCTGGTGTATAACCCAGAGTTCTACAAGAGAACCAAACATATAGAGATCCATTATCACTATGTGAGAGAGTAGCAAGAGAAACAGGAAATCTATTCTAGCTACATCAACAACAACAATCAGATTGCAAATATTTTATAAAATCCTTACCTGGAGATAAGTTTCATAACTTTAGAAATTTGATTGGAATACTACCATTTCTTCAATGAGTGGGAGTGTCGAAAGAACATTTCAGATGGTAGTACATGTGGTATTGATATAGGATGTGCCTATACTATAGGCACATCCACATAGCACCTAGAACCCAACGGCATGAGTTAGGGTTAGAGTATTTAGGTCTTACCTTTGAGTGAGCAGTGGTTCATTCCATCAAGATATTGGCAACATAGTCAAGAAGCTTGAGCAATGGGACATGTGAGCAGCAACCTGGAAAAGCAAGGCCAGATAACACTACCAAGTTTTTCATTAGCTTAGAATGCACATACTAGCGACTAGATTTGCAATAAGAGAAAATCTACAAAAATGCTCTTTATATTCTTTTTATACACCTTGTGTGTAATAAATGCAGTACAGATTTGCATCAGAATTTTCGATAGATTTAAAAACTTATAGAGAGTGATTACATTGGCTGGTAATACTAGTTATTATAAGTACGTGGATAATTGAAATTCAAGACTTCTATATTGTACAAGAAAACGAGGAGAATGAATCGACAATTTGAAAGAATCCCTAAGTCAGGATTATAATTTTGAAGAGCACACATCGAGAGGAGTGAAGGCCTTGCTAATAGGTTGAAACGTAGACACTACCCAGCGCTTATCTTTTAACCGCTCTTAACTAGCGCTAACATAACAGATCTTGTAGTAACCAGACTCTTACCAGAGGTACGTTAACATGCTTGACTACTAGTCACATTAGTTATGTACAAATGAGATCATTGTCATGCCACTCTAACATATGATACTGGAATTCTTGCTAGGTGTTAGTCCTCTTCACTCCACTGGCTCTCATGCTTTCGTACTCTATATTAGTGCGCGACCAAACTAGAGCTACTTGCAGTTACCAGATTAAAATCACCATATTGGAACACCAGAATTGATGAATATCTGACGATGAACAAGAGAACTACATGTAGAGCTTTGAAGCTAAACTATAGAAGCTTTAGGGACGTTGGTGCAGCAACTTGATGTTATAGAGTTCTTTAGGCAATCGATGAGTGAGAGCAAGTCGAAGCGGGGTATCCAAGGAACTTGTCCGCCCAAATTTCTCAGTGACGTCTACATATTCTGGTTTCATCACCGGGGGAAGATGGAACTCAAGAGAGTGGACAAACTGCACTAGAGTATACTTTACCATCTGCTTGCCAATGTTCATGCCTACGCACATTCTTCTACCTGATCCAAAGGGCAAGAGTCCGAAGTCTTGGCCTTTAGTGTCTACAGGGGATTCCAGAGACCTGCTTGGATCAAAACGCAATGGATCTTCGTATAGCGCTGGATTCCGTTGGATTGAGTGTATATTTACAAACACCTGAGGGCTTTTTGGGATGTCATATCCAGCAACTTTTGCATCCTTGGTGGTACGTGAGGTACCAGCAGCGGCGCTGCGGGATGGTAACGGAAGTTTTCATTGACTAATGCCCTCAGGTACTTGAGGTCAGGAATATCCGATTCATCCAATAGTCTTTGCTTACCAACAACAGCATCCAATTCGGAGACAAGCTTCTGCATGATATCTGGATTCTTTATCGTCTCGGCAAGAGCAAACAGCACAGTGCTCACAATTGACTCAATCCCACCGATAAGCATATCCTGCCATATAAGCAAATAGGAGCTGTCAAACGTCACTTCAAGGTTGAAACTCTTTAATTATTCGGTTTATACGGCAGCTTGCCAGAGACGCTATACTAGGTATTCTAGAAAGATCATGTGACTGAGAAACATGGATTCAATTGGATTTGAATCCACAAAGCAACATAACCTCTGCAGATCAATCAGATGAAACATGAGGCTGTTGAATGGGAAAGTAAGAAGACATTGTTTTCCATAAAGGTACTGCGATGTAACGTTCAATTCTTACCAGCAGCATGGCTTTGATATCCACATCATTTATAGTAGGTTCATCTTTGCTCTCTTGAATCGACAACAACACACTTAAAAAGTCTGAATTGTCACCATCAGGATTCTTGGCGCGTTGGTTGCGGTGGTTCTCCATAATTCTGTGTAAGAAGTCGTCAAACTGTTTGTGGGTGCTTTTCAAATAGGCTTCGGCCCCACCAACATCCAACCACCTCAAGTATGGGAACATTTCACCCGGTATGTTAATCCTCCTGCTGCCTACACCTCTCACTAGAAGCGGAATGGTTTCAGCATCAGATGCAGTGAGCGAAGAGCCTTCGTAATATCCCGGTCCAAACAGGAGTCGGCAAGTGTGGTCAAAGTTCACCGCACTCACAGCCAAATACATATCTTCAAGTTTCTCACCCTGAGATCTTCCCAGCAGGCCGTTTATCGCTCTCATCGTCTCTTCTCTCCTTATGACCTGCAGTACCGAGATGAGTATGCGATCAGTGCTTATGTTCTGGAAACAACCCACAGGATAGCAGTGCCTTAAACCTGTGAACCCAATCCCCGAAGTTGAACAGTTGTGAGAGTTTATTCGCTGGTTCAAACAACGCTGTTTATTCAGACTTACATGCTAGTCGTTAGCTGGAGCGAATCCTTCCTACAGATCTTGAATGCAATTCGAAGCGAAATAATGATTGTGTGGTACACAGGAGCAGATCAGACACAATAAAACGTGTATCACTGGATTTCATGAGCATGCCCCAATATAAGTATCCTTCCATAGCGTGTGATCCGCTGCCACACTGTTACCTCAGCAGAACTACTCCCGATTGATATTCCATGGCAAGGGCATGCGGATGGACCGACCAACTTGCATCTAATACAGTCTCTAGCTGTCATTTCAAAAAGTTTATTACTTATGAGATAATAGAAGACGGTCTGAACCATCAAATAAATGTGGGCCGAAATTGGGGCCCTTGCCCTTGAAAAGACTAGCCTCCTGAATGTTAATCGCAGATTAAAAATGTCAGATATTCGAGAGAATGCTGTCGGTCTATTCAGATCAGTACACGGTCGGCTACTGTCATGATCCCCACAGGCGAGTACCCACATCCATACGATGCAGTCGCAGCTATAGATTCATCGCACAATATAGACCCCACATGGAATATCTGGCAGTGATCACACTAGAATAATATTTCATATCATGAGACTCCTAATGAAAATCCTACTGCAGGCCAATGTCATTA
Organism: Lunularia cruciata; assembly: GCA_948567375.1. Taxonomy (NCBI): domain Eukaryota; kingdom Viridiplantae; phylum Streptophyta; class Marchantiopsida; order Lunulariales; family Lunulariaceae; genus Lunularia; species Lunularia cruciata. The sequence continues at coordinate 42,398,950 of OX419762.1, read as the reverse complement.
TATGGCTACCGACGAGAACCAGAAGCCATTCAGTCTAATGTTCCTTCAGGAAGACCTCGAATTTAAATTCGTCAATTGTGCTCGGATTGCAAGGATTCATTTGAGCAAACCAGAATCATCAGAAGAGAAGAAACAACACGGTGCACATTCTGAAGTTATCCAGGTGCCAGGACTTGAGATGGTATCTTTTTCGACAATAGCATCAGGAATCCAATTCGAAGTCCGATTCCGGTGCGGCCACACGCAAGTCAAGATAGGTAAATTTACCTTGGATTGTGCAATGCGCTTGGGTCCGATTACTCTGAGGAGCAGATCGTTTTCAATAAACGCCAGTGATGAGTTAGTGGTCCCATAATGAGATCATTTTTATACAAAAGAAGTTCGGCTAAAACCGACGGGCTAACCCGAGATGCAAACATTGCATATTGAGTCTTGAGGGCCTCTTTCGCCATATCAGCGGAACTTACAATAACGACTGGAACGGAACCCAGTTTCAGAGAGACCGTGGACCTGGACGAGATCGTGAAGAGCCTGGTGAGGCCGTTTGCCAGCCAGTAAAAGGAGATTCTCAATTCCAGGCCATCCAGCATGTCCAGGTGGGTAGTTGTATCCACTCTGAAACACAAGCTTCTGGACGAGCAAGACGATGGACATCGCCACTGCCAAAGAAAGTGCCACACTTGCAATTGTCACGACACCGCTCTCCAGCAAATCTAAAGAAGCGAGCTCCATCTTCGACCACGAAACTTCCACTGACTCAGAAACCTGAAATGTGAGAGAGTGAGTTCGACCTCGATGCCTTTTGTTCACGCTTAGAATCCCATCCTTCACGTCGAAGACCCATCCGTATTCGTACAAGGGAGAGACAAAACAGGTAAAATGAGGCTAGCCCCAATAGCAACTATAAAAACGTTCGCCCCATCGCACTAAGATATCCGAGCCATGCAATCGTAAATCGTAATATGTACACACGTGTGTAAGTGAATTGGACCTGTAACTGAGTTCGACCTCGATGCCTTTAGTTCACGCTTATATTCCTCTCCCGAATGAACGTGGGAAGCCAATATACTAATGAACACGTGCATCGGCGGTGGAGTAAAAGGGACCTGTTGCACAGTAATTGAGAATCTTCAAGCTTCCCACCGACAACTTGATCGCTTCTATACTCATACTATAATACTGAAAGCTAAGAGTCTGCTTCAAAATTGGATTACTTGAAATTTCTGACGGTCAAATTTCTGTGTTGTCCTATGCTTATGACCGATAATGGATTCCTTTATATCGTGTCCTGTCCTCTCAAGCAGTGCAACCGTTATATCTCGTGTCTAAATCATTTTGACGGTGAAAAGCATGCTATGAATTTGCATGCTCTTGAACTATTCTATACCTCTTGTCCCATGAGCCGCATATATTCAAATCTCCACTTTCAAACAGCCTGCGAACCATGAACCAACCCGGCTGGCAGAAGTCCTGTTTAATTTCCAACTTCTTGTCATCGTCGCCAAAATAGAAGCGGAAGGGTCTCAGCATCAGATGCAGTGAACGAAGAGCCTTCGTAATATCCCGGTCCAAACAGGAGTCGGCAAGTGTGGTGAAAGTTCACCGCACTGACAGCCAAATACGTATCTTCCAGTTTCTCACCCTGAGACCTTTAGGGAACAGCCTGCTGGGACTTCCCAGCAGGCCGTTTATCGCTCTCATCGTCTCTTCTCTCCTTATGACCTGCAATATCGAGGTGAATATGCAATCAGTGCTTATGTTCTGGAAACAACCTACTGGATAGCAGTGTCTTAAACTCTGTGAACCGAATTCCTGAAGTTGAACGGTTGTGAGAGTTTATCCGCTGGTTCAAACAAAGCTATTTATCCTATAGTGGTACATTCGTGTCGAACTAGAGTGTGTCGCACAAATGCTACCCTGCACTCCATTGTTTCATCTCGTCCTGCTCAACTAAGCATACCATTATTTATCTAGAGTGCAGAATAATTCATGTTCATTGATTTGAGCATTGGCTCGCACTTCAAAATTCTTCATTCCTCCTCAACTAAACTAAGCATGTTATCATTCTAATGCAAATTAATAAAAAAAAATTTTATTTTATTTTCAAGAATCTTGATGATATGAACTTTGTAAAAGTGCAAAAGAAAGATGCATTGAACGGACTTATCATCAAGCTTAAGTCTTTTATACATTTACTATCTAGCCGTGATCAGATCCAATCGCTACAAAGAATGGAAATTTCCTAATTACACCGGAAGGTCTCAGTGAACAAATAGCCTTCGTAATAACCCGGTCCAAATAGGAGTCGGCGAGTGTGGTAAAAGTTCACCGCACTCAGAGCCAAATACACATCTTCAAATTTCTCACCCTGAGACCTTCCCAGCAGGCCGTTTATATCTCTCATCGTCTCTTCTCTCCTTATGACCTGGAATATCGAGGTGAATATGCGATCAGTGCTTATGTTCTGGAAACAACCTACAGGATAGCATTGCCTTAAACCTGTGAACCCAATCCCCGAAGTTGAACAGTTGTGAGGGTTTATTCGATAGTTCAGACTTATTCAGACTACATGCTAGTCGTTAGCTGGAGCGGATCCGTCAGTGGTTACAGATCTTGAATACAATTCGAAGAGAAATAATGACTGTGTAGTACACAAAAGCAGATCAGACACAATAAAACTTGTGTCACTGGATTTCATGAGCATGCCCCAAATTAGTATCCTTCCGTAGCGTGTGATCCGTGGCCACCCTGTTACCTCTGCAGAACTACTCCCGATTAATCGTGCATGGCAAGGGCATATGGATGGACCGACCAACTTGTATCTAATACAGTCTCTAGCTGTCATTTCAAAGTTAATTACTTATGAGATAGTAGAAGACGGTCTGAACCATCAAATAAATGTAGGCCGGAATTGGGCCTCTTGAAAATGACTAGTCTCCTGAATGTTAATCGCAGATTAAAAATGTCATATCATGTCTATTCAGATCAGTACAGGGTAGGCTACTGGCATGATTCCACAGGAGAGTACCCACCATCCATACGATGCACTCGCAGCTACAGATTCATCGCAAAATATAGACCCCACATGCATTATCTGGCAGTGACCACACTGGAATAATATTTCACATCATGAAACTCCTAATGAAAATCCTTATGCAGGCGAATGTCATTATATGCCTACAGACTAGAGCCCGAACCATTCAGTCTAAATGTTCCTTCAAGAAAACTTTGAATTTAAAAACGTCTATTGTGCTCGGATTGCAAGGCTTCATTTGAGGAAGCCAGAATCATCATAAGAGAAGAAACAACACGGTGCAGATTCTGAAGTTATCCAGCTGCCATGACTTAAGATGGTATCTCTTTCGATAATAGCATGAGGAATCCAATTCGAAGTCCTATCCGGTGTGGCCACACGCAAGTCAAGAGATAGGTAAATTTACCTTGGATTGTGCAACGCGCTTGGCTCCCGAGAACTCTGAGGAGCGGATCTTTCTCAATAAACGCCAGTGATGAGTTACTGGTCCCAGAACGACATCATTGTTATAGAGAAAAAGTTCGGCTAAAACCAACGGGCTAACCCGAGATGCAAACACTGCATCTTGGGTCTTGACGATCTCTTTCGCCATATCAGCGGAACTTATAATGACGACTGGAATGGAACCCAATTTCAGAGAGAAAATCTGTCCGTGGACCTGGGCGAGATCGTGTTGAGTCTGGTGAGACCGTTTGCCAGCCAGCAAAAGGAGATTCCCAAGTGCAGGCCATCCAACAGGTCCAGGTGGATAGTTGTACCCACTCTTTAACACAAACTTCTTGACGAGCAAGACGATTAACATCGCCTAAGCCAAAGAAAGTGCCACTCTTGCAATTGTCACGACACCGTTCACCAGCAAATCCAGAGAAGGGAGCTCCCTCTTCGACCCCAAAACTTCCACTGACTCAGAAACCTGACTGTGTAAGTGAGTTCGACCTCGATGCCTTTTGTTCACGCTTATCTTCCTCTCCTGGGACAGCTATACCTGCCTTCAGTCCAGAGTCCTAATATCTGGGCGAGCGAATCGTGTATTCCCATATCCCATAATTCCCAATCGCATGGTTTAGATATGTTTTGTCTAACTCAAATATCCTAGATGTTCTGGGATTGATTTCTCATATACTGTACGATGTGTACCATACGATTTGCATAGTTTAGATATGTTTAATATAGCTCATACATCTTAGATCCTCTAGTATATAATTTTCCTCTCCCGATTTTATTGATGCTTAGCCCCATTTTAACTCTCGTGTTTTATGCTTTGTAAGGGCTCGATAGGGGTCTTTCCATCTTTCTTGTTATCCTACGCGGTCGCCCTTTTCGCTTGAGGTGGAGATCTTCTGAAAGGCAATGAAAAGTGAACACAGTAATAATGCCTTTTGACTTTACTGTTTATGTAGGCAGAATCCTCAGTCACGCATAAAAGATAATATGCGAGCAATAATATGCGAACAGAAGCCCTCCTATAATATCGTATTGCCAAGTCTTTTCGCTCACAGGATTGGCAAAATAAGACTGTAATGAATTTTAACCCATCACTCATGATTCAATTTGGTTTACAGCTAATCCTTCGCTCACGTTTTGTGTGAAAGATATTCGAAAACTATGTGAGTATAACTTTCCACTCATTTCCCAATCAGTCGTAGTTATCTTGTTATTAGCCAGTCAAATCTGACTGTCACTGAAATGAGTGTAATTGAAAGATAAGTGTCTGAGGTGTTTCAAGCTTCCTCTTAGTTCACCTGGACTAAATTATCTCATTACAAGATTTGACGTAATCTACGAATGAATTGTGAGCTACCATGGTAAACCAAAATTGACTTCGCAGTAGGGTAGACTCCTATACTATACAAAAAAGGTTCACTTCTTTTATCCCAAGGGCCAAGATACATACAACACTTGCCCAAACCGGAGCCAAGTAGTAGGGACGCAAGAGAAATCAATTCGCAGGAGTTGAATTTATCTCAAGCACGGCGCTCGTGAGTGAGAAGCACGAGATTTCAATTCGGAGGAGTGGCTTTTTATCAACGCATGTAATAGAAATTGATCAACGGGAGCAGTCTTCGTTTCAGACAAGAACAGATTAGTTTAATTAGGCTAGTTTGGATTAGACTATTCTCCATTACTGTTGGGGCAACTGCAGCGAAGGAGCTCGAAGATGCTCACACAAGGTCTTTTTAATTCTTGGGTCGGAGAGCCACACACGCGCGAAGCATAACCGAGAGCCTGAGCACTATCGTGGTTTACATTTAGTGAAGGATCATCGACATTAATGGACAAAAGGGTATTTGATGGAAATAACAAGCAAAACGCAAGCGCGTGTGAAACCAAGAAGGATGAAAAGACTCCCATCAAGCCGTACAAGGAAAAAATAAACGGGTAAAATGGGACTAAACCCCAAGAGGATGGAAGTAACTGGTCGGATCGAAAGGTAGCGCCGTGAACCATGGTTTGGGTCATGACATTGGAACGCCACAGCTGCCTGCTCGAGAGAAATACTAGCATCCGTGCGGGATTAAGGAGTAAGCATGTAAGGATCTAGCTGGCGGGATTAAGGATGCATATCTGCATGTGGGATTGAGTGAGTAAAAATTAAGTGAACTTTAGCACCTTCCGGGCTAAATTAGTTTCGGGCTAAATTAGGGGTTAGAGGTTGAAGGCGGGTTTCAAGTGCATAATCTAGACACTTAAGGCACATTTAGGGTTTAACAACAGGCCCTAGGGTTTAGCTACCCTAGGATATATATACCAGATTGGAGGTCACACAGACCTCCAATCTGGGTGACTACCTCTACATGCTACACTACCACCTTGGTGATGCAAATAAGGACATAGCATCGAGTAGAGAGTTTGCTAGAGCAGCTTCCAGGACCCACTATTTTGGATACCATCTGCACATGTATGGGAATTGGAGGAAAGCACTACTAGTATGGATAGGCAGTCAATTTTACCTATGGATTGGACAATGGAGGGGCCGGACTATCTCCAAAGATTGCAGCTACACACTCATCACCTCTCTTGTTTGCTTTTGTTTCTTTGTCTTTTGTCATTTTCTTGTTTTTCTCTTTTGTGTTGTCTTACATAACATTTCTCTATTATGTCTCACTTTCTTGTCATGGCCTTTTCTGTGTACTCTTTGAGAGGTGTACACTTTGAACGGATTATTTTCTGATGTTTCCATTTTTTTCATTAGCACGGGGCCATGGAGGGATAATCTTTGGTGACACTCCTCATCTGGCACCCCACACCTAATATTTGAGAGTAGAGGGTAGACCTTATATTGTCTTTTTCAACATATATCCATAATTTTTGTGGTTTATCTAGATGAATTCCCTCCAATCCCCAAGTCATGTTCTTCTCCTATAACAATGGAGTGCCCTATTGGGAGGACACCCCTATGTAGGATGTCCCACCACTTGTCCCTCTATCCCTCATCCTCATGTCATGGACACTCCACTCCTTCCTTCCACCTTGGACCTTTCTCAGACTCCTTATGCACTACCATCTACCTCCCCATACAAGATCATTCAAAGCTTCCTCCCACTCCTTCTGCCGCATCACCCTCACAAGTTCATTCTTCTCCATGTAGGTTCTAAGCACATCCTTATATCTCACACCATCAACATCCCACATAACCTTTTCTGCATTGTACATGGGTAGAGATTGGTCTAACATAGCATAGAGGGAGATCTCATTGTTTGCATAGGCATGTAAATGCCATTATGCCCCTGCCCCTAGAAATAGTTTAGGAAGATAATTTGCATGTGCACGAAGAGCCTCACTAAAAGTGCATGACCAAGACTATTCAACCACTTACCACCCCTAAATGATTGAAGATTGTCTAAGGACTTGGTTTATAAAACTCAATGTGCAATGTTTATTTTGACTTTTTCAGATTGCAATTCACCACTAGCTTCAAAGCTTGAGCAGAATTTTCCCAAGCCTTCCAACCTTAGCAGAAATTCATAGTGTTAGCTTATTTGCAATCACCTTAATTTCTTAGACTTCCTCCCATAGTCAAGATGGTATTTGTCCAAAAGCACATGAGAAAGGCTCCCAATGCCAATGTTAGAAATCCTGTTGTCAATAAGCGGGCCATGTACTATAGAAGTGAGGTAATCATAAGCAAACATTTCAGTTTCTTGCTCTGGAATTGGGAGCTGAGTGACTTTGGTTTGATACACAATATGAAAGGCAAGAAGGAGAGAATTGTAGGGAGTTTAAGAGAAAATCCTGTAATTGGACCAAAGAGAACTTGAGGACATCACCTGGCAAGTGCAGCTCTAGCCATGACAATTGACACAAATTATGCTTACAAGTACCTAACCATAGACATCAATGCTACCTTGCAGAGAGAAGGAATAAGAATAATAGTTGGAGAATAGGAAGTTACAAGGGTCCGACCTGAAGAGTGATTGTGGATGCTATTACAAAGTTTTTCAATCACAAATAGGCAGCCTACCTTAAAAATAGCCAAGCGGTCCTCTTCCACTACATGTACAAAGAGGAACTAGTGGACTAGGCAAACATGCTTTACATACAAGCAAAGATCCTACACCAGACATTTGAAGAAGGCAAAGGAACAACTTATCTAACACCATTCACAATACATTTCTATATGGGCCTAAAATTCTTAATGAAGGAAGAAAGGAAGTGCTTCTTGTGCTGCTTTTAGCCAAATGTGTACTTCAGTGCTTAGATTAAAGCAAGAACAATTATCAAGAAGTATTGAGAAGCAAATGTAGAATTTTTGCAGATAGGGAGGTTTTTGCTTGTGGAGGAGGAGGATTGTTTTACATCAAAGACCAAGAAGAAGAGAGCGCTTTTTTCACCAAGAAAGCACTAACAACAGCTCAAGTAATCAAGGTCACTTTGGATGAAGAAGCACGATAAAACAAGAAGAAGATGATGATGAAGAGGAGGAAGAATGGCAGGGATAGTTCACACTCCAAGGGTTGAGAGAAAATTTAGAAGAAGGACGAGATATACGTCAAGATGTGCAATTGGTCCTAAACCTGGAGTCCAGCAAATAACAAGTGCATTGCCCAACAAAAGAAGGGGAAACCTTTCATCACCTTAGAGCATCTGATAGCCCAAAACCCCAACCCACTTCACCAAAATACAATAGAGAACAAGTTTGGGTGGAAATCAAGCTCAAAGACAAAGAACCCACTAAAACACCCATAAAAATCAAAGTTCTTGACTGACCCAAAGCCGAATACCCTCTTCTATTTCAAACCGTAGGGGTTGGAGGATTGGAGTGTTGTATCAAATTCTTAATTTTGGTGTGCACCAAGGAGATGGAGTGCACTTTGTTATCCACTTGGTTGGGTCAAAATTAAAACTAATGAAGCTCCTTCTTCCTTAATACAAGGAGGAATGACCAAGACAATCAAGTCCACAACATTGATCAGACAGATGCACAAGGAGTTGTACACAAAGAAGGCCACCAAAGCAAAGGTCAAGGAAGAACTTATGGAGATCCACAACCTATACAAAATGGAAGTGAAGAAGGTGAACTAACTTACTCAAGAACTTCACAAAGAGCATAGAAGGAATTCCTCCTTTGCTACAAACCAATAGGAGCAGGAGTGAGAAGTAAGACAAGTACAATTAGAACTAGGGAAACTCAAAATGGAGAAGAATTTTAGGGTTTGAAGTATGAAGACCAACTTTGAGCGAGGGATGACGTAGTTATCATTTGCTCCAAAGTGGAGAATGTTAAGGTAAGGATAGTAGCTCTTGATCTATAGATGTCCAAATATTGCATGGAAGTCATCCTGAAGTTAGAGCAGATGGAGGAGGAACTCAAGAACAAGAAGGTTGATCAAGAGTTAGATCTCTCCCTATCGATGGAAAAAGTCAAGAAGGAGGTGTGCATCCTAAACCAGTACTCAAAGGGAGAGAAGAGAAAGACAATCTAGCACTGAGAGGAGTTGCACAACCAGTCCATAGCAATGTTGAAAGGAGGAGCCAGAGTTTGAGGCCATGAAGACCAAGATATGTGAGTTGAAGTTGCAAGCTCAACGGTTGGAGGGGAAGACCAATGAGGAAGAGTATATGGACTAGTTAGCAGTTTGCTTAAAGAAGCACTCCAACAGGAAGTTCAATGGAGTCTACAAAACTTATCTAATGTGCATTACCAACTACTTGGATTGGATAGAGGAGTGGTTTTGCATACTTTGTGGCAAAGATAGTAGTTCACATCAAGAACTCTCAACCAAAGACCCACCCCTTGAAGAGAATCCCTTAGTAGACTTAGTTCAAGAGAAGAACAAATACCTTAGGCCTTGACTATAAATTTTAGAAGCAATGCCTCTGGATCTTGTACATCATTTTTCTGAGGAAGCACTCCAGTTAGGTACCGCTTCATAATGTAATTCAAATTAACTAAAAGGAAGACCTTTGCAGTTGTAAATATTTCCAAAGGGATGACTTTGGTGTTGTGCATGACCTTGTTGTTAAGGTAGCTCCTTTTAACTTGTAAGCTAGAAGGATTTTGACCTTGTAATTAGTTTCCAAGAAGAATGTCTTTGGGGTTTGTGTCACCTTCTCGGCCAAGTACCACTTTGGAGTGGTAACTTTGGGAGGAATTTATAGTTTAAACAATAAATTTGGGGGAAGAACTAATAGCTCCCTTGACACTTTAAAGAAGCTTAATTAGGTGGTTAGATTAGGATAAGATAGGATTAGGATCCTAAGTTAGAGAAAAGAGCTTACCACAATTTTTTCTTCTTCATTAAGTCTCTATGGGGCAAAGTAGGAAATTATATATAAGGCTTCAGCCTAATAATTTCAGAGTTCACTCTTTTAGGTAACTTGGTATGCAGCTGGAGTCCTTCAATTTGGTTATTGAGTGAAGCCCAATCTATAGAGTATGTTAGCACCATCTTGAATCACTCTATCTTGAATGTTGGGGGAATGTTCATGCACAAGTAGAGGTGAGGAATTTTGTAGAAAGAGCACAAGTGTTTGCATATTGGGTGGGGGAATAAGAACCTTTCTTGGAATTGAATAGGCTAATAAGGTACTTGAATCACTTTCTTGGACTACATGTTTAAGAAATTTCCCTAAAGATTGACTCAGTTGGCTAGGAAGTACTTGGCTATTATTGAATTTTTTTTGAAATTCAATTAAAAGTAGGATGTTTTTAAATGCATTTTAAAGTAGACCACATGAAAAATAACTTTATTAAATAACTTTATATTTAGCTTAAATGTACTTAAGTTAATTTTTAAAGGTAATAATTATTTAGTTCAATTTCAAAAAATGTAGTTGATCATCTATGTCATTTGGCATGTCATCAATTGGCAAATAATGCATCAACTTTTCTTGCTCTATTAATTGAAGATTAGTCAAAAATAGCTTGATTGGGTCTGTCTCATGTGTTCCATCAAAATCAAGATGGATTAAATCATCTTCTTGCTGAAAGAGATTATCTTTGTTTGATAACTGCATACATATGCAATAATTTGCTTATAGGGTTGGCACGTGTAAGGAAGAGTTTGTTTTGCAGTTGCAGTATTGTGAGTCATAGCAACCACCTTTTCACCCAAGTATGATTGCAACAAGAAGTATGCACCCACTTGTTCACCCTATGTTGTCATTCAATTCATGTAGATGAACTTGGTCCACTATACACCTTGATGAGGTACGCTGCTAGCATTGTATATTGATCTTCAACTTGGGTCCGAATCATATAAGACTGATCCACAACAAGACAAGAAGTACATTGACAAACGTGTCATCATTGATGCACAATTTCATGAATTCACTCAAGAGCTCATTGCGCAAAACATTAGAAGTCATAGTCTCTTTGTAGCAAACTATGACAAGATGGATTGCCTCTACACATTGAATCTTGATGTCCCTATTACCAAATTCAGTAGCTTCAACTCAAACTGCTTTAGATACATTCAATCAGATATTGTGGTAAAATGGATCACAAAATGCAAGAATATAGATAGGAAAATATACACAATTCCAACAACATAGTAGCTTTGCAAAGACATACTGCAGATATCACATTCTAGAACCTGCAAGATGTGAATATAGACAGAGTTGAAGCAACCATAGTTGGTTGTCATTGTCAATGAGTCACTCTCCAAGACATCCAAGAAATTACAAATAGGATCAAAGACATTGGAAGAGAGTGCAATACCATCCCACAATTAAGAATATGGTACAATATTGATAAGTTCCAACAGCAAATCACAACTTTCATTATTTCCTTTTTTTTGTCCCTCTTTCTCAATTATCACTAGCAGCAAGGTGATTGGTCTCTTGGCAAGGAGAAGATGGTAGAACATGTGGTTCACACTAGACCAACATGATGTAGAGTATAATATCATGGCTAGCACTTTGCCAAGCATCTCCTTGCTAAGGGTGGCATAAATCTTGTACAAAAGACCTTGAGGTTTTATACTCTTAGAGACAAAAACTCACATCTTCAAGATTGGTTTGATTGTATTGTGTTTAATCACATTCTCATAGAAATTGTTGACTGGATGTGCTCAACACGCGTAGAATTAGTTGACATGGTCATTTTCAATAAGCTTTGCCAATAGCTCTCATCACATTACACAAGTTGGAAATAAAGGTTGTCAATGTTCTTGCCAACAAAATGATGCAACCAGTTGATACAATCAACAACCTTGATAGCCAACTCAACCTTGGACTCTTTTTTCAGGTTAGTTCAAAGATAGTCCAAAGACAATGGATGTTGGTCATGAGTGATGTTGTTAGACATAATTGTTGACAACACATTGGTGACACTTTCAACACCAATAAATGTTGTTGCAAAAGCAAGCATCGCCTTGCATATTTGCATCTTCACTTCATTGTAATTTTTTGGAAATATATCTATGCTTATTAAAACTGAAGGCATTATATATGATGTGCATAGCAACTTCAAAAATGTTTGTCATGATGGATGATCAAAAAAATGTAATGGGACAGCGTCTTGTGTAGAACATCACTGAAGGTATGATTCAACACTTTTTTCCTCCAAAATATAGCCAAGGTAGACCTTCAAGTTTATCTTATCAATTTGCTCTTGCTTGAATGATGATGAATTAATGACAAGTAATTGGCAGGCACATTGTCTTCATAACTATAGTTTGAACCTTAATTGGCCTCCATGATAGGTCAAATTAGTCCCAAGCTTTCAATATTGCATGGTATCTTTGTGCAATTTGAAACATGCATTTTCATATTAATAAATGTGATTGAAATGTTTGTATTGCAATGCATGCACTTCTTGTGTTTTGCTTTGAACTCTACCTCTTCAAATGATCCCCTTTTTCAATATGATGACCCTTCATATAGATGAACAACAACATAGAATAAATTGAATAGACATCAAGAACAATTTGATCCATTTTACATCAACATTTATAGACTTATCATTTAAAAATTGTCTATAAAAAACATATAATGAATGTTAAAAAAAATTAAAATGCATGCAAATGTTTTAAAAAATTCACATTGGTACAGATCTAAAAAGAAAATTTCCATATTGGCTATGAGATCAATGGCTAACTTTATTAATAAGCAAGCTTTGCACACTTTAACTAAAAACAATAAGACCCTAGCCTATTTTAGAATGTGGAATTTCCCTTAATTTTTTTTCTAAAATTTGGTCTATTATATCTTATTGTTATCCTTTTAAATTGTTAACCTTACCAACTTAGTAGAAAATTTTAACTACCCTTGGATCAATTAGGATTCTAATCTTCATTCCTTCTAAAACTTTTTCTATAGCAACTAGTAACTTTTGATGATTCCTTCCTCCTCAATCTATTGGCTTTATCCCATCTTATTTTTTCTTCCTTATTTTTATTTTATGGTGGAACCAAGAACCTTACAAGACCATCTTCTTCTTTCTTTATTTCCTTTTTTCTTTATGGTGGAACCAATCAAAGCACAAGACCAAATTACTCATGATTATTTTTTCTACAATACTCATGTTCATCTTCCATATCTTCCTCTTCAAACTAGATGTGGAAGATGAACATGTGGATTAGACAAACAATAATCATAAGTAACTTGGTCTTTTGATTTTATAACATTTCTTATTATTTTAAAGACCAATAGGAATTGAAAATATGAAATGCTATGGAACCAATAAAATCACAAGACCAAGTTACTATCATGCCATTTATAGCATCACACCTAGATTGCTTGGACTCTAGAGTCCAAGCAATTGAGATAGGTTGGTGGTATCTCCAAGACTTGTTGATCATTGGTAGCTCAATTGGAGTGCTGATTTTCCATAGTGTGCAAAAGCTCATTTGATTGATGTAGTTTTGGTAGTGAGGCAGATGGCGTGCGGAAGTGCTGGCCAAATTTTGAGCAAAGAGAATCAATTTTTGAGTAGTGGTTATGATTTTGACCTCGGGAGGTGAAAGCAAGACCAACCTAGTGCAAGTTAGACTTAGAAAGTGAAATTGAAGGTGGAATTAGGAATGAATTTGTGATTTGGAGAAACTTGTCATTTCAATTTGGCTTGAGTGGAGAGTTAGCGGAGGATTTGGCAATCAATAAACTTTAGTGATTTATGTCAAATTTTTATTGGAGTTTACATTAGATTTTTGGAGGATTTGAGATATAGGGCAGTGTGCTATGAGAGGCAATGGATGCCTAGAAAGCCAACTTGTTGGTGTGAGGCTAGCTAGTTTAGAGGAGATTTTGGTTATGGTTTGGCAAAATCTACCCTTCTTACTAGATTGTGCACAATAGGGTTTGATCCCTAGATCTCTAGTTCTTAGACTTGTGCCATAGCCAATTGGTCCACCTTCACTTGTTGCCTCAATAATTGTTTTATTGTTATCTATACACCTTTAGCTTTGGCTAGGAGAGATAGTTTGATCCTATTCTTGGTGATCTTAGTAGCTGAGGAAATAGATAACTCATATTATGTCAAATACCAAATGGTGAAAGAGTCAATTCAATGTTGATTTATGAGATGAAGTGTTTCTATTTAGATTTCTTGTGATTGGACCCCCTCCATTCTCTATTTTCTGTTTGTGCACCATGTTTGTATGAGGTGCCATGACTTTAGAGCATTGGTGCTCTAGTGTGTTCTTGATAGTGAGGCTGGAGTGATGACCAGTTAGACTACCCATGTTTGTCTTTGGTTAGGCCAGAAGTGATGACCTATAAATTTTGAGAGTACGTGTTGTGATGGTAGGTTATAGGTTGCCCCCTCTCCTAGTGTAGTTGTTGTAGTTAGAGCTACATTTGTCAATGATATTTAGTTGATAGTGTTGGCACTTGGAGGTGTTGGCACTTGGTGGAGTACTTGCAGAGGTTATAGTTGTGAGTTATAGTTTTTGGTTACTTTTTCATGACAAAGTTCTTTAGGGATTCCGGAGGAGATAGCATTATAGAATGTAGAGGGTTTACTCGGAGTGGTGCTCAATATCAACCTATATCTTACTTTCCAATGAGAGAGGAGATTGACTTTGAGTTGGAGAGTAACACAAGAGATGATCTAGTTGAGACTGCACTTGGTGTGTCTGCATCATTGTTGTGGGACATGGACTAGATTTATGGGGCCTCCAAAGGTCCTAAGTGTTACTCTGGTATGGTGGGTTGGTTACCATTAAGTTGGATGACTTCATCTAGGAGTTTGATAGTTGGTGTGATTTGTAGTAGATGTGGAACTCGACTTTGTTCACACCCTTCATGGCATAGAAGGAGTTGTTTCAATATTTGGAAAGTCCATTGATGGATGAGTACCATGAGTTTAGGAGAGCTCACTTGGAGGAAATTGAGCTATGGAGCCACTATTGGTCTCTAAATTATGTTTCCATCCCTTCACGCTTGATTTCTAAGGGTAGATCGGCTGTACCCATGAGTTCTAGCTCTAGTAACATTGGTAGATCTCTTAGAGATGGTGCTATTATGAGTGGAGGTACTACTATAGGAGGTGGTGTAGTATTGGGGTTTAACCCCATGGTCAAGTTCTTTCAATGTTTGAGACAGAACTACCAAGGAGTGCGGATTGACAAGTTGAGGAGCTTGCAAGAGTTCTAACGGAAGGCTATAGAGAGCCTATGCAAGGCAAACAATTGCATGAGATGGCTTATCAATTTTAATCAAGGAGTATTGAGGCCTAGGCAATCCAATTTTGGTTTGGGATATTGGGCAAGGAGTTATGACATAGAGTTTGTGATGCTATGTTGCTACATGCTACTTTGCCTACTTTGGCAGTGGTCTTTGGTTTGGCTGAGCATATTGAGCTCAACATGGTGGAGGAGAGAGTGGTGACATTTGGATTTGGTAGGGAGACCTCATCCACAATTGTTATTGCTTCCAGAGTGCACCACACCATGTCTATTTCTAAGGACTCAATGGACAGCTTAGATCCTATAGAGTGAGTGGACGGCCTAGTGTGGCCAGACCCTTACCTTCATTTTTGGGTTAGCAGTAGCTAAAGAGTGGTGGTGTTGCTTGTTGGACTTGTGGTGGACCTCATCACAAGAGAGAGTGCACTTAAGGCAACTGATTTGATACCTCAAGTGCATCACAACCAACATAGAGACAATGTGAGCATTGCCACAAATTTGGTCACACCAATGATTGATGCTTTGACCTACACCCAAAGTTACAAAGTGGTAGAGCTACCATGGCAAGTGGTAGAGGAGCTCCAAGTCATGGAGGACAAGGTGGTAGAGGTGGTGGTAGAGGATCCTCACCTAGTAGAGGTGCAATACCTACCCTTACTTTTGATATAGCCATGGCTACTCGGATTGAGCAGTTGGAGTAGAGATTGGCTAGAATGACCATAGCTCAGAGGAGATCAGATTTGGGTGCTGAGGCTTCCACCTCATATGCAGGTGATAGAGATGTCTTAGAATTCATGTGTGGAGCAACACAAGTGGATGCATCTGCCGTAGTGACTAGGAGTGTAGTATGTGCTCTAGAGCCTAGAGGAGCATTAGTGGAGTTGGACCCACAGAGAGAAAAAGCTGATAGATAGGTCAGACTTCCCTAGTCTTTTACACTCTTTGAGGCACTACATACAATATCCATGGCTCCGAAGAGCCATGGATATTGTTTGTCTATGGATGTGAGCTAAGTGTAAGCATTCCTTGGGTTGGCAAACTTCTATTGCTTTATGTTAGAGGATTTAGTGCCATTACCAAGGGCTTGATGAAGATGACCAAGCTTACACAAGAATGGTGTTGGGGAGGTGAGCAAGAGAGAGCGTTTGTACAACTCAAGGAGAGGTTGACATCTGCTCCTATTTTGAGGAGATTGATCAAAGGATGACCATTTTGGGTTCACATTGATTGGAATATGTTGGGGCTTGGAGTAGTGCTTGCCCATCATGATGAGGAGGGGGAGGAGTTTGTGGTGGGCTATGCTAGTTGCTCCAACATTTCAATAGAGGTGAAATATAGCTCACATGAGGGAGAGTGCTTGGCAGTAGTTTGGGCAATAACACATTTATGATGCTACCTATTTGATAACCCTTTTACTATCATCATTGATCATCAGCCATTGAAGTGGTTGATGGAGTCCAACAAGCTTTCAGGGAAGCTTGCATGATGGGCTATAATTTTACAAGAGTATGATTTCACAATTATTCATAGACCTAGAGTGGTGAACCATGATGCAAATGGGTTGAGTAGAAACCCATGTCCCAACCAGTAGGATGAGATGGGAGCATATTGACATATGAGGAGATGGTACTAGGTTGGCATACATTTGCCTTTCTTTGTATATTTTCTGAGGCTTTGGTGGTATTTCTCTCAACGTATAGGAGTTATTGAGGTCACATATCTAGAGAGTGGAGGTAGTGGTGTAATTCAGAGAGACATTCATGATGATGCTTTAGTGATGGACTATCTCTGCATTGGTGTTTTAGGTGGCACAATTGGGGCCAAGGAGAGAGATTGTGTTCTTCAATGTGCTAGACAGTTCAGATTGGAGGGCACACACATTTTTTGTGTATGGGAGGATGGTAGAGTGCAAGTAGTACCACTTCCATCTTAGAGACCATAGTTGGTCTGACATGCTCATAAGGAGCTAGGACATTTTGGAATAAAGTGTACATATAGATTACTCTATAGTCATTATTGGTGGGGTGGTATGCAGACCAATTAAAATAGTTTGTTGCAAGATGTGTGGTTTGTGATCAAGTTTGAGCACCATTCAATGCTCCTATGCCATAATTGCACCCATTACCTATCAAAGTATTGGGTTACCACTAGAGTTTGGACTTTGTTGGACCTTTATTGTTGATTGTGAGACATCATTGGTACACTTTGGTGATGGTGGAGCACTTCTCCAAGTGGATTGAGTTGGTGGCACTTCTTGACAAGTCCAATGAAGGGACAACTTACTTGTTCTTGGATCGGGTTCTTAGTCAATTTTGTGCACTAGTTGAGGTTTTGATTGATCAAGGTATAGAGTTCTTGGGAGAGTTTCAGGTCTTGTGTGACAAGACTTTGATTGATCATCATACTATCTCTCAAGATCACCCTAAGGCAGATGGCCTAGTAGAAAGAATGGTTTAGACAATGAAGAAAGGATTGCAAAAGTATGGTTTGTAGAGAGACCACTTTGGAGATTGGGATCTCTAGTTACCTTGGTTGGCTATAGGCTATTGATTCAGCTGGCAAGCCTCCTTAGCATCCTTCTCTCCTTACTTTCTACTCTATGGATGAGATCCAAATTAACATGTAGCCATTTGTCAAGATGCTATTGTAGTTTTGGACTTGGATGATCCAAATGTATAAATGAGCACATATTCTCAACGGGCAAAGATCTTTTAGAGAGTGATGCCAATGGCCTTTGAGAACTTGGCAATTTCTCAACATAGGGATACCTTACGCTATGTTACCATTTGAGGAGGAGATTATAGACCCTCCATCCATTGATTTCATCCAAGTTACTATGTATATCTACAATAAATAGCACCAATGACACTTGATGTTTCTACATGCCACACTATCTTGAGAGTGTGTGAGGTTTTGCCATCTAGAGTCCTTATGCTGGAAGGACATGATGGTGTTGTTTGGAATGATCATGTGCAGAATTGTGCGCCATGTCACCACCAAAACATTGATGGTACTATGGACCCAAGCTTAGCACTTGTATGAGTAGGCTTGAGGTGTATATTATGCAGCTCTTTTGGTGGAGTTGGTACTATGTTAGTGTGTATTAGCTATTTGAGAGGATGGCATATGGCATGTATGACTCCTCCCCTCATGGTGGTTCCTCAAGGACAGTGGTTATATCCTAGATGTACTTGACCAATATCTAGTTCATCCTTTATATGGTATAAATTTTAGACAAGCAACTAACGATGGGGTTTGATAGCACTGAGTCTCCTGATCTTTTGCTCACCATAGGGTTTATCATATACTTGGAGTAGATGGCTTAGAGTGGATGTGGCTTGACTATACCGAGCATCACCTGGATTTTTCTTAACTAGAGTGGATGTGGCTTGACTATAATTAGTACCCAGTTATTGGTAGATTATTGAGTGACAGATCAAGTACCGATCTGACTAAGAGTGACTTGAGTTGTGTAGATGAATTGATTATTGTGGCAGTTTAGAGTCCATGTATGACTGATATGTGAGTTGTGCTTCTATAGTGTTTGATCTTGACATCAATGTATATTGTGTAGCAATGTATATACGCAAGACATTATTTATGATTATTTTTGTCCAATCCTCATGTTTATCTTCCACATTTTCATATTAGATGTGGAAGATAGGATTAGAGAAACAATAATTATAAGTAAATTTTTTGTGATTTTATAGTATTTTCTCTATAAGAGTTTCATAATGTTAAGTAGCCATTCCTTTGGCTATTTTGTAGAAAAAACATGACATCTTACTAGTGTATGAGAAAATCTTCCACAATCGTAACAACTCCTATTTCAATTTATATTGGTCTTCCAAAACTTTTGGTAGTTGTTTTTGCACTTCATGGATGTTATGGCACATTGATATTGTAAAAGAAAAAGGAGAGAAATAAGAGCTTTTAATGCCTAGCATGAGCTTGGGCTTTGGTATTTATAGAGAGTATACAAAGCTCTTGAAAAGCTTCTCAAGAAGCTTCTTCAAAGTCAACTTTCTTAGAGTGCAAGCCAAACTAACTAGGAAATTTCTTGATAAGCTTCCTTCCAAAAGTTGCTTACTTGGCATGCAAGTTAAGCTAGTCATGGAGCTTCCCAAAAAGCTTCCTACTAGAAGTCATTTACTTGGCATGCAAGCTAAGCTAGTTGGGAAGTTTCCAAGAAGTTTCCTCCTAGAAGTCACCACTTGGCATGCACATTACCTCATACTTTGATGGTACTAAGTAGCTTTTTAGACACTTCTAGAATATTCTTATAATCCTTGGCTTATTTATCCTATTTTCTACTTCATTAGTCTTGACTAACTTGCTATAAACTCCTATTTCTATATATTCCCTTGTTGCTAGTCGGTGATGTCCTCGTCACCATGGAAGCTTCAAACTCTTGAATGGCCATTTTTGTATTCTAGAGATCAAAATGAAGATCCCAAGTGGCATCATGAAAAGGATACCCTTTCCAAAGGACTTTGTACTCAATATGTTGTCTGACGGCCACATTGAATATGGTGACATGCAGGTATAAGATCAACTTCATATTCCTCATGATCATTGATAAGGATAGGAAGAGGAGGGGGTTGGACACAAGTAGAAAAGAAAGATGTAAAAGAAAAAAAGGGTTTCAAATTGAAAATATGAAAGATAGGGTGGATTTGCAAATGACAAGGCAAAGCAAGGCAAGTTGATAAGCAACAAGAGAAATGATTTGGGTGACATGAAATGGGCTTATCCAATTAGAAGTAAGTTTATGAACTTGGGTATCAAGTGGAAGGGATAGGTTGGTAGAAGAAAGTATGACCATATCATGAAGTTGAAAGGTGAGATCATGACAATGTTAGTCCACTTGGTGAGATCATGATGATGATTTCCAATTTGTTGACAATAAAAACAACCACCATTTTGTCATAGTCTTTCCTTATCTATGATTGCAAGTGATCTCCATTGGATGACATCAATCTCCTTTGGTGACGGCTCCTCTACCCATGTGTAAGGTCTTGGTAGAGCTTATGGAGGTCAAGATAAAGACCAAGTTGTTGGAACCAAGGAATCAAAGCACTCAGCCAATTGCATGACTTCCTCCAAAAGTGTTTGGGCTCCTATATGGTCACTTCCAATTTAGTGATTGACTCTAAACCCTCACAAATGAATCTAGAGCTTCACCTTCTAATATATCTATAATTTACATTATGGTGTTTTGGAACTAAGTGATGTAGCTTCTTATAGAACCAATCTGCTTCAATTTTGCCAATCTATCCCATATGGCGTGTGTGGCATTTATAGGTTGAAATTGTCCAATTATTGTACTCTTGAATTCTTCCCATTTAGAGATTGGGCAACAAACTTTTGTTCAACTTGCTTCACTTGGAATCACACCCATATTTTTGCCACTCCATGCAATTGGCTCGAGCCAAGGGAATCTATATCCATTCATCTTGAACATTTGTAGCTTCAAATAACATTCACAATTAAATGTAAAATTCTCCACTATGCTTGGGAGATTTTATCTTCAAATGCCTTGGACTATGGAAATCAAATTTGCTCTTCTCCTTCTTAAAATGGTGTTCTCTCTATATTTTCTTATCATTGATAGTTTAGTCTTCCAACAATCAAATAAGGTGTTTGATTTTGTTTATGCATAACAATAATAAATTTAGGCATTGCTGCCATGGCCACTACTCTATCAAAATACCTATAATTCTCTAAGCTAATACACCGATGCAACACATCCATCATTTTCCATAAGTTACAATTGGAAGTACCAATGATTCATCACACAAGATAATCACATTTAGAAAATTCTACCCAAAGCATGAGATGATGAATTATATGAAATGATGTTTGGGTAGTACATGGACACAAAAATCTCAAGGATGTGGCACAAATGGGTTTGGTGATCTTAAATTCCATCCATCCCATTCTTGCTCTGATACCAATGTAAAGACCAAGGAGAGAAAGAGGAGAATGGAAGATCAGAATGAAAGGTCATATTGTGACTCTTGAATATAAGAAACTCCAAATGCCTAATATGAGCTTGGGCTTTGGTATTTCTAGAGAACATACAAGGCTCTTGAGAAACTTCTCGAGAAGTTTCTCAAAAAGCTATTTTCTTAGAGTGCAACCCAAGCTAACCAAAAAGTTTCTTTCTATAATCCCCTATTTGGTATGTGAGCTAAGCTAGTCAAGAAGTTTCACAAGAACTTCTTTCTAGAAGTGGCTACTTGGCATGCAAGCTAAGCTAGTAGGGAAGTTTCCTCCTAGAAGTCACCACTTGGCATGCACATTACTTGTTACTTTGAAGGTACCAAGTAGTCTTCTAGATGCTTTTAGAATATTTTTATAATTCTTGGTTAATTTGGCATTTTTGCTACTTCATTAGTCTTGACTAACTTTGTTGTAAACTCCATATTGTTACATATATACACCTGGATTCACCTATTCCCATAATATAATTATTTGGTACTTTATTTGCATTAAATATTCTCCAAATCCTTAAAAATGTGACCATCTAGTGGCTCTTAACAATTGCATTATGTAGAAAAAGACCAGAAATTTTATTTGTTAAATACAAGATACTCTTACAAAATATTTGATTCTCTTACAAATCTTCTTAAATATATACTTTCTTAAAATGATGATTGCCTATATTGCATCATATCCGCAATCTTGATCTGGAGGTTCTTAAATTATTCAATGTACTTATGTATATTCCCTTCCTCAACTAAATCAAGAAGTTTCATATCATCTGCCTCAAATGAATTTTCAAATTTAGAATTACTGGATCAAGCTTTGCTTTGTTGAACTTTAAGAAATTTACAAACATCAAGAAGCAAATAATTTTTCATGGAGGAGGATCCACACTAGAACAATATGAAGTATAAATGATTAAAATAAAGTAAACATATCATCTTCAAAAGCAACAAAGTAAGACAAATAGATTGCAATGTAATAAAGCAATCCATCTTGTACTCTTACTATTAAGCTCCTTACATATTGTTTAACTTTGTATTATTTTTGTCATCTTTTAAAAAATGTCTTATTTAGTACCTTCTATTGCTTACGCCTGTATGTGAGTCATATTTTCTTTCTACTCAATTTTTTGAAAATTAATGCAACTCCTTTAACTCAGTGTAACTATTTAGTCTTGATACTTATTGGAATGCAATATTCTAGTTATTATTTTGATGTTAGTTCTATTTTCTTCTCTTCTACAGCTCATTTGATCTCCTCAATTTACCAAGAAAAGCTTTGCATGGATGCTCTATAGTTGTCCTCCTATGGTTGGAGCTAATGGAAATTATCAATTCAAATTTTATCATTTACATTTTATTATGAGCAAAGAAATGTTATTACAATTGAATATTTTTTGAATAAATATTCAATTGTAAATAAGAGTTATTATATTGTACTAAAGTTAGTTATATTGATTATTATGTACTAAAAGTAGCAGGAAAGATTTTTTTGTTCAAAAGTTGGGTGGAGAGAAATATAACAAGAAGCATGTTGCTTTCTGGCAAGATGCCTAGAGAGTTGTGTGCAGAAGCAGTGGGAGCTGCTTCACATTTTTCTAAATCGAAGTTTCTTGTAGAGTTTAGAGAAAACTCCTTATGAGCTCTAGCATGGAACAGAACCACACAATTGCACTTTTGAGGACTTTTGGTTCTCAATCTTTGTACACACACAAAAGGGACAAGAGATGTCTTTTGTTTGATATAGTTCAAAATCCAAAGCCTTCAGATTATGGGATCAGAAAAAAAACCATACATGTGCAAGTAGGGATGTCATGTTGATGAGATAGAAGTTGATGGAGAGTCTACACAAGCTTCTAAGGAGTCTACAAAGCAAGCTACAAAAGAATAAGGAAGTGGGACTAGCATTTTTCTACTTCAAAATGAGAGGTGAGGGTGATCAAGAACTTGATTTTCAAGTGAGCCTAACATCAACCACTCAAGATGGAGAAAATTGTAGAAGTGGGAGAATAACAAGACCACCACAAAGACTTGGTGAGTGGGATTATGGTAAGACATCTTATCCTTGCATTGTTGTAGCTAAGATTGAAGAAGGAGATGTAGATTCAGATCCTATTCATTTCCAAGATGTATTGCAATCATAGAGTGGTGAAGGCTATGGATGAGGAATTCAAGTCATTGAAGCAAAATAAGAATTGGAAGCTAAAAAAATTGCTTGAAGGTAGAAAAGCAATCAAATGTTAGTGGGTTTATAGAGCCAAGCTTGATGTTAAGGGCAACATGTCAAGGCACAAGGCTAGACTTGTAGACAAGGGATAGTCATAGCTTGCAGAAATAGACTATGAGGAGATATTTGCTCTAGTAGTTAAGTTTGATTCCATCACATCTGTTCTTCCAGAAGCTATAACGGAGGACATCAAGAGAGCCCAATTTGACATCAAGAAAAATTTTCTTAATGGAGTTTTGGATGAGGAAATCTACATGGAGGAGCCATCAGGATACATAGAAGCTTGAACAGAGAAGAGTGTTTGCAGATTATTAGAGAGACTTTATGGATTAAAGCAACCCTCAAGAGATTGGAACTTGAAGTTTGATTACTTCCTAGTGAGGTATGGATTGCAAGCATCTCTTTGTGATCCGTGTGTATATTATGGATCTAGGGTAATACTCACTATTTGGGTAGATGATGGATTGATTTGTTGGAAAGATAAATCCCACATTATTGCCATGTTAGATCACCTTGGTAGAGAGTTTGAAGTTACACATGGAGAAGCAAAAAGCTATGTAGTACTTCAGATCTTTTGTGATAGAGAAAAGCTAAAACTAAATTGACTTAAGAAAGATATGTAGACTCAATCATAAATCTGTTCAATCTTGGAAATGGTTATCCAATTGCTACTCCTGCAGATCCAAATGTTAGATTACAAGTGGAAGAAACTGAACCACTAGAGCACCTTACCAAGAAATAGCAGGATGTCTAATGTATGATATGATAGGTACAAGACCTGACATAGCTTAGGTAATTACCATAGTAGCAAAGGTTAGTTCTAATCCTTGATTTCAACACTTGGAAGTAGTGAAAAGAATTTTCAAGTACCTCAAAGGTATTTTGGATCATGAATTTGAATTTATTGGAGGTTCTGATGTTACTAATACACTAGCTTGATACTTTGATGTTGATTTTGCGGATGACTTAGATAATAGAAAGTCACGCAATGGTTTCATGTTCATGATGAATGATGGACCACTAGCTTGGAGTAGCCACTGACAACAATGGAATGTCACTTCTACCATTAGAGGTAGAGTACAAAGCAGCATGTCCAGCTGCCAAAGAAGCAATATGGCTATGTGGGTCACGCAAGGAAAAATTTGGACAAGATGGTCCAACTCAGATGTACAATGACAATCAGGTTGCTCTCAAGCTGGTGTATAACCCAGAGTTCCACAAGAGAACCAAGCATATAGAGATCCAGTATCACTATGTGAGAGAACAGAAAATCTATTCTAGCTACATCAACAACAATAATCAGATTGCAAATATTTTTATGAAATCCTTACCAGGAGATAAGTTTGATAAGTTTAGAAATTGGATTGGAATACTACCATTTCTTCTATGAGTGGGAGTGTTGAGTATACATCTCAGATTGTAGTACATGTAGCATTGATGTAGCATGTGCCTGTACTATAGGTTTTAGGGTTTGTACATAGCACCTAGCACCCAACAGCATGAGTTAGGGTTAGAGTATTTAGGTCTTACCTTTGAGTGAGCAGTCCTGCATTCCATTGAGATATTTGCAACATAGTCTAGAAGCTTGAGCAATGGGACATGTGAGCAGCAACCTGGAAAAGCAAGGCTAGACAACATTACCAATTTTTTCAGTAGCTTAGAATATCCATACTAGTAACTAAATTTGCAATAAGAGGAAATCTACAAAAGTGCTTTATATACTCTTTTTATACGCCCTGTGTGTTAGAAAAGCAGTACAGATTTGCATCAGAATTTTAGATATATATCAACAATTATAGAGAGTGATCACATTGGCTGGTAATACTAGTTACTATAATTGAAAAATTGAAACTCAAGACTAGTTAAAATCCGCTGGATCCCGTTGGATTGAGTTTACAAACACCTGAGTGTTTTTTGGGATGTCATATCCAGCAACTTTTGCATCCTTGGTGGGTACATGGGGTATCAGCAGCGGCGCTACGGGATGGCAACGGAAGTTTTCATTGACTAATGCCTTAAAGGTGCTTGAGGTCAGGAATATCCGATTCATCCAATAGTCTTTGCTTACCAACAACAGCATCCAATTCGGAGACAAGCTTCTGCATGATATCTGGATTCTTTATCGTCTCGGCAAGAGCAAACAGCACTGTGCTCACAATTGTCTCAATCCCACCGATAAGCATATCCTGTCATATAAGCAAATAGGAGCTGTCAAACTTCACTTCAAGGTTGAAACTCTTTAATTATTCGGTTTATACGGCAGCTTGCCAGTGATTCTATTCTAGATATTCTAAGACGATCATGTGACTGAGAAACATGGATTCAATTGCATTAGAATCTACAAAGCAACATAACTTCTGCAGATCAATCAGATGAAACATGAGGCTGTTGAATGGGAAAGTAAGAAGACAATGTTTTTCATAAAGGTACTGCGATGTAACGTTCAATTCTTACCAGCAGCATGGCTTTGATATCCACATCATTTATAGTAGGTTCATCTTCGCTCTCTTGCATCGACAACAACACACTTAAAAAGTCTGAACTGTCACCATCGGGATTCTTGGCGGGTTGGTTGCAGCGGTTCTCCATAATTCTGCGTAAGAAGTCGTCAAACTGTTTGTGGGTGCTTTTCAAATAGGCTTGGGCCCCACCAACATCCAACCACCTCAAGTATGGGAACATTTCATCCGGTATGTTAATCCTCCTGCTGCCTCACCTCTCACTAGAAACGGAAAGGTCTCAGCATCAGATGGAGTGAACGAAGAGCCTTCGTAAAATCCCGGTCCAAACAGGAGTCCGCAACTGTGTTGAAAGTTCACCGCACTCACAGCCAAATAAATATCTTCAAGTTTCTCATCCTTAGATCTTCCCAGCAGGCCGTTTATCGCTCTCATTGTCTCTTCTCTCCTTATGACCTGCAGTATCGAGACGAACAGTGCTTATGTTCGAAACAACCCACAGGATAGCACTGCCTTAAACCTGTGAACCCAATCCCCGAAGTTGAACAGTTGTGAGAGTTTATTTATTCAGACTTACATCCTAGTCGTTAGCTGGAGCGAATCCTTCATTGGCTACAGATCTTGAAAGCAATTCGAAGCGAAATATGACTGTGTGGTACACAGGAGCAGACACAATAAAACTTGTCACTGGATTTCATGAGCATGCCCCAATATAATTATCCTTCCATAGCGTGTGATCCGCTGCCACTCTGTTACGTCGGCAGAACTACTCCCGATTGATCGTCCTTGGCAAGGGCATGTGGATGGACCGACCAACTTGCATCTAATACAGTCTCTAGCTGTCATTTCAAAAATTTTATTACTTATGAGATAATATAAGACGGTCTGAACCATCAAATAAATGTTGGCCGAAATTGGGGCCCTTGAAATGACTAGCCTCCTGAATGTTAATCGCAGATTTAAAATGTCAGATATTCGAGAGAATGCTGTCCGTCTATTCAGATCAGTACACGGTCGGCTACTGTCATGATCCCACAGGCGAGTACCCACATCCATACGATGCAGTCGCAGCTACAGATTCATCGCACAATATAGACCCCACATGCAATATCTGGTAGTGATCACACTGGAATAATATTTTCACATCATGAGATTCCTAATGAAAATCCTACTGCAGGCCAATGTCATTTTATGGCTACCGACGAGAACCCGAAGCCATTCAGTCTAAATGTTCCTACGGGAAGACTTCGAATTTAAAATCGTAAATTGTGCTCGGATTGCAAGGATTCATTTGAGCAAGCCAGAATCATCAGAATAGAAGAAACAACACGGTGCACACACTGAAGCTATCCAGGTGCCATGACTTGAGATGGTATCTCTTTCGATAATAGCATCAGGAATCCAATTCGAAGGCCGGTTCCGGTGTGGCCACACGCAAGTCAAGAGGTAGGTAAATTTACCTTGGATTGGGCAATGCGCTTGGGTCTGGATAACTCTGAAGAGCAGATCTTTTTCAATAAACGCCAGTGATGAGTTAATGAGATCATTTTTATACAAAAAGTTAAACTGATGGGCTAACCCGAGATGCAAACACTGCATCTTGAGTCTTGAGGACCTCTTTCGCCATATCAGCGGATCTGGAATGACGACTGGATCGGAACCCAGTTTCAGAGAGAAAATCTGTCCGCGTACCTGAGGGAGATCTTGAAGAGCCTGGTGAGGCCGTTTGCCAGCCAGCAAAAGGAGATTATCAATTCCAGGTCATCCAGCAGGGCCAGGTGAATGGTTATATTCACTCTTGAACACAAATTTTTCACAAACAAAACGAAAACTTGTGTTCAAGAGTGGATACAACCCCTCACCTGGATATAGATATCGCCATTGCCCCAAAAAAAAAAAAAACCCACACTTGCAATTGTCACGAACACCGCTCTCCAACGAATCCAGGGAAACGAGTTCCATCTTCGACCACCAAACTTCCACTGATTCAGAAACCTGAATGTGTAAGTGAGTTCGACCTCGATGCCTTTTGTTCACGCTTAGAATCTTATCCTTCGTATGGAAGACCCCATCCGTACAAGGGAGAGACAAAATGAGGCCAGGCCCAACAGCAACTATATAAAAAATTAGCACTATCGCACCTAAGATATTCGAGCCACCTAAGATATTCGAGCCACCTAAGATATATCGCACCTAAGATATTCGAACCATGCAAGATATATATAAAAATTTAACACTATCGCACTTAAAATATCCACTTAAAATATCCGAGCCATGTAATCGTAAATATAAATCGGAAGGTGTACATACGTGTGTAAGTGAATTGGACCGGTAAGTGAGTTCGGCCTCGATGCCTGTACTTCACGCTTATCTTCCTCTCCTGAATGAAACGTGGGAAGCCAATATACTAATGAACACGTGCATCTGTTGTGGAGTAAAAGGGACCTGTTGCACAGTAATCGAGAATCTTCAAGCTTCCCACCGACAACCTGATCGCTTCTATACTCGTACTGTAGTACTTCAAACAAGGCTATTGATCCTATAGCGGTACATTTGTGTCGAACTAGTGTGTCCCGCACAAATGCTACCCTCCACTCCATTGTTTAGCTCGTCCTGCTCAACTAAGCATACCATTATTTATCTAGAGTGAAGACTAATTCACGTAGACTGATTTGTGCATCGGGCTCGCATGTCAAGATTCGTCACTCCTACTCATCATTTCAAGCATGCTATCATTCTTCCCGCATGCAAATTAGTATTTTTATTTTCATGACTCTTGATGGTATAAACTTTGTATTAGTGCAAAAGAAAGATGCATTGTACGGGACCCAGTGATCATCAAGCTTAAATCTTTTATACATTTACTATCCAGCATGACTCTTGATGGTATAAACTTTGTATTAGTGCAAAAGAAAGATGCATTGTACGGGACCCAGTGATCATCAAGCTTAAATCTTTTATACATTTACTATCCAGCCGCAGTCAAATCCAATCACTGCAAAGAATGGAAATTTCCTAATTACATTGAAAGTCACTCACTGCTAATCTTATCTTATCTTCTAACCTTAATCCTAAAGTTACATAGTCGTTAACCGTAGATCAGCCTATTGTACTCTACCTCTAACTGACTAACACTAACCTTGTGTGTTGTTTCTTAATGACTATGTATGAACTATGTGCAACTAAAACCTCCAAAGTCTACAAAAACAAAACACTCAACAGAATGCATGAAACTGCATTCCATAATTCAAGAACAAAAACAAAAATTTATGACTTCATAAGACTACACTCTAGTTGTACACCCTAAACCCTAAACCCTTTATTGGGTTCCCACGTTGCATTCAGGAGAGGATAAGCGTGAACAAAAGCATCGAGGTCGAACTCACTTACTAACTCACGTTTGTAGACTTTACGATTTTCATGGGTCGGATATATTAGGCTCGGATATGTTAGGCGCGACAGGGCAGATCTTTTATACAAGACCCGGCAGATCTTTTATACAGGTCGAACTCATTTACACACGTTTGTAAACCTTACAATTTGCATGGCTCGGATATTTTAGACACGATAGGGCAGATTTTGTATATCGATACTATTGAGGCTAGCCTCATTTGTCTCTCCCTTGTACGAGCTTGATGGAAGGGATTCTAGGTGGTCGCCTTCTTCCCCTTACACATGTTTAATAGTTCAGTAGTTTACTGGCTTGCCACGTTTCATTCAGGACAGGAAGATAAGCGTGAACAACAGGCATCGAGGTCGAACCCAATTACACATTCAGGTTTCTGAGTCCAGGTTTTTGAGTCAGTGGAAGTATGTTAGTCGAAGATGGAGCTCGCTTCTCTGGATTTGCTGGAGAGCGGTGTCGTGACAACTGCAAGCGTGGCACTTTCTTTGGCAGTTGCCATGTCGATCGTCTTGCTCGTCAAGAAGCTTGTGTTCAAGAGTGGATACAACTACCCACCTGGACCTGCTGGATGGCTTGGAATTGAGAATCTCCTTTTGCTGGCAGGCAAACGGTCTCACCAGACTCTTCACGATCTCGCCCAGGTCCACGGACAGATTTTCTCTCTGAAACTGGGTTCCATTCCGGTCGTCGTTGTAAGTTCCGCTGATATGGCGATAGAGGTCCCAGACCCAAGATGCAGTGTTTGCATCTCGGGTTAGCTCGTCGGTTTTAGCCGAACTCTTTTTCTATAAAAATGATGTCATTCTGGGACCACTAACTCATCACTGGCGTTTATTGAAAAAGATCTGCTCCTCAGAGTTATCGGGACCCAAACGCGTCGCACAATCCAAGATAAATTTACCTATCTCGTGACTTGCGTGTGGCCACACCGGAATCGGACTTCGAATAGGATTCCTGATGCTATTATCGAAAGATATACCATCTCAAGTCATGGCACCTGGATAACTTCAGAATCTGCACCGTGTTGTGTCTTCTCTTATGATGATTCTGGCTTGCTCAAATGAAGCCTTGCAATCCGAGCACAATTGACGATTTTAAATTCGAAGTCTTCCTGAAGGAACATTCAGACTGAATGGCTTCGGGTTCTCGTTTGTAGCATATAGTGACATTTGCCTGCAGTAGAAATTTCATTCGGAGTCTCGTGATATGAAAATCTTATTCCAGTGTGATCACATGCCAGATATTGTGCGATGAATCTGTAGCTGCGACTGCATCGTATGGATGTGGGTACTCGCCTGTGGAATCATGACAGTAGCCGACCGTGTACTGATCTGAATAGACCGACAGCATTCTCTCGAATATCTGACATTTTTTATCTGCGATTAACATTCAGGAGGCTAGTCTTTTCAAGAGCCCCAATTTGGGCCAACATTTATTTGATGGTTCAGACCGTCTTTTACTATCTCGTAAGTAATAAAAATTTTGAGATGACAGCTAGAGACTGTATTAGATGCAAGTTGGTCGGTCCATCCACATGCCCTTGCCATGGACGATCAATCGGGAGTAGTTCTGCTGAGGTAACAGTGTGGCAGCGGATCACACGCTATGGAAGGATACTTATATTGAGGCATGCTCATGAAATCCAATGACACAAGTTTTATTGTGTTGATCTGCTCCTGTGTACTACATAGTCATTATTTACTTCGAATTGCATTCAAGATCTGTAGCCACTGAAGGATTCGCTCCAGCTAACGACTAGGAAGTAATTCTGAATAAATAGCCTTGTTTGAACCAGCGTGTAAACTCTCACAACTAGGGATTGGGTTCACAGGTTTAAGGCACTGCTATCCTGTGGGTCGTTTCCAGAACATAAGGACTGATCGCATATTCGTCTCGATATTGCAGGTCATAAGGAGAGAAGAGACGATGAGAGCGATAAACGGCCTGCTGGGAAGGTCTCAGGGTGAGAAACTTGAAGATATGTCTTTGGCTGTGAGTGCGGTGAACTTTAACCACACTTGCCGACTCCTGTTTGGACCGAGATATTACGAAGGCTCTTCGTTCACTGCATCTGATGCTGAGACCGTTCCGCTTCTAGTGAGAGGTGTAGCCAGCAGGAGGATTGACGTACCGGGTGAAATCTTCTCATCCTTAACGTGGTTGGATATTGGTGGGGCCGAAGCCTATTTGAAAAGCACCCACAAACAGATAGACTACTTCTTACGCAGAATTATGTACAACCGCCGCAACCAGCGCACCAAGAATCCTGATAATGACAGTTCAGACTTTTTAAGTGTGTTGTTGTCGATGCAAGAGAGCAAAGATGAACCTACTATAAATGATGTGGATATCAAAGCCATGCTGCTAGTAAGAATTTAACGTTACATCGCAGTACCTTTATGAGAAATATTGTCTTCTTACTTTCCCATTGAACAGCCTCATGTTTCATCTGATTCATCTGCAGAAGTTATGTTGCTTTGTGGATTCAAATCCAACTGAATCCATGTTTCTCAGCCACATGATCTTTCTAGAATACCTAGAATAGACTCACTGGCAAGCTGCCGTATAAACCGAATAATTAAAGCGTTTCAACATTGAGGTGAAGTTTGACAGCTCCTATTTGCTTGTATGACAGGATATGCTTGCCGATGGGGTTGAGTCAATTGTGAGCACTGTGCTGTTTGCTCTTGCCGAGACGATAAAGAATCCAGATATCATGCAGAAGCTTGTCTCCGAAGTGGATGCTGTTGTTGGTAAGCAAAGGCTATTGGATGAATCGGATATTCCTGACCTCAAGTACCTTAAGATATTAGTCACTGGAGACTTCCGTTGCCATCCCGCGCTGCCGCTGCTGGTACCTCTTGTATCCACCAAGGATGCAAAAGTTTCTGGATATGACATCCCAAAAAACACCCAGCATAAATAGTGGATATCAAAGCCATGCTGTTTGTAAATATACATTCAATCCAACGGGATCCAGCGCTATACGAAGATCCATTACGTTTTGATCCAAGCAGGTTTCTGGAATTCCCTATAGACACTAAAGGCCAAGACTTCGGACTCTTGCCCTCTGGATCAGGTAGGAGAATGTGTGTAGGCATGAACCTTTGCAAGCAGATCGTAGAGTATACTCTAGCGCAGTTTGTCCACTCTCTTGACTCCCATCTTCCCCCGGAGATGAAACCAGAAGATGTAGACGTCACTGAGGAATTTGGGGCCCCAAGTTCCTTGGATACCCCGCTACGACTTGCTGTCACTCATCGATTGCCAAATGAACTTTTTGGGATCCTCTCATGCACCAAGTTTAGTGAGATTGCATGTGGAGATTTAGTCTTGTGTGGGGGGCATGTAAACATATTTTTGATGCCTTGATAATACACTCCATTTACTTTAACATGGAGAAATTTCTTTAGATGCCTTGTGATGCACTAGAGTGTATTGGAGTAGAGTACTATTACAGCTCCTCATTACATTTGTACATATCTTTAAATAGGCATTTTTTTCACTTGCTATTGCTTATCTGGCAATCATTATGCTTAGAGTGCTTGGCTATGTTGTTTTGGTTTAGATTGGTGAATAGGTTAGTGTGCAATTGGTGAATATGTTTAAGTTAGTGTGAATATTTGTTCATATGTTTATGCAGTGCTGAAGATTTTGAATATGTTTTAATTATGTCTTATTGTGTTCAATGTAATGTTAGTATGAAACATGTAGAATATATTTATGTTGGTAAACAAACTTGTGATGGCTAGAGTACTTGCCCATCAATATCAAACCCCAGTTTTATAAGCTTTAGCTTGGAGATCCTTTTTGAACATCTGTTTTTTAACATCCAGTTAGTTCTTAAAACTTCATTGGTTTTTAAAAACTTAAGACCTTGAAACAATTTTTGACAAGCACTTCTTGTTTGATAGCACATTATGTATAGAATTCATGTTCTACCATCCTACATTTAGTTTAGTTTGTCAATTATTTCTCTTTTGATTAATCAATTCATTTCTTCTTAAATAGTTTCCAATTTAGAATGGATTTCAGCAATATCCAAATGTGCAAGCAAAGCCCCAAAAGCAAGAGCAAAGTCCTTGAGGCACAAGCAAAGCCCCTAGACCCTAAGCAAAGCCCAATTCTGGGGCAAGCAGTACCACCAGCCTCAACCAACAACCCATGAGGGAGAGCAGACCAGAAAAGACCCAAGCAAAGCTTGTTAGTAGACAAGTGAGGACTCTTATAGTGCAAGCAAACACTCCCTATAATCAACAGTCCATGGGAATTGTGAGTGGAACATTGCCAAGGAACAAGCAATATTGTGACTAAAACCCATCTCTGAGCAATTTCATACACCTTATAACCCACCCATGCTGATCATGAAAAGAAGAAATAAACTTTTTTTATCATAAAGAGATTCAAGAAACAATCCAGAATCATCTGCACTAGATCTACATCTGCAAGGCCTAACAATCCACATGTTGCTTCTAATCCACTATCATTTGCACTAGATATGCAAGGGCTACAATCTAGATTACTACTACAAGTCTCTGCAAGATCTACATCTATTTCTGATAGCATAGTCAATATCCTCTTGATCTCATTGGTTTTTTTTCCCTTGTCTAGCTAATTCCAAATTCATCACACCAAAAATAAATTTCTTTAGCCTTTCTTTCTTTGAACTTACATTTCTGAGTTTTGAATCTATATTTGGTTCCAATTTTTACTCTTAATTTCACAATCTTGGTCACTTTTTGAGTGATGATCTCAGCTACTTTACATCTCTCAGGGGCC
This sequence comes from Lunularia cruciata, assembly GCA_948567375.1. Lineage (NCBI taxonomy): Eukaryota > Viridiplantae > Streptophyta > Marchantiopsida > Lunulariales > Lunulariaceae > Lunularia > Lunularia cruciata. The sequence continues at coordinate 42,364,984 of OX419762.1, read as the reverse complement.
TCCAAAGAATTCATTTTCAGTTTTGTATGGCTAGCCATGTCTTGTGCAAACAAAGAAAGGATGTGGATTGTCTTTGGATTTGATTTTGAGGATTTCTTCCTCCTCTGTGATGTTTCTTGTTGCTCCCCTTCTCTTTCTTCTCTTTCTCTGCCTCTTCTATCAACTCTAACTCTAGATGAATTTTTTGTAGTTCCTCCTTCTATTGGAATTTCTTCTTGGTCTCTTGGGGTCAGAAAATCATCCTTGAACTCCTCTAACCCGTCAAACCTCTCTTGGGTGTTACAAATTGAAAATGGAAATGAATGGGGTGTATTGAATGGGAACACTCGTGAAGACCTTGAATGGGATGGGTTGAAGAGAAACTCTTGTGAAGCTTGTGAAATCCCTAACAAAGGAGTACATTTTGTACAATTCCTCCTCTTCTTTGGGTGTAACTCTACTTCCCATTTCATCTTCTCTGCTTGCACGTTCAGATATGTTTAATTCACTCCCAATCCTTGTACTTACAAACATTGGGGGGAAATGTTTGCTTTACCTCCAAAGATTGCATCCATTCTATCAAAATGAGGACAAAGATGATTCAATTTAATGATCTATAGTGATCCATTCTTGCCTAGTCGCCTTCTCAAGGAGAATCTCATATGTATATTTATCCTTCCAATCATGCGCCTCTTTATAGGATTTCATATGATTTGCCCATTTTTTCTGCATTCTTTTACCGCTCGTGGATTCAAGAAACCCCCTTCTAATTCTCACCAAAAAAGTGGCCATCTACTTGAATGTAGCACTCTTCTGAATGAGATTCTTGCAAGTGCCCCCTCATAGTTGCTTAAAATGCTTGGGGTCCTCCGAATAATCAATAATTTGGGAATAATGATGGGGGACCAGTTTGAAACAATCTTCATCATATTTTGCTTTACTATGTGAGGAAGGAACATATTGAGTAGATTGAGCAAATTGTACAGGCACTGGTAAAACAACTAACACCATTTGCAAGAGATCTTGAAATCCAATACTCTCAATTGGGAAGGGGCTAATAGAAAAGGGAGTTGCATTGTGATTCATCAATAAGATAATGAGAGGTCTATGCTCTATGTTGCAACACAGAGAGAGAAGGATAGAATGGGAATATGAACATGACTTGTGATCCAAGAGTTTATGTCGTCCATGGTTCACTAAACTCAATTCTATTCTACAATCTCTAAGGTGATTATGCACTCCTCTGTGATGTTTCTTGGAACCCCCTATTGGAAGAGATACTGAACTAGATCAAGAGGGAAATGCAGCAAGGCTTGGAGGACCACAGGCAGGAGTACTTTCCAAAAGGCATTTTAATATCAGACTTGGTGGCAGCCTGCAAGGGCCCTTGAGAATCCACATGCTAAGCCTAGGTACCAAGAGGTAGAGGAGGAATGGAATTATGAATGGGAATTCTTGGTCTTGGCTTTCCTTATGTTGATTGATGAGATCCTTGAGAATCCATATGCTAAGCCTAGGTACCAAGAGGTAGAGAAGGAATGGAATTATGAATGGGAATTCTTGGTCTTGGCTTCCTTATGTTGATTGATGAGATCGTATCATTTACATTGTATTATGAAAAAAGACTTTGAATAAATATCCAATTATAAATTTCAACACTTAAGTTAGATGTATTAAAAATTGGCATGGAAGGATGGTTTTGTTCAAAATTTTGGTGAAGAGAAATACCACCAGATGTTTTATTTGTGTCTACCTTTTGTGATGTCTATCATCTTATATCTGATATGGAGGTAATTTTTTATTTGTATTTACCTTTTGTGGTGTCCGTCATCTTATATCTTATGTAGAGGAAAATTTCATTGTTGTTTACTTTTTGTGAGGTCCATAATCTTGTATGGATGAGTCCATAGTTCATTTAACATAAAAGAAAAATCCAGAACACTAATTCATCTTCAATACAAATAATAGGAAATAGGAAATTGTGATTATATGTATAAGTTTAAAGTAATAATCCGAGCACGAGCATTGCCTGTTCAAATTACCCACCATGTGGAAGCCGTAGTTGGAAGAGACAAAACCACATGATAATATATAATGGTATCAAGATACAAGTTTCCATGTCATGTAGTTTTGTAAGCTAGGAGACAACAACTGGAACTTGCGTATGACAGAATTAGAAACTAAAGAAGAAGTGTTGTTTTAAAGTGAGTCGATCTATAACCTAGAGCAAGCCTCAAGTTTTGCTGGGACCCGGGCGAGAATTGTCTCGGCGAGTGGGAACAAAGCTTTTGCAATAGTTTTAAGATAAAAACTTAACTTCATCTTAAAGTTCCGATAATGAACCTATGTAATTTAACAATTGTAAGCTGGCTTCCACCAAGCTAAAGCTGCTAGCCATGTATCTTCATCCTCTCGCGAGCTCAACGATTATAGAAAATTATTGGAGCCACTATACTGTTGCTCTATACTCTACGGACATGCGTTTCACCGCTCTATTTGAAGAGATAACTCAAATCTGGTTACCAGACTCTATCTGCAACCCTTGAAATCGAGAGGATTCTCTTCCAAGAAGGCTCCGATAAGGTCAAGCGGTGATAAGATTAGCATTGCAGGTGCTAGGTTGTTGTTTACCATTTCAAGATTAGAGAAAATTATGATTCGTTTAAATGCAGTACAAGAAGCGCTAGCTATGGCGGCAAGAAAATAGAAATACCAACAGATTTAGAGAGGAAAAAGAAAAGCTCTTCTCTAAATCTCCTGATACTTTCATCTTTCTGTCACCATAACCATCACTTCTTGCACTGCATCTAAACCAACCACAATCGTTTCCCATTTGAATTGGTAAACAACAATGCAAAACCTGCAGTACCGTTCGTTTCCTGACGGATGCCTTCAATGAAGAGACCTCTCTGTCTACTTCAAGAGTTATTGATAGATAGAGTCCATGACCAGGTTTGGGATATACCTTCGAATGGAGAGGTGAAACCAATGTTTACCGAAGTGCAGCAAGAGCATAGTGACCCCAGTCATTCTCCTTATCCTTAGCTCGCTAGAATAAAAAGAGACGTATCTAATTTGAATTGGTAAACAACAATGCAACACCTGCAGTACCGATCCTTTCCTAACGGATGCCTTCTTTGAAGAGAACTCTCTCTCTACTTCAAGAGTTATCGATAGATAGAGTCCGATGACCAGGTTTTTTGGGATATACCATCGAATGGAGAGGTGAAACCAATGAAACCAATGTTTACCGAAGTGCAGCAAGAGCATAGTGACCCCAGTCATTCTCCTTATCCTTAGCTACGTCTCTTTTTATTCTAGCGAGCCAAAATAAAACGAGACGTAGGGCCTGGTGATGGATAGCTTAAGAATATTGAACTGCATGAGAAAATCGTCGTAACTTTTAAGATAGAGGCTGAATCTTTACCTTTGACTGTTGCGAGAGCTTTGTTGTGACTCGCCGAGACACTTCTCGCTAGTATCAAGCAAAACTCGAGGCTTGCTCCCGGTTTTTCATCGACTCACTTTAAAACAACGTCTTCTTTAGCTTCTAATTCTCGTCGGTGCTTGATATGATGCTCCGAACGCTCTTGGCATCGTTCTAGAAAAGAAAGCAATATAAAGCAGCAAACCATCAAATTAGCGGCCCTCCGAAGAAGATTTCAAGCAAGTGATCACTTCTTCATCTCCCAGGCTATCTGTGAGGTTCACGTGGCTTTCTCGAGACATTTTGCAGGCACCCCACAGTTCTTAATTTGTGCAGGGTTGTGCTTGTTCGGTAGTAGAATGTTGCTATGTGAGTAACCATTACTCGACACCATCTACACATTCAGCTGAAAGTAACTAGTCGCTGGTACGCTGTTTTGATTTCTGGCAATCTCCATTAATTCCCAAATCAACACAACACAAGCATCCCAAATACGGCCTCTCAACTTCTAAGCATGTCACTAAGCATTTCTCGGTTCTGCAATGGCACGGGACGTACCAATCAAATTTTCTACACAATGACAATTGTTTGTATGGAGGAAGAACCACATCCGACTCTCATCTGCCAGATATCGTATCTTATAAACAACACGACAGTAGTACTACTGACTTGCTAACGACACATTTATCGTTAGCAAGCCAGATGATCTGCCGCTCTCATAATCTACGTTCACCTTACTGCAAAAAGTGGATTGCATTAGTAGTGGTAGTTCTACCCTAGATGTAGCAGCAGTCCATATGACATATTGTCCTTTTGAAGCCAAAGGATAGCTACCCATGATGCCGTCACATATATAATATTTGCTATGGCCCGAGAGAGTGAATACCTTGCTTGGAGGGGAGCATTCATATTCTTTGCAAACCACACGTGTCAGAGCAGATTTATACTTGGTCCGAGATGATCATATGACATTGACTGATGTTATGGTTACCGACTTTACATGTGATGCAGTTTTGCAAGGATCGATTACTCATCCTCTGGATGGGCGGCAAGCTGAGCAGCAGCATGCAAGGTCTCCAAGTTTAGGGGTATGCAGCAAGGTCACTCGGAGTTATATGGAGCTATGGACAAAGCATTTGACATATTTGTCAAGGAGTGTGTGGAGCTTATCATATTAGATGCCATGAGGCACCACTCTCACTCTCATACTTTGTAGCATATACATTCGACTTGTATCCATTGCTCTAGAGAGAGCATTGGCTGGTGCAATCCATAGGAGAGTAATCACTCTATTATGTGATGTTTTATCTGATGCTCCAGTAGTTTGTAAACCTTATGACTTGCATAGTTGGGATATCTTAGATGCTGTAGGGTAGATTTCTCATATAGAGACAGAGACAGACCACCCGGGGCTAACTCCATTTTACCTGTTTTGTCTCTCCTTTGTACAGCTTGATGGGGTCTTCCTTTCCTTCCTGTATTCTATGTGGTTGCTTTTTTCATTTCCTTCAAAAGAGTGGCTTCCTTCCAAAAGGTGTTCGAGATCTCTGCTTCACATTTAGTCTTGCTGGTTTAAGTGTTTCACTAATAAACCAATGCTCAGTGAAAGCCGGTAACAATCTCATCTTTCAAGCTACGTGTTCCTTCCTCAACACTTAACTAAGAACTCAAGAAACTGTATCAACGAGCGACTGCTTTCACTCCTTTCATTGCACTCGTAAGATAATACAGCATTCCTGCACGTACACACTCTTTATCATTCCTCCTACGCAGACAAGGATATTTCGTGCATGTGATATGTCTTCAGTTCACGCACATCTCCGTGTTATAACTATTTTGGGGCGAAGAAGAATTTTAGGAGGACGGCCGCGTATAAAAAATGAAGGATGGGAAGACCCCATCAAGCCGTACGAGGAGAGATGGAAAAGCGAAGAAGAAGAAGAATGGCGGCTTACAAACCCGCTCCAGCGTTCAGTGAAGATTCCGACATGCTGGACGCGCCACATAAACGATTTAGCGAATCAGCGTAAACAGGGTGAGTTCCACGTGAACTCCACGCGCTTCAGCCACGTGGGTCCCAATTGTTGTCTCCTGGTTTACAAACTACATGACGTGGAGACTTATACCCTAAACCATTATATATTACGTTTTTCTCCTCCAACTGCGGCTTCCAAAACCCGCCCGCGTGTTCAAGTGAAAATTCCGAATCCATGCCCGGCCGCGCCACATAAACGATGTAGCGAATCATTCAGAACAGCTCACCCCGCGCTTCAGCCACGTGGAGTTCCGGTGGTTGTCTCTTGGTTTAGAAAACTACATGACATAGGACTTTTACCCTGATACCATTATATTTTACGTTTTCTCTCCAAATTGCGGCTTTCATATGTTGGGTAATTTAACGTGCACGGTGTTCGTACTCTGGCTATTACTGTAAATTTATACATAAAATCACAATTTCCTATTCTTATCAAGATGAACCAATTGGTTTAGAATTGTCTTTGTGCTCAGTGAATATGGACTCACCCACATAAGAGTATAGATATCATAAAGGTAAATATAAATAAAATTTACCCCCCGCATAACATTATGGAAGTCATAAAAATTCAAATAACAATTAAAAATCTTGTTATATTTTTCTCCACTAAAATTTTGAACAAAAAATTATTTCATGCTACTTTTAGTACATAACGATATAACTAACTTACAATACAATATTATAAATAAAATTTACAATTGGATATTTATTCAAAGTCTTTTGCTCATAATAATACAAAGTAAATGATACAATTTGGATTGATAATTTCCATTAATTCCAAGCATAAGAGGAGGAAATAGACCATCCATGAAAAGCTTGTTTTGGTAAATTGAGGAGATCAAATGAGCTTTAGAAGAGGATAAAATAGAGCTAACATCAAAGTAATTACTAGAACATTGTATTCCAATAAGTATCAACACTAGAGAGTTATGTTGAATTAAAGGAGTGCACTTTGCATCAATTTTCAACAAAATCAATAGATAGAGAATATGACTCACTTACAAGATACAATAGAAGATAATTACTAAATTTTTTTTGTAAAAGTTGACAAAATCGTGTGGAGCTTAATAGTAAAAGTACAAGATGGATTGCTCTATTACTTTGCAATCTATTTGATTGCAAACAACTTTTTCTTTTGAGGATGATATGTGTAATTTAATTTGATCATTTTGACTTAATAGTATTCTTGTGTGGATCTTCTTCCATGAAAGATGATTTTCTTCTCAACGTTTATAAATTTCTTAAAGTTCAACAAAGCAAGGCTTGATCAGAAATTCTAAATTTGGAAATTCATTACAGGCGGATGATATGAAGCTTCTTGATTTAGTTACGAAACTGAACATATATAGGTACATTGAGTAATTTAAGAATCTCCGAATCAAGGTTATGTATATGAGTGAAGCATAAGCACTCATCATTTTCAAGAAAGTATATATCTAAGAAGACATCCATAATAAAATCACTATTACGTAAGAGTAACCTGTATTAACACAACAAATTTCTGGTCATTTTGTTACGAATCATTTGTTAAGATGCACTAGATAGTCATATACTTAGGGAATTAGAGGATGTTCAATGCAAATAAAGCACCAAACAACCATTTTATGGAAATAGGTAAAATCAAGTGCATGTCAATGTGCCATAGCCTCCAAGAAGTGCAAAACCAATTACAAAACTATTTTGAAAGACAAATACAAATTGAAAATAAGAGCTACTATGATTGTGGAAGATTTGGTTACTTACTAGTAAGATGTCATGTTTTTCCAATAAAATAACTAAATGAATGGCAGCTTAACATTTAGAGACTCTTACAAAGAAAATGCTAGGAAATCACAAAAGAAGTTACTTATAATTATTGTTTCTCCAATCCTATCTTCCACATAATATGAAATATAGATTGAAGATAAAAATTGAGGATCAGAGAAATAATAATAATAAATAACTTCATCTTGTGATTTAATTTATTCCACCACAAAGAAAAAGGAAAGAGAGAAGAAGAAGGAGAAGAAGGGAGGAAACCAATAGATTGAGGAGGAAGGAATCACCATAGTTGGTATAGATAATGATTTAAAGGAATGAAGATTAGAGTCCAATTGATACAAGATCAATAAAAAATTTCTACTAAGTTGGTAAAATTAGCACTTACAAGGATGACAATAAGATATAATAGACCAAAATTTAAGAAAATTATTAAGGGAAAAGAAGAAAAGGGAAACACAAAGAATTGAATGGATTGGATCCCACATGCTAAAATAGGCTATGGTCTTATTATTTGTACTTAAAGTGTGTACAAGCTTGCTGATAGGTAAAGTTAGCCATTAACATCATAACCAATATGGAAATTATCTTTTTGGATTTCTACCAATGTGAATGTTTTAAAACATTTCCATGCATTTAAATTTTTATAAAAATTTCTTTATATGCTTTTCTATAGACAAGTTTTAAATGATAAGTCTATATATGTTGATGCAAAACAGATCACATTCTTGTTTGTGTCTATTCAATTTCATTTTGTGTTGTTGTTTTTGTGCATCTATATTGGAGTTCATCATGTTGAAAAAGGGGAGTAAGAAAGGGGATCAATGGGAACATTGGGTTGTTTGTTTGAAGAGGTAGAGTTCAAAGCAAAGCACAAGAAGTGTATGCATTGCAATACAAAATTTTCAATCAAATTTAATAATATGAAAAAACATGTTTCAAATTGCATAAAGGTATCATGCAACATTGATAACTTAGAAATAATTCGACCTATCATGGAGGCCAATTACGGTCCAAACTCTAGTTCTAAAGATGGTATGCCTGCCAGTCACTTGTCAGTGGACTCTTCATCATCTTGCAAACAAGGGCAAATTGATAAGATGAACTTGAAGGTCTACCTTAGCTATAATTTGGAGGAAAACCGTGTTGAATTTTACATTCAGTGGTGCTATACATGACATGGCGGCCCCTTTCAATTTTTTTTATCATCTATCATCACAAAAAAGTTTCAAGTTGCTTTACCCATCATAGGCAATGTGTTCATCCACATTAATAAGGATAAATGTACTTTCAAAAGAGTATACTGAAATGCAGATGAAAAATGTGCAAGGTGTTGCTTGCATCCCTAAAAATATATATTTTCATTAACAATGTCATCAATGTGTTGTCAAGAATTATGTCTAACAACATAGCTCATGACCCACAACCATTTTTTTTGGAGTATCTTTGAGCTAACCTAAAACAAGAGTTCAAAGTCTAGTTGGCTATCAAGGTTGCTGATTGTATCAACTGGTTGCTTCCTTTGTCGGAAAGAACCTTGTGACAATGCTTATTGCCAACTTGTGTAGAATGAAGAGAGTTATCGGAAATTACATTTCAATGTTGAACAAATTACATTTTTCTCAATGTAACAACTCTCTTTGATATAGGAGGTTTGGTGGCTTTTTCCATTGCTCGATCAATGTTGAACAAATTACATTTCAACTCTTGAACATAGAGAACATCAACTCTTGAACATAGAGAACATCAAGGTTGCTGATTGTATCAACTGGTTGCTTCTTTTGTTGGAAAGAACCTTGTGACAATGCTTATTGCCAACTTGTGTAGAATGATGAGAGTTATCGGAAAAAACTTATTGAAAATGGCCATGTCAACTAGTCTATAGGTGTGGAGCACATTCTATCAAAAATTTCTATGAGGACTTGAGGAAACTAAATTCATTCAAACCAATCTTGAAGAAGTCAGTTTTTGTCTCTAAGAGTATAAAAAGTCAAGTTATTTTGTGCAAGACTTATGCCACCCTTAGCAAGGAGACATTTGACAAAGTACTGGCTATGATATTATACTATGTATCATGTTGGTCTAGTGTGAACTATATGTTCTACCATCTTCTCCTTGCCAAAAGACCAATCACCTTGTTGCTAGTGATAATTGAGAATGAGGGACAAGAAAGAGGAATTGATGAAAGTTGTGATTGACCATTGGAATTTGTCAAAATTTTATCAAGTTCTCAATTTTGGTGTGGTATTGCACTCTATCAATATCTCCGAATATATTTATAATTGCTTGGATGTCTTGGAGGGCAACTGATTGAAAATGGTAACCACCTATGCTTGCTTAATCTATATTTATGTTCACATATTGTAGGTTCTAGAAGGTGATATTTGCACCATGTCTTTGCAGAAGCTACTATAGTTTTGGAATTGTGTATAGTCTCCAATGTATGTTTGTGCATTTTGTGACCATTTTACCACAATATCTGATTGAATGTATCTAAGGACATTGTGAGTTCAAGCTATTGAACTTGGTAGTAAGGACATCAAGACTCAATGTCTATATGCAACATGTCTCCTTATAGTTTACTACAAAAAGACTATGATTTCTAATGTTTTCCAAAATGAGTGTCTCCTTATAGTTTACTACAAAGAGACTATGATTTCTAATGTTTTCCACAATGAGCCCTTGGATGAATTCATGAAGTAGTGCATCAATGAGTACACATTTGTCAGTGGATTTTCTTGTCTTGTTGAGTATCAATCCCATATGATTTGGACGCAAGTTAAAGATTAATACAAAATTCTAGCAGTGAGCCTCATCAAGGTGTATCATGGACCAAGATCATCTACAAGAATTGAACGACAATATAAGGTGAAGAAGTGGGTGCATACTTCTTATCATAATTGTTCGGGGGTGGGAAGGTGAAGCACCAAGTTGTTAGGACACACAATGCTAGAACTCCAAAACATACTCTTCCTTACAAGTGCCAACCCCACGAGCTAAGTATTGCATATGTATGCAACTAGCAATCAAAGAATATCTTATTCAACAAGAAGATGATTTGAGTATCATTGGAAATGCACTGTATGATATAATGCATTTGATTTTTATAGGAAAAATGACATCAACCCAATCAAGCTATTGTTGATTGATGTTGAGTTGATAGAGAAAGAGGAGTTGATGCATCAACTGCTAATTGATGGCATGCCAAATAATATATTTGATCAATTAATTTTTATTGAAACTAACATCAGTAATTCTGAACTGTGAAAATTTACTATTTATATTTAAGCTAAAAATTTTCTTAAAATTTTCTTTTAATGTGTTCTACTTTAGAACACATTAAAAGATATAAAAGATATAAAAGATATTTTAAAACATTATTTTTGAATTGAATTTCAAACAAACTTCTCAATAATAGTCAAGTAACTTCCTAGCCAGCTTCCTCAAATCTTTAGGAAAATTTCTTAAACATATAGTCCAAGAAAGTGATTCAAGTACCTTATTAGTCTATATAATTCCTAGAAATGTTCCTAAGTGCCTTCTAAATTCTTTTTGTGAAATTTCTTGGTCACTTTTTGGAGTAACTTTTAAAAGTATCTAATACTTACATGGAAAAATCCTATAGATTCTTCTATGATAGATTTCCACAATATTACATGTGTCAATGCCTATGGCAATCCAATGTTTGCCAATGCTATTAAATTGGTAAGAATAGGTCACCCCCTTGAGGATACAAGTAAAAAATGACTAGAAATGAAGGGAAGTGTCACTATATGATAGTTCATTTATTTTCCTATTTAACCTCTTGGGTGGGAGCTCCTCCTAAAAGAGTGTTGTGTCACTCTTGTAACACATTACTGAAAAAAAAAACAAAATATCACTTTCACTACAAATAGATTTGTCATGACCCACTTCCTTGTTGTTATGTAATTTTCCTTGTTTTTAGTCATTATTTTTGTACATAGTGGGGCTAAGAAGTCACAAGAGCATCATATGAAAGGGATAAAAATTTGTATGAGTCTTACCACCACAATTCTAGGGTACTAGTGTTCACTCAATGCAATTTACTAGGCTTACAAGTTCAAGGAATGAGAATGACTACCATCCTATTTGTAGTTGGACCAATTTTCTGTTTGTATTTTCTGTTTCTGTTTGTGCCATCTATGAATATGGCACACCAATACAAATGAGCCCTGCAAGCCAGTCCATGACAAGGAGGCAATGACTACACAAAACTCCATTGAATGAGTGAGGACACAATGAACTTCTGACCCTACAAAGATATTGCTATTTCAAAATCATGCGAAAAGATGTATGTGCCGCCAAAGAACTATTGGCAACCATTTTGTGCCTAGGCTCATGTGCGTGACGGTAGATAGTGATCCTTCACCAACCATCATGATGGATGAAGTGCAGACTCCAACTAGTCAAGAAAATAAAAACAACAACCCCACCTTATGGGTTTGTTTTTGCTTTTTCACTTTTCACTTATCATTGACTGTCAATCCTTGTGACATTATATGAGAATTTTGCATCTTTGTCAATAGAAATTTGCCTTTGTCCACAAGTGCTAAACAAAAGAAAGTGTGTGGGTGATAATGTCAGACAAGAATCCAAATATTCAATCATGGTAGGATGAAATCCGGAGAAGAGAGTTGAGTTGAAATGGGGAGAAGCTATAAAAATTGTAAGCAAATCCCTTGAGATCTCCAAATGACATTTTTATTGTCAAACAGACTACTTCAAAAGTGGAAGATATATTTCCTATTATGGGATCTGGGCTTTGTCTATGCATCCATGTTGCAGGAAATTTTTGATAATTTCAAGCACCTAAGTGGGAAATTCCTGCAAGGATGTCCAACAATATGGACTAAGGATCACCAGTAGTGAGAGTTGGGTGCAGATTGCTTGCTGGTTGGAGAAATTCACAGACACCCTGCATGGTCATAGCAACAAGAAATTAAAAGAAAGGATAGATGACTTGTTTGCGGGAGTGAAGTCTATGAATGGTTATAAAATCAAGGTCATGAAGGACCTTGCTCATTGGACCATGAACAAGATCATGATGAGGTTATTTCATTCAAAACAAATAAACTATGTCAACCAAAATCAGGCTATCTTCTTTCAACTTGTGCATGAGCAAAATAGGTGAGTTGAGCTAGGATGCTTTTAGAGCTAGCCATTGAGTGGCTCAAAGACATGACTGACGGCTCTGCCACCATCATAGCCCCTTTTACTGTACATTTTTACAAAGACATGAACCTTTTAACAAAACAAGGAGAAGGGGAAGTTCCTTACTCACCTTCACCACCTGGCTTACTTCAGCAAAGACCCCAAACTGCCCAAAGAAATCACACAGTACCACAATGTCAATCAAGAATATGCACAAATGAAGAAGTTTGTATGAGTGATGGAGACCTACAACTCAATTACAATTCATAGGAGGATCTCTATAGTCCGATCTAAGGTTTAGGCCTCAAAGAAACAAAAATGACACCAAAAGATAGAGTCCTCATCAAGGGAAGGGGGAATAAACCAAAAAAGAGAAGTCAGCTTGAGTAGTAGGTCCACCTCAGGTATGAAAGGTGGTTGATGAAAATGAAATAATAGCGCACCAAAATGAAAAGTTGGGGAGTGATGATTCCTTCACTCATATTTCATCCCAAGGTGAAAAGAAGGTAACTTAACAAACAATGAACTACAATAGTATCTTCCAATTGTAGTCAAGGAAGAACAACTGGCGGGTAAGTGGAAAGCGGCAAACACTGAAAATATTACACTAAAAGAGGAATATTACCATCCCCCAAATTGGCCTCTAACCTTGGGGAAACCTCACACTACAATACAATATGTCATTCAAAATGAACTTGCTTGGTGGCCAATTTTGCCAAGGGTACCAACAACGCATAGGTAGAAGCATCATGCTAGAGTCCAATAAGCCAATACAACAACTGCCAATGTCCCCTATGAGGGAAGAAGAAACTGAAGAGAACAGCGCCTTTGCTGGAGGAAATTCACCAATAAAAAAATGCAACTAGATTTACCACCCATGAGGCAAGGGAGAAAGTCACCCCGAGTCAGGATGATGACTCCATGTATAAGACCAGAAGCGAGTGAATGCGTCTGATGAAATCAACTAAGACTTGACAATGACTCTTTGCCTTGGTTGATTGTAGCGTACATGATTGTAGCACACAGTGATGCTTACTATGGAGGCATTGGAGGAAATCCTGCCCGGGTGTATCAGAAATTGGATCCAACAGGCGGCTCTTGTACACCACTTGCACCAACTAGCTCAAGCCAAGGCAAACTAGAATATCAAAGCGAGCAATGGGCAACTAGAGGAGTTCTAAAGGGAGGAACTAAAAAGGCAGGAGTAGTATTAGATGCTAATTCAGCAGTTGAAGAAAGGGGTTGATAAGTACAGCCAACAAATCTTCCAACAAAGAAATCAACATGAAAACAAGATCCAAAACCAGGATGACAAATGCATGACCTTGACAACCAAAATGGAAACACGAACTAAGGCAATGAAGACAAATACAATAATCTAAAGCAATTGACCAACCTTTGCATCTCTTGAACCAACTTTGCATCTTACACCAACTTGAAAGGAGAAGGGAGTAGAACAAGAGACGAGGATCCGTAAGGAGACGACGGATGAGCTACGTGGTGAACTTTCACCACACTTGTCGATTCCAGTTTGGATCGGGATATTACGAAGGCTGTTCGTTCACTGCATCTGATGCCGCTTCTAGTTAGGCGACGATGACAAGAAGTTGGAAATTAAACAGGACTTCTGCCAGCCGGGTTGATTCATGGTTGGCAGGCTGTTTGAAAGTGGAGATTTGAATATATGCGGCTCATCGGACGATAGGTATAGAATAGTTCAAGAGCATGCAAATTCTTAGTGTGCTTTTCACCGTCAAAATGATTTAGACACGAGATATAACGGTCGCACTGCTTGAGAGGACACGATATACAGGAATTCACGTTGGGACACACGTATATAGTAATAAGCAAATTTTACATATAGATTATACACGGCCCCTTTGATATGATTTATGTACCCGAAGCATCCATTATTGGTCCTAAGCATAGGACCACACAGAAATTTGGCCGTCAGAAATTTCAAGTAATCCAATTTTGAAGCAGAAGCTTAGCTTTCAGTATAACCGTTTGAGTTTAGAAGCGATCAGGTTGTCGGTGAGAAGCTTGAAGATTCTCAATTATTGTGCAACAGGTCCCTTTCACTCCACCACCGATGCACGTGTTCAATAGTTTATTGGCTTCCGACGTTTCAATCAGGAGAGGAAGATGAGCGTGAACAAAAGGCATCGAGGTCGAACTCACTTACAGGTTCGACCTACTTACACACGAGGTTCGACCTACTTACACACGTTTGTAGACTTTACGTTGGCTTGGATATGTTAGGTGCGATAGGGCAGAGTTTTTATAGGAGGATTAGTTTTTATAGCAAATTTATAACTATCCTTCATTCAGGAAAGGAAGATAAGCGTCGAGGTCGAACTCACTTACACTTTCGAGGTCGAACTCACTTACACTTGGTGGTCGAAGATGAAGCTCACTTCTCTGGATTTGCTGGAGAGCGGTGTCATGACAATTGCAAGTGTGGCACTTTCTTTGGCAGTGGCAATGTCTATCGTCTTGCTCGTCAAGAAGCTTGTGTTCACGAGTGGATACAACTACCCACCTGGACCTGCTGGATGGCCTGGAATTGGGAATTTCCTTTTGCTGGCTGCCAAACGGCCTCACCAGACTCTTCACGATCTCGCCCAGATCCACGGACAGATTTTCTCTGTGAAACTGGGTTCCATTCCAGTCGTCATTCTAAGTTCCGCTGATATGGCGAAAGAGGTCCTCAAGACTCAAGATGCAGTGTTTGCATCTCGGGTTAGCCCGTCGGTTTTAGCCGAACTCTTTTTCTATAATAATGATATCATTATGGGACCACTAACTGATCACTGGCGTTTATTGAGAAAGATCTGCTCCTCAGAGTTCTCGGGAACCAAGCGCGTTGCACAATCCAAGGTAAATTTACCTATCTCTTGACTTGCGTGTGGCCACACCGGAATCGGACTTCAAATTGGATTCCTGATGCTATTATCGAAAGAGATACCATCTCAAGTCATGGCACCTGGATAACTTCAGATCTGCACCTTGTTGTTTCTTCTCTTATGATGATTCTGGCTTGCTCAAAATGAAGCCTTCCAATCCGAGCACAATTGACGATTTTAAATTCGAAGTCTTCCTGAAGGAACATTTAGACTGAATGACTTCGGGTTCTCGTCTGTAGCCATATAATGACATTGTCCTGCAGTAGGATTTTCATTAGGAGTCTCGTGATATGAAAATATTATTCCAGTGTGATCACTGCCAAATATTGCATGTGGGGTCTATATTGTGCGATGAGTCTGTAGCTGCGACTGCATCGTATGGATGTGGATACTCGCCTGTGGCATCATGACAGTAGCCGACCGTGTACTGATCTGAATAGACCGACAGCATTCTCTCAAATATCTGATATTTTTCATCTGCGATTAACATTCAGGAGGCTCGTTTTTCCAAGGGCTCCAATTTAGGCTTACATTTATTTGATGGTTCAGACCGTCTTCTATTATCTCATAAGTAATAAACTTTTTGAAATTACAGCTAGAGACTGTATTAGATGCAAGTTGGTCGGTCCATCCACATGCCCTTGCCATGGACGATCAATCCGGAGTAGTTCTGCTGAGGTAACAGTGTGGCAGCGGATCACACGCTATGGAAGGATACTTATATTGGGGCATGCTCATGAAATCCAGTGACACAAGTTTTATTGTGTCTGATCTGCTCCTGTGTACAACACAATCATTTATTTCTCTTTGAATTGCATTCAAGGTCTGTAGCCATTGAAGGATTCGCTCCAGCTAACGACTAGGATGTAAGTCTGAATAAATAGCCTTGTTTGAACCAGCGAATAAACTCTCACAACTTTTCGGTTGGTTTAGGGAAGTTCGGTTCACAGGTTTAAGGCACTGCTATCCTGTGGGTTGTTTCCAGAACACAAGCACTGATCGCATATTCATCTCGATATTGCAGGTCATAAGGAGAGAAGAGACGATGAGAACGATAAACGGCCTGCTGGGAAGGTCTCAGGGCGAGAAACTTCAAGATATGTACTTGGCTGTGAGTGAGGTGAACTTTCACCACATTTCCCGACTCCTGTTTGGACCGGGATATTACGAAGGCTCTTCGTTCACTGCATCTGATGCTGAGACCTTTCCGCGTCTACTGAGAAGTGTAGCCAGCAGGAGGACTAACGTACCGGGTGAAATCTTCCCATCCTTGAGGTGGTTGGATATTGGTGGGGCCGAAGCCTATTTGAAAAGCACCCACAAACAGATAGACGACTTCTTACGCAGAATTATGGAGAACCGCCGCAACCAACGCGCCAAGAATCCTGATGGTGACAGTTCAGACTTTTTAAGTGTGTTGCTGTCGATGCAAGAGAGCGAAGATGAACCTACTATAAATGATGTGGATATCAAAGCCATGCTGCTGGTAAGAATTTAACGTTACATCGCAGTACCTTTATGACTAACATTGTCTTCTTACTTTTCCATTGAACAGCCTCATGTTTCATCTGATTCATCTGCAGAAGTTATGTTGCTTTGTGGATTCAAATCCAATTGAATCCATGTTTCTCAGTCACATGATCCTTCTAGAATACCTAGAATAGACTCACTGGCAAGCTGCCTTATAAACCGAATAATTAAAGAGTTTCAACATTGAAGTGAAGTTTGACAGCTCCTATTTGCTTATATGGCAGGATATGCTTGCCGGTGGGGTTGAGACAACTGTGAGCACTGTGCTGTTTGCTCTTGCCGAGACGATAAAGAATCCAGATATCATGCATAAGCTTGTCTCCGAATTGGATGCTGTTGTTGGTAAGCAAAGGCTATTGGATGAATCGGATATTCCTGACCTCAAGTACCTTAGAGCAATAGTCAATGAAAGCCTCCGTTTCCATCCCGTGCTGCCGATGCTGGTACCTCATGTACCCACCAAGGATACAAAAGTTGCTGGATATGACATCCCAAAAAACACTCAGGTGTTTATAAATATACACTCAATCCAACGGGATCCAGCGCTATACGAAGATCCATTGCGTTTTGATCCAAGCAGGTTTCTGGAATCCCCTATAGACACTAAAGGCCAAAACTTCGGACTCTTGCCGTTTGGATCAGGTAGAAGAATGTGTTTAGGCATGAACATTGGCAAGCAGATGGTAGAGTATACTCTAGCGCAGTTTGTCCACTGTCTTGACTTCCATCTTCCCCCGGGGATGAAACCAGAAGATGTAGACGTCACTGAGAAAGTTGGGCTCACAAGTTCCTTGGATACCCCGCTACGGCTTGTTGTCACTCATCGATTGCCAAAGGAACTCTATAGCACCAAGTTGCTGCACCAACGTCCCTAAAGCTTGTATAGTTTAGCTTCAGAGCTCTACATGTAGTTCTCTCGTTCATCGTCAGATGTTCATCAATTCTGGTGTTCCAATATGGTTATTTTAATCTGGTAACCGCAAATAGCTCTAGTTTGGTCGCGCACTAACATAGAGTACGAAGCATAAGAGCCAGTGACGTGAAGAGAACTAACGCCTAGTAAGAATTCGCGTATGTTAGACTAGCATGACAATAATCTCATTTGTACTTAGCCAGTGTGACTATTAGTCAAGCATGTTAACATACCCCTGGTAGAGTCTTGTAACTGTCTTGTTACTACAAGATCTGATATATTAGCGCTAGTTAGGAGCGGTTAAAATATAAGCGCTGGGTAGTTTCTACGTGTCAACCTCTTAGCATAGCCTTCAATCCTCTCGATGTCTACTCTTCATAATTATAATCCCGCGTTAGGGATTCTTTCAAGTTAATCGATTCATTCTTCTCGTTTTCATGCACAATATAGAAGTCTTCAATTTCAGTTATCCACATACTTATAATAACTACTATTAGCAGCCAATGTGATCACTCTCTCTAATTGGATGTGATCACTCTCTATAATTGTTGAAATCTATCACAAATTCTGATGCAACTCTGTATTGCATTTATAACACACAAGGTGTATAAAAAGGGAATATAAAGCACTTTTGTGGATTTCTCCTTATTGCAAATCTAGTCGCATGAACTGAGGAATGAAATACCTGCATGCTAGTATGTAAATTCTAGGCTAATGAAAAACTTGGTTTTGTTGTCTAGCCTTTCTTTTCCATTTGTTGCTCACTTGTCCCTTTGCTCAAGCTTCTTGCTCAAGCCAACATCTAGATGGAATGAACTACTGCTCTCTCAAAGGTAAGACCTAAACACTCTAACCTTAACTAATGCCACCATTGGGTGCTAGGTACTATGTACAAGCACTAACACCTATATTATAGGCACATGCTATATCAATGTCACATGTACTACCATTTGAAAAGTACTTTAAACACTCCCATTCATTTGAAGAAATGGTAGTATTCAAATCAAATTCTAAACTTATGAAACTTATCCCTTGGTAAGGATTTCATAAAACTATTTGCAATCTTATTGTTTTTGTTGATGTAGCTAGAATAGATTTCCTACTTCTCTTGCTACTCTCTCACATAGTGATATTGGATCTCTATATGCTTGGTTCTCTTGTGCAACTCTGGATTATATGCCAGCTTGATAGCACTTGATTGGCATTGTACATCTGAGTGGGGCCATCTTATCCAAATTGTAGTTCCTTGAGTGACCCACAGAGCCATATTGCTTCTTTGGCAACTGGACATGCTGCTATATACTCTACCTCTAATGCTGGAAGTGACATTGCATTGTTATCACTGGCTACTCCAAGCTAGTGGTCCATCATGAACTTGAATCCCACAGAGCCATATTGTAGTTCCTTGAGTGACCCACGGAGCCATATTGCATCTTTGGCAACTGGACATGCTGCTATGTACTCTACCTCCAATGGTGGAAGTGACATTGCATTGTTATCACTGGCTACTCCAAGCTAGTGGTTCATCATGAACTTGAATCCATTGCGTGACTTTCTATTATCTAAGTCATCCTCAAAATCAACATCAAAGTATCAAGCTAGTGTATTAGTAACATCAGAACCTACAATAAATTCTAATCCATAATCCAAAGTACCTTCGAGGTACTTGAAAATTCTTTTCACTAATTTTGAGTGTTGAAATCAAGGATTCAAACTAAACTTTGCTACTATGCTAACAACATAAGCTATGTCAGGTCTTGTACCTATCATAACATACATTAGACATCCTACTATTTCTTGGTAGGGTGCTCTAATGGTTCACTTTCTTCCACTTGTAATCTAGCATTTGGTTCTGTAGGAGTAGCAACTGGATATCCATATCCAAGATTGAACAGATTTATGATTAAGTCTACGTATCTTTCTTGAGTCAATTTTATTTTGAGTTTTCCTCTATCACAAAAGAACTGAAGTCCTACATATCTTTTTGCTTCTCCATGAATAACTTCAAACTCGTTACTGAGGTGATCTAACATGGTAGCAATGTGTGATTTATCTTTCCAAAAATCAATCCATCATCTACAAAGATAGTGAGTATTACCCTAGATCCATAATATACACAAGGATCAAAAAGTGATGCTTGCAACCCATATCTCACTAGGAAGTCATCAAACTTTAAGTTCCAATTTCTTGAGGCTTGCTTTAAGCCATAAAGACTCTTCAGTAATCTGCAAATACTCTTCTCCTTTCAAGCTTCTACATATCCTTATGGCTGCTCCATGTAGATTTTCTCATGCAAATCTCCATTAAGAAAAGTTGTCTTGATGTCAAATTGGGCTATTCTCATTTCCTCCATTGTAGCTAGTGGAAGAACAAATATGATGGAATCAAACTTAACTACTAGAGTAAATATCTCCTCATAGGTTATTTTTGCATGGTATGACTATCCCTTGGCTACAAGTCTAGCCTTGTGCCTTGAGACATTTCCCTTAACACCAAGCTTGGCTCTATAAATCCACTTACTTTTCTTTTCTTTTCTCCCTTCAAGCAATGTTGTTAGCTTCCAAGTCTTGTTTTGCTTCAATGACTTGAATTCCTCATCCATTGCCTTCACCCACTCAGGTGATTGCAATACATATTGGAAATGAATAGGATCTGAATCTACATCTCCTTCTCAATCTTAGCTACAACAATGCAAGCATAAGATGTCTTACCATAATCCCACTCACCAAGTCTTTGTAGTGGTCTTCTTATTCTCCCACTTTTACAATTTTCTCCATCTTGAGTGGCTGAAGTTGAGCTCACTTGCAAATCAAGTTCTTGATCACTCTCTCTCATTTTGAAGTGGACAGATGCTAGTCTCACTTGCTTATTCTTTGGTGGCTTTCTTTGTAGACTCCTTAGAAACTTGTGGAGACTCCACATCAACTTCTATCTTATCAACACTCATTTTAGCATAAGCTTGCTCTTCATATCTTGAAGACAATCTATGCCTTACTTCAGCACCTATAACCATAGATGGTCAAATTGTCCCTTCTCAACATGACATCCCTACTTTCACATATATGGTTCTTTTTCTGAGCCCATAATCTGACAGCTTTGGATTTTGAACTGTATAAAAAAAAAAGACATCTCTTGTCCCTTTGGATCAAACTTCTTTCTTTGACTCTTTGATGTGAACACAAAGATTAAGCAACCAAAAGTTCTCAAATGTGCAATTATTGGTTTTGTTCCATGCTAGAGCTCATGAGGAGTTTTCTCTAAACTCTACTAGAAAATCTATTTAGAAATGTGAAGCAGCTCCCAATGCTTCTGCCCAAAACTATCTAGGCATCTTGATAGAAAGCAGCATGCTTCTTGCCACTTCAAACATGATTTTATGATCTCTCTTTGAGATACCTTTTTGCTCAAGAGTGTAAGGTGATGTCAGTTCATGGAATAATCCAAGACTCTGTATAAAAGCAAAAAAATCCTTTCTAGTTTATTCACCTCCTTTATCAGATTGTAGTTTCTTGATCTTCACTCTTGAACCTCACAGTGTGGAGTGAAGATCTATATATGTGTGAAGTTTTTTGAAGCAAGAGAGAGTTTTTGAATTCTCTTTCAAGAAAAATACAAATATGAAACCACTTGTATCATCCTTAAAAAGGAGATAGTATCTTGAACTGCAAATTGGTCTATCTCTCACTCAGGATGAATCTCGGATTGCTATTAAGGTAGAGCACCATGGACTAAGAAGGCAAGGAACCCCAACTCCATCACACTCCTCCAAGGCTAGAACTTCAAGGCACCTCCATGAATCAAGACATTACTCACTAGAGAACTCAATGAGAGAAAGATAGTTGAAAATGAAAGGATGATGAGTACCTCCTCACACCTAGCTTATATACTTATGAAAAAGTTACACACCAAAGTTACTAATTATTAGAGTAACTCAAGTTACTCAGCTAATAGTCAAATAAAGTCAAAAAGTTTAAAGGAATATCTAAATACATGGGAATAATTCCATGGGTAGGTGATCTTTTCCTCATATACCAATTAATTCAAGGATTCCTTCACATGGGCTATCCTTGGACAAAGGAAAAATCCACACCAACAAGGGTTGTGGGCCCAAGAGTTCTCAACTCTTTCATCAAAGTCAAATAACTAGGAATAATTCCAAGTCAATACACTAGAGGACAAAATACTGATGTTAACTCTTTGCCCTCTAGAATTTCACCTTTATCTTAGCCAAGACTAACTCTAGCTCATCATGAATAGTGTAGAAGCTTACCTAAACTCCATATAGATAATATTTCTCCACTACTTGCAATATCAAACTTAATATCCTTATAGAGCATACATGCATCAATAGGTGTTATAGATCCTCCTATTGAGCTTATGCTCATAGGACCACAAATGTATGAAAGAACTCTCCAACTTTGTACTTGCCTTTACTATTGTTGGATTTGTAACAGATAATTTATGCTAATTTCCTATAGCACATCCATCATAGTAAAAAGGATGTTAACTACCAAGCTTTTTTGGTTTCAAACACTCTCTACTAGTCATTCTCTCTCTATCTTCCTAATGTAGGCAAGATTGAGATGACCAAGTCTTTGGTGCCAAAGTGAAATATCTAACTTCTAACATTTTTTTTGCTTTTCTAGCTTCTCACTCTCCTCATTGTTTGCAACAATAGAGTTTGCTCAAGAAATGTTAAGTATCTTGGTAAGTCTGATCTGAAGTCTATAAAGCTTTGAGTTGTAGGCACCCTTCATCACCATTACTCTATTTTTCTCAATGTAACAACTCTCTTTGATATAGGTGGTTTGGATGGCTTTTTCCATTGCTCAATCAATGTTGAAAAAATTACATTTCAACTCTTGAACATATAGAACACGTCTAATGACTCCTTCTTGTCTTCTTGCACCAAGCTTACAAGAAATCAAGATGTCTCTCAATCCAACAACCCAAATTTTTTGATTGCCAGCAACATACATGGGCCAAGTTCCTTCTTCAATCTTCTTGAAA
The DNA here is from genome assembly GCA_948567375.1 of Lunularia cruciata. Classification (NCBI taxonomy): domain Eukaryota; kingdom Viridiplantae; phylum Streptophyta; class Marchantiopsida; order Lunulariales; family Lunulariaceae; genus Lunularia; species Lunularia cruciata. The sequence continues at coordinate 42,342,254 of OX419762.1, read as the reverse complement.
TCTTGGTACCACTCTTGTCTATAGGTCATGTGCTCTAAAGCTCCTCCATCAGCATACCAAACATCATTGTCTAGATGATCAATGCTTGTAGTAGTGTTAGAACTTAACAATAAATGCAATAATTTGTGTTGTTAGAGCATTGGTTTGACTTCAAGGATAAGTTGCATTGTGCAGCTCTCTTCTTGGGAGGTTTTGCTCACCTCTACATTCTTTTGCCTAGTGCCTCTTCTTTCCACATTGGTTGCAGCTTGTTCTCTTCTTGAGTTCAGAGATGTTGGACTTCTTTTAAGTCCCACCATTGTTGCTACCTATCATGCTTTTTCTATGGGTACCAAGAAAGGCTCTCCCTCTCTCTCTCTTGAACTCTCTTCTTTCACCTCTCCCATCTATTCAAGGTTCTTCTTTGAGAAACCTTGCTCAAGGAAAAAACCTTGAATAGGAAGTCTCTTGATGGTTTGTTGTTCCTCTAGTACATTATTCCTTGCGGCTATTATATTGCTTTGCGCGTGTGGAAAACTACACATAATCTTGATGATGATTGAAGAAATTTTATTCTGACACCAAGGTTACTCAACTTATTAGCAATAGTTTTCCACTTGGCTAGTAAAGCTAATAAAGCTTGCTATTTATTTATTTTCTTGGTTTCATCTGTATTTGAAAGAATCTCTATTGGAGAACATGCTTTTCTATGAAGTACATTGTTCATATAACATAATCAATCTACTCCTCATCTGGTTTGAGGTTCTATGATTGATTAGTATTTGTAGATACCTCTCTATCCAAGTTATAACAAAGACATCTATCCAAGTCATAACTATTTTGAAAAAGAATATTATGATATCAAGATTAGATCTCTTAATTTCAGAATATTCAGAAGTACAAGACTTATATTTAGAATCCAGTCATTTTTATCATATATTTAATAAGATTAAATATATTATACTCTTAATTTATTTATACAAAATAGAGGAAAATAAATTTTTATTAATTTTGGGAACTGATTATTAGACAGGATGTTGAATCTCTTTATAGATGTTTCATTAGTATAATGTTTGAAAGTATAATGGAACTTATTCTGTAGCTTTGATTGAGGTTTTGTAATATATTTAATTACATCGGTTAATATTTTGATTCTTCAATAATAATTCGTGTTTTTTCAATGCATATATTAAAATAATCCCATGTAGTTGGACATCTACTTGCTAACTAGAAATAGTGAACCACTTTGTTGACTTTTTGTCTACATCTAAATTATTCTCTAAATTTGGATCAACATCGTTAAAACTTGAGTATTTATAGCCTTAGAGAGGGTACTTGAAGCTCAAATATCTTTATCAAGACTATTGTATTCTAAGCAGCCAAAGTTCTGTAAATCATAAGATAATTGGTAAGATAAGATCATCTTAAGCTAAACAGAATTGACTTTGGTATATTCAAGCGGTTAAAAAAGCCATTATTTTATGTACAATATTTTATAAAATTAGTATAATATTGATATTAATTTACCTTCAGGTAATTATTTGTTGGATACTTCTAATGGAAGTAATGGAAGTAAATAGAATGGAAGTAAATAGAATGGAAGTAAATATAACTTATTCAATGTCTTTGCATGTATTTATTATATCATATATCTACTTCAGTTAATACTTCTGATAAGAAAGAATGGATATTTACAATCTTGCATAATATATACCTTAGATTATAAGATAGCCTTATAAGTAAGGAAAAGGTTTTACAATGGTTAAATTACCATTTAGAATAATAAGGTGATAAAAAGAACCAACTATTAAAAAAGAGGTTACATAAAACTTAGAAGTAATTTCCAATTTCTTTCAAATAGGTTTCAAAATTTATAGAACCCAATTAAAATCATATGAACTTAATGTACTTATATATAATTGAACAGTTTTGAGTTCAAGTTATCATCTTAAAAATTAAAAATATTTAAAATTATTGTAAATTATATACAAAATTTTTACCCTCTAATATGCGAGACCATGGTTGAGAACAACAAGCACAACCAATCAATAACACAAAGGGTACTTGAGAATCAGGCCATCAAACCATAGAGTCATAGTTCTTGTGACTCACACCACCAACACTTCACATTCAGATACACCATCTTCTGATTATTGAGAATCAAATTCAAAAAAGTAGCTTCAAGTGTAGACACAAGCATGGAAGAAGAGACTTTTATAAAGGAGGATGAATCAAAATGTGATTCAAATGTGTATTCCTTGTGTGCCAAGGATTTTTCATCTAAGCCAAAGGTTTTGAAGGACCCAGATAAATCACCATTGACACTTGAAGAGATAAAGAGGAGATTATCTACCCTCAAATATAGTCCAAATGTTATCAAGGAGGAGAAGGTGAGATTTGAAGAGATTTTCTGCAAGTTCATCAATTTGTTTGCTTTCAATTACAAGGACCTAAAGAAAGTCACCTTGGAGGAGCACAAGATAAAGGTGGAGTCGCATGCAAGACCAGTCTGCCAAAAGCAACATCATATTAGCCCACCAATACTTTGGTTATGAAGGAGGAGATTGATAAGCTCAAGGAAGCCAAGTTTATCTTTGAGGTGGAGAATTTAGAATGGGTGTCTCCAATTGTGATTACAAAGGAAAAGAATGGAAAGCTTTGGGTATGTGTGGATTACAAAAAGTTCCACATTATTATTAAAAAAAGATTATTACCCTTTGCCATTCATTGATGAGATCTTGGAAGAAGTTGCAGGTCATGGAGGTACAATTTTGGAGATGGTTATAGTGGGTATAACCAAATCAAGATTGTACCAAAACATTAACAAATCATCACATTCACCACATCTTGGGAGATTTATGCTTTCAAGGCCATGCATTTTGGGCTTTGCAATGCTCAAGTCACATTCCAATGGTTCATGAACAAAGTGTTTGAACCTTTCATTGGGAAATTTGTGAGAGATTTCATTGATTACTTTTGTGTCTATGGGAGCAAGGAGGAACACTTTGAGCACTTGATCAAGGTCTTGTAATGCTTGAATGAAGCAAATGAAACTCTCAACCCAAAGAAGTACATTTTTGGTTATGAAGAAGGTCTACTTTTGGAGCATATCATTTCCAAGGATGGAATAGCAATTGATCTTGAGAAGGTGAGGAAAATCTTAGACCTTCCATTTTCTTCAAGTTTGACAAATTTATGCAATTCTTGCGGATGGCTGGGTACTACAGGAAGTTCATCTTCTCATTTTCCAACAAGGCTTATGCTTTGGCCATCTACATGAAGAAGGGTGTAGAATATATGGTGATTTTGAGGACAAGGAGGCTCTCAAAGCTTTTGAGAAACTCAAACAATCCCTTGTTGTGGCTCCAATTCTTGCTAAACTTGATTGGAGTAAGCCTTTCATTCTCTACATTGATGCTTCAAATATAGCTATAGGATTCACTCTTAGTCAATTAGACCAAGATGGGCATGACCATCCAATAGCTTTTGTGAGTAGACAAATGGTTTCAGCAGAAAAGAACTACTCAACCATAAAGAGAGAAGGGTTGACAATGATATTTGGTCTCAAGGAGTTTAGACACTACTTGATTGGAGGGAATGCCATCATTTTCATGGATCACAAGGCTTTGAAGTACATCTTCAACAAGACTAATGTGGAAGGGAGGCTAGACAAGATACTCTTGTCTGATTATGAGTACACCATTGAAGATAGGCCAAGGAAGAAATATGCAAATGCTAATATGTTATCTAGAGCATATGATCATGATGGAGTTGAACCAATGGTTGATTCCTTCTTGGATTAGAAGCTCATGACAATCTCAATCACTCAAGTGGTTCAAATGGAGTACAAGGAGATTGTGGACTTTGTTACAAGAGATAACTATCTAGAGGGGATGCATCTTAGGGAGAGGAAGGCTCTTGCATCAACATCTAAACCTTACACAATGGTGGAGGACATTCTTTTTCACCAAGGAGCAGATGTTCTGCTCAAAGAGCAATAGGTAAGGAAGAGTCTATCCTACTCATAAAGGAGTTTCACGAAGGTTTAGGGTGTGGGAGACACTTTGCAGAAAAGGTGACTACTTTCAAGATTCTAGATGCAAGTTACCATTGGAGGGGGATTTTCAAGGATTGTCTTGATTATTGCAAAACTTATCATGTTTGTCAAGCTTTTGCTAGAAAGTCTACTTCTACTCCCCCCTTAGATCAATTCCATTGCTAGGACCTTTTAAGAAGTGGAGAATTGACTTTGTAGGTCCTCTCAACAAACAAGGAACAATCAATACATTATGGTAGTTACTGATTACCTTACCAAGTGGGTTGAGGTTAGACCATTGAGGGATAAGAATGAAGATGAAGTTGGTAGATTTCTTTATGAATGCATTATCACTAGGTTTGAGTGCCCTTTGGAGTTGGTTCTTGATAGAGAAAAAGAGTTTACAAGGAGCATCACTACATCTATGCTATGATATTTCTCTATCACATATAGAGTAACTACATCCTATAAGCCAAATTCTAGTGGCTTGGCAGAGAGAACCAATTAGACCTTGTGCATGATGTTGGCCAAAGATGTAGAAATAGAGGGTACTAAACATCATTAGGACAAGAGGATTCATACAATTTTGTGGGAGTATAGGATAGCCATGAAGACTTCCACCAGATATTCTTCATTTCATTTGGTATATGATATTGAGTCTACCTTATCTATTTACTTTGATCTTCCTACCTTCCAAAGCATTCATAGGAGATTGAAGAAACCACAAGGAGGTAATACGGAGTAGTCAAGGAAGGATCAACTCATGGAATTGGAGGAAGCAAGAGCAGTTGCTATGGTTTGAGTGGAGCAAGCCCAAAGGAAACAAAAAGAGAGCTATGGCAAGAGACAAGGCAAGAAGAAGGTGGAGCCGTTCAAAGAAGGTGATTAGGTAATGTTGTTTGATTCGATTCAAGAGATTGAAAAAAAAGTTTTTACCTAAGTACTTTGGACCATTGATAGTGGAGAAGATGGGGAAATTCACCTATCAGTGCTATTTCAAAGCTCTTCTAAATCTTTTGGTGAGAGCCAATAGATTGGTCTATTCATAGGAGTACTACTTGACAATAGTTCAACCTTGAAGGGCATACCTCAATCAAAGAGTAACCCTTTTGGTAGATCATCTAGAAACACATCTACAAACTCTTGAACTATCTGATCAACCATTTTTTCATGAAGCTTTTGGCCCTCATCAGCTCCTCCTTGCACAATTGGCTTGAATCACACCATAAAAATAGGAATATCTTACTTCAAAGCTTGCTCTATGACTACTTTATTCACAAACTTCCCATCTTTGGACTAAATACTTGTCACGATCCACTTCATTCTGAACATTCATTTTGTTGCTTTTGGTTTTTTTTCTTCATGTAAATAGTCCAATTCAAGCGGCAAGAAGCATTGTTTGGAATTACTGATTTTCATGTAGTCGTAACGTCACAATATGGAGTTGCAAGGTGCCTCAACAAAAAGAGCCACCATGGCTACTTAACAAGAATGGGACCAAACCTATTTTGTAGTTGGACTGATTTTGTTTTTGTTCCATATGGCCTACAAAGAGGCTTCCCTATCAAAAAAACCACTCCACTTTAAGGAATAAACCAACTTCACAAGATTCTATAGGATGATAAGAGCCACAAGACTTTTTGACAAATACAAAACTTTACACAATTTCACCGCCATTCCAAGATCATGCCAAAAGATGCATGTGCCACCAAAAAACCATTGGTAACCATATCATGCCCAATCTCATGCATGAAATAGACAATTGTGATCCTTCACCAACCATTGGAATGGAAGAAGGATAGAACCCCCCTCTTTGAGACAATAAAAAGGCCAACTCAATCCACAAGTTAGATCTTTCTATAGTTCTAATTTTCACTACTCAGTTCTCACTTTTCTCATTTCTTGCATTTCTCTCTCCTTGACTACCATCTCTTGTGACATCACACAAGCAATTTTCAGCATGGAGTGCTGAATTTTTTCCAAAATGTTGGGAGCTTAGGATATGAAACTCTAAAGTGGAGAGGGAATTGCACTATCAAGTGCATTTGAATATTCAATCATGACGGCATGAACTCCTACGAGTAGAATTGATTTGAAAAGTGCAAGGTGGTGAAAATCTTGAGCAATCCTCTCAAGATTTCTCAAGTGAAGGAAACTATAAATGCCTAGCTTGAGATTGGCTTGGGTATTTATAAGTAACCTAGGTACAAGCCTCCTAAGGAGATTCCAAGGAAGGTTCCTTCTAAGAGCCGCTTTACTTGGAGTGCAAGCTAAGCTAACCATTTACTTGGTATACAAGCTAAGCTATTTGTGAACTTGTCATACAAGTTACTCTACCCTTGGGAAGTTCTTAGAAGCTTCTTAAGTGCTTCTAGAATATTCTACCTATAAGCTTTCTCAATGCTTCTACCACATTTTTAGGCTAGTTCTACTTCCTTTTGCTATTTAGCTTAGACTACTAACTCATTAGCTTCTAATAACTTGTCTACTAACTCCATATTATAGCACCCACCTAGATTGCAGCTGAAGATTGTAGTTGAAGGTAAGGCAACATTCTACTACTGAAACTCTAATTTCCTCCTTGTAATGTGATTCATACAAGGACTCCCATAAAATCATGGAATAAATCTACTTCTTCTTCTCGAAAATTATCATTGTCCTCTACACACTCATCAGATTGGTTAATCAAGAAGTTGAGCAAGATAATACATCCCCCTATCCATCAAAGTAGACATGTGTTACTAGTTTTGTTATTTGTTTTCACTCTCAGCTCACATAAAGAATATCGTCTTCCTTTCAAAATACCAATGCAATGCTCATTTAGCACATTGGCCCTTGCTACACAAAGATGGGAATATATTGTATCTTGGGTGTGTGCCTACTTTAAAGAATGAACTACATGAGCCATGGGCACATATCTAGAATCACCCTATAGGTATGGTTGGTGCTCCAGTGTATTACAAGCTCCTCTTTGGTTTGATTTCTTTAAACATGTCATGTCATGAAAAGAACCAAAAATACCTACACCACATACAAGAAGCATCCCATAGCTAATAAGCAACTCATAGTTAAAGATGGGAGCATACACCACAAGTGAATTAAACTTCATGAAATTCTGTCACCAATAGAGACATAGAAACATGAACATCTCAACTCCAAAAAATGAATAATTATGTGTTTATCCTCACATATCACATGTTTTATTGATTGAGTACAACACTTTATGTATTTTTCCACCAATTGTGGTTCTATATGCTCAAGAGAAAAGTGTTCCATCTACTAACCCTACACACTCTTCAAATCTTCTTGTTACAAAAATTGATGAAATTCTAGATTTCTCCTCCGTCCTTTGCCATTCCACTTGGTTCCCAAGAATAAACAATACGATTGTGATAACTCAAGAAGTAAATTTGATGGTTGAACTGTAACACCCATTTGTGCATGTGTGTGGTATTATGATATTTAGCTTGGTATTACAAGTACTTAAGAGATATTATTTATATAGAGATAAAGGATGGTTCTATATTAGTCATGGTTAGCTAAAGTTAGTCATAGCTAAGATAGAGGGGACCTTACTTTAGAGGAAGTAGAAAAGATGAGCACCACTATTTTGGATTTTAGTGTGTTGACTTGGTATTATTTCTAGGTGTTTGGCTTTGAGGAAAGAGTTGAGAACTCTTGGGCCCGCAAGTCTTTTTGTTTTGGATTTTTCTTTAGTCCAAGGAAAGCCCATGTGAAGGAATCCTTGACTTAGTGGTTGGGTCAAGATAAGACCACATGCTTAAGGGAATATGCCCATGTGAATGAATATTCCTTTCTACTTTTTGACTTTACTTGACTTTTAGTCTAGTAACTTGAGTTACTATAGTAACTAGTAACTTTGGTACGTAACTATTTCACAAGTATATAAACAAGGGGTGAGGAGGTACTCATAATCCTTTCATTTATAGCTATCTCTCTCTCATTGAGTTCTATAGTGAGCAATGTCTTGAGTCTTGGAGTGTTAGCCTTGGAGGAGTATGATGGAGTTGGGGTTCCTTGTCTTCTTAGTCCATGGTGCGCTACCATAATAACCATCAGAGGTTCATCTTGAGTGAGAGACAGGCCGGCTCACATTTTTGGTTCCATTGCCGGGAACTCTCTAGAAGGCAAGATAATGTTCCATGTTCAATTCTACATTAGGCAGAAGGAGGCTATGAGAGCTCACTTGGAGAGAACATTAGGAGAGGAGAGGGCTGAACTTATGTTAGAGAACCAAGATCCATTTGTATACACTATAGTTCATTATGATATCTTTGAGGTGATTTTGTACATCTTGTACACATGAGAGGAATTGGACAGATTGTGTGAGGTGGATTGCAGATTTTGGGGATTAAGGTGATTTTGGGCAAAATCTCAAGTTTGAGATCTGGACTTGAAATTTCTACACATGATAGCTTAGGTTATCTTTCAGTTAGCATACTTGAAATTATTGTGAGAGCTAGTATATGCACTGGGCTAGAATTTTTGAAAGCTGATAGGGTAAAGTGCTCCCGCAACTGCATGCTCTCTAGAAAATTGTACAGAGTCTGTCATTTCTTCAATTTTCCGTGAATTGTCTTCAAAATTTCCAAGAAAATTCAGTGCATTGTATCCTACATGCTGCCACCAAAATTAGAGAGAGATCGTTCTTGTGCAGAGAGTTATGAGTTTTTGAAGTGAGGGGGGTGGTTTTCAGACCAAATCTGAAATATGTGTGTTGAATAGAAAATTTTCTAGGCCAAATGGCTCAATGAAAAGATCTGAAATTTTGCAAGGAGACGCCCTAGAGTTGTCATCAAGTGCACAAAATTTCAAAGGACGGTGACATAGTGGTTGGGAGATTTGAGTGACATTGTGAGGAAGGGTCAATTCTGCAGAGTGGAGATCTCATGCACGAGGAGTTTGAGATCAACAAAAAGCATGTTTGAATGTTTAGATTCATCTTGGGAACATGGAGGGTCATCAAGAGTGGAAATTGAGATTATGCAAGGTTCCCCAAGGGTTTGAGGTGATTGTAGGGGTAGATTTGAGGAAAAGAGAGTTTACAATAGAATTTGAAGAGAGCGTTGAGAGGATCCAAAAACCTACACCACTTGGAGGAAAGAGTGAGTCTAAGTGCTTTCTATGTGGAGAGAAGGGACATAAGGCAAGTTCATGTCCATTTACTTTTGAGAGAAAGAGATTGAGGGAAAGGAGAGGCTTACTTGACTTGTTTTTGCATGTTGGACCTTCTTCACCAAGATTAGGAGGGAGAAGATCTAAGACAAAGGAGTTGTGTGAGGTTTGTGGAGTGGAAGGACTTCCAAAAAGACATGAGTGTAATGGAGTAAAATCACTTTTGGAGACTTTGGTGAAGGATCTTGGAGAGAGTCTTAGTACAACTACAGAAATACTACCACCTTCATCAGCTAGCTCTCAAGATTAGTGATGGAGATAATCTTTCAACTTATGGATAAACTATCCATGAGGGTTCGATTAATATGCACTCTAGGATTTGATGTTGCTATAGAAATCTTGGAGCAACCTAAATCTTTTGTGTTCCCTAGGGTAGATAACTCTCAAATGGTGTTAGTCATGTATATACTCTATTAGTTATAGAGTGAGAAAAGAAAAGAGAAAAAGAAAAATTGAGAGAAGAGAAAGATAGTGAGAGGTTAAGATGGGGAAACTTCCGGTTTTCTTTGGCAAGGATGGAGAAGATGTGGAGGCCTTTGTGAGAGCCTTGAAGAGAGCTTGCATAGGAAACAATGAGAGGAGGAAGAATGAGTGGGCCTCATTATTACCATATTTCTTTGAGGATGCAGCACTTACATGGTATGAGTCAGAATACCAAAAGAGAGAGAGGAGAGATGGGGAAGAGGAGTCTTGGGAGACTTTGACCTTAACACTCATTGAGAACTTGCTTCCTGATGAGAGTTATGAGAGATTGATGAGTGAGGTTACATTTCTCAAGCAAGGAGATGGAGAGAAAGTGAGAGTCTATGTGGAAAGAGTGGAAAAGTTAGAGTCTAGATTTTGCATAGTATTGAGGAAGGGTGGGAATGATACGGAGACTACAATGATTGGCATAGGGGCCATGCTCACCAAGAATTTTGTGGGAGGGTTGAGACCACAAATTAGAAGCAAGGTGAGATATGAGAAACCTTCTTCCAAGGTTGAAGCTATCAAGATCATAATTTGTATGGAGGAGAGTTTGGAAGGGGATGAGAGTGATTTGGTGGTGAAGGAGGTTGTGCATCCTCCTCAAGGCTAATAATATGGTGGAACTTTTGATACTTTGGTGACAAGGGTTGCACCACAAGTAGTAATTTCTCCAATTCTTGCACTTCCACCAAAGGATCCACTTCAAACCATCATAGAACAACTTGCAGATCTCAAGATCAATGTGGTGCAACTATGGGAGAAGAGAGAGGTGGATCAGAATGTAGGGAGAGGGCCTAGGAGTTACAGAAACTATCCATATAGAGGACTTCAACCAGCCAACAATTTCAATGATAGAAATTGTTTTGGTTGTGGAGGAAGAGGCCATATCCAAAGGAATTGCCCAAATTCCACTTACCATGGAGGAAGGGGTTATGAGGGAGCCAATAGAGGGAAAGAGGGTGGTAGTGAAATTCAAGTGGCTCTTAATCCAAAAAAAGGTAAGGAGATAGCATCCATAGATATGGTGGAGAGCAAGTATGAGAAGGGAGAGTGCTCAAACTCCAAGAGTCTTAATTTGGAGCTTTTGGCACAAGAGGAGAAGAGAGTTCGTTTTGCAGAGGATGTTCACTCTTCTCAAGGATTTACTCCAAGCAAGGATACTCCTATGTCTACTAGGAGCACTTGCACCTCAACACCATCAACAACAAAGACTCCAAGGAAGAAGTTGGGGATGGAGGATTTCTTGATTTCAAAGCAACAATGGAACTACAATGTGTTGGAGGATGTTGGTAGTCACAAGGCTAACATCACAGTGTGCCAAATTGATTGCTTTGAACCCTACCTTGAGAAAGGAGCTTAGAGGTGGTTTGAGTTCTACAAGGAGCAAGAAGAAGAAGAAGGCAAAAGCTCCAGTATCAATGGGGGTGGTGGATGCCAAGCCAGCACAATGGGAGGCTTGTGAATATGCCTCCAAGATTGATATGAGAGTGAATGATCACAACATCAAGGATGCATTGGTTGATGGAGGATCAGTAGTAAATGCCATGTCAGAAAGGTTGATGAAGAAGTTGGGTATGATACCCTCAAGACCTTCAACATTTGTGGTGAGCATAGCAAACAAGCAACAAGTTTGACCAATAAGGGTGATGGATAAAGTGGTAGTTTTAGTTATGGGAGTTCAAAATCTCATGACTTTCTGTAACAATATGGAGTTTAGCGACGAAGTTAGTCGGGCTCACAAAGTAGCACATAAGACAAATTAGCCTAGAATATTCCGGAAGTATCTTGGAAGCTTCCAGGGAAGCTTTCCGGTTAGCTTAGCTTGCACCTTAAGTAAGTAGCTTCTAGAAGCTTCCAACTAGCTTAGCTTGCATGCCAAGTAGGCGGCTTCTAGAAGGAAGCTTCTTGAGAAGCTTCCTAGTTAACTTGGCTTGCACTTCAAGAAAGCGGCTCAAGGAAGCTTCTTGAGAAGCTTCAAGGGGCTTGTATGCTACCTATAAATACCAAAGCCGAAGCTCATGCTAGGCATTCGGAGTTTTCCCTCATTCAAGTGTCCCAATGTGAGTTTCCATTCTCCTATTTCTCTCCTTGGTTTCGGTCTTTTACATTGGTATCAGAGCAGGAATGGGATGGATGGAATTTATGGACCACTAAATCCACTTCCACCAAACCATTGGGACTTTCATGTCCAGATATTACCAAAGCATCGTTTCACACAGTTCATCACCTCACGCTTTGGGCAGGATTTTCTACATATGATCACCGTGTCAGAGGAACCCTTGATACTTCCAGTTGTAACTTATGGAGAACGGTGGACGTGTTGTATCTATGTGTTAATCAACTAGATAAATTGAGGGTAGCGGATTAGGGTAGTAGTAATGGTAGCAATACCGGATGTTATCCTTGCAATGCAACAACAAATTGAGCATCTTACTCGATTGTTGGATGAACAAGACCAGCAACGATGAGAACAGATAGACAGAGCGCTAGTTCGAGATGGAGAAGACCGCATTCGATTTCCGAAACCCAAGGTGTTTGAAGGCAAGAATGTTCTAAGCACAGTGGAGAATTTTGTGTTTGACTGTGAACGTTACTTTGAAGCCACCAATCTTCAAGACGAGCGGAAACAAATTCTCTTGGCTTCTAGCCAGTTGGATGGCGTGGCCAAACTTTGGTGGCGATTCCGAGTAGAAAGAGCTGAACGACAAATTGTTACACCGATTTTGACATGGGCAGAATTCAAGGATGCAATACTTGGTCGATTTCAGACTATAAATGCCACTCGAGCTGCACGAGATAAATTGGCGGAGTTGAGGCAGATTGGCTCGGTGAGAAGCTACATCACACAATTTTAGAATATCATTATGCAGATTCCAGATATCCAAGAAGGTGAAGTTCTGGATCGATTTGTGCAAGGATTGAAGTCATGAACCAGATTGGAGGTGACCATGCAAGAGCCACAGAACGTAGAAGAAGCCATGCAATTGGCTGAGCGTTTTGATTCCTTAGTTGCGACAACTTGGTCTCGACCTCGACCTACACAAAACCTACCAGTACCACGAGTGGAAGAACCGGTACCAATGGAGATTGATGCTATCCAACGAAGACCACTTGGCACAGCAGATAGAGAAAGATTACGACAAAATGGAGGTTGCTTTTATTGTCGCCAAGTTGGACATTGCATGTTGAATGTCCATTTAGGAATGGGCGACCTCGACAAGTTGCCCAGATAGAGTTTGTGGAACAGAATGATCAGGGAAACAAAGAATCCCAGTAGGAGATTTTGAGCCGCCTACTGGGAGCTTGATTAGTTCCAATAGGATTGAAGGCTTGACCTATGCAAGTCTGCTTCACTTGCAAGGTATGATATCTAATCGGGGTTGTAGAATTTTGGTTGATTCTGGAAGTTCAGAGAATTGCATGTCTATGCAAATAGCAAAGGAATTGGGTATTCCTATCAAGCCAGTGATTGGGAGTAGTTTGATGATGGCGGATGGTAGAAAGGGTTCTGCATTCCACACCTCGCATCCTGTTACCTTCAAGATTGGGAAGGAGTATTTGGAGTGTATGAGGTTTGTAGTGGCACCTCTACACTATAATATCATTCTAGGTCTACCTTGGCTTGAACGTCATAAGGTTCAATTCGATTGGACCCGATGCCAAATTCAAGTACAACAAGGTAGGACTTTCCGATTAGGTTGTCTGGCACCTCTGAGTAAGACACCTAAGAATAGTCAGTCCCAAGGTGGGAAGTTTGTCGACAAGGTAGCCGTAGAGCGAATCTAGAAGGGAGATGAGTCCCAAGATGGGAAGTTTGCCACAAAGGCAACCATGGAGCAAGCTTGGAAGAGAGATGAGTCCCTAGAAGGGAAGTTTGTTAATGAAGCAGCCATAGAGCAAGCTTTGGAGGAAGATAAGTCTGTATTTGTGGTGTGGATCAAGCCGATTGCACAAGAACAATCTGAGGAGGGCCAAGTGCCGTATCAAGCAATGGTTGATCGGATAGTTCAAGAATTTGCGGATGTGTTTCCAGATGATCTGCCAAAAGGATTACCCTCCGATCGAGGTATGCCTTCAAGATCGAGTTATTGCCAGGGAGTACTCTAGTGAGTAGACCAATCTATTGGCTCTCACCAAAGGAGTTGGAGGAGTTGCGAACAACACTCACAGAGTTGTTGGAGAAGGATTTCATACGACATAGTACCTCTCCTTGGAGAGCACCGATACTATTTGTTTCGAAGAAGGATGGAGGACTTCGCTTCTGTATTGATTATCGTGGACTCAATAAGCAAACCGTGAAGAATGCATATCCCTTGCCTTAGATTGATGACCTGCTTGATCAACTAAGTGGAGCACGCTACTTTTCCAAGCTGGATCTTTGTAGCGGCTACTGGCAAATTCCTATTGAAGGAGAGGATGTGCAAAAGACTGCTTTTCGTACAAGGTATGGACATTTTGAGTGGAGAGTTCTACCTTTCGGACTCACTAATGCTCCAGCAGTCTTCATGGATCAGATGCATTGGGTGTTGGATGGACTATTGGATCGGTCCGTGGTGGTGTTCTTAGATGATATCTTAATCTATAGCAGGACAGAGGCAGAACATGTGAATCATGTGCGAGAAGTCCTAAGACAACTACGACAGTGGAAATTTTACTACAAGAAATCAAAGTGTGCTTTTTGGCAGAAGGAGGTTACCTTCTTGGGTCATAAGATCTCATGAGAAGGGATCAAGATGGAAGAAGAGAAGATCAAGGCCATTACCGATTGGTCTACCCCGAAGGATGCTACAAAAGTATGAGCATTCAATGGATTGGCCAATTTTTACCGACGGTTCATCCACTATTATGCTCACGTGGCTGCACCATTGACTGACCTCTTGGGAAAGAACTCAAGCTTCCAATGGACCACCAAGCATGAAGAAGCATTCCAAAAGTTAAAGCATATGGTGTCTTCGAGACCTATTCTTCAACCATATGATCCTCAACTACCTTGTGTGGTTGATTTTGATGCTTCTAACTTTGCAATTGGAGCTGTGTTGCAACAAGAATTTCCAGATGGACTACATCCTATCGCCTTTGTGTCTCGCCGACTAAATACAGCTGAAAGAAATTACTCTGCTTGAGATTAGGAACAACTTGCAATGGTTTATGCCACCAAGGTATGGAGGCATTATCTCTTGGGGAAGCAAGTGATCATGCGAATTGATCACAAGCCATTGTTGCAGACCTTACACTTGGAGCACATGAAGAGTCGGCATCATCGATGGGAAGAGCAACTCCAATTGTTTGACATCAAACTTGAGTACAAACTAGGTCGGTTCCATGTCATCCCCGATGCTCTATCACGACGACCTGATTTGAAGGATCTTCCTCTCATCACGGCGGCAATTACAACGGTGTCCATTGACCCTAAGGTCCATAATGAGTTTCAATCAGCTCTACAACAAGATCCCTTCTTCCAAATGGTACACGGTCGTCTGACAGCACATGACAAGGAGTACAACACCTTCTCCTTCAAGGAAGGGCTCTTATTCCATGCGGGCCAGATCTATGTTCCAGCCAAAGGTGATCTTCGACTTGTGCGCCTTCAAGAAGCCCATGATTTACCAATAGCTGGTCACATGGGAGTGGACAAGACCTTGGACACCGTCCAATGCCAATGGTGGTGGCCCAACATGACACAAGATGTTCAAGACTTTGTCCGATCATGTGAGAGTTGCCAATGGAATAAGGCCAGCAACCAGAAGCCGAGTGGATTCCTTCAACCACTCGCCATTCCATCCACTCGCTGGGAGCATGTGAGCTTGGATCTCATCACATCCTTGCCAAGGACAAAACAAGGACACACCGCAATCGTGGTGTTTGTGGATAAGCTTAGTAAGCAAATCCACTTGGCACCAACTTGTGACACTGTGGATGCTCCAACCCTAGCGCAAATCTACTTTGACAATGTCTTCAAGCATCATGGGATGCCAGGTGTACTCATCTCTGACCGTGATCCTCGATTTACCGGGAAGTTTTGGCAAGCACTCTTCCAGATACTTGGCACCAAGCTTGCTTTGTCCACGGCCTATCATCCTCAAACTGATGGACAAACCAAACGTGCAAATCGTACATTGGAGGATATGTTGCGGGCCTTTGTCAATGTCCACCATACCAATTGGGATGAATGTCTTGCAGCTGCAGAATTTGCCTACAACAATTCCAAACAGGCAAGCACCGGATTTTCTCCCTTCTTTCTCAATTTTGGCCAAGATCCACTTGTTCTAGATTCTTTTCTTGCTCCCCCTCCATCTTAGGTTCCTCATACTTCCACATTCTTGACCACTATATCCCAATCGCTCAAACAAGCCAAGTCTCACCTCCTTGTTGCTTAGAATCGCCAAAAACAATATGCGGACCACCATCGTCGTGATCTCACCTTTGAAGTTGGTGATAAAGTCATGCTATCCTCCAGTAACCTCCCTCTCCCACTTGATACCCAAGTTCATAAACTCGCCCCTAATTGGATAGGACCCTTTGATATCACCCAAATTGTCTCTCTTGTTGCTTATCGACTTGCCTTACCTTGTCACATGCGCATCCATCCTATCTTTCATGTTTCCAAGTTGAAACCCTTTGTTCCTAACCCCTCTTCCTTTTCCTCTCGAGTCCAACCTCCCCCTCTTCCTGTCCCTATCAATGATCATGAGGAGTACGAAGTTGATCGTATCCTTGCGCGTCGCCATATCCAACTAGGCCGTTGCAAACATACGGAGTACAAGGTCCTTTGGAAAGGGTATCCCTTTCACGATGCCACCTGGGAACCTCTTTCTCACCTCCAGAATGCACAAACGGCCATCCAAGAATTTGAAGCTTCACTGGCAACGAGGACGTCACCAACTAGCAGCGGGGGAATATGTAACAATATGGAGTTTAGCGACGAAGTTAGTCGGGCTCACGAAGTAGCACATAAGACAAATTAGCCTAGAATATTCCGGAAGTATCTAGGAAGCTTCCAGGAAAGCTTCCCGGTTAGCTTAGCTTGCACCTTAAGTAAGTAGCTTCTAGAAGCTTCCAACTAGCTTAGCTTGCACGCCAAGTAGGCGGCTTCTAGAAGGAAGCTTCTTGAGAAGCTTCCTAGTTAACTTGGCTTGCACTTCAAGAAAGCGGCTCAAGGAAGCTTCTTGAGAAGCTTCAAGGGGCTTGTATGCTACCTATAAATACCAAAGCCGAAGCTCATGCTAGGCATTCGGAGTTTTCCCTCATTCAAGTGTCCCAATGTGAGTTTCCATTCTCCTATTTCTCTCCTCGGTTTCGGTCTTTTACACTTTCCAAATCTTGAAGGATTCAAGCTATGACTTACTTCTTGGGAGGCCATGGTTGAGAGCAACACGCACAACTGATCGATGACACAAAGGGTACTGGAGGATTGGGCCATCAAACCATAGAGTCACAATTCCTATGACTAACACCACCAACACTTCACATTCAGATACACCATCTTCTCATTATTGGGAATCAGATTCTGAAGAAGGAGCTTCAGGTGTGGACACAAGCATAGAAGAGGAGACTTCCACGGAGGAGGATGAATCTGA
This sequence comes from Lunularia cruciata, assembly GCA_948567375.1. Taxonomy (NCBI): domain Eukaryota; kingdom Viridiplantae; phylum Streptophyta; class Marchantiopsida; order Lunulariales; family Lunulariaceae; genus Lunularia; species Lunularia cruciata. The sequence continues at coordinate 42,324,998 of OX419762.1, read as the reverse complement.
ATCTGATTCAGATGTGTATCCTTTGTGTGCTATGGATTTTGCACCTCAGCTAGAGGTTTTGAAGGACCCAGATAAATCACCATTGACACTTGAGGAGGTAGAGAGAAGGTTATCTACCCTCAAGTATGGTCCAAAGGTTACCAAGGAGGAGACGGTGAGATTTGAGGAGAATTTCCGCAAGTTCATCCATGTGTTTGCTTTTAGTTACAGGGATTTGAAGGAAGTCACCTTGGAGGAGCACAAGATAGAGGTGGAGTGACATGCAAGACCAATCCGCCAAAGGCAACGTCGCATTAGCCCACCAATATCTTTGGTTGTGAAGGAGGAGATTGATAAGCTCAAGGAGGCTGGATTTATCTTTGAGGTAGAGAATTCAGAATGGGTGTCTCCAATTGTCATTGTGAAGAAAAAGAATGGCAAGCTTCGGGTATGTGTGGATTACAAGAAGCTCAATGCTGTTACCAAGAATGACTATTATCCATTGCCATTCATTGATGAGATCTTGGAGGAGGTTGCAAGTCATGAGAGGTACAGTTTTGGAGATGGTTATAGTGGATATAACCAAATCAAGATTGCACCAGAGCATCAACAACTCACCACATTCACCACACCTTGGGGAACTTGCAGTTTCAAGGTCATGCCTTTTGGGCTTTGCAATGCTCCAGCCACATTCCAACGGTTCATGAACAAGGTATTTGAACCTTTCATTGGGAAATTCGTGAGAGACTTCATTGATGACTTTTGTGTCTATGGGAGCAAGGAGGAGCACTTTGAGCACCTAATCAAAGTCTTTCAATGCTTGGATGAGACAAATGCATCACTCAACTGTAATACCAAGGGTTAGCCATATGATCTAGATGTGAAATTCGGTTTGGTAACATCTAGAATGATGTTATACATGATGGTCAAAATAGATCAGATAGAAGTATCACCAAAAGAGTACTTCTACTAATAGGGCAGAAACCGAAATAGACTTGAGAACCTTAGAACCAATAGCTAGACATATGATTTAAAGGTGAGAATTGGTTTGGTAACATCTGGAAGGATGTTACACATGATGGACTAAACAGATCAGAAAGAGGTATTACCAAAAGAGGACTTCTACTAATAGAGTAGGAACCGAAATATGCTTGAAATCTTTGAAGGCAATTTTGGAGGCCTAAACAGATGAATTAGGCCTCGAAAATGTGCAGATTCCCCCCAACAAAGGAAAGGCTGGCCTTCCCTCCCCCATGGTTTGTCTCGTCGAGAGCTTTCCAACGGTACCTTACTCATGTGATTCTGAGATTCCTACAAGAAGATTCTCTAAAAGATTCCCTTTGGTCAAAGCTCGTTTGACCAACCAGATAGGACCTAGACCAGAAAGGTCACCCATCCAAGTAAGTAATCCAAGGGTGGAGCTTGTTGACATGTCACCTATCTGTGTCCCTAATCCTAGGGTGGAGCTTCCTTGGAGGAGATCCTCTTTGTCTATATAATAAAGAGAAGGTGCTCCCTTGGGACATCAAATGTTTGAGTGTGCAATCTGTGTTTTCTCTCTTCTCTTGTACTCGGAGTATTACAATGGTATCAGAGCGAGTGTTCTAGTCCAAGAGAGTGGATCACCCCTCTTGGAATAGCACGAACTACTGAAACTGAGTAATTTGAGGTGGGGAACATAGAGTAATCGCTAGACTTAGGAAGGACTTTAGAGAGCGGATGGGATGGATGCACCGGGGGGACAATTTCCCGCACCTAGCTTTCCATTCTCAAACCCATTCCACATCAAGGTCATGTACATCCAGCGTGAGCAGATGAGAGTATCGCTAGTTTATCACTTTGGTGCGGAATTCATGGACAGAGTGATGAACTCACCAAACCCGGTGATTCTACCTGTGGTGATATATGACAGAGAGTGGGATTTGACGATCTACATTCTATTATGATAATATGGATATGAATGTCCCAAATCCTCTCCTTTTCAACACTCAAGTAGAAATCCTTTATGTAGTGAGGCCGAAATTGATGTTTAGAGATTTTGTGGTTAGGAATTTTGGTGAGGAGTATTATCAACGAGTGATAGCTTCTGAGGTCCCAATGGTAGTTCCGATAGTTCGTGCACCTTCCAGAGTGATTATATTGACTCTGTATTGAAGTAGACGTTAGCAATTGGGTGTTGCAGGAACCATGGATCCGCAGTTGCAAGAGCTGGTGCAAGGAATGCAAGGGATGTTGAATGAATTTTGAGAGATTAAGATGACCATGGAGACATTGCAAAGTCAAGTGCAGATCCTCAAGAACGATCAAACCATGCAAGAAGAAGAGCCGTCTCAAACCCCAGTACCTGCGACTGAAGTACTTGGAGAGGCACCCGTGCCTACGAACCCTATCAACGATGAAGCCACATTGCTACTCCGGATGAAGAAGACCTGCAACATCGAGCCTTACAAGGAGCAGCGTACGATGGGAGTAGTGGAGAATTGGATCTCGAGAATGAATCGATATTTTTGATTGTTCTCAACAAAGATCACAGAGCATGCTGCAGGCATGTTTGCATGTGGGTACTTGACCGGTAAAGCCCTCACATGGTATGATGCTTGGGAACGATCCATGCTGGCAGAGAGAAGGGAGGTCCCATGGACAGCAATGCAAGAAGGACTGCTCAAGAATTTCCAGTCGGTGGATTCTATGCAGATGGCTCGAACCCGACTATGAGGATTGAGACAGAAGAATAGCATACAAGAGTATGTGGAGGCATTTCTGGATCTACAAGTCGCAATTACCGACATGAGTCTAGCAGAGGCTCTCGACAATTTCAAACGAGGGTTGAAAGAGCGAATTCGCCAAGAAGTCATGGTGCAAAACCCTCGCACGGTATTTGAAGCTATTGCTTGTGCGCAGAGAATAGCCGGAGCATTAGGTGGAGGTGAAGGAGTAGTTCCACCTCAACATTATCGGGCAGAAATGCCACACATGGGTGGACCAGTACCGACGGAATTGGGCAAACTTCGATTCCGGGATCGAGGAGCACGGCCGCTTCAAGGAGAGCGGGGACGGGTAGAAGAACAAAGAGATGGAGTCCCACGAGGAGAAGGGACTCGAGGAGAACAACGCCGTTGTTACAATTGTGGCCGTATTGGGCACATATCTACCAATTGTTGCACTCGTTTCCCTAGAGGCCCTTGGCCTTCGTATAGGCGATCTTTGAACAACATGGAGAGGCACATTGAAGAGGAGGAGGTGGAAACCACTTTGGAAAATGAAGATTGCCAGTAAATGTACCTCGCGGCCTTACTGGCTCAATAAGGAAGTAGAGAAGCGAGGGAAGGAAGAAGAATAATGCCCAAAGATCCCGAAAGGCAACCTCACAATTGATTGTTATGAATGGAATCCTAGAAGGTAATCAAGTGAGAGTATTAATAGATCCGGGAGCAACAGAGAATTTTTTCTCTCGCTCTCCGTTGCAATAAGCTTGGGAATGGATCTAGAGAGAGATGGAAGTGAAGAAGTAGAGTTACCAAATGGGCAAACAGAGAGGATTGAATCATTACCTAGACGAGTAACCCTCTCTGTAGGAGAATATTAGGAAGCAATTGAGTGACGAGTGATACAATTAGCCCGTTATGATGCAATTTTAGGCATGCCATGGATGGAGCAGTACAACCCAATGGTGGATTGGAGGAAGAAAGTAGTGAGAACCCACCAATGGTCAATCATTGGGGTTAAAGAAAAATCACACAGGAAGAAACTACCTCTATATGTCGTAGGGACGACAACTATCTATAAGACCGATAGATGTTTTATGGGTCTAATAAGAGAAGTCCAGAGTGCACAACTCGCTGGACAAATTCCTGAGAAATTGAAGGATGTGGTGGATGAGTTTCAAGACTAATATAGAACCATCCTTTATCTCTATATAAATAATATCTCTTAAGTACTTGTAATACCAAGCTAAATATCACAATACCACACACATGCACAAATAGGTGTTACAGAACACGCTCATACGTACATTGAACTCCACAATGACCTCCAGCCTCTGCATCATGCAATTCTTGTAGTACCTTCTGCTTTGTCTCTTCATCTCCCACCACTCCCAATGGAATTCCATCATGGTTCTTGGGCCTTTGCCAAAGATACACCTCCTTCAACAAGAATTTGCCTGATTTTCTTCTAATCTTCTCAAATGCCTCTTTGGTCCACTTTGAGTTCTTCTCTAAAGAACTAAGATATCTTTCAACAACAAGAAGATCATCAGAATATAATTCTTCTCTAAAGGGTAGATTTTGATCTATCTCATGGGTATCAACTCTACAGCCACTTTCAATGTCATCATAGCCTGCTCTAGATAGTATTTCAACTTCTAGATTGTCCTTTCTAACTACATGTCTCAGCTTTGGATTAAACATTCAAATGAAAGCTATCCAATGTTACATCACAATATTTGGAGTATCACAATTGGTGATCATCCCTAGTAGAGGTAAGCAATCTATTTCTAGGATGACATAAGCACCAATCAAGCATTCCTATCTTGCCTTAATGCTATCTTGGCACCCCACAACTCCCACTTGATTTGAGGGTACCTTCGTTGCCGCTTAGTGAAGATTCTTGCTCCAAACCTTACTGCATATCTACTACCATTCTCAACTTCTTGGCCCAGAACCCATCCAATAGCATAGGGGCTCAAATCCATTGTTACTATGATTGATAGGCCACAACCATTGTCAAGCGGATGAAGTACCAGCGAGTTCTATAGTGCTTCCTTCAGCCTCTTCATAGCAATGGAATGTTATGGTCTCCAAACAAACTTGATTCTCTTTCTCAAAAGTTGGTAAAGGGGCTCTGCAATATGAGCAAAATCCGGTATCCAAATGCAATAGAAAACACATGCTCCTAAGCACCACCTTACCTCTTGAACCAAGGAACAATCCCTGGTCTTCCCAATAGTATCCACTTTCTCTAGATTTGGTTTTCAGCCATATGAACCACACATATGACCTACAACCAGTATCTCACCAAGTCCAAACGCTGACTTCTCCTCAAAAAGAGTCACTCTCACCTCTATTAGCCGCTTCAATATAGCCTCTGCATCTTGAATGTGATCCAAGACAAACCTTCTTATACTGCCATTCAGCAAGGTCTTGTCCTTCTCACTCATTGTGCTACCCTTAATAGGTATGTCATCAAGGAATGGATGGGTCTTATCAAGAATGAAAGTCTGCAAAATACAATTCATAGCACTTTGCATATGTGCCACCGAGTTGATAGCTCCCATCGGAAGAGTGCACATGTGCATCAAGCCTAGTGGGGTTTGCATGGTGGTTATATCTTTTTAGCAAGCTGAAATTGATCATACCTTGATTACAAATCCCTAATAGAGTAGATGACCCTCCTTGCAAACTCCTCAGTAAAATCATCTACAGCCGGTCTTACACTAGAATTTTGAATTGTTACCTTGTTTGGCGGTTGCATATCCTATATGAATCACAGCTTGCCGTTCTTCTTTTTGACCATTAACCAGCGGTTTGAGTACGGTGCTTTTGATGGCTCCAAAATCTTGGCTCTGACCTTTTCCTTCAACAGGTCTATCAATTGAGGCAAAAGCGCCTTTGGCACGGGTATTGGTCTGAAATCCCATGGCACATGCGGAACTATGAATATAATCATTGGTTTGATTTCCTGTGGATTCACACATCCAATCTCCTCAATCTTGAAAGCAAAAGCTTTTCCACACTTACCAATCATCTCCTTGAATGCTTGGTGCTCAACCTCCATGAGCTATCTATCCCCTCCAATTGTAAGTTCTGCCAAGGTCTCCTTAGTAAAAGAATGGCTGATATTTTCCACCTTCCTCAACCTTGGTTCTTCTCTAGTTCTTCACAACAAATCTGATGCATCCAATGATAATGGAACAGAAATGGGACGAGCCTTCTTGTGCACCAATTTGTACTTGGTATTGCACTCTACTTCATGAACCAATTCAAAAAGTGGATCATAAAGTCCCTTCCCTATCTCAATCATCGAATCTTCTTTCTCTATTGCACTAATCACCTCCTGGATCAACTTGCCTTCTCTTTGATCTTCCAACACTCCAATGATAGCCTCGCCCTCTTCCATTTTGCTATTTCAGAACTTTCTCCTTCTTTCTCATCCTTTTCTACAAATTTTTTGATGTGCTCTCTACATGCACAAAGCAAGCAGTCCTATCTCCCTGGACTCCAACGTAGGTTCTATCAAAACAGTCCTACTCGCTGATTTTCTGCAGTGGAATACTGTATATGGCACCTCATTCTTCTACCTTCCCTGCCAAGGCGCCTAGTGGAAACCCCACCTTCCAATGGGCTTTTCCGGATCTCTCAACTCTCTCCTGTTCCTATTGCTGTCCGGCTAAATAGAAGGGAGTTGCACTATTCTTGCCCCATTCTGACTTCTAACCTTTGCCACATGAGTCTCATCATTCAGGACCTTGGTTTCCATCCTAAATTGAGTGATGAAAGGCTGTCCTAGTATGACCGGATAAGGTAAAGTATCGTGCACAAACATGTTGATCGGTTCTACTACATTCCCTATCTTAATCTTGACATCAGAACAAGCTCCACACAAGGCATTCTTGGTTTTGTTCACCAAGTTTACCTTCCAGTCAATGTTGCTCTTCCAATGAACTTCTTCATAGATAGCCTTTGACATGAGGTTAACTTCAGACCTTGAGTCGATCAATGCTCTCACTAGATGCCTCACACCTTGCATCTTGATCTCACATTTGTTGCAGCTTCTTGCCCAAAAGGAATCTTGCACCTCTTTGGACAAGGGCACACAAGGTCTTTCCTCCTCAAGAGCAGCATCATAGACATGTGCTTCCTTGGTATCATCTTCTGAATTTTCTTGTTGAAGCTCTAAGCCATAAGTACTAACTTCCTCATCCGCCTCGCTTCCATCCTCATACACCAAGGACGTATGAGGACCCCCCTTGTAGAACCATTTCTTCTTTGCCTTGGCCAGGATAAGATCATGCACATCCTTCCACAAGCTTCCAAAGAATTCTTCATTTGTGAATCCTCTCATCTCTTGCTTCCAAAATTTCTTAGCAATCTCCTTAGGATCAAGCTCCATCTCTACGTCATGACTCATTAACCAAGCTGGTCCTTTTCTTGGAGATCTCACACTAAACTATACCTCCTTCCTTCTGATCTGCCTTCTCTCCGGTTCCACTCGTTGTTGTTTCTCCTTTGCTTGCCCTTCAATTTCTGCCTGCTGATCAGCCTTCCTCTTCTCCTCAATCATTGCATCCCAAGTAGCACCAACCTCTGTGGTGATAGCCATTATTGCAACTGGTGCATCCCATCCTAATTTCCTCCGAACCTACTCTGTAAGTCTTTTCTTCTCCACCTCACCTAAATCTGCACTTTTCTTCCTCTCGCTTACTATTTTGTACACACTAGGTTCAAAGGCAGCAACAACCATGCCCACTCCCCATTTGCCCATGTGACTTTCAAGCAAAGCCTTCATGCTCCCTCTGTTACCCGTTCAGTAGGATTGGTATCGTAGAATGCTATTTTCTTCATTCTTGGTTCTCCAACAAATTTCACCAGCTATTTGCACAATGCTTTCAATAGCTCCTAGCATTCTCTTTTGGTATGACTCTTACTGTCACACCACATGCACCCATAGGGCTGCCTCCTCTCTCCACCTATTTCTGTAGTGCTACTCCCACTCTGCAGTTGGTCGACCTTTATGGTCAGATTCTTCAGCCCTTCCATCAATCGTGAAATCTCATCAATTGCTCCATCTTTGACCACCTTGTTTGCCTGCTATTCCACCTTCTCTCTGCTGGATTCAACAAAGCTGCTCTAAATAGGTGCCTTGGCTATCGCTTCCTCATCTAGCTTTTCATGTCTCCTCCTACAGCTCACCCAGATAACAGCCTCCTCAATCTTCTTCCACTCAACAATTCCTAGACGATCAGGCTGAAGTAAATTAAGTGCATACTCCAACTCATCTCATAGACGGCTATCTACAGCTCATAAAAAATAGTTGGACCTCTGTAATTTAATTGCCTTAGCTTCATAGTTAGACAACTGACCTAACCTTTTATTAAACCTCCTTAGGAGATCTTGTGGCCCCACTCCCTTGCTCCTATAGTTCACTCAGTCCAAGAACATGGCTTGAGTGACCTGATCCGCATCTTGCAATAGGAACTCTTCCTTCAACATCTGTGAGAACTCCTCCCATGTCATAGCCTCTTCAACTAAACCTTCAACCACCTTCCTGATCTTGACCTCCACCAATGTAGGGAACCTCACGATGGCAATCTTCTCATCAAGGTCATGAAGTTTAACTTCTCTCCAATAGACCAAGTATCTAGTCACATCCTTACCATCAAACTCACCTTGATGGTCCACCATTGCACGGAGACACTTTGTGACTTGGGAAGATTGTGGCTTCCTCCTATCTCTTTCCTCAACTTGATCCTTCATGGCTCTCATGGCTGCTATGACTATCAGCAAAATCTCTTGCTCCCTTGACATAGCTAAGATGAAGATTTTGGTGCCATCTGTTCCCTAGCTCAAATCTGTTACTAATGCACGACTCAGCTCTAATCTGCTTCTATCGCCTGCCTTAGCTCCAATCTGCTACTAACGCCTAAGCACAAGCCTTGAGATTCCCCAGCATGGTTGCCACTTATGTCACGAGCATTGTTTGGTCTCGAGAGTGCACCGGGCACCTAGCTGCTTGTGCTTAGATTGCTCTATTATTATTTGGGGTTGTATTCTTTGGATCTGGTGGGGTTTCTATTATAGGCCACAAGTTATTTGGCCAGATTCAACCCAGTGCCACCAGGTTCGTGGTATGTTCAGTCTACAAGAATTGGAATGGAAACACCCAAGACAAAATTCCCTTTCACATGTTGCTCATTACCAAAAGAAAATTGGATTGGTTCAACAACACCAAGAATCATGCATTGCTCACCAAAGATCAAGCACCACAATGTGCAACTCCAATTGATGAAACCAAGTAGCTTCAGACCAGGATAATGACCTCTTCTAAGTTCTAAGCAACTGTTCAATAAGAAAAGAAATGATCCCGTTACAACTAATTTTTTATTCCTTACACTCAAAAAACCCTTCACCTTGCTTACAAATTTCTCGTCCTCTATTCTCTGGAAAATACTTCTCCCGCTTGCTTTCCTTTCCTGCTTCTTTTTCTTCTTGAAAGGCTCTTCTCCTACCTCCTAATTTTTCTGTTTGGCCCTCCTTTGATCCTCAACTTCTCCTTGCTGTTCCTGACTGAACTCCCTTCTCTCTTGATAGTTCATTGTTCGATATTTCCTCCTGTACCCTCCCATGTTCCTGACTGACTGAATGAATCCGCTATCTCTATTTCCTAAAATTCACTCTTTCTTGATTCACTCTTTGATAGACATGTGTCTTCTCCATGCATTTCCTGATCTCCATGTGTTACTCCCGACTCTCTGTATCTGCAGCCTTGGTTTTCCTTCCATTTGTTGCACTTTAATTCCTTCCCTTGCTTTCCAGACCTTTAGCTAATCCCTCTCCTTTCTATCATTCACACTTTCATCAACAAGAAAAAAAGTAGGGCCATGATCTATGAGCTCTTCAAGGGAAAGTCCTGACTAACTATGAAGGCTTTTGTGGAGCAACTCATTGAATGTTGGCAGCAAGGAGCCCAAAGAAAAGTGGATAGGATTTTCATGGAGAGGTGGATAGAGATGCCACAAGGAGCTTGAAGAAAATATGAGATGATGAAGCAATCAAAAATGATGAGTAGTTCAGTCCCGTTTATGATGTTAAGGGCAATGAGCATGTAAGGAGATACAAATGCCAAATGCCTCCAACAACAGCCATATATGTGAGTGGGTGTCAATCAAACCAGACCATGGCTGATGTTCTTGTCTCAATGAGGATCCCAATGAACCTATGGGCTCTCAGCCATGCCATTCAAATTGTTATACAAACATACAGGATAAAATTACAAACAATGATCTAGTGAGTGGGGCTTGGAAGATGTTTGCAAAGAGTGGAAAGATCCAACATCCTTGATTATATTGCACTGAAGGCAAGGTGGATGCCAATTTTATCTATGCAGCTTGATTGGACAAAAAACAATACACGGATTTTGAAGCAAGGACTAAAGTGGAAACGTCAAAGATACTTGTTGTCTGGGTTCAAACATTCAATTTCTGCATATTCCTTTCCAATCCCTTTTTGCTTGTCTTTGTTCAGAATCCTACTTACTGGTTTTTAGACCACCTCTTGGAAACTACTCTATATACACCTCCCTATATACACCTCCTTGGATTTTGTCCGTCTGTCATTCTACAAAATTTAATCAGCCGGTCCTTGATCTTGACTAATGCAGCCCTCCAGCAAGTGGAAGTCAAGCACTTCTAAGCCTAAGTGTCACAGCTGAGACTAAGGTAAACCCTGCTCAACATTTCTTTCTTTCCTCTGCATCTCACAACCCAGCTTGTTTAAATTACAAACATCACCGGCAGCAAATAATCAGCAGTCTCTCATTCTGCAGGCCTTTAGCAGCTGGTCAAATCCTCCCTGCAAGCACTCCATTTTATGTTTAGTGAAACAACTCTTCCAAGACAACATAGAGGATACAGCCCCACAACCATCTCCTCCTCCTCCTCTTGTCAGTGTACGAGTTCCACCTAAAACAGTCCGACACATAGCCAAATAACACATCCTCTTCCCTCCAAAAAATCTACTGCTAGTTCTTGTCCTCCACCCAAATGCAGCAAACAACTCCTTCTCTCTTCCTTATTCCTTGATATTCCTTTCCCATCCAGACCTTCTTTCCAGAATTTTCTCCTTCAATATTTCTTGTCCTGTTCCCAAAATCTCTATATCCTCCTTCACTTTTCTATCAAAACCCTCCTTAAGATCCTTCTCTCTTTCAAGAGAACCTTCTTGACCTTTAGCTCTTCCAACTCAAAACCCTTTTGATACTCTCTATCTTTTAAAAAAAACACTCTTTGATCATATCTCCTTCCCACTCAACTCTCCTTTTGATAAACTCTTTGATCATCCGTCCTTCCAACTCAACACTCCTTTTGAGAGTTCACTGTCTTGCAAAATCTTTGAGATTTTGTCGCATTCTTCACTTCTCTGTTCTACAAACCCAACTCTTTTGATACTTCCTTTGAATTCCTGCAAAACCTCTTTAAGACTTCTTTGTCCTGCAAAACCCATCAAAATACTCTATCCCCTCCTTTCCTTCCTAATCCTTCATTATTTCCTGTCCTCAATGAATATCCGTTTTACTTCCTACTATTCTTCACTATATCTCAAAACTCCTACCTCTGCTCCTATCGATTCCCTTCTCCTTCTTTTCCTTGTTGCTACTAAAACCCATGTCACTAATCCTCTCTCAATACTTTAATTCTCTTGTCAACAAGCGCCTTTCAATCATTCACTATCATCCCAAACTCCCTTCCCATTTTTCTGTCCTCCCAACTAAACCTTCTTGATAATCCTCTATCACTTGCAAAACCTTCTCAATAATCCTCTATCACTCTCAAAACAAACTCAATAATCTTGTCACTCCCAAACCAACGAACTCAATAATCCTCTATCACTCCTAAAACCTTCTCAATCCCTTCTCAGAAAATCCCCTTTTGATACTCCTCCTCCTCTCTCTTTTGTCCTCTTGATGCTGCATTTTTCTCTCTCTCATGTTTTCTTCCCAAAGCCCCACCCCTCTTGAGTTTCAGCTGACTTTTATTTTTGTCCTATTCCCCTGCAAACACCAACCTCCCAAAGTTCTTGTTCATGTAGTCACAAAATTTTGTTTCCTTGTTTCTGAATTCTTTTCTTTTCTCCTTCCTTACAATAACAAAATAACTCCCAAGTTTTGAAGAAACATTACTGCTCAAGCCTCGGATCCTCTCCAAGCCTCAGGCCCAAACTTCCTACTCATCTGTCAACTCTCAAAAATCCTGCCATAGCCCAACAGAAGTGACCTCCACTATTATAGCAATTAGCAAGTTTCTACCTAGGAAGCTAACAGTGCTTGCAACTAGCACTCTTAAATACATTTACATACTATTCTCCCGGTTTCTCTATTACATCAAAAAGGACCAATGCAACCCATAGAATACTTTCCCCACAACACCGGTGTCGTCGGGAAAATAGCCCACGTGTACCCTTGAGGCTTTTGGTGTGATAAATTTTCTTTCTCTTTTGTTTGTTGTAACGAACAGGGATTTAGGATGATATGTCTTGGGTGTGGTTTGGCTACCTTGTTTTGTCGGGAGAAGTGCGGAGACAGAGAAGGGCTGAGGTTTTTTCAGAAAATACAAAAAGATTTCAAGGGGGAAGTTTGCGGGGGATTTGAAGAGAGTGGCAGAAATTTTCGAGAGAAGAGAGGAGAAGGAATTTTCGAGTTGGACAGGAGTGCTTGAGAGTGCAGGGGAGAGAAATTCTTGAGAACTGAAGGGTTTGGACAGAGGAACAATCAGGAGAAGGAATTTTCGAGTTGGACAGGAGTGCTTGAGAGTCCAGGGGGAGAAATTCTCGAGAACTGAAGGGTTTGGACAGAGGAACAATCAGGAGAAGGAATTTTCGACTTGGACAGGAGTGCTTGAGAGTGCAGGGGAGAGAAATTCTTGAGAACTGAAGGGTTTGGACAGAGGAACAATCAGGAGAAGGAATTTTCGAGTTGTACAGGAGTGCTTGAGAGTCCAAGGGGAGAAATTCTTGAGAACTGAAGGGTTTGGACAGAGGAACAATCAAGAGAAGGAATTTTTGAGTTGGACAGGAGTGCTTGAGAGTCCAGGGGGAGAAATTCTCAAGAACTGAAGGGTTTGGACAGAGGAACAATCAGGAGAAGGAATTTTCGAGTTGGACAGGAGTGTGAGGGTGCAGGGCTGTGCTTGGACCAGGAGAGGAATTTTGAAATGTGAGAGTGCAGGGCTGTGCTTGGACCAGGAGAGGAATTTCGAAATGTGAGAGTGCAGGGTTGTGCTTGGACCAGGAGAGGGATTTCGAAATGTGAGAGTGCAGGGCTGTGCTTGGACCAGGAGAGGAATTTCGAAATGTGAGGGTGCAGGGCTATGCTTGGACCAGGAGAGGAATTTTGAAATGTGAGAGTGCAGGGCTGTGCTTGGACCAGGAGAGGAATTTTGAAATGTGAGAGTGCAGGGTTGTGCTTGGACCAGGAGAGGGATTTCGAAATGTGAGAGTGCAGGGCTGTGCTTGGACCAGGAGAGGAATTTCGAAATGCGAGGGTGCAGGGCTGTGCTTGGACCAGGAGAAGAATTTTGAAATGTGAGAGTGCAGGGCTGTGCTTGGACCAGGAGAGGAATTTTGAAATGTGAGAGTGCAGGGCTGTGCTTGGACCAGGAGAGGAATTTCAAAATGTGAGAGTGCAGGGCTGTGCTTGGACCAGGAGAGGAATTTCAAAATGTGAGAGTGCAGGGCTGTGCTTGGACCAGGAGAGGGATTTCGAAATGTGAGAGTGCAGGCTGTGCTTGGACCAAGAGAGGAATTTCGAAATGTGAGAGTGCAGGGCTGTGCTTGGGCCAGGAGAGGGATTTCAAAATGTGAAGAGTGAGGGCTGTGTTTTGGACCAGGACAGAAATTTTCAAAATGTGAAGGGAGTCTTGAAGGGCTGAAGGCTTTTGGAGATGCATGAGGCTGTGTTTTGGACCAGGACAGAAATTTTCGAAATGTGAAGGGAGTCTTGAAGGGCTGAAGGCTTTTGGAGGTGCATGAAGGCAATTTTCGCAGGTCTGTTGGGGCTTGAGATTTCAGGGTAGAAGGTGTTCATGAAGGAAATTTTGCAGGGGATGTAAAGGCCTGAAGAGAGAGAGAAGAAACTCTAGAGGGATTTGGACAGGAAAAGGAGAGGAATGAAGGAGTGCTAGCTTGGACAGGAGGCGTGAAATTTTGAGTTGGACAATAGACCTGGCTGTACAGAAGCTGGAGAGTATGGGCAGAGGAAATTGAAAGGAAGGATGTTGAGAGAAGGGCTGAAAAGGAGAAATTTTGGAGGAAGAGACCTGGCTGTACAGTAGCTGGACAGAGAAGTGAGAAGTGAAGGAAATTTTGAGAGATTTTGCACTGGGACAGAGGGAAAGGAGTTTGGGTTTCAGAAGTTTAGTCAAGAGAGAATGAGATGAACTTTGTGAGAATAGGATTGTACAAGACCAGGACTGTGCTTCGAAGGAAGAACTGTGACTGATCAGGAGACACCCAGGAGAAACTCTCGAGTTGTTGTGAAGGTTTGAGAGTGAACTACGAGAGACAGACAGAGAGGAATTTTTGAGCTTTACAGTGAGGGCCAAGAGAGCTGGAGACAACATAGCAGTTCTCATAGGTTGGGGAATGGCTGATGCTAGGCAGAAGATAGAGAGACCATTTTCTCAAAGGAGATTTGGAGGTCTGATGCTGAAGTGACAGGCAAAGAGAAGAGAAGGAGAGGCTTCGAATGCTGAGCGGTGAGTGACAGTTTGATAAAAGAGAAGGAGTTGAAAAGATTGTCTGCATGTGATTGGGCGAGTTTGGATGTTCATCTGAAATGACTTGGTTGCCCAGGTGTTAAAGTAGGAATGGACACTCCATAGGGAAGAATTGTTTGTCTTGTTTGACTTTCAGCTGTATGACTGGTTGAAGAGGATGATTCATGAACGGATAAATGTACTCTGAATTGTGGATGTTGTCAAGGGAAGGGCTGCATTTAGGAGCTCTTGGTCCAGTCTATATGATTGCCCAGTTCAGTGATCAATACAGCCGGGTTTGACCACCATTAGTTGCTTGCGGTTATTTCATAAAGTCTCACCAGAGCCATTTTAGGAATCTGTCTGAGCCAAGAGCCAAACCCACGGACCCAAACATAAAAGAGAACTGGAAGCGATACTATATACGATTAGAGCTACAAGGCCAAACACAGTCAAACACAATTGAATGCTATAGATCAACTTTAGGTTACAATATCCAACATACAAACCTTGGGAGAAACCTGCCCTGGGGACAATTAGAACAACCTGACCTATTGGGAAGAGCTGCCAGCCATACCAAACAAAAAAGAGAATGACAAACCTCAGGAAGACTTAAGTCATTTGCACCAATCGCAACTAAGCACTAGCAGCCAGGTGCCCGGTGCACTCTCGAGGACAAAACCCCGCGACACCGGATGATCCGCCAAAGGGATTACCCTCTGATCATGATATGCCTTTCAAAACTGAGTTATTACCAAGGAGTACTCTTGTGAATAGTCCACCAAAGGAATTGGAGGAGTTGCAAACAACACTTACGGAGTTGTTGGAGAAGGATTTCATACGACATAGTACGTCTCTTTGGGGAGTGCTGGTACTATTTGTTCCAAAGAAAGATAGAGGACTTTGATTGATTACCAAGGGGTCAATAAACAAATAGTGAAGGATGCATACTCCTTGCCTTGAATTGATGACCTATTGGATCAATTGAGTGGAGCACAATACTTCTCCAAGTTAGATCTTTGTAGTGGCTATTGGAAAATCCTTATTGATAGGGAGGATATGCAAAAGACTATTTTTCGCACAAGGTATGGACATTTTGAGTAGAGAGTTCTACCTTTTGGCTCACTAATGCTCTAGCAATCTTCATGGATTAGATGCATTGGATGTTGGATTGGTATGTGGTGGTGTTCTTGGATGATATATTGGTCTATAGCAAGACAAAAGAAGAACATGTGAATCATGTGCGGGAAATCCTAAGAAGAATACAATAATGAGAGTTTTATTGCAAGAAGCCAAAGTGTGCCATTTAGTAGAAGGAAGTTACCTTCTTGGGTCACAAGTTCTCATCGGAGGGGATCAAGATGGAAGAGGAGAAAATCAAGGCCATCATTGATTGACCTACTCTAAAAGATCCTATAGAAGTATGGGCATTTAATGGATTGGTTAGTTTTTACTGACGGTTCATCCACTATTATGCTCATGTAGCCGCACCATTGATTGATCTCTTGGGGAAGAACTTGAGCTTTCAATGGACTGTGATAACTTGGCAAATATCACTTTTGTGGTAATCGGGTAAGTAGAGTTCATTCCCGTAGAGATACGAGTCGGAATTGGTCAAATACAAAGTCAAAGTAACAATTGCAGTTCTTCTTGGTTGCGTCTTTAATCTCTCAAGTAGAAACCACACCCAGCAGAGAGTAACAAGCACTGACTCGCAGTCTTGTCACAAATTTCACACTCCTTAATCACAACTCCACCAAATCTTTCCAAACAATCTTGATTGTGATGATTTAGGCTCTCTCAAAAATAGCACTTCATTGCAAAACGACTTCACCTCAGAATTGTGTTCTACCCCTCCATTGAAGGCACAACTTCCTCAATCAAAATTGCTTCACATCAACCTTGCACTACACTCACAAATGCAGAATACTACCAACACTACAATTCCTCTCAAATCTGTCAAGGCATTGCTTCGATTGCACTTCACTCAAGATCAAACACACAAAATGAAGATCAAGGCTGTGGAATCCAACATCCAACAAGCACACTGACTTGCACTTCAAATTTCTTCAAATACTCACAACCACAAGTACAACGTTGATACTCGGAATCAAGCTTAAGCGACGAGCACTGCTTCACAACACTTTGCTTTATCTATTCTCAGAAATTATGAGCACTGAACAACATGATACTGCAAATGCCACTCTTAAATAGTGAACAAATCGACACTTCTAACAACTATACCGTTCTACAACAACTTTTCTAACCTGCAGATCCGAAATGACAATGCACCTCTTCATATCTACCTCTTCATATCTCAAAACTGTTACTAATCCGATCCGATGTCTACTTCGTCATCTGCTTTCAAACCCAAACCCAAAGTAAATTTACTTCCTACTACTTTGTCCTCGGGTTTCATAACTTCCACTTCTTCTACCAGATCCAGCAATTCTCTTTCTTGATCTGAAATTCCACTAGTGGGTAGCCCTTCCAAACCTTCATCTTTTGACCCACTCTTCTCTAATGTCTCCGATGGTAACTTTGAAGACATCTGCACTCCTATGTTATCTACTTCGGGTTTGGCTCTAACATCTTTCCAAAGTTTTTCTATCTCCAATTTCACTAAGTCTAATCTAATCAAAATATTGTCTTCTACCTCTAAGATTTTCCTATCTACACTAGTCCGGAGACTTATCAGCAGCGCATTCAAATCGGTATCTTTCGCCTGTCTTTGCCTTGTCTCCTGCACAAACAACTTCAACTCGTGCAGCCATGTTTCTTCAATTTGAACACTGGCCTCTATACTCAACATTGCGTTCATTTTGAGGACTACTCCTTCAACGGCTCCAATCGCATCTTCCTTTCTTGCTCTCGATCTGCAAGCCAATCCTCCCTGTACATTGCCAACTCCACTTTGAACTCGGCTTTCACCATTTCCTTCTCCTTCTCCTTCTGTACAACCTTTCTCCTCCTGATTATGAAGTAACTCTCGTAATCTCTCTTCTTCCCTATATCGTGCCGCTAACTCTCTTTGCCAGAGTTGCTTCTTCTCCTCAACACTCTCCATCACCCTATCAAGCTCTTCGTCCTTTGCCGCTACCCTCGCCATAGCATGGATAAGTTCTACTCTTGATTCAGCAAAGTGCTGCTTCAAGATCTCATATTTTGCTACTTACCTTTTCCTTGCTATGTTGCTCTTCTTAACAAGCTCTTCTCGATATCTCACTTCAATTACCTGAGTCCTCACTACTGCCTCCGCTTGCAGTACTTCACTTTCCTCCTCTCCTCGGGTTATAACATTCTTCAACTCCGAGTTCTCTTCTTCTAACCGCGCTAAGACCTGCAACACAGTCTTCACCTCCAGACACTTTGATTGCATCTCCTTCTTCCTGTATTCTAACTTCACCAACAAAGGACACACCACCTCCTGCAGATACTCAACTCCATCGCTTGCTACTACCCCCTCTTGCATAGCAACTTCTCTTCGTACTTTGTGTTCATCTGATACTCGCCTTCTTCTATGCAGTCTTTGTATCGGAACGAACGCCCCGCTTCCCGAGCTTTCATTCGCTTCTTCTTTCACGTTACTCGGACCTGCATTGCACTTTGCCTTACATCTCAAGCGGACTTCCCTCTGAATTGCAATCTTCTTCTCTTCGGCCCCGGGTACCTTATCTTCCAACTTCGTGTTGTACTCGGCCTCGGTCTCTGCCTGCACTTCTTCTTCCTCCTCTGCAGCAGCTGGCCCCGATGTCATTTCTCCTCCTTCATTGTTGTTGCTACTCGTATCTCCACTCTGTAGCTTTAGCTCGGGCTCCTCCTCGTGTTCCGAGTCGTTGGTCTTGCGCTCGGCGTCACCTTCCGAGTCTTCATCTTCCGACTCAATCACCACCATGCCTCGCCTTGGGTTTCCTCTTCTTGTCTTCCAAGGTTTCGTCTTGTCTTTGGCTTCGCCCTACCGACTTTGCTTCTTTGATTTTGGAGTACTCACTTCTATCTCCACATTCTTCCCCGTCTTCTTGTAGTACTCGTCGGTGCTTCTGATTTGTAGGATGTACTGCTGCTCCTCTATGTCGACTTCCCTTCTCAAATCAGGATGGAAATGCAACACCATTCTACTATGCTCCGCTGAGTTCAGCAAATTCAACCCGAGGTAGAAATGAGCTACAAACGGCATGATGTAGTGTGGAGGCAATTTATCCCGTAGATTCCACACCATTTGTCGTGTTCTCCCATGGAAACACCTCGCCCAATTAATTGGTTCTCCTACAAACAATTTGTGAAAGAACACCGCTTGGTGTTTCATCACATAGGTTGTTCTCTCCGGCTTCAAGATTGCCATCAGAGCACTGACAATTCACCTCTTGATAGGATCTTTGTAACTCTCCACTTTGTACCCATTCTTTGTCCGCTTTGACGAGAATGCATCCTTCACTTCCTGGGTTTCCTTGGTTATCTCTCCCTTCCCCAAGAACGTGGCACCGTGCTCCGTGCATGCTTCCTTCCCGAGTACTAACTTCCAATCCGACTCTGTCCAACGAGCCGGATTTCCTCTCTTCCCTTCTTCCTCGAGGTCCATCCACTTGCTCTCAATGATCTCAGTCATGAAACATGGAAAACTAACATTCTAGTTCCATGCTAAGAATGTAATCCAAAGTCGGCTCAAGACTTCTATTCTTGATTACATCTAACCTCCAAATCGCATGATTCCTCACTACAAATTTGGAGTTCTTCTTTCCTCCTCCCATCTCTCATGCTTTCTCACTATCTCTCGGTTTCACTCTTGCAACTTCTCTCTTACACACTAGCACGTCTCCAACTCTATTTCCCTTCCCACGATCACCTGCAATACGACTTCTCAACGGCAAAGGAAAATTACTTGACATTGCTTTGTCGCGAGCTCAATTTTTATAGAGTTGCACTTTCTTCATCTTTCTTCACTTCGAGTTTCTACCAAAAAATCACACCTCTTGCATGCACCTGTCACTGTCAATCATACTTTGCGCGTATGGGCCGCCGGTTTTTGAGTTGTCCCTTCCTGAATTTCTCGCCCCAACGAAAGGTTGTTAGACAGACTTCACCTCAGCTCCCCCCAATACGAAGACTCCTTACTTCGGGTTGTATGCTGACAAGGCATTTCCTAGTACTTTGCCTTATGACCCGAAGTCACTTTACGTCGGGTTTCATCCCGAAGACTCTTTTCTTTGCCTTCTTTGGCCATATACAGGCGCAATCCGACTTCTCTATACACCTCTTCTTCTTTATTTTGAAAAAAACAAAAAATGTGGGCACCACATGGACCAACAAGCACAAAGAATCATTCTAGAAGCTAAACATATGGTGTCTTCAAGACCAATTCTTCAACCATATGATCCTCAACTACCATGTGTGGTAGATTTTGATGCTTCTAACTTTGCAATGGGAGCCAATTGCAACAAGAATTCACAAATGGATTACATCCCATTGCCTTTGTGTCTTGCAGACTAAATACAACATGAAAGAATTACTTTGCTCAAGATCAAGAACAACTAGCAATGGTATATGCCACCAAGGTATGGAGGCATTGCCTCTTGGGACAGCATGTGATCATGCAAACCAATCACAAACACTTGTTGCAAACATTACATTTGGAGCGCATAAAGAGTAGACATCATTGATGGGAGGAACAACTCCAATTATTTGACATCAAACTTGAGTACAAACTAGGTTGGTTTCATGTCATCCTTGATGCCCTATCATGAAAACCTGATTTGAAATCTCTTCCTATCTTCATGTTAGCCATTACAACGGTATCAATTGACTCCAAGGTCCAAAATGAGTTTAGGTCAGCTCTACAAGATCCTTTCTATCAGATGGTACATGGTCATCTTGTAAGAGGCAACAAGGAGTACAACACCTTCTCCTTGAAGGAGGGCTTTCTATTCCACAAGTACTGCTGGTTACTTACTAGTAAGATGTCATGTCATGCCAATAAAATAACTAAATGAATCGCAGCAGTAACATTATGAGACTCTTACATAGAAAATGCTACGAAATTACACAAAAAAGGTACTTATAATTTGTTTTTCTCCAATTTATTCCACATCTAATATGAAGATTTGGAAAAATAAAAATGAGGATTGGAGAAACAATAATATTAAATAAATTCATCTTATGATTTTATTGGTTCCATAGCATTTCCTATTTTCAAATTTTATTTGTGTTTTAAATAGTGGAAAATTCTATAAAATCAAAAGACCAAGTTACTTATGATTATTATTTGTCCAGTCCTCACGTTCATCTTCCACATCTAGTTTGAAGACAAAGATATGGAAGGTGAACATGAAGATTGGAGAAACAATAATCATTAGTACTTTGGTCTTGTGCTTAAATTTATTCCACTATAAAGCAAAAAGGGAAGAGAGAAGAGGAAGAAGATGGGAGGAAGCCAATAGATTGAGGAGGAAGGAATCACCACTAGTTGGTATAGATAATGATTTAGAGGAATGAAGATTAGAGTCCTGATTGATCCAAGAGCAATTAAAAATTTCTACTAAGTTGGTAAAATTAGCGCTTTACATATAATAAGATATAATAGAAAAAAATTTAAGAAAATTATTAAGGGAAAAGAAGAAAAGAGAAACACAAAGAATTGAATGGATTGAATTTTATATGCTAAAATAGGCTATGGTCTTATTATTTGTACTTAAAGTGTGTACAAGCTTGCTGATTGGTAAAGTTAGCCATTAAGATCATAACCAATATGAAAATTATCTTTCTGGATTTCTACCAATGTGAATGTTTTAAAAAATTTGCATGCATTTAAAGATGTTCTTAACATTTCTTTATATACTTTTATATAGACCAGTTTTAAATGATAAGTCCATAAATGTTGATGCAAAACAGATCATATTGTTGTTTGTGTCTATTCAATTCTATTCAGTGTTGTTGTTGTTGTTGTTCATCTATATTCAGGTTCATCATGCTGAAAAGGGGGAGTATGAAAGTGGATCATTGGGAACATTTGGGTTATTTGTTTGAAGAGGTAGAGTTCAAAGCAAAACACAAGAAGTGTATCCATTGCAATACAAACATTTCAATCACATCTAATAATACAAAAACAAATGTTTCAAATTGCACAAAAATACCATGCAACATTGACAACTTGGAAATTATTTGACCTATCATGTAAGCCAATTAGGGTCCAAACTCTAGTTCTAAAGATGGTTTGTCTGCCAGTCACTTTGAATTCTTCATCATCGTGCAAGCAAGAGCAAATTGATAAGATGAACTTGAAAATCTACCTTGGCTATAATTTGGAGGAAAACGCTGTTGAACCATAAATCAGTGATGATATAGACAACATGGCGGCCCCTTCTAGTTTTTTTGATGATCCATCATGACAAAAAAGTTTCAAGTTGCTTTACCCATCATAGACAATGTGTTCATCCATATTAATAAGGATAAATATACTTTCAAAACAATATACGAACTGCAGATGCAAATGTGCAAGGTGTTGCTTGCATCCCTAAAAATATATTGGCATTTACAATGTCATCAATGTGTTGTCAAGAATTATGTCTAACAACATTGCTCATGACCCACCAACCATTTTTTTTGGAGTATCTTTGAGCTAACCTAAAACAAGAGTCCAAGGTCCAAGTTCCAATTGGCTATCATGGTTGTTGATTGTATCAATTAGTTGCATCTTTTGTTGGAAAGAACCTTATGAAAATGCTTATTTTCAACTTGTGTAATGTGATGAGAGCTATTGGCAAAAACTTATTGAAAATGGCCATGTCAACTAAGTCTATGGGTGTGAAGCACATCCAATCAACAATTTCTATGGGAACTTGATTAAACTCAATTCATTCAAGCCAATCTTGAAGAAGTCAGTTTTTGTCTCTAAGAGTATAAATTGTCAAGGTCTTTTGTACAAGACTTATGCCATCTTTAGCAAGGAGATGCTTGACAAAGTGCTGCCTATGATATTAAGTGATTGGTCTCATGTTGGTCTAGTGTGAACTAAATGTTCTACCATCTTCTCCTTACCAAGAGACCAATCACCTTGTTGCTAGTGATAATTGAGAATGAGGAGCAAGAAAGAGGAATTGATGAAAGTTGTGATTTACCAATGGAATTTGTCAATATGTTATCAAATTTTCAATCTTGTGTGGTATTGCACTCTCTATCAATGTCTTTGATTATATTTACAATTGCTTCGATGTCTTGGAGAGTGACTCAATGAAAATGGCAACCACCTATGCTTGCTTCATCTATATTTATGTTCACATATTGTAGGTTCTAGAAGGTGATATTCACACCATTCTTTGCAAAAGCTACTATATAGTTGGAATTGTGTATGTTCTCCAATCTATGTTCTTGCATTTTGTGATCCATTTTACCACAATATCTGATTGAATCTATCTAAGGACATTTTGAGTTGAAGCTATTGAACTTGGTAGTAAGGACATCAAGACTCAATGTGTATATGCGACCTATCTCCTTATAGTTTGCTACAAAGAGACTATGATTTCTAATATTTTGCACAATGAGCTCTTGGATGAATTCATGAAGTTGTGCATCAATGAGGACACACTTGTCAGTGAGTTTTCTTGTCTTGTTGAATATCAATCCAATATGATTTGGACCCAAATTAAAGATTAATACACAATCCTAGCAGTGTGCCTCATCAACGTGTATCATGGACCAAGATGACTATAAGAATTGAATGAAAATATAAGGTGAATAAGTGGGTGCATACTTCTTGTCTCAATTTTTTGGGGTGGGAAGGTGAAGCACCAAGTTGTTAGGACTCACAATGCTAGAACTGCAAAACATACTCTTCCTTACAAGTGTCAACCCCACAAGCTGTGTATCACATATTATGTAACTAGCAATCAAAGATCATCTTGTTTAACAAGAAGATGATTTGAGTATCATTGGAAATGCTCTGTATGATATTATGCATTTTGATTTTGATAGAAGATGATATCTACCAAATCAAGCTATTGTTGACTGATTTTGAGTTAATAGAGCCAGAGGAGTTGATGCATCAACTGCTAATTGATGGCATGCCGAATGATATGGATGATCAATTACATTTTGTGGAAACTAAAATCAGTAGTTCTGACCGGTGAAAATTTACTTTTTACATTTGAGCTAAAATTTTTCTTAAAGTTCTCTTTTAATGTGGTCTACTTTAGAATGCATTTTAAATCATTTTTCTATTGATTTTCAAACAAAAATTTCAATAATAGCCAAGTAACTTTGTAGCCAACTTACTCAATCTTTAGGAAAATTTTAGGAGTTGCTTCACATTTTCTAAACAGAGTTTCTAGTAGAGTTTTAGAGAAAAATCCTCATGAGCTCTAGCATGGAACAAAACCAACAATTGCACAGTTGAGAAATTTTGGTTGCTCAAAATCTTTGTGCTCACACCAACTCCTTACTTCGGGTTGTATGCTGACAAGGCATTTCCTAGTACTTTGCCTTATGACCCGAAGTCACTTTACGTCGGGTTTCATCCCGAAGACTCTTTTCTTTGCCTTCTTTGGCCATATACAGGCGCAATCCGACTTCTCTATACACCTCTTCTTCTTTATTTTGAAAAAAACAAAAAATGTGGGCACCACATGGACCAACAAGCACAAAGAATCATTCTAGAAGCTAAACATATGGTGTCTTCAAGACCAATTCTTCAACCATATGATCCTCAACTACCATGTGTGGTAGATTTTGATGCTTCTAACTTTGCAATGGGAGCCAATTGCAACAAGAATTCACAAATGGATTACATCCCATTGCCTTTGTGTCTTGCAGACTAAATACAACATGAAAGAATTACTTTGCTCAAGATCAAGAACAACTAGCAATGGTATATGCCACCAAGGTATGGAGGCATTGCCTCTTGGGACAGCATGTGATCATGCAAACCAATCACAAACACTTGTTGCAAACATTACATTTGGAGCGCATAAAGAGTAGACATCATTGATGGGAGGAACAACTCCAATTATTTGACATCAAACTTGAGTACAAACTAGGTTGGTTTCATGTCATCCTTGATGCCCTATCATGAAAACCTGATTTGAAATCTCTTCCTATCTTCATGTTAGCCATTACAACGGTATCAATTGACTCCAAGGTCCAAAATGAGTTTAGGTCAGCTCTACAAGATCCTTTCTATCAGATGGTACATGGTCATCTTGTAAGAGGCAACAAGGAGTACAACACCTTCTCCTTGAAGGAGGGCTTTCTATTCCACAAGTACTGCTGGTTACTTACTAGTAAGATGTCATGTCATGCCAATAAAATAACTAAATGAATCGCAGCAGTAACATTATGAGACTCTTACATAGAAAATGCTACGAAATTACACAAAAAAGGTACTTATAATTTGTTTTTCTCCAATTTATTCCACATCTAATATGAAGATTTGGAAAAATAAAAATGAGGATTGGAGAAACAATAATATTAAATAAATTCATCTTATGATTTTATTGGTTCCATAGCATTTCCTATTTTCAAATTTTATTTGTGTTTTAAATAGTGGAAAATTCTATAAAATCAAAAGACCAAGTTACTTATGATTATTATTTGTCCAGTCCTCACGTTCATCTTCCACATCTAGTTTGAAGACAAAGATATGGAAGGTGAACATGAAGATTGGAGAAACAATAATCATTAGTACTTTGGTCTTGTGCTTAAATTTATTCCACTATAAAGCAAAAAGGGAAGAGAGAAGAGGAAGAAGATGGGAGGAAGCCAATAGATTGAGGAGGAAGGAATCACCACTAGTTGGTATAGATAATGATTTAGAGGAATGAAGATTAGAGTCCTGATTGATCCAAGAGCAATTAAAAATTTCTACTAAGTTGGTAAAATTAGCGCTTTACATATAATAAGATATAATAGAAAAAAATTTAAGAAAATTATTAAGGGAAAAGAAGAAAAGAGAAACACAAAGAATTGAATGGATTGAATTTTATATGCTAAAATAGGCTATGGTCTTATTATTTGTACTTAAAGTGTGTACAAGCTTGCTGATTGGTAAAGTTAGCCATTAAGATCATAACCAATATGAAAATTATCTTTCTGGATTTCTACCAATGTGAATGTTTTAAAAAATTTGCATGCATTTAAAGATGTTCTTAACATTTCTTTATATACTTTTATATAGACCAGTTTTAAATGATAAGTCCATAAATGTTGATGCAAAACAGATCATATTGTTGTTTGTGTCTATTCAATTCTATTCAGTGTTGTTGTTGTTGTTGTTCATCTATATTCAGGTTCATCATGCTGAAAAGGGGGAGTATGAAAGTGGATCATTGGGAACATTTGGGTTATTTGTTTGAAGAGGTAGAGTTCAAAGCAAAACACAAGAAGTGTATCCATTGCAATACAAACATTTCAATCACATCTAATAATACAAAAACAAATGTTTCAAATTGCACAAAAATACCATGCAACATTGACAACTTGGAAATTATTTGACCTATCATGTAAGCCAATTAGGGTCCAAACTCTAGTTCTAAAGATGGTTTGTCTGCCAGTCACTTTGAATTCTTCATCATCGTGCAAGCAAGAGCAAATTGATAAGATGAACTTGAAAATCTACCTTGGCTATAATTTGGAGGAAAACGCTGTTGAACCATAAATCAGTGATGATATAGACAACATGGCGGCCCCTTCTAGTTTTTTTGATGATCCATCATGACAAAAAAGTTTCAAGTTGCTTTACCCATCATAGACAATGTGTTCATCCATATTAATAAGGATAAATATACTTTCAAAACAATATACGAACTGCAGATGCAAATGTGCAAGGTGTTGCTTGCATCCCTAAAAATATATTGGCATTTACAATGTCATCAATGTGTTGTCAAGAATTATGTCTAACAACATTGCTCATGACCCACCAACCATTTTTTTTGGAGTATCTTTGAGCTAACCTAAAACAAGAGTCCAAGGTCCAAGTTCCAATTGGCTATCATGGTTGTTGATTGTATCAATTAGTTGCATCTTTTGTTGGAAAGAACCTTATGAAAATGCTTATTTTCAACTTGTGTAATGTGATGAGAGCTATTGGCAAAAACTTATTGAAAATGGCCATGTCAACTAAGTCTATGGGTGTGAAGCACATCCAATCAACAATTTCTATGGGAACTTGATTAAACTCAATTCATTCAAGCCAATCTTGAAGAAGTCAGTTTTTGTCTCTAAGAGTATAAATTGTCAAGGTCTTTTGTACAAGACTTATGCCATCTTTAGCAAGGAGATGCTTGACAAAGTGCTGCCTATGATATTAAGTGATTGGTCTCATGTTGGTCTAGTGTGAACTAAATGTTCTACCATCTTCTCCTTACCAAGAGACCAATCACCTTGTTGCTAGTGATAATTGAGAATGAGGAGCAAGAAAGAGGAATTGATGAAAGTTGTGATTTACCAATGGAATTTGTCAATATGTTATCAAATTTTCAATCTTGTGTGGTATTGCACTCTCTATCAATGTCTTTGATTATATTTACAATTGCTTCGATGTCTTGGAGAGTGACTCAATGAAAATGGCAACCACCTATGCTTGCTTCATCTATATTTATGTTCACATATTGTAGGTTCTAGAAGGTGATATTCACACCATTCTTTGCAAAAGCTACTATATAGTTGGAATTGTGTATGTTCTCCAATCTATGTTCTTGCATTTTGTGATCCATTTTACCACAATATCTGATTGAATCTATCTAAGGACATTTTGAGTTGAAGCTATTGAACTTGGTAGTAAGGACATCAAGACTCAATGTGTATATGCGACCTATCTCCTTATAGTTTGCTACAAAGAGACTATGATTTCTAATATTTTGCACAATGAGCTCTTGGATGAATTCATGAAGTTGTGCATCAATGAGGACACACTTGTCAGTGAGTTTTCTTGTCTTGTTGAATATCAATCCAATATGATTTGGACCCAAATTAAAGATTAATACACAATCCTAGCAGTGTGCCTCATCAACGTGTATCATGGACCAAGATGACTATAAGAATTGAATGAAAATATAAGGTGAATAAGTGGGTGCATACTTCTTGTCTCAATTTTTTGGGGTGGGAAGGTGAAGCACCAAGTTGTTAGGACTCACAATGCTAGAACTGCAAAACATACTCTTCCTTACAAGTGTCAACCCCACAAGCTGTGTATCACATATTATGTAACTAGCAATCAAAGATCATCTTGTTTAACAAGAAGATGATTTGAGTATCATTGGAAATGCTCTGTATGATATTATGCATTTTGATTTTGATAGAAGATGATATCTACCAAATCAAGCTATTGTTGACTGATTTTGAGTTAATAGAGCCAGAGGAGTTGATGCATCAACTGCTAATTGATGGCATGCCGAATGATATGGATGATCAATTACATTTTGTGGAAACTAAAATCAGTAGTTCTGACCGGTGAAAATTTACTTTTTACATTTGAGCTAAAATTTTTCTTAAAGTTCTCTTTTAATGTGGTCTACTTTAGAATGCATTTTAAATCATTTTTCTATTGATTTTCAAACAAAAATTTCAATAATAGCCAAGTAACTTTGTAGCCAACTTACTCAATCTTTAGGAAAATTTTAGGAGTTGCTTCACATTTTCTAAACAGAGTTTCTAGTAGAGTTTTAGAGAAAAATCCTCATGAGCTCTAGCATGGAACAAAACCAACAATTGCACAGTTGAGAAATTTTGGTTGCTCAAAATCTTTGTGCTCACACCAACTCCTTACTTCGGGTTGTATGCTGACAAGGCATTTCCTAGTACTTTGCCTTATGACCCGAAGTCACTTTACGTCGGGTTTCATCCCGAAGACTCTTTTCTTTGCCTTCTTTGGCCATATACAGGCGCAATCCGACTTCTCTATACACCTCTTCTTCTTTATTTTGAAAAAAACAAAAAATGTGGGCACCACATGGACCAACAAGCACAAAGAATCATTCTAGAAGCTAAACATATGGTGTCTTCAAGACCAATTCTTCAACCATATGATCCTCAACTACCATGTGTGGTAGATTTTGATGCTTCTAACTTTGCAATGGGAGCCAATTGCAACAAGAATTCACAAATGGATTACATCCCATTGCCTTTGTGTCTTGCAGACTAAATACAACATGAAAGAATTACTTTGCTCAAGATCAAGAACAACTAGCAATGGTATATGCCACCAAGGTATGGAGGCATTGCCTCTTGGGACAGCATGTGATCATGCAAACCAATCACAAACACTTGTTGCAAACATTACATTTGGAGCGCATAAAGAGTAGACATCATTGATGGGAGGAACAACTCCAATTATTTGACATCAAACTTGAGTACAAACTAGGTTGGTTTCATGTCATCCTTGATGCCCTATCATGAAAACCTGATTTGAAATCTCTTCCTATCTTCATGTTAGCCATTACAACGGTATCAATTGACTCCAAGGTCCAAAATGAGTTTAGGTCAGCTCTACAAGATCCTTTCTATCAGATGGTACATGGTCATCTTGTAAGAGGCAACAAGGAGTACAACACCTTCTCCTTGAAGGAGGGCTTTCTATTCCACAAGTACTGCTGGTTACTTACTAGTAAGATGTCATGTCATGCCAATAAAATAACTAAATGAATCGCAGCAGTAACATTATGAGACTCTTACATAGAAAATGCTACGAAATTACACAAAAAAGGTACTTATAATTTGTTTTTCTCCAATTTATTCCACATCTAATATGAAGATTTGGAAAAATAAAAATGAGGATTGGAGAAACAATAATATTAAATAAATTCATCTTATGATTTTATTGGTTCCATAGCATTTCCTATTTTCAAATTTTATTTGTGTTTTAAATAGTGGAAAATTCTATAAAATCAAAAGACCAAGTTACTTATGATTATTATTTGTCCAGTCCTCACGTTCATCTTCCACATCTAGTTTGAAGACAAAGATATGGAAGGTGAACATGAAGATTGGAGAAACAATAATCATTAGTACTTTGGTCTTGTGCTTAAATTTATTCCACTATAAAGCAAAAAGGGAAGAGAGAAGAGGAAGAAGATGGGAGGAAGCCAATAGATTGAGGAGGAAGGAATCACCACTAGTTGGTATAGATAATGATTTAGAGGAATGAAGATTAGAGTCCTGATTGATCCAAGAGCAATTAAAAATTTCTACTAAGTTGGTAAAATTAGCGCTTTACATATAATAAGATATAATAGAAAAAAATTTAAGAAAATTATTAAGGGAAAAGAAGAAAAGAGAAACACAAAGAATTGAATGGATTGAATTTTATATGCTAAAATAGGCTATGGTCTTATTATTTGTACTTAAAGTGTGTACAAGCTTGCTGATTGGTAAAGTTAGCCATTAAGATCATAACCAATATGAAAATTATCTTTCTGGATTTCTACCAATGTGAATGTTTTAAAAAATTTGCATGCATTTAAAGATGTTCTTAACATTTCTTTATATACTTTTATATAGACCAGTTTTAAATGATAAGTCCATAAATGTTGATGCAAAACAGATCATATTGTTGTTTGTGTCTATTCAATTCTATTCAGTGTTGTTGTTGTTGTTGTTCATCTATATTCAGGTTCATCATGCTGAAAAGGGGGAGTATGAAAGTGGATCATTGGGAACATTTGGGTTATTTGTTTGAAGAGGTAGAGTTCAAAGCAAAACACAAGAAGTGTATCCATTGCAATACAAACATTTCAATCACATCTAATAATACAAAAACAAATGTTTCAAATTGCACAAAAATACCATGCAACATTGACAACTTGGAAATTATTTGACCTATCATGTAAGCCAATTAGGGTCCAAACTCTAGTTCTAAAGATGGTTTGTCTGCCAGTCACTTTGAATTCTTCATCATCGTGCAAGCAAGAGCAAATTGATAAGATGAACTTGAAAATCTACCTTGGCTATAATTTGGAGGAAAACGCTGTTGAACCATAAATCAGTGATGATATAGACAACATGGCGGCCCCTTCTAGTTTTTTTGATGATCCATCATGACAAAAAAGTTTCAAGTTGCTTTACCCATCATAGACAATGTGTTCATCCATATTAATAAGGATAAATATACTTTCAAAACAATATACGAACTGCAGATGCAAATGTGCAAGGTGTTGCTTGCATCCCTAAAAATATATTGGCATTTACAATGTCATCAATGTGTTGTCAAGAATTATGTCTAACAACATTGCTCATGACCCACCAACCATTTTTTTTGGAGTATCTTTGAGCTAACCTAAAACAAGAGTCCAAGGTCCAAGTTCCAATTGGCTATCATGGTTGTTGATTGTATCAATTAGTTGCATCTTTTGTTGGAAAGAACCTTATGAAAATGCTTATTTTCAACTTGTGTAATGTGATGAGAGCTATTGGCAAAAACTTATTGAAAATGGCCATGTCAACTAAGTCTATGGGTGTGAAGCACATCCAATCAACAATTTCTATGGGAACTTGATTAAACTCAATTCATTCAAGCCAATCTTGAAGAAGTCAGTTTTTGTCTCTAAGAGTATAAATTGTCAAGGTCTTTTGTACAAGACTTATGCCATCTTTAGCAAGGAGATGCTTGACAAAGTGCTGCCTATGATATTAAGTGATTGGTCTCATGTTGGTCTAGTGTGAACTAAATGTTCTACCATCTTCTCCTTACCAAGAGACCAATCACCTTGTTGCTAGTGATAATTGAGAATGAGGAGCAAGAAAGAGGAATTGATGAAAGTTGTGATTTACCAATGGAATTTGTCAATATGTTATCAAATTTTCAATCTTGTGTGGTATTGCACTCTCTATCAATGTCTTTGATTATATTTACAATTGCTTCGATGTCTTGGAGAGTGACTCAATGAAAATGGCAACCACCTATGCTTGCTTCATCTATATTTATGTTCACATATTGTAGGTTCTAGAAGGTGATATTCACACCATTCTTTGCAAAAGCTACTATATAGTTGGAATTGTGTATGTTCTCCAATCTATGTTCTTGCATTTTGTGATCCATTTTACCACAATATCTGATTGAATCTATCTAAGGACATTTTGAGTTGAAGCTATTGAACTTGGTAGTAAGGACATCAAGACTCAATGTGTATATGCGACCTATCTCCTTATAGTTTGCTACAAAGAGACTATGATTTCTAATATTTTGCACAATGAGCTCTTGGATGAATTCATGAAGTTGTGCATCAATGAGGACACACTTGTCAGTGAGTTTTCTTGTCTTGTTGAATATCAATCCAATATGATTTGGACCCAAATTAAAGATTAATACACAATCCTAGCAGTGTGCCTCATCAACGTGTATCATGGACCAAGATGACTATAAGAATTGAATGAAAATATAAGGTGAATAAGTGGGTGCATACTTCTTGTCTCAATTTTTTGGGGTGGGAAGGTGAAGCACCAAGTTGTTAGGACTCACAATGCTAGAACTGCAAAACATACTCTTCCTTACAAGTGTCAACCCCACAAGCTGTGTATCACATATTATGTAACTAGCAATCAAAGATCATCTTGTTTAACAAGAAGATGATTTGAGTATCATTGGAAATGCTCTGTATGATATTATGCATTTTGATTTTGATAGAAGATGATATCTACCAAATCAAGCTATTGTTGACTGATTTTGAGTTAATAGAGCCAGAGGAGTTGATGCATCAACTGCTAATTGATGGCATGCCGAATGATATGGATGATCAATTACATTTTGTGGAAACTAAAATCAGTAGTTCTGACCGGTGAAAATTTACTTTTTACATTTGAGCTAAAATTTTTCTTAAAGTTCTCTTTTAATGTGGTCTACTTTAGAATGCATTTTAAATCATTTTTCTATTGATTTTCAAACAAAAATTTCAATAATAGCCAAGTAACTTTGTAGCCAACTTACTCAATCTTTAGGAAAATTTTAGGAGTTGCTTCACATTTTCTAAACAGAGTTTCTAGTAGAGTTTTAGAGAAAAATCCTCATGAGCTCTAGCATGGAACAAAACCAACAATTGCACAGTTGAGAAATTTTGGTTGCTCAAAATCTTTGTGCTCACACCAAAGGGTCAGAGAGAGAAGTTTGATCCAAAGAGATAAGAGATGTCTTTTGTTTGATACAGTTTAAAATCCAGAGCCTTCAGATTATGGGATCTGAAAAAGAACCATATATGTGAAAGTAGGGATGTCATGTTGAGAGGGGAGCATTTTGACCATCTATACTTAAATATGCTGAATCTAGACATAGATTGTCTTCAAGATATGAAGAGCAAGCCAAGGCTAGAATAAGTGTTGATAAGATAGAAGTTGATGGAGAGTCTCCACAAGCTTCCGTGGAGTCTAAAAAGCAAGCTACAAAAGAGTAACCAAGTGAGACTAGCATCTGTCCACTTCAAAATGAGAGTGAGAGTGATCAAGAACTTGATTTGCAAGTGAGCTCAACTTCAACCCCTCAAGATAGAGAAAATTGTAAAAGTGGGAGAATAAGAAGACCACCAAAAAGACTTGGTGAGTGGGATTATGGTAAGACATCTTATGCTTGGATAGTTGTAGGTAAGATTGAAGAAAGAGATGTAGATTCAGATCCTATTTAGTTCCAATATGTATTGCAATCACCTGAGTGGGTGAGGCCATGAATGAGGAATTCAAGTCATTGAAGCAAAACAAGACTTGGAAGCTAACAACATTGCTTGAAGGGAGAAAAGCAATCAAAAGTAAGTGGATTTATAGAGCCAAGCTTGATGTTAAGGGCAATATCTCAAGGCACAAGGCTAGACTTGTAGCCAAGGGATAGTCATAGCATGCAGGAATAGACTATGAGGAGATATTTGATCTATTACTTAAGTTTGATTCCATCATATCTGTTCTTCCACTAGCTACAATGGAAGAAATGAAGATAGCCCAATTTGACATGAAGATAACTTTTCTTAATGGAGATTTTCATGAGAAAATCTACATGGAGCAGCCATAAGGATATATAGAAGCTTGAAAGGAGAAGAGTATTTGCAAATTACTGAAGAGTCTTTATAGCTTAAAGCAAGCCTCAAGAAACTGGAACTGGAAGTTTGATGACTTCCTAGTGAGGTATGGGTTGCAAGCATCACTTTTTGATCCTTGTGTATATTATGGATCTAGGGTACTACTCACTATCTTTGTAGATGATGGTTTGTGGGAAAGATAAATCACACATTGCTACCATGTTAGATCACCTCAGTAGAAAGTTTGAAGTTACACATGGAGAAGCAAAAAGATATGTAGGACTTCAGGTTTTTTTGTGGTAGAGGAAAACTCAAAATAAAATCGACTCAAGAGAGATATGTAGACCCAATCATAAATCTTTTCAATCTTGGAGATGCATATCCAGTTGCTACTCCTGCAGATTCTTGAGATCCAAATTTTAGATTACAAGTGGAAGAAAGTGAACCATTAGAGCACCCTACAAAAAAATAGTAGGATGTCTAATGTATGCTATGATAGGTGCAAGACCTGTCGTAACTTATGTTGTTAGCATAGTAGCAAAGTTTATTTCTAATCCTTGATTTCAACACTCAGAAGTAGTGAAAAGAGTTTTCAAGTACCTCAAAGGTACTTTGAATTATGGTTAGAATTTAGTGGAGGTTCTGATGTTATTAATACACTAGCTTGATACTTTGATGAGGATTTTGAGGATGACTTAGATAATAGAAAGTCACATATGTTTCATGGTTTCATGTGCATGATGAATGATGGATCACTAGCCTGTGATCCATCATTCATCATGAGCTTCTGTGATCCATCATTCATCATGAGCTTGAGCAAAGGGACAGGTGAGCAGCAAAATGGGCATTGCATAGATACATAGATAGATAAGGCTCATATCCCACATGATATAAACAAGACAACCAAAGATCCAATACCAAAATTTGCATTTGTCTATCATGAGCATAAATGATCCATGGAATAAATTGTCTAGTGCTACTCATCCTCTCTCTCATGATATCCTAAGTCAAGAAAGCTCACAAAATATGTTCCATGAGCCGTCATGTCTCTCACTCAGGATGAACCTCTGATGGCTATTATGGTAGCGCACCATGGACTAAGAAGGCAAAGAACCCGAACTCCATCATACTCCTCCAAGGCTAACACTCCAAGACTCAAGACATTGCTCACTAAAGAACTCAATGAGAGAGAGATAGTTGCAAATGAAAGGATGATGAGTACCTCTTCACTCCTTGTTTATATACTTGTGAAATAGTTACGTACCAAAGTTACTAATTACCGTAGTAACTCAAGTTACTAGACTAAAAGTCAAGTAAAGTCAAAAAGTAGAAAGGAATATCCATTCACATGGGCATATTCCCCAAAGCATGTGGTCTTATCTTGACCCAACCACTAATTCAAGGATTCTTTCACATGGGCTATCCTTGGACTAAAGAAGAATCCAAAACAAAAAGGCTGCGGGCCCAAGAGTTCTCAACTCTTTCCTCAAAGCCAAACACCTAGGGTTAATACCAAGTCAACACACTAAAATCCAAAATAGTGGTGCTCATCTTTTCTACTTCCTCTAAAGTAAGGTCCCCTCTATCTTAGCTATGACTAACTTTAGCTAACCATGACTAATATAGAACCTTCCTTTATCTCTATATAAATAATATCTCTTAAATACTTGTAATACCAAGCTAAATATCACAGTACCACAAACATGCACAAATGGGTGTTATAGTTCATACTCTCCTCATGCATATGTCTGGAAGTGGATGGGGATGCAAGTTCATATGCCACTCACGGTCTCCAAGAAATACTAAACATGGCAGATGTAAGAACACTAGGCTCTCGCCTAGGCTCATGAGTGAAGCACTCTATACTCAATGTTTGAGTCCCACATGCGATTCTCTCTATCTACTCCAGATGAGTCTCATGAGTGCCACTCTACACAATGTCCATTTGAGTCTACATACATATGGCTATCTCCATACCTTGCTCATAAGCTTGTTGGGACTCTCTAACATCTCCCTCGTAATAATCAACTCTTGAGTATAAAAATTGTGGTACACACATTTTTTTGTTTTTTCTTATTTTTGAAGAAGTCCTATTGCCCATGTATGGCATTAGAAGGCAAAGAAAGGTGTCCTTGGTTTGTAACTTGAGGTAACACTTTACCTCGGGTAATAAACTTTGTGTCCAAAGGCAAGGTACTCGGAATTGCCTTGTCACCATACAACTCAAAGTAAGGAGATTTTGTCTTGAGGGTGCTCAACCCAAGGTGAGGATACTGTAACAACTTTCCTTTGGGGTTGGACATTCAAGAAGGTACCGCACACAAAAACGGCTGTCATATGAGGGGGGGGGGGGATTGACAATGATAGGAGCATGCAGGAGGTGTGATTTCCTGGTAGAAACTCAAAGTGAAGAAAGACGAAGAAGGCATGCCACTATAAGACTCGGGATAGAGACAAAAGGATGACGAGTAATTTTCCATTGCCGTTAAGAAGTTGAGGGAGATCCTGGAAAGGGAAGTGTAGTAAGAGACACGCTGGTGTGTCAAGAGGAAGTTAGGAGAGTAAGTACGAGAATCAGTTAAAAGAGTAGCCACCAACCCATAGTAGAGGAGAGTAAGATGGGAGGTGGGAAGAAAAACTCTGAATTTGTTGTGAGAAATCATGCAATTCAGAGATTAGATGTGATTGTAAGAATCAAAGTCTTGAGCAGGCTTTGGATCATATTCCTGGCATGGAACTGGAACATGAGCTTTCTAGGTTTCATGATGGAGATCATCAAGAGTAGATGTCTTGATAGCCCTGAGGAAGAAGGGAAGAGAGAAAATCTGGCTTGATGGACAGAGTCGGATTGGAGATTAGTACTCTAAAGAGAGGCAGGTGCAGAGCACAGAGCCATGTTCTTGGGGAAGGGAGAAGTAGCTGAAGAAACCCAAGAAGTGAGACATGCCTTCTCTTTGAAGCGCATGAAGATTGGTGACAAAGTGGAGAGTTATAAAGATCCTATAAGGAGAGGCATCATAAGTCCAATGATGGCTATCTTGAAGCTGGAGCAAACCACTTATGTGATGAAACATCAAGCGGTGTTCTTCCACAAGATGTTTACAGGAGAGCCAATCAATTGGGCAAAGTGTTTTCATCAGCAAGCGAGACAAATAGTGTGGAACTTGTGAATCAAGCACCTCCACACTACATTGTGGAATTTGCATCCCATTTCTATTTGGGACTCAACTTGTTGAATGCGGCGGAGAGACACAAGATGGTGTTGCACTTCCACCCCAATTTGAGGAGAGATGCTGATGCGGAGGAGCAGCATTACATCTTGCAAATAAGGAGTAGTGACAAGTACTATGTGCAGACGGGGTAGAGTGTTCAATTGAAGGTGAACACTCCGAAGTCAAAGAAGAGGAGTTGACAAGGAGAAGAAGAAGAAGTAACGGTGGCAAGACCTTGGAAGGCCAAAAAGATAAACCCAAGGAAAGACTTGGTGGTAATTGCGTCATCGGGCAAAGAGTCAGAAGGGGAGGCCAAGTGCAAGTTAGAAGACTCAAAGAAGGAGGAAGAACCCAAATTCACGTTGCAAAGTGGGGAAACGAGCAGCAAAAGTGAAGATGGAGTGGAGATGCAGTTGGTACCCGAGGAGGAAGAAGTAAAGATAGTGATGGAAGAAGGAGGTAACTTGAGACCCAAAGATGAAGTTCCAAAGCCAAAGGAGAAGAGGGTGACTGTTCAAAGAGAAGTCCATTCTAGACGGAAGATGATATGAAGCGGGACCAGGTAAAGTAAGAGAAGTGGAGAGTGGAAGTTTGGAGAGCCAAGAATCCACTCCTATAAGGCAATTGCGGTTGAGAAGACAAGTATCAAGTGAAGAAGAAGCAAAGAAGGAGAAAATTCCACAAGTCGAGATAAACCTAAGTGACGGAGTAGAGTATTTGCGGGAGGTTGCGTGCCCGTTGTTAGTAAAGTTGGAGTAGAAGAAGAAGGAAACGTAGTCAAAGTGTCTGGAGGTGAAGACTGTGTTGCAAGTGTTAGCACAATTAGAAGAAGAGAACTTGGAGTTGAAGAAGAGTGTAATCAGAGGTGAAGAGGAGAGGGAAGTACTACAAGTAGATGCAATAGTGCAGAATCAAGTTATTGAAAACTTAAAAAAGGAAGTGGGGAGTAGAGAGAGAATAATAGAGCAGAATGACATAGCAAGAGAAAGAAATATAGTGGAGAATGAAAGATTGAAACAGCAGTTTGCTGATTTGTGATTAGAGATTATTCATGCTATGGCAAGAGTAGCGGAGAAGGAGTAGGAGCTTGATAGGATGATGGAAAATGTAGAGGAGAAGAAGCAACTCTGGCAAAGAGAGTTGATAGTGAGATATAGAGAGGAAGAAAGACTGAAAGAGTTACTTTGTAGTCTAGAGGAGAAGATTGTTCAGAAGGAGAAGTAGAAGGAGACAATGAAAGCCAAATTTCAAGCAGAACTGGCAATGTATCAAGAAGATTGGCTTGCAAATCTAGAATGGGAGAGATGAATGAGACTTGAGCCATTAAGGGAAATTGTAACAAAGATGAACGCAATGTTGAGTACAAAAGCCAGTGTGCGGATTGAAGAAACAAGATTGCACGAGTTGAAGTTGTTGGTGTAAGAGACAAGGAGGAGAAATGCAAAGGCGTAGGACTTGGATGCCTTGCTGATTAGTCTCAAAACTTGTGTAGATATGAAGATATTAGAAGTGGAAGATAACATCACAATTAGATTAGATTTAGTGAAGCTAGAGATAGATAAACTTTGGAAGGATGTAAGAGCGAAGCCCAAAGTAGATGACATAGGAGTACAAATATCTTTGGAGTTACCATTAGAGATATTAGAGAAGAGTGGATCAAGAGATGGAGATTTAGAAAGGATATATGTGATGGGAATTGTAGATAAAAAAGGAGTGTTAGAATTGGTAGAGGATTTAGTAGTTGAAGATAGACCCAAGGATAGAGTAGTATGTGAAATCACTTTGGGATCGGGATTGGAAGCCAAGGAAGAAGTAGACATTGGATTGGAGTAGTAATAGATTTGAAATTTGAAGAGGTAGATATGAAGAGGTGCATTGTCATTTCGGATCTGCATGTAGGAAGAGTTGTTAGGAAACGGTATTTTTGTTAGTAATTGTTGTTTGCTTCACTATTTAAGGTGACATTTGTAGACATATGTTGTTTAGTGCTCATAATTTTTGAGAATAGATAAAGCAAAGTGTTGTGAAGTAGTGGTCATCATTTGAGCTTAATTCCGAGTATCAATTTTGTGTCTATGTTTGTGAGTGTGTGGAGAATTTAAAAGTGCAAGTCAATGTGCTTGTTGGATGTTGGATTCTGCAGCCTTGATCTTCATTCTGTGTGTTTGATCTTGAGTGAAGTGCAATTGGAGCAATGCCTTGACAAATCTGTGAGAAATTGTAGTGTTGGTAGTATTCTATATTTGCGAGTGCAGTTGCAGGGGTGATGTGAAGCAATTTTGATTGAGGAAGTTGTGCCTTCTATGGAAAGATGGAACCCAATTCTAAGGTGAAGTTGTTTTGCAATGAAGTGCCGTTGTTGGGAGGGCCTAAATCATCACAATCAAGATTGTTTGGAAAGATTTGATGGAGTTGTGATTAAGTGTGACAAATTGTTGTGATGAGATTGTGAATCAATGCTTATTACTCTCTTCTGGGTGTAGTTGCTACCTAAGAGATTAAAGACAAAATCAAGAGGGACTACATTGTGACATTTGACTTTGTATTTGACCAATTTTGACCAGTATCTCTACAAGAATGAACTTTACTTACCTGATTACCGCGAAAGTGATATTTGCCGGGTTGTCACATGATTTTTGGCGCAACTGTCAGGGATACAAATCTTGGAAGTGGAAGAATACAAAGCCTATTTCAAAACTTGGTGTCAAAGAAATATGAATTTCTACATTGAGAGAACAATAAGAAGAGAGAATTTGAAGACAAACATTGCATTGTGAAGAAGAAGAATGCCTGAAGATCCAGTCCACTTTTGATAAAACCGAACGAGAGGCATTGGACTTTCAACTTCTTCACAAAGTGCAAGGAGCCTTGCAAGAACTTGACCAAAAGAAACACAAAGGCGGTTGGCAAGGCTACTTCACATCTCTATCTTCCAAGAAGAAGAAAGACTCAATCGGGCAAACATATTCATTACAACCCAATATACCAACTTCCCTTAAAGCTATAAAGGAAGTTGCATTTCTAAAGAACTTTGTTTGAGAAAGACAACACTGACACTAACGAAAGAAGAGTGTCAACACTTTCTATGCATGATTCCTTGATTGTCTCAAAGGAATTTCAAAGAATACTCTGAAGGTGTTGAGCTTGATTCTTCCACTCAAGTTGAAGTCGACACACTTAGAGAATAAATTGTCAAAGAAGACCCTACTTTGAACTTGACTAATTGTAACTCCAAGGCTGTCAACACGGCGTTGATACCAACCAGCTCCTTGGTTCCATCAAGTTCAAACTTACCACAGCCGATCCCACCAAGTCAAATAATGACTTTGTTACCTATCACCTGACACGCTTATCAAAAGTACAAGGGGACAGAACAAGATGAAGACCTCAATGACTTCATCAAAGAATTTGAAGTCATATCCTTTGCCAACAAGGAACATAACTCGGCGGATCAACTAAGAATTTTCCCAAGTCAGCTCAAAGCTTTCACTCGAAGCTGGTACACCCATGTAACCCAAAAGGGGTTTGTACCAACGGACTAGGCGGACTTGAGAAACAATTTCCAGGAACGCTTCAGGGAAGCTAACTATGATACAAGCATCTTCACGGTGCTCAATGATTTAGATAGGGGCAAGAAGGAGAAGTTGAGAGACTAATGTGAGCGGTTCATGGCACTTTTGAACCGAGTTCCAAAGCAATCGGGTGTGGTGTGTTACTCCGATGCCCAAGCCATTACTTGGTTCTTGGGAGAACTTTCACCAGAGATTCGGATCTTTGCAAGAAGAGGAATGTAACTTCCTTGGACAAGGTACTCAAACACGTTGCCTGCTATGAGGCGGCTCACTCTCACTCTGCTGGCAATCAAAGAAACCGGGAGAAGAAAGGCAAGCAGCCCAAAAGGAGAGCTTCTTGCAGTACATCTCCTTCTTTGGAGGAATCCTCCACATCTTCAAGTTCTTCTTTGGAACACAAAGAAGAATCAAAGCCAAGAAGAATGCAAAGACATGGGCGTAAGAAACCATTGACACCCCCCAACAAAGAGTGTATATAAGGCCAATACCAAGCTGAATGCCCTCATAAAGGAGTTTTTGGATTTTAAGATCTAGATGATTGGGACAAAGGACTGAAGGAAGCCGCCATCATTTGGCAGATCCAACGTATGGTGCATTGCGTGTGGTAAGTCAGGCTATGCAAACACGGAATGCAATACTCACAATGCATTTTGGTGCAACAGATTGATTGGGTTCCGGGATGGAACCAAGAAGAGGAAGAGGAGGCGGTGTACCAAACCCAAGAGGTACCGCCTCAGGCAAGCACATCATACCAAGGTCCAAGGTATGGACCAAGGGAGTATAACCTCAATGCTCCCCTATGGAGACCACCAATGAGCAACCAAAATTGACCTCAGAATGTTGCACCCGAAGCATGTTACAATTGTGGCTCGATGGGACATTGGTCTCCAAACTATCCGGAGCCAAGATGGCAAATTAGGTATGTTCCTCTGTGTGGAAATTGTAAAGGATTGGGTCATACGAGCAACCAATGCCCTCATCCATCAAACCTGAAGCCGCTTGTAAAATATGTATAGACCCCGGCTGAGCGTGCTACGCTTCAGGCAAAGGGTGATACCAATATAAATTGTATAACACTTGAGGAGGAGAGACCGCAAGAAGGGAGCCCGGCCTTTGATGGAGAATGGCCGAACCTCAAAATTTGGAAGGTTGAGACATGTGCAAGTAAGAAGAAGTGTGATCTCGAGGAACTGAGTATGACCTCTTTGTCCTCACAAAAAGTGAAGAGGTTGCACCCAAAGTCAAATCCTTTTTGCCAAGGAGGAAAAGATCCTTGCAAAAGCCAAAGCTAAAGCCTTGCAAAAAGAGCTCAAGGAAGTGGTACTTAAAATTTGGGAATTGAGTTTGGAGGAGGAGACAAAGACAAAGCCTCCAAATTGTTTGATGGACATCAGATCCAAAGTAAAGAATCTGATACAAGCCGAGGTGGGCCAACCCAAGGACCCTTGGGTTAAGACCACTAGGTGCTTTGATTCCTTGTTGTTACAACATGGTCTTGACCTCAACCTTCACAAAACCAACTAGCAAATTACACACATCTGGAGGAACTAGCACCAATGGAAACTGATGCCATCCAACGGAGACCACTTGGTATAGCGGATCAGGAAAGATTATGGCAAAATGGTAGTTGCTTTTATTGTTGCCAGATTGGACATTGCATTGTTGAATGTCCACTCAAGAATGGGCGATCTTGACAAATCACCCAAATGGAGGTTGTGGAGCGGAATGATCAAGAAAACATGGAATCACAATAGGAGATTTTGAGCTACATATAAGGAACTTGATTAGTTTCAATAGGATTGAAAGTCAACCTATGCAAGTTTGCATCACTTGCAAGGTACAATAGTTGATCATGGTTGTAGGATTTTGGTTGATTCTAGAAGCTTAAAGATTTGTATATTTTGTATAGGAATACTCAATCCCTATCAAGCTTGTAGTTGGAAGTAGATTGATGATGGCGGTTAGTAGAAAGGGTTCTACATTCCATACCTTGCATCCTATTACCTTCAAGATTGGGAAAGAGTATTTAGAGTGTATGAGGTTTGTAGTGGTACCTCTAATTATGATGTCATTCTAGGTCTACCTTGACTTGAACATCATAAGGTTCAATTTGATTGGAACCGACAACAAATTCAAGTACAACACTACAATAGGAATTTTTGATTAGGTTGTTTGGCACCTCTAAGTTAGAAACCTAAAAATAATCAATCCCAAAATGAGAAATTTGTTAAGAAGGTAATCATAGAGCAAGCCATGAAGGGAGATGAGTCCCAAGATGGGAAGTTTGTCAAGAAAGAAACCATGGAGCAAAGCTTTGAAGGGAGATGAGTCCTTGGATGGGAAGTTTGTCAATGAAACAGCCATAGAGCAAGCTTTGGAGGAAGATAAGTCCATTTTCACAATGTGGATCAAGCCGATTGCACAAGGAGAATCTAGGGAGGATCAAGAGCATCATCAAGCAATGGTTGATTGGATAGTTCAAGAGTTTGCGGACGTGTTTCTGGATGATCTACAGAAGGGATTACCCTCTGATCATGGTATGCCCTTCAAGATTGAGTTATTCCTAGGGAGTACTCCAATGAGTAGACCAATCTATTGACTCTCATCCAAGAAGTTGGAGGAGTTGCAAACAACACTTACAGAGTTGTTGGAGAAGGATTTCATCCAACATAGTATATCTCCTTGGGGAGCACCGGTACTATTTGTTCCAAAAAAGGATGGAAATTTGTGTCTTTGTATTGATTATCATGAGCTCAATAAACAAACAATGAAGAATTCATATCCCTTGCCTTGAATTGACAACTTGCTTGATCAATTGAGTGGAGCACAATACTTCTCCAAGTTGGATCTTTGATGTAGCTATTGGCAAATCTCCATTGATAAAGAAGATGTACAAAAGATTGCCTTTTGCACAAGGTATGGGCATTTTGAGTCAAGTGTTTTACCTTTCAAGCTCACTAATGCTCTAGTAGTCTTCATGGATCAGATGCATTAAGTGTGGGATGGACTATTGGATTGATACATGGTGGTGTTCTTGGATGATATCTTAATCTATAGCAAGACAAAGGTAAAACACATGAATCACATGTGAGAAGTTCTAAGACAACTATGACAATGGAAATTTTACTACAAGAAGTCAAAGTGTGCCTTTTGGTAGAAAGAGGTTACCTTCTTGGGTCACAAGATCTCATTGGAGGGCATCAAGATGGAAGAGGAGAAAATCAAGGCCATTATTGATTGACCTACTCCAAAGGATACTATAAAAGTATATGCATTTAATGGATTGGCCAGTTTTTATTGACAATTCATCCACTATTATGCCCATGTGGCCACACCATTGACTGATCTCTTGGGGAAGAACTCAAGCTTTCAGTGTACCTCCAAGCACAAAGAAGCATTCTAGAAGCTAAAACAGATGGTGTCTTCAAGACCCAGTCTTCAACCATATGATCCTCAACTACCTATTGTGGTTGATTTTGATGCTTCTAACTTTGTGTTGCAATAGGAATTCCAAGATGGATTTCATCTCATTGCCTTTGTATCTCATAGACTAAACACATTGAAACAAATTACTCTACTTGAGATTGGGAACAACTAGCAATGGTATATGTCACCAAGGTATGGAGACATTATCTCTTGGAGAAACACGTGGTCATGTGAATTGGTCACAAGCCATTGTTGCAAATATTATACTTGGAACACATGAAGAGTCGAAATCATTGATGGGAGGAACAACTATAATTGTTTGATATCAAATTGGTGTACAAACCCAATTGGTTCCATGTCATCCCTGATGCCCTATCATGATGACCTGATTTGAAGTCTCTTCCTCTCATCATGGCGGTAATTATGATGATATCAATTGACTCCAAAGTTCAAATTGAGTTTTAGGCAACTCTACAACAAGATCCCTTCTTTCAGATGGTACAAGGTCATCTTACAACATGTGACAAGGAGTACAACACATCTCCTACAAGAAAGGCCTTCTATTCCATGAAGACCGGATCTATGTTCCAGCCAAGGGTGATCTCTGACTTGCGTGCTTCCAAGAAGCCCATGACTTACCAGTTGTTGGTCACATGGGTGTGGATAAGACCTTGGGTACCCTCTAATAC
Organism: Lunularia cruciata; assembly: GCA_948567375.1. Lineage (NCBI taxonomy): Eukaryota > Viridiplantae > Streptophyta > Marchantiopsida > Lunulariales > Lunulariaceae > Lunularia > Lunularia cruciata. The sequence goes on along the minus strand of OX419762.1, from coordinate 42,280,679 downwards.
CAATAGTGATAGCCCAACATGACACAAGATGTTTGAGAGTTTGTCCGATCATGTGAGAGCTACCAATGCAACAAGGCCAACAACTAGAAACCGAGTGGACTCCTTCAACCACTCCCCATTCCATCTACTCGATGGGAACACGTGAGCTTGGATCTCATCATGTCCTTGCCCAAGACGAAGCAAGGTCCCACAACAATCATGGTCTTTGTGGATAAACTTAGTAAGAAAATCCATTTGGCACCAACCTTTGATACTATGGATGCTTCAACATTGGCATAGATCTACTTCAATAATGTCTTTAAGCATCAAGGGATACCGCATGTATTTATCTCTGATCCTGATCCCCAATTCATTGGAAAGTTTTGGCGAACACTCTTCTAGATACTTGGCACCAAGCTTAATTTATCCTTGGCTTATCATCCTCAAACTGAACATGAAAATTGCACCTTGGAGGATATGCTTTGTGCCTTTGTCAACATTCACCATGCCAACTGGAATGAATGTCTTGCAGTTGCAGAGTTTGCATACAATAATTCCAAACATGCAAGCACCAAATTCTCTCCTTTCTTCCTCAATTTTGGCCAAGATCCACTTGTTTTAGATTCCCTTCTTGCTCCTCCTCCATCTCATGTCCCTCATACTTCAACATTCTTGCCCACCATATCCCAATCCCTCCAACAAGACAAATCTCACATCCTTGTTGCCCAAAATTGTCAAAAACAATATGGAGACCACCATTGTTGTGATCTCACCTTTCAAATTGGTACTCTTCCCACTTGATACCCAAGTCCATAAACTTGCTCCTAATTGGATAGGACCCTTTGAGGTCACACAAGTCATTTCTCTTGTTGCTTATCAATTTGCCTTACCTTGTCATATGCGCATCAACCTTATCTTTCATATTTCCAACTTGAAACCCTTTGTCCTTAATCCATCTTCTTTTTCCTCTCATGTCTAACCTCCTCTCCCTCACATCCCTATCAATGATTATGAGGAGTATGAAATTGATTGTATCCTTGCACATTGCCACATTCAACAAAGCCGTTGGCAACATAAAGAATACACGGTCCTTTGGAAATGTTATCTCCTTCATGATGCCACATAGGAACCTCTTTCTCATCTCCAAAATTGTAAAAGACCAAATCTAAGGAGAGAAATAGGAGAATGGAAACTCACATTGGGACACTTGAATGAGGGAAAATTCCGAATGCCTAGCATGAGCTTTGGCTTCGGTATTTATCAGTAGCATAAAAGGCCCTTGAGAAGCGTCCTCAAGCCGCTTTCTTAGAGTGCAAGCCAAGTTAACTAGGAAGCCTCTCAAGAAGCTTTCTTCTAGAAGCCACCTACTTGGCGTGCAAGCTAAGCTAGTTGAAAGCTTCTAGAAGCTTTCTTTTAGAAGCTACTTACTTGAAGTGCAAGCTAAACTAGCCGAGAAGCTTCCCAAGAAGCTTCCTACATACTTTTGGAATATTCTACACTAATTTGTCTTATGTGCTACTTCGTGAGCCCAACTAATTTTGTCACTAAACTCCATATTGTTATATATTCCCTGTTGCTAATTGGTGACGTCCTCATCACCAGTGAAGCTTCAAATTCTTGGATGGCCATTTGTGCATTTTGGAGGTGAGAAAGAGGTTCCCATGTGGCATCATGAAGGGGATACCCTTTCTAGAGGACCTTGTACTCTGTATGTTGGCGATGGCCTTGTTGAATATGGCAATGCGCAAGGATACAATCAACTTTGTACTCCTCATGATCATTGATAGGGACATGAAGAGGGGGAGGTTGGACTCGAGAGAAAAAGGAAGAGAGGTTAGGAACAAAGGGTTTCAACTTGGAAACATGAAAGACAAGATGAATACGCATGTGACAAGCCAAGGCAAGTCGATAAGCAACATGAGAGACAATTTGAGTGATATCAAAGGGTCTTATCCAATTAGGAGCAAGTTTACAAACTTGGGTATCAATTGGGAGAGGGAGCTTACTAGAGGATGACATGACTTTATCACCAATTTCAAAGGTGAGATCATGACAATGGTAGTCCGCATATTGTTTTTGGCGGTTCTAAGCAACAAGGAAGTGAGACTTGGCTTGTTGGAGAGATTGGGATATAGTGGTCAAGAATGTGGAAGTATGAGGAACCTAAGATGGAGGGAGAGCAAGAAGAGAATCTAGAACAAGCGGATCTTGGCCAAAATTAAGAAAGAAATGAGAAAATCCGGTGCTTGCCTGTTTGGAATTGTTGTAGGCAAATTTTGCAGTTGCAAGACATTCATCCTAATTGGTATGGTGGACATTGACAAAAGCATGTAACATATCCTCTAATGTATGATTTGCATGTTTGGTTTTTCCATCAATTTGAGGATGATAGGCCATGGACAAAGCAAGCTTGGTGCCGAGTATCTAGAAGAGTGCTTGCCAAAACTTCTTGGTAAATTAAGGATCACGGTCAGAGATGAGTACACGTGGTATCCCATGATGCTTGAAGACATTGTTGAAGTAGATTTATGCTAAGGTTGGAGCATCCACAGTATCACAGGTTGGTGCCTAGTGGATTTGCTTACTAAGCTTATCTACAAACACCACGATTGCGGTGTGTCCTTGTTTTTTTTTGGCAAGGATGTGATGAGATCCAAGCTCATATGCTCCCAGTGAGCGGATGGAATGGCAAGTGGTTGAAGGATTCCACTCAACTTCTGGTTGCTGGCCTTGTTACGTTGGCAACTCTCACACGATCGGACAAATTCTCAAACATCTCGTGTCATGTTGAGCCACCACCATTGACGTTGGAGGGTACTCAAGGTCTTGTCCACACCCATGTAATCCGCGATGGGTAAATCATGGGCTTCTTGAAGGTGCACAAGTCAAAGATCACCTTTAGTTGGAACATAGATCCGGTCCTCATGGAATAAAAGGCCCTCCTTGATGGAGAAGGTGTTGTACTCCTTATTGCATGCCATAAGGTGACCATGTACCATTTAGAAGAAGGGATCTTGGTGTAGAGTTGACTGAAACTTGTTTTGGACCTTGGAGTCAGCTGACACCGTTGAAATTTCCGTTGTGATGAGAGGAAGAGACTTCAAATCAAGTTGTCATGATAAATCATCAGGGATGACATGGAACCGACCTGGTTTGTACTCAAGTTTGATGTCATACAATTGGAGTTGTTCCTCCCAACAATGATGTCAACTCTTCATGTGTTCCAAGTGTAAGGTCTGCAACAATGGTTTGTGATCAGTTTGCATGATCACTTGTTTCCCCAAGAGGTAATGTCTCCGTACCTTGGTGGCATATACCATTGCAAGTTGTTCTTGATCTCAAGCAGAGTAGTTTTTTTAGCTATATTGAGTCAGCAAGACACAAAGGCAATGGGATGGAGTCCATCTAGGAATTCTTGTTGCAGCACGGCTCCAATTGCAAAGTTAGAAGCATCAAAATCAACCACACAAGGTAGTTGAGGATCATATGGTTGAAGAATGGGTCTTGAAGACACTATATGCTTTAAATTCTAGAATGCTTCTTCATGCTTGGTGGTCCACTGGAAGCTCAAGTTCTTTCCCAAGAGGTCAGTCAATGGTGCAGCCACATGAGCATAATAATGGATGAACCGTCCATTATAATTGTAAAAACTGGCCAATCCATTGAGTGCTTGTACTTCTGTAGCATCCTTTGGGGTAGGCCAATCAGTAATGGCCTTGATCTTCTCTTCTTCCATCTTGATCCCCTCTGATGAGATTTTATGACCCAAGAATGTAACCTCCTTTTGCCAAAAGGCACACTTTGACTTCTTGCAGTAAATTTCCATTGTCGTACTCATCTTAGGACTTCTTGCATATGATTCACGTGTTCTACTTGTGTCTTACTATAAATTAAGATATCCTCCAAGAACACCATCACGGACCAATCCAATAGTCCATCCAACACCCAATGCATCTGATCCATGAAGACTGCAGGAGCATTAGTGAGTCTGAAAGGTAGAACTCTCTACTCAAAATGCCCATACCTTGTACGAAAGGCAGTCTTTTGCACATCCTCTCTCTCAATGGGAATTTGCCTATAGCCGCTGCAAGGATCCAACTTGGAAAAGTAGCGTGCTCCACTTAGTTGATCAAGCAAGTCATTGATCCGAGGCAAGGGATATGCATTCTTCATGGTTTACTTATTGAGCCCACAATAATCAATACAGAAACAAAGTCCTCCATCCTTCTTTGGAACAAATAGTACCAGTGCTCCCCAAGGAGAGGTACTATGTCGTATGAAGTCCTTCTCCAACAACTCTGTAAGTGTTGTTTGCAACTCCTCCAACTCCTTTGGTGAGAGCCGATATATTGGTCTACTCACTAGAGTACTCCCTGGCAATAACTCAATCTTGAAGAGCATGCCTCGATTAGAGGGTAATGCCTTTGGCAGATCATTGAAAAACACATCCACAAACTCCTTAATTATCCAATCAACCATTGCTTGATGAGGCTCTTGGTCCTCCACAGATTGTTCTTATGCAATTGGCTTGATCCACACCGTGAATACAGACTTATCTTCCTCCAAAGCTTGCTCTATGGCTGCTTTACTAACAAACTTCCCTTCTAGGGACTCATCTCTCTTCCAAGCTTGCTCTATGGTTGCCTTCTTGGCAAACTTCCCATCTTGGGACTCCACTTCCTTCAAGGTTTGCTCTATGGCTACCTCTCAACAAACTTCCCATCTTGGGACTGACTATTCTTAGGTGTCTTACTCAGAGGTGCCAAACAACCTAATCGGAAATTCCTACCTTGGTGTTGTACTTGAATTTTGCATCAGGTCCAATCAAATTGAACCTTATGACGTTCAAGCTAAGGTAAACCTAGAATGATATCATAGTGTATACGTGCCACTACAAACCTCATACACTCCAAATACTCCTTCTCAATCTTGAAGGTAATAGGATGCAAGGTGCAGAATGCAGAACCCTTTCTACCATCCGCCATCATCAAACTACTTCCAATCACAAGCTTGATAGGAATACCCAATACTTTTGCTACTTGCATAGACATGTAATTCTTTGAACTTCTAGAATCAACCAAAATCCTACAACCCCGATTAGATATCATACCTTGCAAGTGAAGCAAACTTGCATAGGTCGAGCCTTCAATCCCATTGGAACTAATCAAGCTCCTAATAGGCAGCTTGAAATCTCCTACTAGGATTCCTTGTTTCCTTGATCATTCCGCTCCACAACCTCCACTTGGGCAACTTGTTGAGGTTGTTCATTCTTGAGTGGACATTTAGCAATGCGATGCCCCAATTGGCAACAATAAAAACAATCACCATTTTGTTGTAGTTCCTCTCTATCTGCTATGTCAAGTGGTCTTTGTTGAATGGCATCAATCTCCATGGGTGTTGGCTCCTCCACTTGTGTGTAGTGTATTTGTAGGCTTTATGGAGGTCAAGGTCGAGACCAAGTTGTTGCCACCAAGGAATCAAAACATTTGGCCAACCGCATAGCTTCCTCCAAGTGTTGTGGCTCTTGCATGGTTACCTCTAATTTGGTTCTCACCTTCAAGCCCCTTACAAATTCATCCAGAGCTTCACCTTCCAATATATCTAGAATTTACATGATGGTGTTTGGAACTGCATGATGTAACTTCTTACAGAGCCAATTTGTTTCAACTCTGCCAACTTATCCCGTGCAGCTCGTGTGACATTTATAGCTTGGAACCAACTAATTATTGTGCTCTTGAATTCTGCCCATATCAAGATTGGTGCAACAATTTGTCGTTCTACTCGCTCCACTTGGAATCTCCACCATAGCTTTGCTACTCCATCCAATTGGCTAGAAGCCAAGAGAATCTATTTTTGCTCATCTTGTAGATTGGTAGCTTCAAAATAACATTCACAATCAAACACAAAATTCTCCATTGCACCCAAAAGATTCTTACCTTCAAATACCTTGGGTTTAGTGAATCTGATCTGATCTTCTCCTTCTCGAATTGGTACTCTCTCCACCACTCTCATCAAAGATCTTGTTCATCCAACAATCGAGTAAGGTGCTTGATTTGTTGCTGCATAGCAAGGATAACATTAGGTATTGCCGCCATGGTTGCTACTCTATAACACCACTCCCAATCTATCTAATTTATGACCACATAGAAACAACATGTCCACCGTTCTCCATAAGTTACAACCAAAAGCACCAAGGGTTTCTCAGATATAGTGATTATATGCAAAAAATCTTGTCCAAAGTGCAAGGTGATGAATTGTGTGAAACAATGCTTGGGTAGTATTTGGATATGAAAATCCCAATGGTTTGGTGGAAGTGGATTTGGTGATCCATAAATTCCATCCATCCCATTCTTGCTTTGATACCAATGTAAAAGACCAAATTTGAGGAGAGAAATAGGAGAATGGAAACTCACATTGGGACACTTGAATGAGGGAAAATTCCGAATGCCTAGCATGAGCTTTGGCTTTGGTATCTATAGGTAGCATACAAGGCCCTTGAGAAGCTTCTCAAGAAGCTTCCTCAAGCCGCTTTCTTAGAGTGCAAGCCAAGTTAACTAGGAAGCTTCCTTCTAGAAGTTACATATTTGGCATGCAAGCTAAGCTAGTTGGAAACTTCTAGAAGCTTTCTTCTAGAAGCTACTTACTTGAGATGTAAGTTAAGCTAGCCAAGAAGCTTCCCAAGAAGCTTCCTAGATGCATTTGGAATATTCTAGGCTAATTTGTCTTGTGTGCTACTTTGTGAGCCCGACTAACTTTGTCGTTAAACTCCATATTGTTACAAAATGCACAAATGGCCATCTAGGAGTTTGAAGCTTCAATGGCGACAAGTACATCACCAACTAGCGGTGGGGGAATATATAACAATGTGGAGTTTAATAAAAAAAAGTTAATTAGGGCTAATGTAGTAGAAAATACAATAAATTAGCCTTGAATATTCCATAAGTATCTAGAAAGCTTCTTGTGGAGCTTCTCAGCTAGCTTAGCTTGCACCCCAAGTAAGTAGCTTCTAGAAGCTTCCAACTAGCTTAGCTTACAAGCCAAGTAGATGACTTCTAGAAGGAAGCTTCTTGAGAAGCTTCCCAATAGCATTATATGCTCCTTATAAATACCAAAGTCAAAGCTCATGCTAAGTATTCATAGTTTCCTTCATTCAAGTGTCACAATGTGAGCTTCCATTCTCCTATTTCTCTCCTTGGTCTTGGTCTTTTATAGTTCTTCATTCCATACCTTGCATCATGTTACTTTCAAGATTGGAAAAGAATATTTGGAGTGTATGAGGTTTGTAGTGGCACCTGTATATTATGATGTCATTTTAGGTCTACCTTGGCTTGAATGTCATAAGGTTCAATTTTATTTGAATTGATGATAAATTTGAGTACAACACCAAAGTAGAAAATTGCATTTAGGTTGTCTAGCACCTTTGAGTAAGACACCTAAGATAGTTAGTCTCAAGATAGGAATTTTGTTAGGAAGGAAACCATAGAGCAAGCTTTGGAGGAAGATGAGTCCCAAGATGGGAAATTTGTCAATGAAGCAGCCATAGAGCAAGCCTTAGAAGAAGATAAATCTATTTTTGCGGTGTAGATCAAACATATTTTGCACAAAGGATCTAAGGAGGATCAAAAACCTCATCAAGCAATGGTTGATCAAATAATCTAGGAGGTTTTAGATATGTTTTTGGATGAAATGCCAAAGAGATTAATTTTTGATCGTGGTATGCCCTTCAAGATTGAGTTATTGCTAGGGAGTACTCCAATGAGTAGATCAATCTATCGGCTCTATTGGAGGAGTTGCAAACAACCCTTATGGAGTTGTTGGAGAAGGATTTTATACTACATTGTACATCTCCTTGGGGAGCACCAGTACTATTCATTCCAAAGAAGGATGGAGGACTTTATTTTTTTATTGGGCTCAATAAACAATAGTAAACAATGCATATCCCTTGCCTTGAATTGATGACTTGCTTGATCAATTGAGTGGAGCATGATACGTCTCCAAGTTGGATCTTTGCAATGGCTATTGGCAAATCCCCATTGATAGGAGTTGTGCAAAAGATTACCTTTTGTACAAGGTATGTGCGTTTTGAATAGAGAGTTCTACCTTTGGGCTCACTAATGCTCCAACAATCTTCATGGATCAGATGCAGGGTGTTGGATGGACTATTGGATTGGTACTATAACACCCATTTGTGCATGTATGTGGTATTGTGATATTTAGCTTGGTATTACAAATATTTAAGAGATATTATTTATATAGAGATAAAGGATAGTTCTATATTAGTCATGGTTAGCTAAAGTTAGTCATAGCTAAGATAGAGGGGACCTTACTTTAGAGGAAGTAGAAAAGATGAGCACCACTATTTTGGATTTTAGTGTGTTGACTTGGTATTATTCCTAGGTATTTGGAGGAAAGAGTTGAGAACTCTTGGGCCCGTAAGCCTTTTTGTTTTGGATTCTTCTTTAGTCCAAGGATAGCCCATGTGAAGGAATCCTTGACTTAGTGGTTGGGTCAAGATAAGACCACATGCTTAGGGGAATATGCCCATGTGAATGGATATTCCTTTCTACTTTTTGACTTTACTTGACTTTTAGTCTAGTAACTTGAGTTACTATGGTAATTAGTAACTTTGGTATGTAACTATTTCACAAGTATATAAACAAGGGATGAGGAGATACTCATCATCCTTTCATTTGCAACTATCTCTCTCTCTCATTGAGTTCTCTAGTGAGCAATGTCTTGAGTCTTGGAGTGTTAGCCTTGGAGGAGTATGATGGAGTTCGGGTTCCTTGCCTTCTTAGTCCATGGTATGCTACCATAATAGCCATCAGAGGTTCATCTTGAGTGAGAGACAGGCTGGCTCATAATACATAGTGGTGTTCTTGGATGACATTTTAATCTATGTCAAGACAAAGGTAGAACATGCAAATCATGTGTGGAGAAGTCCTAAGACAACTACGATAATGGAAGTTTTACTACAAGAAGTTGAAGTGTGCCTTTTGGTAGAAAGAAGTTACCTTCTTGGGTCATAAGATCTCATCAGAGGGGATCATGATAGAAGAGGAGAAAATCAAGGCCATCACTAATTTTCTTACTCCAAAGGATGCTATAAAAGTACAAGAATTTAATGGATTGGCTTTTCCCCAATACAACAAGATCCTTTCTTTAAGATGGTATAAGGTTATCTTGTAGCATGAGACAAGGAGTACAACACCTTCTCCTTCAAGAAAGTCCTTCTATTCTATGAGAAATGGATTTATGTTCCAGCCAAAGGTGATCTTTGACTTGTGCATCTCCAAGAAACCCATGACTTATAGATTGTTGGTCACATGGGTGTAGACAAGACCTTGGGTACTCTCCAATGCCAATGGTGATGGCCCAACATAACACAAGATATTTGAGAGTTTTTCAAATTGTTTAAGAGCTGCTAATGCAACAAGGCCAATAACCAAAAATTGAGTGGATTCCTTCAACCACTCACCATTCCATCTACTCGATGGGAACATGTGAGGTTGGATCTCATCACGTCCTTACCTTTAAGGTCACACATCAATCATGGTGTTTTTGAACAAGTTTATTCAGCAACCTTTGATATCATGGATGCTCAACATTGGCGCATATCTACTTTGACATTATTTTCAAGCATCATGGGATGCCAAGTGTACTAATCTTTGACCATGATCCTTGATTCATTGGGAAATTTTGGCAAGCATTCTTCTAGATACTTGGTACCAAGCTTGCTTTGTCCATGGCCTATCATCCTCAAACTGATGGGAAAACTAAATGTGCAAATTGCACCTTGGAGGATATACTTCTTGCCTTTGTCAACATCCACCATACCAATTGGGATGAATGTCTTGCAACTACGGAGTTTGCATATAATAATTCCAAACAAGCAAGCACTAAATTCTCTCCTTTCTTCCTCAATTTTGGCTAATATCCACTTATTCTAGATTCCTTTCTTGCTTCTCCTTGATCTCATGTCCCTCATACTTCTACCTTCTTGACCACTATATCCCAATCCTTCCAACAAGCCAAATCTCATCTCCTTATTGCTCAAAATTGGCAGAAACAATATGCAGACCACCATCATCATGCTCTCACCTTTCATGTTTGTGATAAGGTTACGCTCTCCTCTAGTAACCTACCCCTCCCACTTAATACCCAAGTTCATAAACTCAACCCTAATTGGATAGGACCTTTTGATGTCACCCAAATCTTCTCTCATGTTGCTTATCAACTTGCCTTGTCACATGTGCATCTACCCTATCTTTCACATTCTAAGTTGAAACCCTTTGTTCCTAACCCATCTTCTTTTTCCTGTTGTGTCCAACCTCCTCCTCCTCCCATCCCTATTAATGATCATGAGGAGTATGAAGTTGATTGTATCCTTGCATGTTGCCATATTCAACGAGGCCACCAACAACATATGGAGTACAAGGTCCTTTGGAAAGGGTATCCCTTGCATGATGCTACATGGGAACCTCTTTCTCATCTCTAGAATGTATAAATGGCCATCCAGGAGTCTAAAGCTTCAATGGTAACAAGGATGTCACCAATTAGCGGTGGGGGAATATGTAACAACATGGGGTTTAATGACAAATTTAGTTAGGGCTAACAAAGTAGCAAAGAGGCTAAATTAGCCTAGAAAATTCTAGAAGTATCTTAAAAGCTTCTTGTGAAGCTTCCCTTGTAGCTTAGGTACCCCAAGTAGGTAGCTTCTAAAAGCTTTGAACTAGCTTAACGTGCATGCCAAGTGGACGGCTTCTAGAAAAAAGTTTCTTGAGAAGCTTCTTGGTTAACTTGGCTTGCACTCCAAGAAAGCAGCTCAAGGAAGCTTCTTGAGAAGCTTCTCAAGAGCCTTGTATGCTCCTTATAAATACCAAAGCCAAAGCTTTTGCTAGGTATTTGGAGTTTCCCACACTCAAGTGTCCCAATGTGATCTTCCATTCTCCTATTTCTCTCTTCTATCTTGGTCTTTACATAGATTCTTGATGAAAGTAGAAGATGTTGCCATAAACCTTTGAGTTGGTGAAGCTTATTGAATATAGAGAAGAGTCAATAACCTTATACTCTCCATGAAGAGATTGCTTGAGACAATAAAGGGTCTTTTGGAGATGGCCAACCACCTTGTTGAGGAAGGAACACTCCTTTCGGAATTATCATATAAATTTCCTTATTAAAGAGGCCATTGAGGAAGGTAGTTTTAACACCCACTTGATAGATGAAATATATTTTACTACTATAGCCAAAATGAGCCTACATTATTGAATAAATACAACTAGAGAAATTATGAATATAATCAATGCCACATTGTTGAGTAGAGCCTTCTTTCACTAGTCATATTTTAAAATAATTAATGTATCCATCCGGTTTGAGTTTAGGTTTGTCATTTATAAATAATAGGTCTATAATGAAGTAAGATGAGAGAATCTCCATGTGCCATTGATTTCATGGGAATTAAGTTCATCTTCAATAGCATCTTACCAAGAATCTGTCTATGGTGAATGCATGGTCAAAGCATATGTGGATGGTGAAGAAGAACAATCAAGGAAGTAGGATGGAAATCCCCCCCCCCTTAAAACTCAATATTAACCTCCTGTAGGACCTCTCATTGTAACAAATGAACCTGGACACGAGCATGTTTATTGTGTCTCCTTGTGGACTCAGGGTCATAATTTTGTTCAAGGGCATGTTGTGGAAGGACATCTCTGTTAATCCAAGATAATTATTATGTGTATGTAAAACTTGATGGAAAGGAGATGAATACTACTCCTTAAATTGAATATCATCATCTTACATAGCCAAGGTGCTAGAAGTACAATGTTAGAATGAGTTACAGATGTTCCATAATGAATCTCTTATGGATGTAAATCATTGGGTAAACAAAGAAGATTGCCAAGAGATGTTAAAGAATATTGCTCAAGGCAAGACATAAGATGAAGTCCAGAGATGAGATCAATACAGCCTCCTAGACTAGATGGTGGGGAAGAAATATAAATAGAGTTGGTAGTAGAGTGGTAGTCTTCTTCATCAATAATTGGAAATTATGGAATAACATCAATAAAGGAGACTTGTGGTGGTATAACTAGATGTTTACCATATACCACTAGTTGAGGGAGTTATAAAGAAGGACCAACTGAATTTGTTGGGACTGTAAAGCCCAAAGTCCAATAAGGTATGATTGAGCTTGGGTAGAAGATGCAAACACAAGTGTTTTCATATTGGGAGTACATTGAAAGGCTTTACCACTTATGGTGTTGATAGGAGAAGGGATTATTTTGGAAAAGGGATATTGTGAAGGGGGAGGAGAATCCTCCTCAAACAAGAAGGTGAAGTTGTGTTGAATATATTAATTTATAAGCTTTACTAGGTGTGCTATATCCCAAGAGGATACTCTCATGAGACCTATCATCTAATTTTCCATGAACTTCATCCAACTTTTCTGCATATGCCTTACACCCAAATATACAAAGATAAGAAAGGTTTGGTTTACAATTATGCCATAATCCAAAAGTGAAGTAGATTGTGGTGTGGCCTTGGTTGGAGATTGGATTAGAAGATAGGTTGCAGAAGTAATGGCTTCACTCAAAGAGTTTTAGCTAATTTTGCTTCATATAACATACAACATGCTGCAATAAATAGAGCACAATCTTGTATTTGGCAACTCTACTTAACTAAGACATTTATGTTGTATTTAATTAGCATTCAATCATGTACCTATTGAAGTAGTTGTCAAATTCAAAGGACAAATATTCACCTACGTGATGGAAGGATTTTTAACTTGTGGCCAGTTTGGATTGAAAGAAATTGAAGATTGTGAAGCAATCTCTTTGATGGCAAAATAAATGAGTCATTGCATACTAAGAATAGTTATCTACTAAGATCATAAATAGTCAAACACTCAAAAGAATCCTTCCACTCAAATAAATTTCTTATAAGGAAGTGGTGGCATGGGATGTACTATGTTGATTGAATTTTATGCATGCTTGCCTTTTTGAGAATACAAGTGGAGCACATATATAATGGTATCTTGGGAATATTAGTGCTCCATATTATACCATGAGAATTTATTTGTTTTAACTTATGAAGGCTAAGAGGGTTGAGACATCTATACCATAAATGTGCTTGATGATTATGATTGAAAAGACATAAATTTTTTGTTTAAAAAGAAGTAGAGGAATAATAGGAATAATCCAATATTGATTTTAATTTTAATTTCTTGAGAAATTAAAAGTTGATCTAATTGAAGGGGGAAGATAAGTGTATTTTCAATTATTTTTGAGGTTAAAGAGCAGGGTAATTCCTAGGTTACATGGCAGCAATTAATTATATATGGACCAAAATTGTTAGCTACTTTTGGACCTAGACTACCATTCTCCTTGTGTGCTCTGAATTGGGTAGTTTGAATCTTTAGATGAAAGAAAAATGGTAGAACGTAATGCTATATTATAGCATGACATAACATGGGTGACTTAGATGGTCAAGATGTTCAAATGAACCTATATTTTCTCATGCAAATAAAAGTATAAAAATAAGCACACAGACAAAGAGAATCAAATAGAATTGAGGTTTGAGTTGCTCCGGTGGGTAAACTTGCATATGCTGATTGCATGAAGCCATATTTTTCTTTATGATAGTATAAAAATAATAGTGGCATTGGAAGAGATAGAAGGATGGTAAATAATATCATTATCTTTGGTGGTACTACTATGTGTAGAGATTAATGTTATGTGAGCTTGACATTTTAGCTTGATTCTTGATTCTTGATTCTTGATTCTTGATTCTTCAACTTTGTTTTTGAATCATTTTAAGGCAACAAAAGTATGACTTGGAGGTGTGTGGCACAAGAATATTCATTAGACATTTTTTACTTGTAGAGTGTTCATGGTGATTTGAGTGGGTGTGAGGTACAGAACACCATTGTACTATTTGAGAGGAGTGTGTAAATTAATTTTTTTTCCTTATAATCCTCTTCATAAGAATATGAGAAGATAATAATTGTATATTGGACTTTCTAGTATTCATAATTTTTGCAAGTTTCTAGTGATTCTAGTTTCTTCTACATGTAGAGATAAGAGGAGTATTGCTGTGCTAAGTAGGCATAATTTTCTTCAAAAAGAGAAAGAAAGTTCCATGTCTTTGCAATAGAGTTTGCAAGTTTAGTTTATGATAAGTAGGTAGCCACCTTTATGATTGATATCATTTGTGAAGAATATGTTCTTCTAAAAGAGTGGAACACATTGCATGGTCATTAGAACAAGAACCTATTGATTATGTAAGTGCACTTGTATGTCTCTTGTGCCACAAATTGGCAGAAATATTACATCACCAAGAAGTATTGAGTTAGTGGTCTTGTATAGTAAAGTGGTCAAAAATCAGTCATGGATGCAATATCAAACACAAGATGATGCATTGCTCTTGTGTTGACTACCATCATGTGTCCTTATAACTTTTATTTTGGTTTGGTTGATAAGAAAAATGACTTGCAAATAGTAATCACAAACATATGGTTTTGTGACTAGGTTTGCTTCTTTTTATGGATTTTCTTGGTCATTAATGACTAAATTAATATTAGCCATTAGTTTCTTGGGATGGGAGTGGCAATCTAAAGCACAATTGCCATAATTTTCATATTGCAAATAGCAAACATGGGGATTTTTTATGAGCTTTTTTCTATCTTTTAAGTCTATATTGTGTTTAGATTTTTTGAAGCTTTGACAAGGTCTGTAAGTCCATGTGTTGGTAGTGAAGAGTGCTTGAACACTTCAATGCAGTTTCTTCTTGTCATAATATATTTTGAAAGATTTGTTACGGGGTGATATTTCACGAGGTTAATGATATTATTGTATTGGGAGGACATACTTCATATTAACATAAGTATCTCCTCTTGATTTTTTTATGGTGATTGCAACATCTTGTTTAGCTCTAATAGTTGGTGGAATCATTTTTGGATCAAATTTGCATGATGGGTAACTTTATCTATTACCTTCATTTTGAGTGATAGACTTGTCATGTGGATGCATCTGAATGATGTTGTTTATGGTAGCATAACTTTGCTCTTATGCTTGCCATGCAATAAGTGCAATTTTTCAGTTAGGGACTTATCAAAATGAGATGTTCTCAAATCAATCTCAAAATGGCAAATAGAGCATGAACATCTTTCTTGTCCCAAGCAATGGTGCCTACCACATTCATGTGTGGGATTCTATATGTTGCTATTGTTGCAACATTGGCTATACACATTGATTTTTTTTGGTTCTAGACTGAATGTACTAAACTCCTTCAATCTAGAACTTTAATTTGAATTTTTTGTGTCCAAAGATTGAGCCAATGACCTTTGAATTTAGGCCAATCTTTTGTGACAAAACATGTGTTTATGGCCATTGTTCTTGGAATTTCTTTCAATCAAGCTCAAATCTTCAATAAATTATTTAAATTTATTTTGCTATTTGATTCTTGGTTTTGAGGTTTGTTGTATTGCACAAGTGAAGCTTTTTCTCAAACTATTAGGGAATTAATGCTACACTTTGTTTATTCATGTTGGTGTTGTCCTTGAGATGAATATGACAATGCGATAGTGAATGGAGTTTTTTTGGGGCTCCAACCTCTACATCAGATGTTGCTCACACAACCTCTAATGATGATAGTGCTCTCCTCCCTAAAATTGTAGTTTTTTAGGTTCTACATTCTAATCTATCATAGTTTCATGCTACTCTAATACCATGTTGGGAATGCAAGGAGGGAGATTACTCAAGAAAGTCAAAAATTGTAAGGCAAATTGTAGAGATTACAATGAGAGCACTTGCCGGGCAAATACAAGTTTAATCCTACAAGTGTTCTCATTGTAATCTCTACAATTTAATTTGGCTTACAACTTTCTTGATTTCCTCCTTAATAATCTCTCTCCTTGCATTCTAAAACATGGTAACAAAGCATCACTAGACTAGGATAGACTAGAACTTAAAAACACTACAAGTATAGAGAAGGGAACACTATTATTGATACCACGATAAGCACTTACCAACCTCATCTGAGCTTCATAAATTCTGAACACAAAATAGACTTAAAAGATTCATCAAGAGCTAATCTTCAATACATATTGACAAGGAAATCATAAATTAGATACTTTTCTTATCTAATATAACTCAAGATCTAAGAATCAATCTAGGAGATTGAAGAATCTCTTGGATATTGCATCATACAAATTATGTCAATTTATTCATGAATGGGATGCTTTCTTTTGCATATTACCCACTTATGATATAATCATATTGATGATTGATTCAAGTTCAACAAAAGTAACACAAATTTAGCTTTTGTTATAAATAATATACATTAAAATATATCTCTTGGTACATGCATAAAGATTCAATACAGACATTTTTCATTTTGATTATCTTTGCCCACATCATTTGACAAGTTCATCATGATTTAGTCCACTCCAATGTACTAAGTATATTTCATCTTTTTGATGATATTGAACTATTCTTAAAATGAATTATCATAATTTGCCAATAATATCCTAAGTTAGATATCATATCAAACATATACTCCTTAGGAAAAATGAGTGGTATCATTATCATTATACTTGTTTTATTCATATTGTATCCAAAGGAATATTTATGCCCAAAGAGTACTTATACCTAAGCCCGGTCAAATCAAAGGATGCAAAGTGATGAAGTATTCAAACTTTCAACAATCCTTCATAACAATATAAAGTAATTGATGATATTATACTTGCTTAAAAAGGTATATATCAAACCTATCCATATCCCTCTTCTTCCATATTATAACATTGTTAAACATGAAATTAATATTATATAAAATAAGACCTTAATGAGGTTAGGTTGTCCAATTGCCTCCTCTACTAAAACCTTAACCTTTAACTTCAAACCTTAGATCATATTTTAACTTTACAAGCCTTGACATCTTTATCTTCCTGCAAAGTGACAATATTATTAGTAAAGATCAAGTCAAAGCTAAAAATACAAAAGGAAAAGGAAGTTTATTTAAGATAGTAGCTTAGTAATAATTTCTTGAAGGGCATATATTGTAGATGTTTCTTCCCTTTTTCAATAAACATGATGCATCTTTGTTAGCTCTTCCAAATTGGTT